>OZ010798.1:382488773-383125635 GCA_963932465.1 Maratus speciosus | reverse complement strand
AAGACATTTACTGCTACATAAAGTATGACTTTCTTATTAATATCATTTCTTTTTACAAAAATTCTTCTACATTTTTTCTGAAACTTTATAAACAATGCATATTTTCAGTGTTTTAAATATTAATTTTAAACTTTATAAGTGTTTATTTAAAAGTTTGTCATTACTAAAATACCAAATGATAAATTTCATAAGGTATATGTGTTGAATAAATACTACAAAATTCATATTTTCAAGATTTTGAATTTTTTTTAAATCTGTGGGTGATGGAAACTTTTTAATGGCATATTCCTTCACATCACTACCTAAAATATAAAAGTCACCACATACTTAGTTAGAAACAGAAACCTTGTTTATCAGTGTTACCTTAGGTCACATAATTGTTGAGAAAATCGAATTTTCCCATTGCACACAGCTTTACTTTGTGGCTGCTCAGCGGAGGCATTGAGGGGTTCTCGAGGTACCTATCAACGCAGAATCATCCAAAGATTGTTAATAATGATTTTCGAAAAAACTTGTCGGTAATTAGTCGAGATATTAATTAAAAGTCTGTCTAGAAAATAGGGCACGTGCTAGGGCGGCGTTGCAACTTTGTGAACCCCTTTCGAAGCGCGCTCGGCACAATGTCAAGTTTAAACTTTGTACAAGATCTTTGGTGTACGGAACCCTTTGTGTGCGATTAAAACTCGCGCTTGACAGGTTGCTTTTTTTACTCTCATAGATGCTCTAAATCCTTCATTTTATTTTTTTTTACAAATTGTTAATAGTATTCGTAATCTCTGGAATCATCAACATATCTCGTATTCTCAGCAATCCAACTAAGATATGGCGCTACTTTTGTATAAACGCCTGGAAATTCCTTGTCGCCGCACTTATAACCAAATGAAACTATTCCAACTTGGGTGTATCTTCCATTCTCAATAACTGTTAATGGCCCACCAGAATCGCCCTGAAAAAAAAAAAAAAAAAACCACCTCATTAAGTTCAATACTTTCAAAGCAATTAATAACAGGAAAGAAAAAATTATGCCTCAAGCATAGATTAGGAAACAATTTCTACACATTCAGAATACTGTAACAAAACTTCACCTTTTAACCCTTTATGTTACTGAATTACGATTTCATGAAAATTTTATCTTCTAAAGCATTTTTCGAGAATTGATTAAACTACATTAGAAAATGTACATAATCATTTAATAAATTTTAGAAGGCTTAATTAATTTATAGGGATTTTGTGCATTTATAACCCCACTCCAATCTTTTATTTTAAATATTTTTCTTAGTATTTTGTAGAATTAGGGAATGCACAACTATAATGCTCTTACAATAGAAATATAGAAATATTTCCGAATTGACCCCCCCCCTTCCTCCCCCACCAACGCCAGGAAAGTGAAAAGATGCAAAGGCAAAAGAAATCATCCTTTTAAAAATATTTTTCTTTAATACATAAAGGTTTAAATATACAAAAATAAGGCAGAAATATAGTAGCCAAGAGATTTAAACATCTTTTATTGCCCATTCTTTTTCATTGTTATATAATCAACAGTAGGGGAAACCGGGGGAATGGTGCCACCCCGCCTAGTTTAAAAACTAAGGGAAATTTGAGATAGTGAATGTGCTTGCGCTACAGTGGTCAACAATAGAAACAGTGCGTAGAGTGATTTTGTTGTACGTCGTACGTTTGTTCTAGTGAAAAATGTAGTTTTCATCTAGTTGCTTCTTATTTTGGATCTTCAAATGAGTAGAGGTAAGTACCTTTTATTGTAACATTAGGTATTTAAGATAATATTACCCGTAATCTACATGCATTCGCCGACATTTTGATGTAATTTGTTGAACAAGTTCGGTTCTTCTTTTAGCTTTGCTGGGGGATTTCCGCTATATTGTCCTCTCGGGGTAATGCCGCCATCATGGCAAAGAGCGACTTTTTCAATTTGAGTTTAATTGTAAGCTTAGCACATTAATAAATCTATTTTAAGGAACATTTTAATTATTCATTATTTTGCTAAATTATTGCATTCTAAATATTTTCAGTAGGTTATTCGTCTCCTAGTATCCATTTTGTGTATTTAGTAGGTCATTAAAGAGTGGCGTCATTATCACGATACAGTGGCGGAATTACCCCAGTGTCCTGGGTAATCCCGCCACTGCACAGAGATTGAAATAATTTTTTTTTATGTATGCTTACTTTACAGTTATGATTACGGTTAAATCTATACAGGTACTAAAGATAATGATTCAGCTTTGGAAATTTTACTATTAAAAAATAAACATTTTTTTGAGGTGAAAAAATTTAAATTCCCTTAAGGTGTCGCCATTCTCCCGGTCTCCCCTACATTGTGCAGTTTTTCTTTAATTGAAATTGATTGAATGCATGCATCCTCTATCTGCATGTTGTTGTCTTCTTTAGCCTTTAATCCCACATATTACTAAATGATATGCTGCTAAATATATTCAGTTTCAATTAAACATTACTTTGCATATTACTCTCAACAAATTTTTAAATTTGAACTAAAGTAAGCTGATTTTCCATTATGAGACTTGAAAACAGGCTCGGACTGGCCCGCCGGCCCATCGGCCGGTGCGCCCTCATCCAGGGAAAACTTCGCGCCCCGAAATGCCTAAGCCGCTCCAGTGTTTTTTCCCTCGTTGTACACATACATTCTGACTAGTGTAATAAATTTCGAGAATTCGTTTTGGGAATAATCATCAATATTAATAGACAGACAGAACTTTTTATTTATCTCGAAGAAATTAAAGATACATCGGAACAATTTCAGGATCGGAAACCAAAGTGGGCATTATTACATCCAACTGAGAGAGAAAACATTGCGGAAAAACTGTAGCAACCATGACACCCTGTTTAGGTTTTTTCATAACTTCTTTCAATGATATCTTTTATATTTTAACCAAATATTTTGCATATTTTCAGTCCTTTAGTTTTTAGTACCTTGCCTCCCCCCTCCTTCTTAAATCCGGTATTCTATGCACTTATAATTGAAGCCGTGCTTTTTCGAAAAAAAGTGAAAAGAAAGAGACAAATATTAGAATACAAAAAACTTTTTGTAGGCATTTTGTTGTTGATTGGAAGACATTGCCTGTTTTTTCGAGGAATACAAACGTAATGACACTTATTGATTACAATCCTGCAAGCTGTGGAATCCCGCGGACAGCGTCTTTTCATTCACAAAATCTAGACCATAATTTTCGGATAGTAATCTCTTTATTTAATGACTGACTTTTCGTGGTTAAATAACTATTAGAAAATTCTAGTATATATTTTAAATAAATAATTGTTTAATTTAATCACATTGTTTAATTTAATTTAATATATCATTAAATAAAACGATAATTGCTATTCAAAAATTATGGTAGATTTTTTAAATAAAAAAATTCTGATAATGGCATCCTGGAATTTACATGGATACAATCCCTGGGGCATTTCTCTCAATTATGGAAACTTAAATATTTCCCTTGATGTCTAATTGTGATAAGAATTTTGGCAAATCACGGGAAGAATGTGCTGAGAAAGTCCATTTACTACTCAATTATTTTAGTGATTTTATACTAACAAAGCGACTTTTTTTGTAAAAAACTTTTAATAGTGAAATATCAATTCAGAATTTTATGGATACGTAAAGTTATTTTTTAAAGATACAAAATGCCTCTTCCTACAAAATACCGGACTCACAAAAATAATTGCTGTCAAATTGTAACGTAAATTTGAATTTATCTCATTTTTAACCGACTGATAACTAATTCATATTACGTTAAAGAAATATACTTTACAAAAAGAAAAAAGTTGAAGAGCAGCACCGCAGCAACTCTATTTGGCGGTTTGTGCAAAATACTTTTTTAATTTTCCTACTGATTTTCAGTGTGTCAATGGTGATAAGTTGAATAAAAGTAGTTACCCTTATTAATTCCATAATTAAAGTAAAAGCTATAGGAAACAATCGACTGGAAATAATGTTTTCTAATTATTATTATTCATGAATTATGTTTCTGAAATCATCTAAATTAAAAAAAAAAAAAAAAAAAAAATTGTACCAATTTTGAATTTTGAAAAAATAACACCTACTTTTGACACCTTATTTGAGTTTTTTGATCGAGACAGCCAAGAAAAAGGGATTGTTTATATGCATTATCTTAAATCTTGATAGAATAGTTTCAATTTGAGGATGCTAAGGTTAAAAACATTTAAGAAACGTTAATTGATATCTTCATAAAAGTCATCTGCTTGATTTTTTATTAATTTATTAAAGAGATACACTCAATAAACCCAAACATTTTTGAGACTTTTTTCTTTATTCAAAAAAGTTTTTTTTTAATTATGAAAACTGTTAATAAATTCATATTAAAAATTATAAAATATGACCTACATTAAAATTTGTATACAACAAAGCACAATCGTTAAAAACATCGATGTCTAAGTTTACAGCTTATTTGAATGATTAGTTTTCTAGATACAGAGAAATTTCGCCTTTCCATAACTTAAGGGGAACCGTCGTCTTTTATCAAAGAAAAAAAAAATGTGGAAAGTAACCAGAAACACTTTGTATGATTTTCTTTTAATGTAAAGTAAGTTTATTTTAAATTTAAAATTCCTGTATAATTTTATTGGTGACTTATTGAGTGTTTACGGTGCGTTTTATTTTCCGAAATTTATGGACCCTTAACACTTTTTGTTTAAAAACTGTATTAAGATTTAAGAAAATTTAATGTACTAAATCTCTTTCCTGGCTAACAAGAAACTGAAATAGGATGTCAAAAGTGGATGTTACCATTTGAAAAATCAACTTTCGGGCATTTTTTAATATGTGGACAATCCCCCAAACAAAATCTATGAATAGCATTTAATAGTAGATATTACTCTCAATCCATTTGTTCCTTTTTTGGCGCAGTATGTCCCAAACACATGATTCGTTTTAGAAAATTGCGTAGCATTGTGTAGATTTGATGGAACTTTTAAAAATGCACAGGAGATATAGCGAAGTCTTCTACCTAGACTCAGAGATTCCATATTAAACCATTTTCAAACTTGGTGCTTTGCAAATGTGCGGACTCTTGTCAAGTCAGCTACAACAAAAGCAAGTAAAATTGATGTGAGTTTATTAAAATTTTTGCGCCCTCTGAAAATCCAAGGTCTGCGCCCTTTTCCCTGGCTCAGTCCGACCCTGCTTAAAAAACAAAAAGATTTAATCCACAAGTAACCAGATTTAATCTACAAGTAACCAATTCTCATGAGGCAAACAAAATGAGAATTATTCACAAATTGAAAAAAAAATAGTCTCTTATTGTTTTACAGTCCTTTAAAAATTAAATTGTTTAATATATGACATAAATGTTCTATCTGATTTTATATTACATATCTTTTATATTGTATTCATTCTTGTGGACATAAACTGCTGGAAATAAAACTATACTATACAATACAAAAATGTTATAAACTGATTAGGAATTAGTAAAGTTTGATTTTCTAATGAAAATTAAAAAAATGAAGAAGATAATGTGTTTCTATTGTTATTCCTGTTGACGTAAATCATGTTTGATCACATTTATGTATGTTTATATTTTGTAGATTGTTGAATTAAGCTAGAATTTATAACCTGGTTAAATAATCTGTAATAAATACGCATCAATGTATTAATAAATGTAATCCTCAAATTATCTGCATTTAACTGATAAATTGAAATCCCAACAGTTTTAGCAATTATTTGCATTCAAACACAAAGGTGTCACACCTTTTGGTAGAAATAGGTATAGGGGAAAGTAGAGTAATGACGCTCAGAAGGGCAATCCCGCTCACTCAATACCTCTAAACAAAATGGAATTGAAAACGTGCGATCGGTACCAGCACCTAGCGAACTTCATCGTAAGTTCCCGGTAAGGATATAGTGACCGTCGGAAGAAAAGTATTTTTGTGTCCTCACGTTATTGGTTTGCAGTTGTTTTATTATAAAATTCTACAACATCTACCTTGAAGGTAAGTGTACACTCTTATTTTCAAATATTAATTTACTCATTATGTCTACAAAATATATACATTTAGCTGTACTTTCATGCTGTTATCTATTTTTGTAGTGCGTTGTTACGCCAATTATAATGCATTAAAACCCAACATGGCGATAACGGGTAATGGCGCTCGCGTGGAAATCCAGAAGTGTTGCCAGTGGGCAACATTTTAAATTCAAATTTATTGATTAACACCACTTTCTTGAAATGGTAAAATTCCCTTGTTTTTGACTTAATTAATATGTCATTAAACAAGGAGAATTTTACTATTTCAAAAAAGTGGTGAAAATCCAAAAACCTAAATTTAAAAAAAGTAGCCCACTATATGTGTAACATAATATATGTGCACAATATGTGTAAAGTGGTCGTAAAAAGTCTGCAGTGGTGTGAACAGCCCACACAACTACATATGTGACTTTTGTCTTACTTAAATGTTGTATTCAAACTCTGAGATTTTGACTTTGTCTTGACGCAGCATGTCCCTATAGGGACTTAGCGCCATAAAACACCATTCAACCAACCAACCAACCATCAAACTCTGAGCGCAATTACCCTACCCTGTCGGGCATTACCGCTCAATCGATGGTTATTTAAATAAAACGATAAAAAAAAATTCCTTAAACTTTTAGGCAAATTAGTTGATTGCAAACTGTTCCTTATACTTTTGAGCTATACTTCGTTGATAAAATATTGATTTTTTTTGTCAAAATTAGACTAGCTATTCATGTTTTCACTTAAGTGAGCGCCATTCCTCTACTTTCCCCTACACAAAATCAGGGTAGAAATAGTGTTAAATATTGATCATAGACATATATTATAAATTACAAAGTCACATACAAAATAGGAACAGAAATTTATGAAATAGATTAAAATTTGCAAGGGATTAAATTTGAAAAAAATCAAAATTCAAATTTTTATACAGGACCCTACAAAATATTTTCCAATGAGTCAAATATGCTCCATGCACTAATAAGGTCATGTACAAAATTTCAGCATTTTGTCATAAAAAGTCACAGAGATATGTTTAAACAAAGTTGATGAGAGGTTAATCATAAATTAAAATGGAAATATTTTTTACAGCTAGAATAGCAGTCATTGTAATCTTTCGTAATTTGTGTACGACCCTTGAAACGCGATCATCCGACATGATTTTTCATATTTACGTACGCATATCCAGGCATCGAAAAGTGGTTGCGAATATTTGATTAAATGCTGAAATTTTGTACATGGCCTTATTAGTGTATGGCAAGAAACATGAAAGATTTGTTAAGTATTATGTGTATAATAGAGCTAAGTGTATAACAGTTCCGGAGTGAGCTCATCCGGACCCCGATAATCGCGTTCATCTTCGTAAAAAAAAAAAAAAAAAAAAAAAAAAAATCACGGCCATGTTAGGCTTAAGCATTCCGATTACGCTAATAAAGCAATTGTCCGACTTATAGAGCTCTGCAAGGTGACGTCACGAACAGGTTTTTGCGGCCGTTGTAGGACAGCTACAGCAACCTTTATCAATGCTTTTTCTATTTGTGTATCCTACAGCTTCTTTCATTGTTCTATGGTAAAAGTCACGTGATGTGAACTGCTCTATAATAATAATCCACGTTGTGTCACATCTATTCTTCTTCATTTTCTCTAAAAGCTTCAAAAACTATACAATTATAATGATTTAAGTTATAATATTTAAAAATACCCAGCGACCAACAACGGATTATCGACATAAACAAACGAATACCGTTGCCATTCATAAGCATAAATTCCAAATATAGAACAAATGAACGACTCTTTGATCGTTTCAGTAAAAAAATACCGTTTAACATCCGATTCTGCTCTTAAAATATTTGTAAAAAAGCATATTAAAGCCTTTAAATATTTTGAAATGCGTTTTCCACTTTTACATACCGACATACGTATTGTGAAAAAACGGAGCTAATTATTTTATATAAACAAGACAGCAGTTCCATGCATGAACTACGCTTTATTTCAACGTTGTTTTGGCGCCATCTCTCGGCAATCAATATAAAGGATGGAACGTTTGACTGAAATTATAGTTTTTTATTTAAAAAAATATATATACAGGACGTTATGATGTAATTCGAGATCATTTTTTAAATGTTTTCGTTGTGTAATTTTAAAATTTCGTTCAATATAAATAAAATGATTTTTGTTGTTGTTGTTGTTATGATACCTTTTATAGAATTTAAATTTTGTTTTATTAATTTTTTAAGAGGTTAACATTTATCCGCTTTTTTAAGAATTTTGTTTGCATTATAAATAAAATGAGTTTTTTTTCCCCCCTAGGTGTTATGAGATATAATGATTATCATGATTGCATTAGTATGAGAAAATTATTTTTTCACATTCTGTTATTAAATTACAATTTTGTTTTCATACCAAGGTTATGTTTAAATTTTACAATGTTAAAAATCAAAATTTTATCTGCATTGATGTAATTAATATATGTAGTGCATGGCATTGTATATTCCTTACATATTAATTACATTTGATTTGATAAGAAATACAAATTTTATTTTCAATGCAAGCAAATTTATAAGCTAAATGCTTAAACATTGGTAAAATTAAATTAAAATGTTATGAAAAAAAATAATAATAATTTTGATTTTGTTATTTTGTACAATACAAACTCTTTAATAATCATTCTGTTTGTTTGTATGAAATCTTAACACAGATCAACATACCGTCATTTTTGACGAGGGTTATATACTAATTGTTCATTAAAAAAAAATATATATATATATATGAAAAAGTTATAGAAATAACCAAAAATAATAAAAAGTATGCGAAAAAGTTTTAAAAATGGCTTTAATATTAAGAAAACTGCAGGCTTCATTACTTGCGCGCTTTAACCCTTTCCGGCGCGGAGTAATTCTGTTTGTAAAATGATGAAATGGTGGACTGACACTAAATATTATGGGTGCCAGTACTCTTAAAATTATGTGTCCTTTTTTGTGGGCATCGCAGGCTAAAGGGTTAAAGGGATGTTGAATTAGCATTTCATTCAGTTTTATGCAGTTCAATCCCTTTACCACGGAAAGTGCCAACGTGCTTTCTTGGGCATGCCACTATCATGCATATTATTTTTGTTGTCAGCATCTCCATTTCTCAACTAATATGATGTAGAGTACAACGACAAGTGAGGTAATAGGCAGAGTTGGGCAAATTTGTAATCTCAATTATCCGCAATATAATTACAAGTTAATTGAATGTAATTGATTATAGTTACACACATTCAAACGCAGAAATTCCGTCAAATAATGGGATTGGGGCGGTTTCGGCTACAGTGCTGCAAGAATTTTTTACAGCATGTAATTTTAAATATAGTTAATTACATACAATTAAATTGTAATTATATTGAAGATAATTGAAATTACAAATTTGCCCAACTCTGGATAGGATTTCTTGCCCATATTACATTTTATACTGAATTTTCGTTAAAACACGTTGTTTATTTGAAACTTAATTTAAAAATTGGGGATATGCAGGAGGAGGATAACGAAGGGTTACAAGGCAATTAAAAGGCTACTTCAGTCAAGTGAAAAGACTCGTTCGCTAATGCTAATCCTATGGAAGAAATTTATAAAGATATCTCGGTTACATTTCTATATTTTTAAATGATTTTTTTTCTTTTTGCATTGGATAGCTGAGATCGATCTGTTCAAAGGCCGTTTTTTACTTTTTCGATTTTGATTGCAGATTTTTATTTAAAAAATTTTAAACAAAATCGAAAAATTAAACGGCCTTTGTGCAGATCGATCTCAGCTATCAAATTAAAAAAAAAAATCACTTAAAAATATCGAAATGCAACCGAGATATTGTTATAAATGTCTTCCATGGGATTAGCATTAGCGAATAGTCTTTTTACTTAACTGAAGTAGCCTCTTAAGTGGGAATCCCTTGCACGGGTCCACTGGTTCTAATTAACGTACACTTTCCAGCAATTTGGAGATGAATTTCAATTATATTCTACTCAGTTTATAGTGGTTTTGAAGGTATTTTACATGTGCATAAATATGCAATGTCAGATATGCACAAGAAATCCTATCCAATGCTACCTCATTCATCGTTGCAAGCTACATATTAGTTAAATTCAGTATACGATGTCAGCAAAAAATGTGGATCCCGATGTGGGCAAAAAAATCTTATCCAATGATGCCTCATTTGTCGTTGTACGCTACATATTAGTTAAAAAAGATGTTGAGAAGAGAAATAATATAATTAACAGCGCTGCCACAGGCGACTATTTTTTTAATTCTATCTTTCACCACTTTTACAGAAATTTTTTTTAACATACACTTTGACAACATGTGCAAGAGAATATACAACAAAATGTGTATTTTAAAAATAGTGGTGCGAATAGAATATAAAAATAGTCGCTTGTGGCAGCCCTGAATTAACATATATGTTCTAGTAATATGGGGATGAATTTCAACTATTACTATATTCTATTCAGTTTATCATTTTATCTACTGAGGGTACTTATAAGTACCATTAAATAACTTGTTATACAATTCATTTAATACATCGATTAGTTGTAATACAGTTTAGAATGAGTTATAGATACATTACTTTCTCTTGTTCCAAAACCATTATTGGTTACACAAAACAAAAATATTTTTAAAAAGATTATTTATTTTGTCTTTGCATCTTTTTAGTTTTCTTGGCTTTCGGTGTGTGTGTGGAGGGGGGGGGGGGGGGGGTGTCAATTCGGAAATATTTCTATCGTAAGAACGTTATATTTGCACATTTCCTAATTCTAAAAAATACTAATAAAAATATTTAAAATAAAAGGTCACAAAATCCCTATAAATTCAAATTTAATTAATCCTTCTAAAATTTATTAAATGATTATGTAAATCTTCTAATGGAGTTTAAACAATTGACGAAAAATGCTTTAGCAGATAAAATTTTCATGAATTCATAATTCAGTACATAAAGGGTTAAAGTTGTTCTGAAGATTATTTTACTGGTGCGTGAGTATAAAAAAGTAGAGTAGGTGAGAGTAAAGATACGCACTGGCTGATTTAATATGAAGAAACATTTCAACAATCATGACTGCTAGGTGGTAGTTTGATCTCAAGTGTAGTAAATGTGTGTTCAAACCTTGTAAAAAAAGTAGAACTCCGTGCCAAAAAAATGAGGTAAGTTTAAATTTTCGAATTTTGATCTAATATTCTTAAAATTTCACCTTATTGTTTAGCTGACAATACTTTGAATTTTTACAAATCCAAAAATTCAGTGGAGAACGGAAGCCCTTTAGCTTCTAAATGCCGTGTAGTTTACCTCGATCGCATTTGTTTAAACTTGTAGGTAGCCAGTTAAGTAAAATACTGTAGAATGGGGTAAAAGTACACATCTGTCTTGGGGCAAAGATACGCACAAGTTTAGGATGCGGGGCTTTACCCTATCGTTTTAGCTAGATGCAAAGCTAAAGTTTTATTTTCTATAAGTTAGTATTGTTAAAATAGGTACTTAACTTATATAATCTAGTTAACTACCTTTTCCTAGTTAAGTTTTTTTTTTTTTTTTTTTTTTTTTTATGTAGAACATAAGTATCTACCTACCTACTTTTAAAAATCAATATTCTAGTTTCATAAAACGATTTTGTTTTAAGTCTTAAACTTTAACTTCTATTAACGGTCTCACAGACCGCTGCTATATTCAGTTTTTATACCTTAACTTGTAATTATTCGATTTAACTATTGTTGTTAGTTTAATTTTGATTCGTTTGGAAACTTAGTAGTAACGCTAAAGACTTCTAAATGAGGAGAATTTTTATTATAATAGGCCTTTACATAAAGTTTAGTGCAAAAACAGTATCTTAAGAGTCAGTCAACCCTTTTATTCATTCTACGATCAAGCGGTCTTTGAGACCGTTCACAGTATTTATGCAACAATTTTTGCCACAGTAATTAGAGGCTAACTGCTCTTTGCTATCTCACAGACCGCTGTTTTTTTTTTCTGTTTTTTTTTTTTTTTTTCATGGTTTAACTTAGAATTTTCAGTTTAACTATAAATACTAGTGAAATTTACTAATGCTTTTGCATAACTCATTCGTTTTCTTGGAAATGGGGCAAAAACCCACAGTAATGGGACCAAAATACGCACTGCGTATCTTTGCCCCACCACTGCGTACTTTTACCCCAACCGATGGGGCAAAGATACGCAGAGCAATGTTTTTTAAAAATTGCAATTTCTCACAGAATTATAATTTGACAGAATGTCAGTTAATGATGGTACTTGCCTAAGGTTCTGATCTGACAATTTAATCACTCGTTACATGAATTTAGACCAATGTGTGCGTTAAAAATCAAAATGTATGGAAAGTGAGTATCTTTACTCCACGTACTCTATACTACTCTGAAATTACCTGACATGCATCTTTTCCACCTCTAGGATCTCCTGCACATAACATATTAGCGGTAATGCCTTTGGGAAACCTGTTGGATGCAACTCGCACATAGGAAGCATTGCACGTAGCCCTGGACAAAATTGGAAAGGATGCTTCCTTTAAGACTTGGCTACTTTTCCCACCTAGACAATAACAAAAATTATTTTATTTTATTGGAAGAGAAAACAACTGCAAACAGGTTTCCTAAAACTTTAGAAAAGCCTAGAAAAAGCTGCTTATTATTCATTTCTAGAATTTTAATAATTTGTTAAGCTTTGAACGTACAGTCGCGGAAAAAAAAGTAAACACCCCCTACTAACTCTGCAAAAAATTATTGTAGCAGAAAGTTACTGGTACCAGACGATTGGAAATAAAGTCTACTTTTAAATAATGTATATAAAACTTGCTTAACATCTACATATCAAAACGAAAACAAACTTTTTTTTTTTTTCAATAGCAATACCAAAGTTTGACACCAGAAATAGATTCTAGACCCTTCAATTAGCCTAAATCCAAATTTTTATGAAATTCGTAGGATTAGTTTCCGAGAAATTAATTATTTTAAAATGAGCCTATTTTAGGGGCTGTATCCAAATCGAAGTTCGGTGCTCGATGTTTGAAATGCTACAGAATGACTATGTCACTTCCATTACTGTATTTTTTTTTTCTTATTACCAATATGAACATCTCACTCTCTTAATATCTTTCGACTACTGCCAGCCCAAATGTCTCATTAAAATGAGTAAAATACAATTGGAATTTCAGGGTGTCTACAGAAATTCTAAAAAAAAGTTCCCTGATTTTTCCATGATTTCCCTGACTATTTTTATCAGACTTCCCTGATTTCTATTATTAACAATACAAATACGGTATTTTTTCATGTATGCCGATTCCTCGCATAATACATTTATCCAGCTTGCTAACATCTCATTTGGGAGAAAAAAACAAGAGAAAAACATAAAAATTGCCTGATATGCATTAAGTATTGGTTGACAGTTTTATAAATCCGAACTCAACTAACTTCATATAGAAGCCAATGGATATAAGGTGACCAGAAAGTTCTCTCATTTTCTAAAAAATATTCAATTCTAAGATTTATCTAAATCTGACGGGATAACTAATTGGATTAAGCTGGCCACCTGATCAGGTTATGCTAATGTATCATTTAAAATATTTTTAAATGTGTAAATTGCCTTCAATATAAGTGCTATGTACAGAAAATCAGGACATCTGATCACCTTAATTTACGTTAAATATCAAAAACTCATACCAAGCGGATTTTTTAAAAAAGATTGGGAAAGATTAATCAGCATGTGAAAAAATATGGTACATAAAATAGACAAATCAGTCTCGTTAGCAAGGTGAAAATGCAAATATTTTCGCAACACAGACAAATTTCCCTGATTTTCCAGTATTTTTACAAAGTTCCCTGACATCTCCCTAATTTTTCCAGAGTGATAAACCTCCCTGATTTTTCCATGATTCCCTGATTTCCAGATTCTGTAGACACCCTGAATTTGCATAAAGCACGACATAATAAATATGAATCTATCAAACAAGTTGGGGGTTTCAATTCATATTTTTTTTTTCGAATATTATTTTCATAATTCATGCTATATATATATTTTTTTAATTCCAAATTCAATGTATTTACGTTTGGGTTTTTTAGTATTATAACCACACAAAAAATTATCACATTACGATTATAATTTCAGGAGATAATTAATAAAAATATGAAAATGTTTAGAAGCTCTAGATTCTGAATATTTATAACTCAAAAATTTATCATCCAAATGACTTGGAATTTCATTTCTAGGCATAGTTTGAACCGAAGGTTTAAGATATATTGTCAAAACTGGGTGTTGTCATTGAAAAAAACAAAGTTTGGTCTAGTTTTGATATGTTGATGGCCTCCTAAGCAAACTTTATATTAATTTAGAAGTAGATTTTATTTAATTTAGAAGTAGATTTTATTTCTAATCGTTTGGTACCTGTATTTTTTTTCTCCATTATAATTAGTTGCAGAGTTAGTAGGGGTATTTTACTTTTTTCTTTTCCACGACTGTACTCATACTCATAAAAGAGAATGCTAGTTTTATATTTTAAGTTTATAAAGTTGTAAAATACACAAAAAATAAAAATTTCGAAATTGAAACTTCTTTTATTCCTATAAATGACGTACTTCTGTTCATCATTTAGTCTTTCACAACATATCTCATAATCAAAGATTATTTGAGTTGGTTGGTTAATTAGGATTTAATAGCACAAAGTTCTATTAAGGACATGCTGCGGCAAGTAAAAGGTTAAAATAAAAACATAGAATTATAATTTAATAGCATGTCATAAAACAAGATGAGCCAAAAACAACAGCGTTTAATGAAATATATAATGATGCAATGTAGAAATTGTATAAATAAAACCATTTAATCAAGTCAAAATACTATAGCTAAAAGACGAAATCTAAAAAAAAAAAAAATGAAAAGACAGGGTTAAAAAAATAAAGTATGTAATAATACTAATTTAAAAACCACAGATTATTGATAAACATTGCAAAAATATGTAGGCATAGAAAAACAAAATTGCAAAGTCAAAATATATCATATTGATCTAAAATCAAAATGTGAAAGCTTTTAAATTTGGCAAAAACAGGTTGAAATAAACATAGTTTATATATTATATTTTTTAAAAGGAGCTGGTTGAAATAACATAGGGTCAAAAACAACATCTTCCTCATTTACATCTGTGCCATAAGAATCTGATTCCATAGCGGAGGAGCTGTTTGAAATTCTAAAGATTGCTCAAGGCATTCAGAGCAATCATAAATATTAACCTGTATCTAGTTGTACATTTTATTACACTCTTTTATTTAATTTAACTTGTTTTTTGTATGTAAAGATGGAATTTTATAATCGATCTTTAATACCCGAGAAATATAAAATATGTACACTGGTCTGTTTCTGATAGAAATACATTTTAATAGTTTTAGAACTCAATTTAAAATTTAATAAATTAATTTTTTCGGCACTTTTTCGTTAGTCAGAACCGGTTTCAAAAGTGAAAGTGCCCTGATAAAAATCAATAAATAAATAATTGCAAACAAAATCGAAAATAAAATGGCCTTTGTAAAGATCGACCTCAGCTATCTAATGCAAAAAAAAAAAAAAAAAAAAAAAAAAAAAATCATTTAAAAACATTGAAATGCGAACGAGATAATCTAAAAAATTCCTCCCTTTCGGATTAACATCAGCGAGTTGATGTTTTCAGGTGAGTGGAGTTTTTTTATAACGTAAAAAATTGAGGACTGATTATAAGAGTACTCATTATTAAAAGTACTAAATATGATTTTAATAACTGGGTTGTGTAATTTAAGTGAAACAAAAGATTTCACATTTTTGTTTGTTTAGAAAAAAAATAGGACAGCAAGAAAACTGTTTTGTTATTTTATTTTTGGTTAATTAACATATTAATCAACAATAAGGTTATATTTGAAATGCATGATTAAGAGGCTACTTCACTCACGCGAAGCACTCACTCGCTAATTCTACGGGAGGGATTTCTTGGATTTTCTCGTTCGCATTTCAATATTATTAAATGATTTTTTTTTTTCTTTTGTCATTGAATAGCTAAAGTCGATCTTTACGAAGGCTGTTTTTTACTTTTTTGATTTTGTTTGCAGGTTTTCTTTTATTAGGACACTTTCATTTTTTGCAACCGGTTTTGAAAGTGAAAGTGTCCTAATAAAAAAAACTGAAAACAAAATAGAAAAACTAAAAAATGGCCTTTGTAGAGCTAGACCTCAAATATCCAATGCAAAAATCATTTAAAAATACTTCAATGTGAACGAGATATTCTAAAAAAATTCCCCCAGTAGGATTAACATTAGCGAGCGTGTGTTTTCGCGTGCGTGAAATAGCTACTAAAGATTGATTTGTCCATTACGTACAGGGTGTCCATAATTGAACGACCCTACTTTAAAGGTGTCTACGTACGAAACTATTGGTCAGAAAGTTGTGAATTTTTGTGACGGACATCATAAAAGAATTGGAATTTGTTTGAGAGAAAAAAAAAAATTAGTTCAAAATTTCGCCGCCAGAGTGCGCTTTTTAAATAAATTACACATTTAGTCACTGCCCACTGAATACTAGGCCTGAGCTCTGCGGACAAAAATGGCGGCTGTCGTAGGAGGATTTTTTTTCCCAGAGTTTGTACGGTCCGTTCAATTCGAATACCAATAATTTTTAAAAGTTTTTACACTTTATTTTTTTCAGCGGGCGGTCTGTATATTTGTCTTATTTAATCTGATAAAAAAAAGCGTAAAAATTTTTTTAAATGTGTAATTCATTATAGAATGCCCTCTAGTGGCGAAATTTCGAACTATTTTTTTCGCTCAAACAAATTCCCATTCCTTCATTATGTCCTTCACAAAATGTCACAACTTTCTGATCAATAGTTTGGCCTCTAGACAACTTTAAAGTAGGGTCGTTTAATTAAGGACACCCTGTATTTATAGCGCTCAAACAGATTATAACTTACCAAAAGAATCATCGCCCCATCCCATGACTGTGACATTCTTTCCAATTAAATCTTGATCTGAGTGAAGTGGTGCAGTGGGTGAAGGCAGGCATACGGGATTTATGTAGTTGCTGAAAAGGACCTTCCTCTCTAACTTCAGGAGGGCAATATCATTGTAGTAATACCTGTGTTCATAATTAGGATGCAGCAACACCGAGGAAACGATGTATTGAGCAACAGCATCTTGAGCATCGTGGGTGCCTAGCATCACCACATAGGATGCAGTCCTGTCGAAAAGTAACATTTATATTGTAAACAAAAATTCTGTACATTTAATATTACACATCTAGTACAATCTCTTTGTATCTCTCTATTCTAAACAAGAGTAACTAATGCTGTCGCCACCGCCGGTTTTGAATTTTTGGTGTTCGGAGGTCTTTCTTCGTTAATATTAAGAAAAATATTGCATACAAAAGTGTGAAAATCTGTGATATTACAGGGAAATGTTTGATAAACACGCTGATGCAGACAGTTTTCAAATCGGATAATTATTTTAAGAGATATTTAATGTTAAAGTTGGTCAAAATCGTTCCATTAAAAAAGTTTTATAGGAGCAAAAACTATACAAAGGAATTTAATCATTTTAGATCATCTTATGCATTAGAAGTTATTTTGAATTTTTAAAGAAATAAAAAAAATCCGATTTAAATCAAAAAAATCTGATTTAAATCAAATCCGATTTTTTTTTTTTTTTTTTTTTTTTAAATCAAAAAAATCCCAAACCCTGCAGACTGCACTCAGTTTATTAATTTGACTCATTTTTTGAGGTTTTATTTCTATTTTAAATTCAAATTTTCAGCATTTCGAGAGATACTTTTTGCAACTTTTAGAAAATGATATTATTTTAAATTGTTGCCAAATTTAAAAACAGTGCAAAGAATAATATTTCCCTCAAATTAAAAATTTATATACACGTGACTATTATAAGCAGGAAAAAAAACATTCAAATGAGAATTGAATGATTACGCATTAAAAGCAGGAAAATATTGATAATTACATCATAAAAACTATATTTACACGTGAATTTTAAAAGAGAAAGAAAATTGTAAAATAATAAATCCATTAACATGCGTTAAAAGTTGCAAATGGATGAAATTACGTCATATTTAAAATTGCCAAACAGTTTAAATTAAAAAATATATTTGCACGAGACATTTCATATTTTGAGATCATCTTTTTAAACTATTGTTGAAAATTCCAAGACAGCGCAAAAAATATTTCCTTTCTAACAACAAAAGTATTTTCACGCGAATATTAAAAAGAGAACGAAAACTTATGTGACAATTACGAGAAATTTAAAACGATACATTTAAAATGTCTTATTTAAAAAAAAAAAAAAAAAAAAAAAAAAACTTTCTTATAGCGTTGCTAAAAAATACCGGGATACAAAGACTCAGCTTAATTCTTTTTATATTAGCTTATTTTCACACGTTTCACTGATCTGATTTAATCAATGGCGAAAACAACCCGTTAACAGGGAGATCGCTACATTTTTATAATTCATTCTTCCGAAAATTTTTTAAAGCCGATCAAATTAGCATGCTTTTAGAGTTCGCGATGTCTTAACGGGGGGTGGCGAGCGTAGCTCGTAGGGGGCAGAGCCCCCTAGTTAAGAAAAGAGAAAAGGTCAACCATGCTTTTTAGGTAGATTTCGTAAGAAACGCCACATAATGCATTGTCCCCTATGTTGGAATTTCCGAAAAAATTTTGCAGATCTACGCCGATCATGACCCCCAGAACCCAAAACCACCCCCCAGTTCAAAGCTTCATCTATCTATCTCTATATACATAAATATCACTTTTTTATGGACACGATAACTTGCATTGTTCTGCTCAAATCTCTTCCAAACTAATATACAAAAAATCAAGGGGCAGAAAATCTTGGTCAGGTTCGTTAAGGGGGCTGGTCAATCAGCTTCGAAATTCTTCTCCGCACTTTTAAGTCTGGACTTTTGATGCATTCGTATATTTAAAATATCTTCTCGAGAAATTCATATTTTTAACATCTTTTTTCTGTGTGCTCTTCTTAAAGGATGTCTCTTTTTTTCTTAGTTTTCAAAATATTTCTAAAATCTATGCTGAATTTAATATTTTATGTGTTAAAAGCGGGTGAACTGTGAGTAAGATTTCAACACTTCCTATAAAATTAAGTTTATACTTTAGAAATATTTTGAGAACTAAGAAAAAAAGAGACATCTTTTAGGAAGTGCACACAAAAAATAGAAGTTAAAAATATTAATGTCCCGAGGAGATATTTTAAATATACGAATGCATCCAATGCCCATACTTTACATTAGTGAGGGGAGATCGGAAGATGTGTGACCAGCCCCCTTAATGGACAAAATCAGACGAAGGGGATAGAAATGAGAAGGTTTTTGTGAAAACAGAAAAATATCCATAACTTCATAATTATGATTCATATCAAAATATTTTTAAGTTATTGCTACTTCTTGGAAAAGGGCCAAAATTTTATGTATGACAGATTTTTGATATCATTAAAGAAAATGCCCCCAACTGGTCATATAATTAATGGTTATATCTTGCCTCGTTACGGAAAAAACGGCAATAAAGAATTTTTTTTTCAGGAATAGAATACAAAACTGTTATAATAAAATGTTAATCATTAGTTTTCTAATGGTATAGTTCCTTTTTTGCGTGAGTGGGAGGGGTACTGGAAACGGAGAGGAAGAGGGACCACACTCCCTTCCTAAATGTTTGGAAATATATGAATCTTCATCACTTTTGGTCAAACGCCACCATTTGGCACCTTTTAATGAAAATCCTTATTCTTCCAATGGGGCCCCCTAAAAAAGGAGGGGGCACGTGACAGCTGCCTCGCATGCCCCTGCATTAGTCAGGCCCTGGACACCAGTAAGGTTCAATTTAATCTACCCAGGTTTCGGCGAAATATGTTATGCTTGTTAAACCGCAGTTTTAACTGTTTTTAGTTGTAGTTCTAGTGTGTTTTCTGGTTATGTATGTGTACTGATGGGGACTACGAAATATAGTCGAAGCGTCTACTTTTTATTGTTTTTAGTATTTTTATCAACGAATTTCTGTAGTCATATATTTTATTGTGTAATTTAATTTAGATATTTACGATACTTTGTCTCTAACACATTATGAAATTTTAAATCAATAATTTCGAAACTCTGCGTCGGAAGAGGATTTGAGATGAAACTCGAAAATTTTAAACCTCATTAAGTTAATTTTTGCTTATTTCACAAGAATAAATTTAAAAAAAAATAATGATGATGATAGCAAGCAATTGTTTCCCTTCTAATGTTATATTTATTTCTGTGAACCGATATTTTCTATCAAATATATTCAATTACAGCTAGAAGGCTTGAAATTAAGAGCATGCATGTCCAACTTCAATTTTATATTGAAGATTTTAAAATGCCAAACTCCTCACCGTCATTAAATACGAAATTGTTATAAAGAGAAAGACATCCAAACTGTATCAACATTAATTAAATGTTATATCAGATGTGTTTATCAGTTTCCAAAGCAGTGTTTTTGTTTCTTTGAAATTTTATTAAAAAATAAAATGATGTAGGAAAAATGGTAGACACAAACAAACTAACTTTCATTAAGAGTTAATTAGCTGTTAATAAAGTTTACCTTAAATCCTCTGGAGTAAATACGTGAGCTGCCGTAAGAATAAAGTCTTCATTAATGAGTGATCCGGCACTTAAAAATCTATTTCCACCTGACGATGTGACTTTGTACAAAGCAGCCTGAAAAATAAAAATGAAATTTAAAATATATTTAAGAGAAAGTAACTGAACATGATCTGAAAGTGCGGAAATTTTAGTATAGTCGGGGGAAGGAGGGGGGGGGGGGAGCAGAAGAACATTTATCCTTATACTTTAATTGTTAAGTTGTCGTAAAGGAAAACGGAAATAGCCATTCGATTGGAAAGTATGTCTTCTTATTCTATATTATAAAAGAAAAACATGTCAGTGAGTAAAGCTGAAATTTATTTTATTTTATTTATTTATTTATTTTTTATTTTATTTACTTTATAAAATAATTTTCAAGCATGATTTTTTTTTTTACTTTTAAAAATAATTTTCAAGCACGAATTTTTTTTTTTAAGTCTTACTTTTTTTTTTTTTTACTTTTAAAAATAATTTTTAAGCACGAATTTTTTTTTTAAGTCTTATTTTTTTTTTTTACTTTTTAAAATAATTTTTAAACATGAATTTTTTTTTTAATCTTGCTTTTTTTTTACTTTAAAAAAAATCATGTTCGGAAATTATTTCAAAATCTCAAAAACGAATGTGCAACCTGATTACGGAAGATTAACTCCTTTGCCCTTAAAACAATGTAGATAATTCTGTATTTATTTGTTTCCGTGTAACTAAACTGCCAAACGAAATTAAAAGTTCGCAAATAATTTAATAAAACTCACTGAGTTCCATATATAACAAGAGTTCTCAGCCGGCGGTCAGAAGATTGCAAGTCAAAGGTTAAAAATAGTTCACCTTGTCAATGTTAGATATTAGTGTTTTCATCTAGTATTATCCTAATTTATGCTTCTCTAATTAAGCTATACTTATCAAATTAATAAGTGATTCTCTAGTCATGTAAGGGAATGCCATAAACTGCATTTTTTGCCATGAATGCGAACTAAAATTATCATCACTGTATCCTTCCGCGCTGACCGTTGGAAATCATGTCGGGAAACAGGAAGACAGATCTCCTGTTATATATGGAGCTGAGTGATAAGACAAGCAGTTAAAGTACAATTAAATATTGAAATAATCAAAATCAAAAAGCTTGCTATCATTGGCGAAATCATTCGCGATTAACAGCTATCATGCTGCTAATAAGAAAGTACCTATAATAGTTAATAGCATACTATAATAGCTTTTATAAATATAGAAACTATTACAGTATGTACTGTCGTGGGAAAAAAAGTATACACCCCTTACTAACTCTGCAAAAAAATATCGTAGAAGAATGTTACTGGTACCACACGATTGGAAATAAAGTCTACTTTCAAATGATATAAGTAGGGGAAGAAGGACAGTTCAGCGCCATAAGGTGGATTGTGGATTGTGTGGATGTGGGTGGAATCCACCTTGTGGGTGGAATCCACCTTGTGGATGGAGGAGGAGGGTGGAATCCACCTGTTGGGAGACTTATCCTATAGTAGGAGGGGTTAAATGTTGGAGGGGGCTTAATTTTTGAGGGGGCTTAATTTTTTTTTTTCGAATCGACTTAGAGTAGAGATGGAAATATCATACTATAACATAGGTCTTTTCGAGAGGAAGTATGAAGACACTAAATTTTTTGATGGGCTTATTTTTTTAGGGGGGCTTAATTTTTGAGGGGGCTTAATATATTTTTTTTTCGAATCGACATAGAGTAGAAATGGAAATATCATACTATAACATAGTGAGTTAGGTGTTTTCGAAAGGGACTTTGAGGAGCCTAAATTTTTTAGAGGGGCTTATTTTTAGGGGGGCTTAATTTTTTTTTTCTTCGAATCGACATCGAGTAGAAATGGAAATATCATACTATAACATAGAGATGTAGGTATTTTCGAAAGGGAGTTTGAGGAGCCTAAATTTTTTAGAGGGGCTTATTTTTTAGGGGGGCTTATTTTTAGGGGGGCTTAATTTTTTTTTTTTTTTTTTTTTTTTTTCCTGAATTGTCTTAGAATTTGAATGAAGATAAAAATGTCTTATGTTTTCTGAAAAAAAATTTTGATGCTGCCATCTGTATGCGGTAGTGTGAATTTATTATTGAAAATAGTATTTTATTTTTGAAAAGTTTTGAGGAAGGTTTGAACCTGCAAAATAGTCTCTTGGCTCGATGATATGTTGAAGACTTAACTAATCGAGCCAAGAAACTATGTCTATATGTTTAGATTTTAGATGTTTCAAAACAAAAAATTGTATTCCCCCCCTTTTGTATGCGCAAAGAGAGGTTGGTTTCTTAAGATAACTCATTAATACCTATTTTAACTGCTCACTCTGCGAATTCTTTTAATGTATATGATTTTTATTTTTAGTTTAACTGATTTTATCGATTTTACGTACGAGAGTTTAATTATTTTACGCACAAATGTATGATCATTTTAGAAAGCCGTGGTTTCGAACCTGCGAACTCCCATTCAAATTTCATTTTTTGTAACTGATAAGCTATCCACTATTCAAACCGCGCCCCAATATTTTCTAACTTACTTTTGAACACTGCATATTTTTAAAAATACTTACCTCTTCCTCTTTCTTATACTAGGGAAGTTAATACAATTTATGTTTAAATTGAAGAAATAATTAATTTTTTATGTTTCTTTAATGAGCAAGTCATTTTTTTAGATCGATTAGAAGGCTACCAAACGATTTGAATTAAACATTGTTTTCACCAGTATTAATCCTCTTACCTAATTTTAAAATTATACTTTTTCTTGTGAACCATATCATATTCATTTAATCGTCTGAAATACACTTCCTAAACCCTCTTATCAACGTTACTCACTATCTATCACAAACATCCGATAAGTCTAATCAGCTTTTTTCAACAGAAAATAGCTAATATGTAAATATTGATAACTATTGAAGAGATTATTTCACTTGTTTCCAGATTTTAAATGAAAGTTTGAACTGATTTTCTATTTATCGATTATTATAAATTGAATCAACTCATAGTTTGTTATTGCAATAGATAATTATTTGATGATTCTACACTAGTTCTAATAAATTTTAAAACTACTGCCTCACTTCAACTCATTCTTTTATACAGTTTAATAAATTTAGTATGAATTAATCCATTGGTTTGTCATATATTTCACTGAAATAATAAAATTAATGTGTAAAACGTTAGAATGACGAATTCAAAAACGTAGCGTGATGAATCATATACTTTTTAAACATTACATAAAAACCTTTGGATTGATTCACTTCCTGTGAACTTCCTACACATACTTTTTTATGCCACGTGTTTTTTTGAAATGTTTACACCAATCATATTACATGATTTGCACTATCGTAATAATTTTTTAACATGCGCCCCCTATGATTATATATAAAATTGAATGAAACGAGACTTTTTCATTAGTGTTTGCTATTCTTTGAGTGTGTGAAGACGCTTTTTTCACTTAAGATAATATGGCTACTTTTCAAGATGGACATTCTACTATGTTAAGCGATGATGTATCAAGTTTGAATAATCAATATTTTTCATCAAGATTAAATGATCAAGACATGGGATTAATAGTACAACCTAAAGTAGAACCCGTTTCAGATGATGAAGCGGAATCCTCCTCATCAGAACTAAAGAAACAGAAGCCACCTTTTTTGTGTACTGTTTGCAGCAAATCTTTTTCACGAAAAGGCAATTTAAAACAACATTTGATGATTCATTCAGAAGAAAGACCATTTATATGTGACATCTGCCAAAAAACATTCTCTAGAAAGGCTATTTTGAATCGTCATAAACTATCCCATTTAAAGATTCCTTCCCAACATAAATGTGAATCGTGCGGTGAAGCGTTCTCAAAAAAGTATGACTTATTAAAACACATGAAGATCCACAAGTCCTCCAAAAAGGATAAATGTATTCAGCATAGTGAAATATTCAATCCCAACTCCGATTTTTTATATCATTTGAAAACTTCACAGAGAGTTAGATGCAAAATTGATAATTCACCCTCTTTAAAAGATATGTTTTTTGAGAAGGTTAAGCATTTTAAAAGGCAAAATGCGTTAAACATATTTACTAAAACTGTAATCAACTCTAACGAGGAGAATGCTACAGACTTTAACACATTTTTTGATAGTATTCATTCGGACGTTTTAAACGAATTAATCTACCAGATTCAAGTTAAAAGATCGATGAAATGGTATGCAAGTGTACAAGTTGTTGTATATCGTGTAACACAGGAAGGTGTCTTAGAGATTGCCACACCCTATTTCCTTTCAAAAACTATACTTGAATTAACGAAACAAAACTTATCTGATCATGTTGAGGATACCTTTGCAAAAATTATTAAGTCCTATGAGAAGTCCACCAGACGTGGTTTTAATTGGACATTAGAGAAAATATTGAATTTAGAACTATCTACCTTTAAAATATAACATGATTTGAAATGTTTATACCTTTTTGAAATATGTGTACTCATGTTTTCACTATTGTAACTATTGAAAACGACGAATAAATAATGTGTAAATGAAAAAGCTGTTGTCTGTTTATTTTTGTTAGAACAACTTGTGATTTTTAATAACTCATGAAGTCGTAACGGCCTTACTTACTATTTTTTTTTTTTCAATTTCTTATCAAATGAATAATGAGTTAACAATCTTTTATTAATTTCATATTGAAAGTCTGAAATTATCCATTGAAATAGTTATTTCGCAATATTTCTAATTTATCATAATTATTTTTAAAGTTTATCACTCGTTGTTTGGATAAACAACTGTTATTGCTCAATAATAATAATATTATCATTTATTACCATACAATTCTTTAAAAAAAGCATAGAACCATTAACATAATATATCATTAACCTCTTTTTTAAAAACTGTTACCTTGTGTTGCCATTGAATTCTTCAAAACAAAAAAGAATAAAACTAAAATCATTATCATTAAATATCATACACCACTTATATAAAAATTGTTACTTTGTGTTGCCATACAATTCTTCAAAAAAAGAATAAAACTAAAACTATTAACATTAAATATCATATACTGTAAATATAAAAATTGTTACCTTGTGTTGCCATACTATTCTTCAAAAAAGGATAAAACCATTGACATAATATATTATTCACCACTTAAATAAACTGTTTACATATATATTTTTTTAGACTTAAACTAAAATTAATGACATTACAAATTCTTTTAAGTGTTTATCTGTAACCGACACTGATTTTTAACGTATATTAAGGGATGTGCTGTTTCTAAACATTCAGTTTCCAACTGATTTTTGTTCTAACTTCATCTAATGTTACCTTTATTTTTGAAAATGGGTTCTGTAGTAAATATGTTAAAAAGATCTTCCGACAAAGTGGCTTCTTCTTCAAAGTATCAACGTTTAGAAGAACCTAATGATCCCACTTCCACAAGTGAATTAAATATACCAAGATTGGAAATTCCTAATTTATTAAACACTGACTGTGGGACAATATCACGTGATTTATCTACTACTGATTACTCACCGAATGTGAAATCTGAAATCGATATGAATTTTTTTATCCCTAACTTTGGTGATGATACTACATCTTCCGAGAATTCATGCCAAGAGTCAATTTCTGTTGAGGACTATTTGAATATATTTTTCAAAGACATGAATTTTGAATCCGCTTTAACCTCGACCCCAGCTAGTAACATAATTTCCCAAGACGAATCCTTTCAAGAACGTACTATTGACCAAGAGGTTTCTGATTCCCAACCAAGCAACCTTTCTAAAGCAAGTGATGAATTACAAAGCACAACCCCACCTACGAATGTCATTCCACAGTCTAAAACTAGCAAATCCAATCATCCTATTGTATTTCGAGAAGAACTCAGTGACTGTATCTTTTTAATTTTAAAGTTGCATAATAGACAATTTCATATTCATATTCGAGAATTTAAACGCAGTGGGCTTACTAGTGAAGAAATTCTAACGAAAAATGGTATTATTATGGATGTTAACAGCTGGTTCGAATTTTGCAAGAAAATTTTTTCATTTAATTTGAGATATAAAAGTTCCTCATTTGTTTCTAATAACATGATATTAGTATTAAATTTTAATAATTCTATCATGCGAATTAAAAATTTAAAGAATTATTCTCACATTGACTTAAACGAGTATCAGTTGCTGAAATTAAAAGAAAAAATACATGATTTGAATAAGGAACTTCTTCAGCATATATATGTAAACCATATACCAAGCTTAATTAGGCAGAAATGTATCATTGGTCATATATCTACAGAAAATGAACTCATGTTGCAGTCTAAACTTATAACATGTATTGAGAATAATGTATTAACTATACTAAACCGCATTTTTGAATGTGATGGATGTATTTTTAATCAGAAATCTCAAAGCCCTCATTCCTGTTGTATACTAAATAATCGACAAAAATTTGAAAAACTAGGAGAGATGTTATTAACACTTATAGATTTAGATTTTGTTATTTCCTCATTTTTAAACGGAGTGGATTGTGTTAGTGAAAACTTTTTATCAAACATTCATGTAGAAACAATTCAAAACGAATTGTTTAAAATAATAAAATAAAATGTATTGCTATCCTTTATAATACGTGTGTGTTTATTTGTCTAAAGTGTATGTTTATTTTGTTATGTCTTTTAGAACTTTTAATAGAGTGTTAGACTTAAATTTGCATATGTATATAACTAAAGAAATCAACAATTCTTTAGCAATTAAAAAATTAACACAAGTTTAAAATATTAAACTAATAATCTTAATACTATAATTTCTACTTTCTAATATATATATATATATATATGAAACTTATTATATAAAAAAGTTTTCAATAATAATAATAAGTTTAGAAAATTAAAAAGTTTAAAAAACAAAATTAAGAAACTCATTTAAAAAAATATCTGAAAAGTTAAAAAAAAATAAAGTTTTCAAAATTAAAAAATCTTTATAAAAAAATAATAATAATTAAAAAAAAAATTAAAAAGTTTACAAAAGTTTACAAAAGTTAAAAAAAAAAAAAAAAATATTAAAAAGTTTACAAAAGTTTAAAAAAAAAAAACTTGGAAAAAAAAAACTCAAAAAAATTAAGTTATCAAAAAAAAAAAAAAAAAATTATAAAAACTTAATACATTAAGTTTTCAAAAGTGAGTTTACCTATTCGTATATGTATACATGCATGTGACTTTCATTATGTTTCAGTTTAATACTTCTGTTTATCCTATAAAAGTGTTAGATTAATATATACTTATAAAAATATTTGTAAGTTAAATTTAAAAAAAAGTAACTTATAAAAAAAATGTTTACAAAATTAAAAAAAAAAAAAAAAAATCTTTCTAAATAAAAAGTTTTCAAAATTAAAAAAAAAACTTTTTAAATAAAAATTGTTTTCAAAATTTAAAAAAAAAAAATTGTAAAAAAAAAAAAGTTTTCAAAATTAAAAAAAAAAATACTTTGTAAATAAAAAAAAAAAAATATTAAAAAGTTTACAAAAAAAAACTTTTTTTATAAAAAATATTTTCAAAATTTAAAAAAAAAAAATTGTAAGTAAAAAAAAAAGTTTTCAACAGTTATACTTAAACAATATGAAAATTAATCTTTGTTTACAATTGCGAGAAAGATTTTAATAGGATTTTATTTGCAAATATCTGATGTCATCTTGCTGAAGATTCCATAAAATAAAAGACTTTCAAAAAAATATACGACCTACATATTCGATGACTGAAGTGAAAATGGCTAGTGTCTTGGTATAGACTCATATCAGTTAGATCACGTGATTGATAATACAATCTGATTGTAGATAAGACAATCAAAAGGCACGAGGAAGGCACGTGATATCTAATTGATTACGTCACAATCTACCACGTGATAAGCTCATCATCACTTTTCTGAGTTCAAACATGGTGAGTTCATTATTTTTATATAAATGTTTAAGTACGTATGTATTAAATTTTAAATTGAAGAATTTAATAATAGATTGTTTATTTTTATTTTATTTTTTTTTCGTTTCGATGTGTATAACTATAAAATAAAATGTGGGTAGGATGTTAACATAAAGAAGATTTATCTTATGAAACACATATATAGCGATAGGTAAATTCACTTTTAATAAATCACAAAATAATTTTTGTTATCTTATAATATTAAAAAAATTGCTGATTTTTTAAACTTTTTAATAACTAAAGAATATTTTAATTTAATGTTTTATATATACTATATATATTTTAAGTGTATACTACAAAACATAATTAAATGGAGGAATCCGTATACATATACTCAAATACAAATAGAAAGGAAATATAGGACATGCAAATACAGAGGAAATATAGGACAACTCATTCTTGTTAAATTGTAGGTTTTAGCAGCTTGTAATGTTTTTAACATTTTTGGAAAATAATTTTATTAACTTTCAAAAGCATTTTAAATATTTTTTGTAACTAAAATATTTATTCATACATTGCTTTTGTAAAAGTGCTGTTACAAAATGTTGATAGTTAATCATTGTATTAATTCAAAACTTTCTTATAATGTTATTATACTAACTTGTAATACTTGAACTGCAATTGATGTGATTTATTTGTATGAATACTTGTATTCAGTATCTTGATTAATCGATTGATATGATTAATATGAATCATTGATTAATATGAATGATTGGTTGACTGATATGAATGATTGGTTGATTGATTGATATGATTGATATGATAGTTTGATTTGATTAATATGATTTATTGATCGATATGATTAATTGATATTATTGTTTGGTTGATTAATATGATTGATTGGTTTGATTTATTGATCGATATGACTGATTGATATTATTGTTTGGTTGATTAATATGATTGATTGGTTTGATTTATTGATCGATATGATTGATTAATATTATTGTTTGGTTGATTAATATGATTGATTGATTGATTGGTTTGATTTATTGATTGATATCATTGATTGGTTAATTGCTATGACTGATTGATATATGATTGATTGTATACTTGTATTTGCAGTCTAATTCAACTTTTTGATAACTTTTTTAATTATGAAAGTCAGATACATATACAGTTATGTGAACTGACTTTTGATAATATAATTTATTAAGTTTTTTTTTTTTTTTTTTTAATTTTGATAACTTAATTTTGAAAACTTTTTACAAAGTTTTTTTTTTTTTTTAACTTTTAAATTTTATAAAGTTTTTAATATTTTTTTTTATTTACAAATTATTATTTTTTTTAATTTTGAAAACTTTTTTTTTTACTTACAATTTTTTTTTTTTAAATTTTGAAAATATTTTTTATAAAAAAAGTTTTTTTTTGTAAACTTTTTAATATTTTTTTTTTTTTATTTACAAAGTATTTTTTTTTTTAATTTTGAAAACTTTTTTTTTTTTACAATTTTTTTTTTTTAAATTTTGAAAACAATTTTTATTTAAAAAGTTTTTTTTTTAATTTTGAAAACTTTTTATTTAGAAAGATTTTTTTTTTTTTTTTTTAATTTTGTAAACATTTTTTTTATAAGTTACTTTTTTTTAAATTTAACTTACAAATATTTTTATAAGTATATATTAATCTAACACTTTTATAGGATAAACAGAAGTATTAAACTGAAACATAATGAAAGTCACATGCATGTATACATATACGAATAGGTAAACTCACTTTTGAAAACTTAATGTATTAAGTTTTTATAATTTTTTTTTTTTTTTTTTGATAACTTAATTTTTTTGAGTTTTTTTTTTCCAAGTTTTTTTTTTTTAAACTTTTGTAAACTTTTTAATATTTTTTTTTTTTTTTTTAACTTTTGTAAACTTTTGTAAACTTTTTAATTTTTTTTTTAATTATTATTATTTTTTTATAAAGATTTTTTAATTTTGAAAACTTTATTTTTTTTTAACTTTTCAGATATTTTTTTAAATGAGTTTCTTAATTTTGTTTTTTAAACTTTTTAATTTTCTAAACTTATTATTATTATTGAAAACTTTTTTATATAATAAGTTTCATATATATATATATATATATTAGAAAGTAGAAATTATAGTATTAAGATTATTAGTTTAATATTTTAAACTTGTGTTAATTTTTTAATTGCTAAAGAATTGTTGATTTCTTTAGTTATATACATATGCAAATTTAAGTCTAACACTCTATTAAAAGTTCTAAAAGACATAACAAAATAAACATACACTTTAGACAAATAAACACACACGTATTATAAAGGATAGCAATACATTTTATTTTATTATTTTAAACAATTCGTTTTGAATTGTTTCTACATGAATGTTTGATAAAAAGTTTTCACTAACACAATCCACTCCGTTTAAAAATGAGGAAATAACAAAATCTAAATCTATAAGTGTTAATAACATCTCTCCTAGTTTTTCAAATTTTTGTCGATTATTTAGTATACAACAGGAATGAGGGCTTTGAGATTTCTGATTAAAAATACATCCATCACATTCAAAAATGCGGTTTAGTATAGTTAATACATTATTCTCAATACATGTTATAAGTTTAGACTGCAACATGAGTTCATTTTCTGTAGATATATGACCAATGATACATTTCTGCCTAATTAAGCTTGGTATATGGTTTACATATATATGCTGAAGAAGTTCCTTATTCAAATCATGTATTTTTTCTTTTAATTTCAGCAACTGATACTCGTTTAAGTCAATGTGAGAATAATTCTTTAAATTTTTAATTCGCATGATAGAATTATTAAAATTTAATACTAATATCATGTTATTAGAAACAAATGAGGAACTTTTATATCTCAAATTAAATGAAAAAATTTTCTTGCAAAATTCGAACCAGCTGTTAACATCCATAATAATACCATTTTTCGTTAGAATTTCTTCACTAGTAAGCCCACTGCGTTTAAATTCTCGAATATGAATATGAAATTGTCTATTATGCAACTTTAAAATTAAAAAGATACAGTCACTGAGTTCTTCTCGAAATACAATAGGATGATTGGATTTGCTAGTTTTAGACTGTGGAATGACATTCGTAGGTGGGGTTGTGCTTTGTAATTCATCACTTGCTTTAGAAAGGTTGCTTGGTTGGGAATCAGAAACCTCTTGGTCAATAGTACGTTCTTGAAAGGATTCGTCTTGGGAAATTATGTTACTAGCTGGGGTCGAGGTTAAAGCGGATTCAAAATTCATGTCTTTGAAAAATATATTCAAATAGTCCTCAACAGAAATTGACTCTTGGCATGAATTCTCGGAAGATGTAGTATCATCACCAAAGTTAGGGATAAAAAAATTCATATCGATTTCAGATTTCACATTCGGTGAGTAATCAGTAGTAGATAAATCACGTGATATTGTCCCACAGTCAGTGTTTAATAAATTAGGAATTTCCAATCTTGGTATATTTAATTCACTTGTGGAAGTGGGATCATTAGGTTCTTCTAAACGTTGATACTTTGAAGAAGAAGCCACTTTGTCGGAAGATCTTTTTAACATATTTACTACAGAACCCATTTTCAAAAATAAAGGTAACATTAGATGAAGTTAGAACAAAAATCAGTTGGAAACTGAATGTTTAGAAACAGCACATCCCTTAATATACGTTAAAAATCAGTGTCGGTTACAGATAAACACTTAAAAGAATTTGTAATGTCATTAATTTTAGTTTAAGTCTAAAAAAATATATATGTAAACAGTTTATTTAAGTGGTGAATAATATATTATGTCAATGGTTTTATCCTTTTTTGAAGAATAGTATGGCAACACAAGGTAACAATTTTTATATTTACAGTATATGATATTTAATGTTAATAGTTTTAGTTTTATTCTTTTTTTGAAGAATTGTATGGCAACACAAAGTAACAATTTTTATATAAGTGGTGTATGATATTTAATGATAATGATTTTAGTTTTATTCTTTTTTGTTTTGAAGAATTCAATGGCAACACAAGGTAACAGTTTTTAAAAAAGAGGTTAATGATATATTATGTTAATGGTTCTATGCTTTTTTTAAAGAATTGTATGGTAATAAATGATAATATTATTATTATTGAGCAATAACAGTTGTTTATCCAAACAACGAGTGATAAACTTTAAAAATAATTATGATAAATTAGAAATATTGCGAAATAACTATTTCAATGGATAATTTCAGACTTTCAATATGAAATTAATAAAAGATTGTTAACTCATTATTCATTTGATAAGAAATTGAAAAAAAAAAAATAGTAAGTAAGGCCGTTACGACTTCATGAGTTATTAAAAATCACAAGTTGTTCTAACAAAAATAAACAGACAACAGCTTTTTCATTTACACATTATTTATTCGTCGTTTTCAATAGTTACAATAGTGAAAACATGAGTACACATATTTCAAAAAGGTATAAACATTTCAAATCATGTTATATTTTAAAGGTAGATAGTTCTAAATTCAATATTTTCTCTAATGTCCAATTAAAACCACGTCTGGTGGACTTCTCATAGGACTTAATAATTTTTGCAAAGGTATCCTCAACATGATCAGATAAGTTTTGTTTCGTTAATTCAAGTATAGTTTTTGAAAGGAAATAGGGTGTGGCAATCTCTAAGACACCTTCCTGTGTTACACGATATACAACAACTTGTACACTTGCATACCATTTCATCGATCTTTTAACTTGAATCTGGTAGATTAATTCGTTTAAAACGTCCGAATGAATACTATCAAAAAATGTGTTAAAGTCTGTAGCATTCTCCTCGTTAGAGTTGATTACAGTTTTAGTAAATATGTTTAACGCATTTTGCCTTTTAAAATGCTTAACCTTCTCAAAAAACATATCTTTTAAAGAGGGTGAATTATCAATTTTGCATCTAACTCTCTGTGAAGTTTTCAAATGATATAAAAAATCGGAGTTGGGATTGAATATTTCACTATGCTGAATACATTTATCCTTTTTGGAGGACTTGTGGATCTTCATGTGTTTTAATAAGTCATACTTTTTTGAGAACGCTTCACCGCACGATTCACATTTATGTTGGGAAGGAATCTTTAAATGGGATAGTTTATGACGATTCAAAATAGCCTTTCTAGAGAATGTTTTTTGGCAGATGTCACATATAAATGGTCTTTCTTCTGAATGAATCATCAAATGTTGTTTTAAATTGCCTTTTCGTGAAAAAGATTTGCTGCAAACAGTACACAAAAAAGGTGGCTTCTGTTTCTTTAGTTCTGATGAGGAGGATTCCGCTTCATCATCTGAAACGGGTTCTACTTTAGGTTGTACTATTAATCCCATGTCTTGATCATTTAATCTTGATGAAAAATATTGATTATTCAAACTTGATACATCATCGCTTAACATAGTAGAATGTCCATCTTGAAAAGTAGCCATATTATCTTAAGTGAAAAAAGCGTCTTCACACACTCAAAGAATAGCAAACACTAATGAAAAAGTCTCGTTTCATTCAATTTTATATATAATCATAGGGGGCGCATGTTAAAAAATTATTACGATAGTGCAAATCATGTAATATGATTGGTGTAAACATTTCAAAAAAACACGTGGCATAAAAAAGTATGTGTAGGAAGTTCACAGGAAGTGAATCAATCCAAAGGTTTTTATGTAATGTTTAAAAAGTATATGATTCATCACGCTACGTTTTTGAATTCGTCATTCTAACGTTTTACACATTAATTTTATTATTTCAGTGAAATATATGACAAACCAATGGATTAATTCATACTAAATTTATTAAACTGTATAAAAGAATGAGTTGAAGTGAGGCAGTAGTTTTAAAATTTATTAGAACTAGTGTAGAATCATCAAATAATTATCTATTGCAATAACAAACTATGAGTTGATTCAATTTATAATAATCGATAAATAGAAAATCAGTTCAAACTTTCATTTAAAATCTGGAAACAAGTGAAATAATCTCTTCAATAGTTATCAATATTTACATATTAGCTATTTTCTGTTGAAAAAAGCTGATTAGACTTATCGGATGTTTGTGATAGATAGTGAGTAACGTTGATAAGAGGGTTTAGGAAGTGTATTTCAGACGATTAAATGAATATGATATGGTTCACAAGAAAAAGTATAATTTTAAAATTAGGTAAGAGGATTAATACTGGTGAAAACAATGTTTAATTCAAATCGTTTGGTAGCCTTCTAATCGATCTAAAAAAATGACTTGCTCATTAAAGAAACATAAAAAATTAATTATTTCTTCAATTTAAACATAAATTGTATTAACTTCCCTAGTATAAGAAAGAGGAAGAGGTAAGTATTTTTAAAAATATGCAGTGTTCAAAAGTAAGTTAGAAAATATTGGGGCGCGGTTTGAATAGTGGATAGCTTATCAGTTACAAAAAATGAAATTTGAATGGGAGTTCGCAGGTTCGAAACCACGGCTTTCTAAAATGATCATACATTTGTGCGTAAAATAATTAAACTCTCGTACGTAAAATCGATAAAATCAGTTAAACTAAAAATAAAAATCATATACATTAAAAGAATTCGCAGAGTGAGCAGTTAAAATAGGTATTAATGAGTTATCTTAAGAAACCAACCTCTCTTTGCGCATACAAAAGGGGGGGAATACAATTTTTTGTTTTGAAACATCTAAAATCTAAACATATAGACATAGTTTCTTGGCTCGATTAGTTAAGTCTTCAACATATCATCGAGCCAAGAGACTATTTTGCAGGTTCAAACCTTCCTCAAAACTTTTCAAAAATAAAATACTATTTTCAATAATAAATTCACACTACCGCATACAGATGGCAGCATCAAAATTTTTTTTCAGAAAACATAAGACATTTTTATCTTCATTCAAATTCTAAGACAATTCAGGAAAAAAAAAAAAAAAAAAAAAAAAAATTAAGCCCCCCTAAAAATAAGCCCCCCTAAAAAATAAGCCCCTCTAAAAAATTTAGGCTCCTCAAACTCCCTTTCGAAAATACCTACATCTCTATGTTATAGTATGATATTTCCATTTCTACTCGATGTCGATTCGAAGAAAAAAAAAATTAAGCCCCCCTAAAAATAAGCCCCTCTAAAAAATTTAGGCTCCTCAAAGTCCCTTTCGAAAACACCTAACTCACTATGTTATAGTATGATATTTCCATTTCTACTCTATGTCGATTCGAAAAAAAAATATATTAAGCCCCCTCAAAAATTAAGCCCCCCTAAAAAAATAAGCCCATCAAAAAATTTAGTGTCTTCATACTTCCTCTCGAAAAGACCTATGTTATAGTATGATATTTCCATCTCTACTCTAAGTCGATTCGAAAAAAAAAAATTAAGCCCCCTCAAAAATTAAGCCCCCTCCAACATTTAACCCCTCCTACTATAGGATAAGTCTCCCAACAGGTGGATTCCACCCTCCTCCTCCATCCACAAGGTGGATTCCACCCACAAGGTGGATTCCACCCACATCCACACAATCCACAATCCACCTTATGGCGCTGAACTGTCCTTCTTCCCCTACTGATATATATAAAATTTGCTTTAGGGGGCCATCTACATATTAAAACGAACCATAAGTATGTTTTTTCCAATAACAGTACACAATTTTGACAGCATAAATGAATTCTGCATCCTTTAATTAGCCTAAAAACAAATTTTTATGTAATTCGTACGATAAGTTTCCGAGAAATTAATTATTTTAAAATGAGCATATTTTATGGGCTGTGTCCAAATTGAAGGTCGGTTCTGGAATGTTGACCGAGAGGCTCCTTCTTGATCAAGGAATTTTAAGCGCCACTCAAGCAGTCATTGAAGACTGCTCGATTACAGGATAGCATAAGAAATTTCAAAATATCTAATCGATTGTATCATAGACGGCCCCTTAAACCATTAATTTTGCCGTTTTTTAAGCATAATTTGAAAACTACTTGAAACAAAAATGTGAAATTTTGGATTTCCATAAAGCAGGATCTATCTAAATAGGATAAATCTAAATCTATCAAAAAAATTGTAAGTTTCAATTCATAATTTTTTCGAATATTAATTTCATAATTCATATTAAAAAATTAGAAAAATTGCGAATTCAACGTATTTATGTTTGGGCATTTTAGTATTATTGCTGCACAAAAAATTAGCACATTAGCAGTACAATTTCAGGAGATATTAATAAAAATATGAAAATGTAATTTAACATTAGAAGCACTAAATTTTGAATGCTTATAATTCAAAAAATTATCATTCATATGACTTGAAATGCGGTGTCTAGGCATAGTTGGAACCGAATATTTGAAATATCTCGTTAAAATTTCGTATTTCCATTGAAAAAAACAAAATTATAGTTCGTTTCAATATGTAGATGGTCCCCTAAGCAAATTTTATATACATCATTTAAAAGTAGACTTTATTTCCAATATTAGAAGTAAATTTCCAACTGGGCGAAAAATGTCCGGACCAGGATTCGAACCCGGGACCTCCTGGCTGAAGCCGCCAGTGCTCTGCCATCTGAGCTATCCCGGACGATTCTGGTCGAACTTTTTCACCCAGCTAACCTTGAAGATTACAGCATCTGGTCTGAAACCTGGTTCAGCTCAACAGAATAAATCTAAGGTAATGGAACTCCAGAAATCGCTGGATACGAAATTACACTAGATTAATTTTCACACAATTATTCTAATTGGTAAACAAATCATATTAGAAGTAAATTTCCAACTGGGCGAAAAATGTCCGGACCAGGATTCGAACCCGGGACCTCCTGGCTGAAGCCGCCAGTGCTCTGCCATCTGAGCTATCCCGGACGATTCTGGTCGAACTATTTCACCCAGCCGGTCCGGACATTTTTCGCCCAGTTGGAAATTTACTTCTAATATGATTTGTTTACCAATTAGAATAATTGTGTGAAAATTAATCTAGTGTAATTTCGTATCCAGCGATTTCTGGAGTTCCATTACCTTAGATTTATTCTGTTGAGCTGAACCAGGTTTCAGACCAGATGCTGTAATCTTCAAGGTTAGCTGGGTGAAAAAGTTCGACCAGAATCGTCCGGGATAGCTCAGATGGCAGAGCACTGGCGGCTTTAGCCAGGAGGTCCCGGGTTCGAATCCTCGTCCGGACATTTTTCGCCCAGTTGGAAATTTACTTCTAATATGATTTGTTTACCAATTAGAATAATTGTGTGAAAATTAATCTAGTTTATTTCCAATAGTTTGGTACCAGTAACTTTCTTCTACGATAATTTGTTGAGAAGTTAGTAGAAGGGAGATTTTTTTTTTCACGACTGATTCCTGATTTCTGAAAAAGAATAACTATAGGTAGAGTTGCAAAGGATGAAAAATAAACCAGATTTATTCCTGGCAATAAAACGGGGTTTTGGGGAAGGACATTTTAAAAATTGCCGGGAGTTTTCGGAAAATTTTAATTTGTTTTATGATTTCAATTATTGTCTATGTAAACAAAATGTTTTTTTACAAAATGAAAAAAAAATATATATATATATAGAAAAAGTAGCGCAGTTTAAATGGAAACTCACGAAATGCATGCTTAAGTTGCAGAAAGTTTAAATAAAAGAAATTAAAATATCATAAGTGATATTTTATTTGTCGTTAAGAAAAAGTAAGTGAAGCATATGACAGATTCATTTTGCCTGACATGAGTGTAAAAATCAACCCCGTTCTCCGAATCAGTCAATGTAAAATAAAAGAAAATGAGCAAACGAAATGAAATCAATGCAAAAGTACAATGCAACTCGCTAGAAAATTAAAATAGCTTGAATAGTAGGGGAAAGTAGGGTAATGACGATCAGCGGGCAATCCCGCTCACCCAAATATCTCTAAACAGAATAGAATTGAAAACGTGCGATCGATACCGGCACCTAGCGAACTTCATCCTAAGTTCCCAGTAAGGATATAGTGACCGTCGGGAGGAAAGTATTTGTGTGTCCTCACGTTATTAGTTTGAAGTTGTTTTAAAATAAAATTCTACATCTAACTTGAAGGTAAGTTTACACTCTTATTTCCAAATGTTAATTTACTCATTATGTCTACATAATATATACATTTAGCTGTACTTCCATGCTTTTATTTATTTTTGTAGTGCTTTGTTATGCCATAATGCAACTATAATGTATTAAAATCCAACATGGCGATAACGGATAATGGCACTCACGTGGAATTCCAGAAGAAGTGTTGCCAGTGGACTACTTTTTTTAAATTCAAATTTGTTGATTGACACCTTTTTTTTAGATGGTAAAATTCCCCTGTTTTCACCTTAATATGCCATTAAACAAGGTGAATTTTACGATTTCAAGAAAGTGGTAAAAAATCAAAAAACCTAATTTAAATTGTTTTAAATATGACATTTTAAATGTATCGTTTTAAATCTCATGTAATTTTCACAAGAACTAACTTTCTCTTTTTAATATTCACGTGAAAATACTTTTTCTTAGAAATGAAATATTATTTGCGCTGTCTTAGAATTCACAACAATAGTTAAAAAGATCATCTCAAAATATGTGTTAGGTAGAAGATTGGAAATGGAAGAAAATAAAGGAAGGAAAGGATTTGAAATTTAAATTATTAAAATTTGGACATTAATGTTTTAAATGAGAAAGGAGAAAGTTTATAACATTAGGGGAAAGTAGGGCAATCCTTTCACTCAAATATCTCTGAACAGAATAGAATTGGAAACGTGTGAGCATTACCGGCACCTAGCGAACTTCATCTCGAGTTCCCAGTAAGGATATAGTGACCGTCGGAAGGAAAGTATTTTTGTGTCCTCACGTTATTAGTTTGCAGTTGTTTTATTATAAAAATTCTACAACATCTAACTTTAAGGTAAGTGTACACTCTTATTTTCATATGTTAATTTACTCATTATTTCTCTAAACTATATATACATTTAGCTGTACGTTCATTCTTTTATTTATTTTTGTAGTGCTTTGTTACGCCAACTATAAATAACTCCAACTTAAATATTGTATTCAAATTTTGAGCGCAATTGCCCTTCCATGTCGGGCATTACCGCTCAATCCATTGTTAATTAAATCAAACTATAAAAAAAAATCTAAAACTGTTATGCAGATTACTTGATTGCAAACTGTTCTTTATGCTTAGGAGTTAGACTTCATTAATAAAATTTTGTTTCCTTGTGTAAATTTGACTAGCTATTCATGTTTTCCCTTAAGTGAGCATCATTCCTCTACTTTCCCCTATATACGCCAGCTAAAATGAATTAAACAATTTTAATTTTAAAAGAAATTTTCAAATCCCCAGCAATTCACAAACGCCAATGTTGTAAAGCTAGTGGGTTTTCATAAATTGTAAAAACTTGGAGCGCAAACAAATAATAAAATGTGTAAATTCATAAAATGAAAAAGCTATTTAATTTTTTCAGAGCATTGCATGAAGTTTCTAAAAATAAAAATTTCAAATTGAAAAATGTCTGGTTTTGTTTACCTTCAAAATTTCCAATATTATCCAAAATCCCAGGTTTTATTTCCCCAAATTCCCGGGTTTATTCCTGCCTTAAAAATCTGTAGATTTTTAGCAACTCTAACTATAGGTCTCCCCGTGTAGCGATGTTAAGAAACGGAAGAGGGGGATCATTTTTTACGCATTTTGTGTTTACTGTACAATAGAATTTGAAATTTAATACTAAAACTTTTTAAGGATCGTATTTTTATTTATTTGCAGGTAAACGTTTAAAAGATAAAGTAGAGCAACTTTTCTTACCACCCATGGCCACGAAAATGGTTCTGCTTCTTCTCCACCAACAATACGTTGATATGGCAATCTGCCTCTTGGACGAGGATTACCTAAAATACCATTAAACACCCTTTTTAGAAGGCATGGTATGTTTTATAAACAGTAGAAAAATTGATATGTATGGAATAAATGCAACAATAGTCCTCGCGCAAGTCAACTGATATATATTATTTCTGTTGTCACCATTTCTTTTTCTCAACTCATATTAGAGTATAACGACTAATGAGATATCACTGGATAAGATTTTTCGTTCACTTCTGATATCGCATACTGAATTTAATATGTAGCGTACAACATTGTATGAGGTATCATTAGATAGTATTTTTTGGCCACTTTTCATATCGCATTACTAAATTTAACTAACATGTAGCGTACAATGACGAATGTTAGTAACCAGGGTCGATCTAGGCCAAATTTGGGGCTTATTTAGGGCCACTTCACAAAAATGCATTTAATAAAACAGGCCCCTTCACAAGATTAATTTTAATAAAACCGGCCTCCTCACAAAATTCCTTTTAATAAAACGGCCCCTTCATAAAATTTATCTTTCACAAAATTCTATTCCATAAAAGCATACTCTTTCTTAATTATTTTCATATTGTTATGTTTTAAAATGTGTAACTTACAAAGAAAACAAGTTCACAAGAAATAAAAACTTTAGTAGAAGGACTTATAGAAGTTATTAATAAATGCTTGGTTGGGATTTCAGTAACTGGATTTCATATTTCGTTACAAAATTTTACTTTTCAAAAAAACAAAATAAATTTAAGAAAAATAACTTTTACTTTTCACAAAAATAACTTATTTTTCACAAAATAGGACCCAAGAAAAAAATCCCTGCATCGACTCCTGGTAACAAATTTTATCCGTGTGCTGCATCTGGAAAAAGTACTTGGTAGATATATCTCATTTATAGATCTGCTTTGTTGAACATGTGCATCATATCAGAAAAACACTTTTAATTACTGAGAAAAAAGAAATCTTTTCAATTTACCAGTAAAACTGTCTTTTTTTTGTGTGTGTGTGTAGCAACATGAAATTTTGACTACTAATTAAACAAATTGCGCTTTTTAATACACTACCATTAAAAACTGAATAGACTTTTACAAAATGTGTGTATTTATTGAAATTAAAATAGGTCTTTTTTTTTATATTTATTGCACACATAACATCTTGAGAACATATACAGGTGGTTATCAAAATAATGGAAACACTTGTGAATGAAAGGGTCATTTAAGAATTCCCTTCGTAAGCATTAAAATATAATCTTAGCTACCAGATTTTTTTTAATATAAAAAGTACATGTATTAGGTAGTATGAGAGAGCTCTAGAAGAGTTGTCTACGTTTTGATTTTTTTTGTCAGAAGCGTAAAATGTCAGACCTCACAGATTTTCAAAGAGGCCAAATTGTAGGAGCCCGACTAGCTGGAGCAACGGTGACCGAAACATCCCAGCTTATAGGCGTTTCTAGAGGTACGGTGTCTAAAGTCATGAAAGCATACACACAGCGCGGAAAAACAAGCTCAGCAAAGCAAAATAGTGGACGGAAGGAGAAGCTGAGTGAAAGAGACCGACGGGTATTGAAGCGGATTGTAATGTCTAAAAAGAAAACAACTGCAGCCAAAGTGACCGCAGAGCTCAATCAGCATCTGGATTCTCCAGTATCAACAATTACAGTTCGGAGATACCTTCATAAAGAGAACATTTACGGCAGAACAGCAATTCCCAAGCCACTTGTCACAGATGCTAATGCCAAACGTCGTGTAGAGTGGTGCCACAATCACAAAACCTGGTCGATTGATAAGTGGAAGACTGTTATATGGTCAGACGAATCATCTTTCACATTGTTCCCCACAACAGGACGGGTACATGTCTGGAGAACACTTGCACAAGCGTATGATCCTGATTGCCTCCGTCCAACTGTCAAGCATGGAGGTGGATCGGTCATGGTATGGGCAGCCGTGTCATGGTTTTCTGCTGGTCCAATCGTAACCCTGAAAGGAAGGATCACTGGGGAGAAGTATAGAGAAGTTTTAGCTGACCAGGTCCATCCCATGATGCAAATTTTGTTTCCTGCAGGAGATGGAATTTTCCAGCATGATAATGCCCCTATTCATGCAGCCACAGTTGTCCAATCATGGTTTGATGAACATGAGGATGAGGTGGAACATCTACCTTGGCCCACACAGTCCCCAGACCTCAACATAATCGAACCGTTGTGGTCTATTTTAGAGCTTTCAATCCGGAATCGATATCCTCCACCGGCATCTCTCACGGAACTTTCACAATATCAATATATATATCACAATTTCCTCTAAACACTATTCAGAATTTGTATGATTCGATTCCCAGGCGAATCCAAGCTGTATTACATGCCAAAGGCGGTTCTACGCCATATTAATAAAGAATTACTTCAAAATCTAGGGTGTTTTTATTATTTTGATAACCACCTGTACATGAATTGTTATGAAATTTGATGTATATAATATAATAAGCACATGGGTCATTATGAAAAAAATGTACAATTTGATCATCATATATTTTAATTTTTTAAGATTCTCCGAAAAGTTCTAAATTAATTTCTGAGGTAGCCTTTACCTTTACCAATAATACTAATATAGTGATCAAGATCATACATTTTAATTTTAAATCATATTTTAAAAAATAAAGATCCACAGACGCGATTGTGAAGTCCACAGGTGTGATTTAAATAACTATGTCTACTGACATGATAATTCCAAGTATTTAATGTATCTAATTCTTTGCGTGGTCTTGTATATCATTTTGTCAATATTCTACAAACATATCTTAGTATACTAAATGTAGTTCAGCGTAAAAATGCATAACTCATTTAAAAACCATCATTAAGCTATTTTCGTTCATACTCAGTAACCCTTACGAATTTTTTTGTGTAGCCCTGTATGTTTATACGCACAACGTAATATGGAAAAATTTAGTTAAACTTAAAAATTGATATCACAACTAAAAATGTACTTCCAGCAATCATCGCTAAAATACAGTATTTCGGGTACAGTATAGTATCCGAAATCTTTTGTGTGTCCCTGTAAATACTGTGAACTTTCTATTATACAGGAAGTAACTTGTAGTAAACTTCAGCAACGTATATCTATTTCCTTATATGTGAAATAGTTCAATATAATTAAAATACGTAGCAAACAATGTTTCCCTCTAATATCATTATGTAACGGAATTCTTTTATTTGGTCCTGTAAATGAAGAAAAATTCTTTGTACCGCATATTCTACAGAATGTATATTTTAGTACACTTCATAAATGCATATCAATTTCATTATTTCCAAAAGGGTAAAATTTGAAATGATTTGACAAAATTCCGCAACAATTATGTATTTAAAATTTCAAACCATTCGGTTGGGTAGTTTTTGCGCTGTTATAGACGGACAGACAGATGGGCGGACCAGACGACGACTATAGGTGCTACGTATTTATATAATTACGAACGTACCTTAAAATAAAAAAAAAAAACGATATAAACCGATTTCTAAAAGCTTCAAATAAGTGGAACAAAAATTACAGCTTATTTCGTCTAGTAATTCTTGAGTTATGCTTAAAAAACTACCCGCATTGTAATGTGGTTTGCAACGATTACAAATAAATTTAATATTACGAGTTTCAAACATTAAACCTTCACAATTCATAACGTAACGAAAAACTTCCCGTTTGGTATTAGATCGGGAGCCGGCTGCACAGACAATTACCTCATCGAGTTCGCAGATGAAATTCTAGGATTAGTTAAATCTTGATTCACATATTAACCCTTAAATGCCTGATTTTTCAAAATTCATTGCAATAATGTTTTTCGGCTTTCATCTTTTAAATAAATCATGGGAAAAATACTTAAAAAAATCATATTTTGTTTTATGTATGGTTTACGGCTAAAAAACAGTTTGTTACTAATCGGCAATACTGGTCTTTAATTGAAAAAATAATTTTCTTTGATAAAATTCTATAGTATTAAACACACAAGAATTTTAGGAACTATAATAAGAAATAAATTTCACTTACTCACTGCAGAACAAAATAGGGTATTTCGCAAGCTCTCAAACAAAACAAAAAGAACAAGTAGCAACAATTGCAAAACAAATCTATCTTTATTCTTAAACAGAACAAGTGTTGCCATCTACATGTTGAAAATCGATTTAATAATATTTTCAGAATGTATTTTATCGGCAACATTAGGCATTATAGCTTCAATATTACTCTAATATTATTTTAGAGCCTAAATTGGGTATGTTGCCGAAAAGCAACACCCGGCATTTAAGGGTTAAAACGCAATCTGTCTGCCAAGTCATATTTTGTTAAAAAACACCTGAAACCCCGATTTTAGCGGCTGACTCGTAGGTTTACCATTGTGTTTTCGTGCACCAACATGGAGGACTGGGAACAGGAAAACACAATGGTAAACCTACGAGTCAACCGCTAAAATCGGGTTTTCAGATGTTTTGCACCAAGATATGACTTGACAGACCGATTTCGTTTTAATATGCGAATCAAGATTTAACTAATCCTACAATTTCATCCGTGAACTCGATGAGGTGATTGTCTGTGCTGCCTGCTCCCGGTCTATATAATAAGGTAACATTTGCCGAGAAAGCTAACTATGACCCCCCCCCCCCCACACACACACACACACACCCCAAAAAAAAAGAAAGGGGCAAAGCCAAATTGTATTCCACATTCCAGAGTTTGGTACAATTAAAGTATGAAAATGATCGCCCAAGCTTGTTTTCTAAGCATAAATTGAAAGAAGATATAACTTTCCGTCAAATGGTTATTTCTTCTTTTTTTTTGAGGGGGGAGGGGGGGGAGGCAATTTGGCTATTAAAATGTGGGTGATGTTTCTCTCGCTCTCTTTTTTTAGTTGCGTTCGTAATTAAATAAATAAGTAGCACCTATAGTCTTCGTCTGTCCGCATATAACAGCGCAAAAACTGCCCGACCGAATGGTTAGAAATTTAGTATACATAATCGTAGCATAATTTTGTCGAGTCATTTCAAATTTTATGAAAATCGAATCAAAACTTTAAAGATATTAAGAAAAGTTTTCTATTAAATCCTATCCTACGTAATTAATTCAGTGATATCCCGTGATAGGTAATGATTCTAGGTTGTGTTGGTGATTACGTCCTATTTAAGATGGAGTTCAATTATTTCCTGTATTACTAAATTTAATATATAGAATTGTTATAAATTTTGTATTCATGCATTTTTGCATAAGAGTGCAACAGTTATTGCACCAAGATCTGAATATTTATAAAACTATTTATAGTACGAACGCATCTCATTTGCCATGTTTGACGTACAATTTCAGTCTTGTTTTTATTTTTATTTATTTATTTATTTTGAACAATTGCACATCCCAAAGGGAAAAAAAAGTATGGCTTTGTCTGCCAGAATGCCACACTCCACATAAAATATATTTTAATTCCATAAAAGAATGAAAATTATGCGATTTCTTCAAAATGCCCCTGATTTGTATGATTTTTAGTGTTTTGCTAAGCAGCTAATATATCGTCGAACGCCAAACATGAATGTTTTAAACTTAAAATTACACTATGTTCAAATTACTTAAAAAATGAAAAATATTAAAAAGGTGCTAAATTACTTTAATATCCTTAGTACTTCCAACTATATACATAGCCTTCGTCAGAGAATACAAAAATACAGGCGTCATAGTTGGTGCCGAAAGGAGTGAAAGTCAGCTTTTAGTGAAAGTCAATTTCTAGATCAGGAAAACATTGGGGAAAAAAAAAATATGGATATAGATGGAAATGGAATATTACGCGTTTTATGATTCTTTAAACAAACTGAGCCATGAACATTCCACTTCCCTCTATATCCATATTTTTATTTTCCCAATGTTTTCCGCATCTAAAAATTGACTTTCATCCCTTTCGACACGAACTAGTACGTGAAATTTGAAAATAAGACGCTTGTATATTTGTATTCTCTGACAAAGGCTATGTATATAGTTCAGAGTACTAATGATATTAAAGTTATTTAGCACCTTTTTAATATTTTTCATCTTTTAAGTAATTTGCACATAATGTAATTTAGGTTTAACTTTTTAAAGATTAATTTAGCATTCCATTTATTTATTTGCTGATGAATGTTTTACGTTGCGTATTTTTGATTTTTTTTTTTTTTTTTTTTTTTTTTTCCCAAGCAGTCCAGCAAGTTTAAAGAAATCATTTCTCAAGAAACCAGTCAAGCATAATTGTATACCTTTATAAGGATTAGTAATAATAAAAAAGTATTGTTTCTGTCGAAATATGGTGTGTAGAAATTCCCAATTGCAGGAAATGTGAACAACCGATAAGAGTTCTTCAAAAAAATTTCCCCCCGGAAACCACATGACATACTGAAATCTTTCAGTGAATGTTGTTTGAATGTTATTTTAACTTTACAAAGCTATTATTTTCTGCCTTTTATCTCAAATAAGAAAAATGATGATAAGATTAAAAAAAAAAAAAAAAATCTAATATGAAGGGAATTTAAATTATTATTGTCAGTCGAGGTAATTTGAGATAATTTAAGTATTTCTTATATATACAACCTAATATTCTTTTAGAATTATTCAATTTATACCATATAATATAAACATATGGTACAAATTTATGGTATAAATTGAATAATTCTAAAAAGATAAATAAAATATTCTAAGGCTACATACAGAAAATGCAGTTTATTCTCAAACTGACAATATTGTGTTAAATTTGTGATAGGAAATAGCATATGGTACATGCTATATATATATATATATATTATTTAAATATACATAATTTATATATACTATAATTATATGCATACAGTAGAATACCGCTAATCCGCAAACCTGTAATTCGAAAACCCCTGTAATCCGTACTGTATAAATAAATGTAAACAAATAATTTTAATTATTAAAAAACAATTATTCAATGGCAACATTTTTTACCCCCCATCCCTTCCGCCAGTCTTTAATCTCTTATATATAATACACGTGTATCATACATCAATTAGAAATAATTATAATTTATAGAATTGGAGATAAAACAGTTTACAACAAAACCAAGTAATTGATTCCGTAATATAATGTTAATAAACATAAATATCAATAAATTTACTTCTTACACATGTATTTCATTATCGGATAAAGATTATTTAAATTTCTAAAACCCAAATTTTTGTGGGGTTTAGTAGTTAACTATGTCTATTTATAGAAAACTGCAAGATACAATACAGAAACATAAACCACGTTCAAACAGCTACTTATGATCTATTTTAAAATATATAAAATCAATGAATTATTTTTTAAAGAATTCTTACTTAATGCATGTGTTTAAGTGTGTAATTTATTTATTTTTAAGCATGATAAGCGTTTAGCGGAGGGTATGGGGGTGGGGTAAAAAGTGCTGCCATTGAATAATTGTTTTTTAATAATTAAAATTATTTGTTTACATTTATTTATACAGTACGGATTACATGGGTTTTTGATTTACAGGTTTGTGGATTAGCGGTATTCTACTGTATGCGTATAGTATATATAAATTATATATATTTAAATAATATATAGGGGAAAGTAGGGTAATGACGCTCAGAAGGGTAATCCCGCTCACCCAATATCTCTAAACAGAACAGAATTGAAAACGTACGATCGGTACCAGCACCTAGCGAACTTCATAGTAAGTTCCCAGTAAGGATATAGTAACCGTCGGAAGGAAAGTATTTTTGTGTCCTCACGTTATTAATTTGCAGTTGTTTTATTATAAAATTCTACAACTTCTAACTTGAAGGTAAGTGTACTCTTATTTTCAAATATTAATTTGCTCTTTATGTCTACAAAATATATACATTTAGCTGTACTTTCATGCTTTTATTTATTTTTGTAGTGCGTTTTTACGCCAATTATAATGCATTAAAACCCAACATGGCGATAACGGATAATGGCGCTCGGTGGAATTCCAGAAGAAGGATTGCCAGTGGGCAACTTTTTTTAAATTCAAATTTATTTATTAACACCACTTTTTTTGAAATGGTAAAATTTCAATGTTGTCGCCTAAATTAATATGTCATTAAACAAGAAGAATTTTACGATTTCAAAAAAGTGGTGAAAATCAAAAAACCTAAATTTTAAAAAAGTAGCCCACTATATGTGTAACACAATATGTGTGCACAATATGTGTAAAGTGGTCGCAAAAAGTCTGCAGTGGTGTGAACAGCCCACACAACTACATATGTGACTTTTGTCTTACTTAAATGTTGTATTAAAACTCTGAGCGTAATTTTACCCTACCGTGTCGGGCATTACCGCTCAATCGATGGTTATTTAAATAAAACGATAAAAAAATCCCTTAAACTTTTATGCAAATTATTTGATTGCAAACTGTCCCTTATGCTTTGGAGTTATACTTCGTTAATAAAATATTGATTTTTTTGTCTAAATTTAACTAGCTATTCATGTTTTCCCTTAAGTGAGCGCCATTCCCCTACTTTCCCCTATATAGCATGTACCATATGCTATATTATCGTTTTGAATATGCCATTTACTATCACAAATTTAATACAATACTGTCAGTGATAATAATTTGAGAATAAATTGAATTTTCTGTATATAGCCTTAGAATATATATATATATATAAATTTTTTTTAAGAATTATTCAATATAATCTAAACCTGAACAATTTAAATATGTCCAAAATGTAAATAAAAAAGCGTAGAAAAGATTAAATACACATGACCTGTAATCTACAAAAAGTCACAAATCCGCAAGGTGCTTGAAACTGGAACCAAGCTGTGCGGATTAATGGTCTTCAATTGCGCAGATTTGGGTCACACATTTAATTTTCGAAGTTTAACAATCAAATTAAAATTAATTGTTTTGATAGTATAAAGTAAATCTGAACAGCTTTTCACAAATTTTTCTGTGTGTTAAATTATTGCTGAGAATGTGCAGTTTTTGTTGCAAATTTAATTTTCAAAATTTGAAGCTGAAATTAAAATTAATTATTAAGTATTTGTACTACTTACTCGAATAAACAATATCGACATCCGGATTACGTCCGTTGTTGCTATCCGTAGTCTGACGACGGATAATTGTCCGTTCATTTCCAATGCCACATGCTGTTAAAATAGGAAGGGAATCAGGTTATTTACAAAAATGAACATTTATTAGAAAACACACAATCACTTACACAGACCAAAAGCGTCCACAAGCCAGTAATTATATTTTTCTCTCCGAACACGAACAAACTACTTTTTTTAGATTTTCACGAATAAGTGTTAAATTCAGACACTTTTCTCCGGGAGGTATTTCTATGGCTCCGGGGAAAACATTATAGAGTTCCGGGAAGAGGGGGGGGGGGGGGGATTCCGCAATTTTCGATCATTGAAAACAGAAAATCTCATATCTTCCGGGGGGGGACATCTCATTGTTCCGGGAGGGAATGCCCTCCCCCCGTGCCATATCCGTATTATATCTTCGTGTGAATAAGATTTAAATTATTAGTAACATTGTGTATGTTTGTGTGTGTAGAGGCGTTTGAGCCCGTGCCCTATACCGAAAGCATGCAATATAAAATTTTTAATAACATTTTCAAAGTGTTGGTGTTGTTTATTACGGCTCATTGTCTTAGTGTTGAATTCAGACACGTTTCTCCGAGAGGTATTTCTGTGTGTGGGGGGGGGGGGGACATCTCGTTGCTCCGGTCTACCCCCTGAATTTATCACTGCACACTGCATTATTTACGCGAGGGATATAGGACGATGCGGTCTTAGGGAAACCCAACCATTATTTACACAAAGTTACAAGAAAACCACGAAAAACTCCGAACGATTAGGTGGACGGACACGATTGGGTTCGAACCCACCAAGTGGTTTCAAGATTAATTTTCTCATTTAAAAATATCTTACATAGAAGTAAGTATTAAGACTAAATATTCTCTTATGACAACATTTCGTGATTTTCATGTGTCTGAAAATCTGTTTAAAAAGGCAAATTTCATATTTATACCCAACCGCTGGTAGAAATCTGTAAAAATCACAATTCTTATTATTTTAAAATAGCATTAAAGCATGAGTTTTGTTTTCAAGTAATTCTGAATAAGGACTTCAAACTGAAAGCGAGAAGAGATAAGGGATATCCCACGCACGGCTTCTCTATGTTACTAACACTAAGCATGCACAAGCTTCAGAATCAATCAACTGCAGAATGTTTCTCCTTATATCCCATCAATAACAATTAAGTCCACTTTCAAACTGTACTTTTCATCACGTGGATTTTATACATTACGCATTTTCCAAAAGATGCTTTTAGAGCATATAAAAATTAAAATTTTCACTTTATGAATAAAAATGATTAAAAACCCCTCGCAGATCATGTTCCTATTTTTAGCCAAAAAATATAAATTAAAATACCAGTTTGTCACATAAACCTTTAGACAATTTTGTGACAATTTAGAGATTAAAATGTATAAGTAGTGATCTCCCTCTTTTTTTATGTTATAGAATCTCTTAAACCATTCATGACAGAAGGGTACTTCTAATAACAAAAAGTATACAAATTAATTACGACTACAATACAAAATTTATTTCTTTACGCGCTCTCTGGGTTCTATAAGTTATATTTAGAAACATTGTCTCGATGTTTTGACAAGTATGACAATAAAAATTCCATTCTTTTACGATCTAAACTCATTGAGTCATGGTACTTTAAAGTTTATGAAATTTCGGAGCTTTCTGGCATACAAAAAAAGAAAAGACAATATTTTTAGTGCTGAAAAGTTCAAAATTTTTATAAGTTTAAAGCGTAATAACTAGGTTAATTTTGGTCGTATGAAAACGGAAGGTTAACTTTAGTAGATAATAGAGAAAATGTTTCTAAATATAACTCATAGGACCTAGAAACCGTATAAAGCTATAAATTTCATAATTTAATACATAAACATGTTTTTGCAAAATAAATGTTGTACTTAAAAGCTGTACTTTATTTGCATACTTTTTGTAATTTGGAGTATCTATCTATCCCCAACGGTTTAAAAGATACTCGACTTAACATCTACTTTGAATCATTCGGTATAAAATGAATTAATATTATCTATAATAGTAATTGCATAATAAAGCAGATAAAACAATAAAAGTAAATGAAAAAGAGAAAAAAACTTACAGTGTATGTTAACATTTGGCAATGGAGTTGTGACACTGTACCGTCTTGTACTTTTGGTCGTAAAGCTGCTTGAGCTTCGTTTTGTTGGCTTTGCTCTTGCAGAATTTACTGTTGTAGAACTCACCAAAGTTTGGTTCCTTCTTTGAGTAGATGCTTTAGTTGATGCTATTGACTTCTTAAAATATGGATGATTCGTTGTCGTAGAGATTGTCCTTTTGGTATATGCAGCAGTATACTCCCAAGCTGCTTTTGTAGTAGATATAGATCGAGTCCATGGTCTCTTCGTCGATCCATTACTAGATATTCTTTTTGTTGGTGGACTAGATGTGATGTATTTCGTGACTCTTTCAGTTGGAAATACTATTCGAGATTCTGAAGTGTGAGATTCGTCCCATAAATTTGTTGTTTTCTTATAATAATTAGGGCTTGTTGTTGAGGTACGAGGTTTGTCCCCTACATTCGTTGTTCTTTTATAATAATTAGGGCTTGTTGTTGAGGTACGAGGTTTGTCCCATATATTCGTTGTTTTATAATAATTAGGGCTTGTTGTTGAGGTATGAGGTTTGTCCCATAAATTCGTTGTTCTTTTATAATAATTAGGGCTTGTTGTTGATGTACGAGTTTTATCCCATATATTCGTTCTTTTATAATAATTAGGGCTTGTTGTTGAAGTGAGACGTTTGTCCCATAAATTCGTTGTTCGTTTATAATCAGTTCTTACTGTGGATTTGCTTACAACAACGCCATTTGGAATCTTGGTTGCAATTGTTTTATTTATTGGTCTATAAAAGGGATATTTCTCTCTGTCATTTTTCAAAACATCTCCCGATGTTCTAATGTGTGGTAATTCTTCCTCTTCATTTCTATTCTTGAAATCATTAAATAGCGGTTTACGATCTCCATACCAGTGCTTCTCTGTACTAGAGATAGCATTTACTTTAGTAGTACGCCTGAAGTTATTTGGAGCTTCAGAAGTGTATGTGTTAACATCCACCCAATGATGATAACCGTCATCATATATTAAACAGCACACCCACGGTCCATTTTCTCTATCAATACAGCTGCTGTCATTTACAGTTTCTGTAGCGAGAGCAGATTTAGGACACTTCCACGCTTTTACACAATGGCCTACTGTACAACATGTTTCAGAGTGATGATGACTCCAATGTTTATGTTTATCTTTACCACCCGGACTCCAACTTGGAAATGCTTCTAAAAAAAAAATAAAAAAATTCCATTAAAATTTTGTTTCAAAAGTGAAATTAATACAGTGTGGGAAACATTTTTGACACCTTAAAATAAAATCATTAGAATACTAGAATGCGATTTGGATAAGAATTTGGATGGAAATACTTTGAAGTACCATAAAAATAACTTGTTATAAAATTCAATTAATACATCGAATAGTAGTAGGGGAAAGTAGGGGAATGGCGCTCACTTAAGGGAAAACTTGAATAGCTAGTCAAATGTAGACAAAAAAATCAATATTTTATTAACGAAGTATAACTCCAAAGCATAAGGAACAGTTGGCAATCAACTAATTTTCATAAAAGTTTTAGGATTTTTTTTTATCGTTTTATTTAAATGACCATCGATTGAGCGGCAATGCCCGACATGGTAGGTTAATTGCGCTCAGAGTTTGAATACAACGTTTAAGTAAGACAAAAGTCACATATGTAGTTGTGTGGGCTGTTCACACCACTGCAGACTTTTTGCAACCACTTTACGCATACTGTGCACACATATTGTGTTACACATATAGTGGGCTACTTTTTTTATACTTAGGTTTTTTTCTATTTTCACCACTTTTTTTAAATAATAAAATTCTCCTTCTTTAGTGACATATTAATAAAGGCGAAAACAGGGAAATTTTACCATTTCAAAAAAGTGGTCTCAATCAACAAATTTAAATTTTAAAAAAGTTGACCACTAGCAACACTTTTTTCTTGAATTTCACGCGAGTGTCATTACCCGTCATCGCCATGTTGGGTTTTATTGCATTATAATTGGCGTAACAACGCACTACAAAAATAAATAAAAGCATGAAAGTACGGCTAAATGTATATATTTTGTAGACATAATGAGTAAATTAATACTTGAAAATAAGAGTGTACACTTACCTTCAAGTTAGATGTTGTAGAATTTTATAAAAAAACAACTTCAAACTAATAACTTGAGGACACAAAAATATTCATCCCGACGGGCACTAAATCCTTACTGGGAACTTAGGATGAAGTTCGCTAGGTGCCGGTACCGATCGCACCTTTTCAATTCTATTCTGTTTAGAGATATCTGGTGAGCGGGATTACCCTTCTGAGCGTCATTACTTTACTTTCCCCTAATACAGTATAGAATGAGTTATAGATACTTTACTTATCTTGTTCCAAAAGCATTATTGGTTACACAAAACAAAAGTATTTTTTAAAGGATGGTTTATTTTGCCTTTGCATCTATTCAGCTTTGTTGACGTTGAAAGATTGGGGAGGGGGGAGTTTCAGTTTGGAAATATTTCTATATTTCGATTGTACGAACATTATATTTGTACACTTCCTAATTCTACAAAATACTAAAAAAAATATTTTAAATAAAAGATTTGAGTGGTGTTATAAATATTGCACAAAATTTGAATGTATTTATTATTTATTTAAAATTTGAATTTGAATTTATAATTCAAATTTAATTAATTAATTTTAAGTGGCAGAATCCTTCCGAAATTTATTAAATGAAAGTGTAAATCTTCTAATCTAGTTTCAGAAATTCACGAAAAATGCTTTAGAAGATGAAATTTTCATGAATTCATAATTTGGAGAATAAAGGGTTCAGTTCCACTCTATGCAGACTAGCGAATAGCATGGGAGAAAAAGAAATTTTAAAGAGACATGGGCCAATCCATTTCGAATCACCAAGGTGGTCTTGCTCGACATTTTTAATTTTCCTAATTTTTTAACCAAGTTTTCTCCATAGTTTTCTGAGTTTGGAAACATTATAATTTTTTTTTATCGTATTGTTGTTTTTAGGGTAGCCATTTTTGATTGAAAAGCGTGTTTTACGGAAAATGCAGTACACAGTAGAAAAAATCCGTCAATATACACAAACTTTTCCGTAAAATTTTTCTGAATAGTTTCATTTGTCCATCAGAAGAAAATAACTAGGTAATAAATTATCCAAAATTATATAATGATCAAATTCTCCTACAAAATATTTATCTGGCTACGGCCTTGGTGCTCGTAAAAATCACTAGTGAATTTCAGACCATGATCCACGTGTAATTGTTGTGCTCATGTAATAATTACTATGAACATAGATGCTTTTTTGTTGTTGTAGTTATAATACAGGGCGATGCAAAATGAATGGAATTGCCCATTCATTTTGCATCACCCTGTACATTATAGTCGTTGTTTATAGATAATCATGTTTTCTTATACAGTAAAACCTGTGTAAGTTGACCACTTGCGGTGCCGCACTTCAGTGGTCAACTTATAAAAGGTGATGAAAGATTTACTTTTTTTTTTTACGTAATATTCATACCATATCATTTTTTTCCCACAAAAATTTTAGTTATTGACAGGGCTTTAAAATAATATATTACCATGCATATTTCTAACACCTTATAAAAGAAAAGATTAACTACAAGAATGAATTAATATTTTTGTATCAATTTTAAAATCAATTGGTATTACTACTATTTACTGGAGAAAAAAAAAACAACCAATTAGTGATTCTTCAAACTATACTAGTTATTACACATAATTTATTTAAAAAAGGGAAAAAAAATCTGCTTACCAACCAGCACCTGGGGTTATTGAAAGAAGGGAAGGGATGATAAGAGAATGGGAAATAGAAGAAAGAAATCTAGAATCAAAGAATGGAGGGGGAGGGTTGAAAAGACAAAAAGGAAAGGGCATGTTTACAAACAAACACTTCCGTCAACCAATCTACCACTACATTTTTATCATTGCAGAAAATCAACTTGGCGACGTAGGCCAATCATATAATAGATCTGTTAAATCAATCTGTTAAAGACCAATCAAATTCCCGGAGTTTATGTGTATAGTAGGAGTCATAATGAATGAACAGGTTTTTTTTTTTTTTTGCAAACCAACAGTAATTCGACCAATAGTGACGTCAGCTGCCCTTTCCTTATAGATAAGCCTTGAATAATTTACCTACACCTATCACTGCTAAAAGCATTTCCCAGGTTAATAACTATTTCACCCTTTTAGGAAGTCTAGTTAAAAAGAAAAAAAAAAAAAAGAAAATTTCGTGGAGAGTTACTTTTTTTTTTATTCATGATTTGTTAGTTTTTGGATGGTCAAGTTATAAAGAGTTTTGATGGGCATTTTATAATAGTTCTAGTCGAGTTTGAATAATTTCAGTTGTCAAGATACAAGATAGACAGGTGGTCAGGTTACAAAGGATTTGTCTTATAGTTTTGTATAGGATAACTTTGGTTCCTGACAACAGAGGTCAACATAGACAGATGGTCAACTTACAAGGGTTGTCAACTTTACAGGCTTTACTATATAATAAAATATCTTTGTTTATGAATTATTCTAATAAATCATTCCTAAAACTTACCTGTTCTAGTAAATGCAGTTGCGATTCCAAGAACAAATATCACGGTAACGGCAACATTCATGACTTGCAACCATTCGCACGTCTGGATGTCGGATTATGATGGCCTGAAATAAATTATTCAGAATTGTTAACACTCGGGAATCAAACACAGTTATCTGTGTAGGCGTATTGTACACAGGAAAGTTGTAAAATATCTGGCAAAAATGAAAAGCCAAATTTGTAGTGCGGAAAGTGTGGTGTAGTGTTGGTTTTTTTCATTGAAATTATTTATTTAACCCAAGATTGGTGCATTATTTTTATCAACAGGTCTGTTACGTTAAATAAAGGGCTTAACCCAAAAATAGTATTTTTTAAAGTTTTCGGAACTTTTATTTCCAAAATAACAAAAGAGAAAATGCCCAAAGAGATATTCGAAGGTACAGTCGTGGAAAATAAAAAGTAAACACCCCCTACTAACTCTGCAACTAATTATAACAGAAGAAATTTACAGGTACCAAACGATTGGAAATAAAGTGTACTTTTAAATGATGCATATAAAATTTGCTTAGGGGGCCATCTACAAATCAAAACCAGACCAAACTTAGTTTTTTTTTCAATGGCAACACGCAATTTTGACAATAAATTTTAAATCTTCAGTTCAAAGTATGCCTAGAAATGAAATTTCAAGTCATTTGGAGGATAAGTTTTTTAATTATAAACATTCAAACTTTAGAGCTTCTAATGTTAAATTACATTATCATATTTTTTATTAATATCGCCTAAAATTATAATCCTAATGTGATAATTTTTTTTAATTATTATACTAAAAAAACCTAACATAAATGCATTGAATTTGTAATTTTTTTTAATTTTATAATATGAATTATGAAATTAATATTCGAAAAATATATATATGTGAATTGCAACCTACAATATATATATATATATATATATATATATATATATATATATATACTTTTTTTTTTGATAGATTTATATTTATTATGTCCTACTTTATGGGAATTCTCAATTTTTTTTTTTTTTTTTTTGCAGTAGTAGTTTTTGAATTATGAGTAAAAAACGTTAAAATGGCGGTTTAAGGGACCGTCTATGATGTCCAGAAAAGCATAATTTGAAAAAAATATGTTTTACTCCTTTTAATCAAACACATTAAGCGAGTGAAATGTTTATATTGACAATAATATATTAATAGAAGTGAAGTGACATAGTCATTCTGTAGCATTTCAAGAATCGAGTACCGAACAACAATACGGATACAGTCCCTAAAATAGGACCATTTTAAAATAATTAATTTCTCGTAAACTAATCAAACGATTTTCATGTAAATTTGGATTTAGGCTAATTGAAGGGTGTAGAATCTATTTATGATGTCAAACTTGGGTATTGCTATTTAAAAAGAAAAAAAAAAGTTAGTTTTTTATATATAGATGGCCCCCTAAGAAAATTTTATATACATCATTTAAAAGTACACTTTATTTCCAATCGTTTGGTACCAGTAGGTTTCTTCTACAATAATTTGTTGCAGAGTTAGTAGGGGTGTTTACTTATTTTTTTTTTTTTCCCAAGTTAGATTTCAGGGTTAACTCCTTCGTGACAAACGGCACGTATGCGTATCTCGTACAGGTTGTGTAAATTACTTGAATTTGAACACCACTATTTTCTAATAGTAATGTTCAAAACAATGCATTTCAGAGATTAAATAAGGCGAAAATTACTATTTGGAAAAAGTAATGCCCATGTTAAAAGAAGTATACTGTAAGCTCGTCGCTAAGTGGTTAATATAAACATTTGATTACTTGCTTTAGGTACATTTTTTCACAACAAATTACTGATTACGGGATTATTTTTCTATTCACTTCATAGCTGATGAGGTCATGGTCTGTGATCTCAGTCAATCTTCGTCATACTATTCAAAAAGTAATCAGTAACCTCGTTGTGTTTATTTATACTTATATCAAGTTTTAAACAATCTCAGAAAATATATTGACACTCTGAACAGTTTTCGTAGGAGGGACCTAAAAACAGAGTTCGAGAAAAACTTCGCGAATTATGACGTTAGTGTTAATACGTTGTCAAGATAAGTTTTTGCGATATCTATTAATAATGAAAGAAATAGTTTTTCTTGAGATAAAAAGATTACGAAATCTAGCACAAAGACACTTTGAAAGAGCTGAAAATATATTGAATAACTTTTCGTAAAAAATAAAATAATATACTAATTTCAAATGCTAAAAGGTGTAAATTAAAACTTTAAAACCAATAAAAATACACTAGATTAATTTTAACACAATTATTCTAATTGGTAAATAAATCTCATTAGATGTAAATTTCGAACTGGGCGAAAAATGTCCGGACCAGGATTCGAACCAGGGATCTCTTGGTTGGACATTGGCGGCTTCAGCCAAAAGCTTACACTAGATTAATAATTGTGTCGAAATTAATCTAGTGTAATTACGTATCCAGCGATTTCTGGAGTTCCATTACCTGCGATTTATTCTGTTGAGCTGAACCAGATTTCAGGCCAGATGCTATGATCAATAAGGTTAGCTGGGTGAAAAGGTTCCACCAGATTCGTCCGGGATATCTCAGATGGTAGAGCACTGGCGGCTTCAGCCAAGAGATCCCTGGTTCGAATCCTGGTCCGGACATTTTTCGCCCAGTTGGAAATTTACATCTAATACAATAGAAATACGTTTATTTTGACTGTTTACATGTTTCGACTCTATCCGAGTCATTTTCAAAACAAATAAATAAACAGATTCTAAAATTTCACGGTCTATGAAAAGCCATCATTCAATTTTCCACATATCATTTTATATTATGCACGTTATTTTTAATTTTACTTGGATGTTTATTTTATTTTTACATCCATAACCATTGCCCAGTTCGTGATCCATTCATTATAAGAGAAACCATAGAGATTGTAACTCGCAAAAATTCAATGTGTAACGATGCAGCATCCTTTAACTTACCAAAATTATGGCTCGAGCTACTCAATGATTACGAAAATAAAATTAAACATCCAATAAAATAAAAAATAACGTGCATAATATAAAAGAATACGTAGGAAATTTAATGATGGCGTTTCATAGACCGTGAAATTTTAGAATATTTTTATTAATTTGTTTTGAAAATGACTCAGGTAGAGTAGAAACATGTAAACAGTCGAAATAAACGTATTTTTGCTGGTTTTAAAGTTTTAATTTACACCTTTTTACCGTTTGAAATTAGTATATTATTACCTGTTAATTTGCTATAAAATATTTATAAAATAAAATAAATAAAATAAAAAAAAATATGTACCCACACTAGTGATGAGTTCCGACTCCTTTTTCGGAGCCCAAGCACTAAGTAGAAAACAACCGAAAGCACTATGTAGAAAATTGTTAATAACATTTTAAAATTGTTTGTTTCAAGATTTAATTTTTTTCCTTCAAAAATCTCGTCCTTCATGTAAATAAATATTAATCCTGAATACTTCTCCATGATATTTTTTTGTGATTGATTTTCATGTGCCTGAAAATATGTTTAAAATAACAAAGTTTTTATTTATATCCAACCACTGGCAGAAATCTGCAAAAGTCATAATTCTTATTCTTTTAACCCTTTGTGCCCCCACGGTACTTTAAAGTACCATTAAAATAACTTGTTATAAAATTCATTCAATACATCGTTTAGTAGTAGGGGAAAGTAGGGTAATGACGCTCAAAAGGGCAATCCCGCTCAGCCAGTATCTCTAAACAGAATAGAACTGAAAACGTGCGATCGGTACCGGCACATAGCGAATTTCATCCTAAGTTCCCAGTAAGGATATAGGGGAGACCGGGGGAATGGCGACACCTTAAGGGAATTTAAATTTTTTCACCTCGAAAAAATGTTTATTTTTTAATAGTAAAAATTCTAAAGCTGAATCATGATCTTTAGTATCTGTATAAATTTAACCGTAATCATAACTGTAAAGTAAGCATACATAAAAAAAATATTTTTTAAACCTCTGCACAGTGGCGGGATTACCCAGGACACTGGGGTAATTCCGCCACTGTACCGGGGTAATGCCGCCACTCTTTAATGACCTAGTACATGCATCAAATGGATACTAGGAAACACACAACTTACTGAAAATAGTTAGAAAGCAATGTAATTGAGCAAAATAATGGTTAAGCTTACAATTTACTTCATATTGCAAAAGTCACTCTGCTGAATCGGCTCCACAACATTAAAATGAGGCCATTTCTCACCCGATTTGCATGGTGGCGGCATTACCCCGAGAGGACAATATGGCGGAAATCCTCAAGCAAAGCCGAAACAAGAACCGAACTTGTTCAACACATTACATCAAAATGTCGGCGAATGCATATAGTTTACGGGTCATATTATCTTAAATACCTAATGTTACAATAAAAGGTGCTTATCTCTACTCATTTGAAGCTCCAAAATAACAAGCAACTAGATGAAAACTACATTTTTCACTAGAACAAAAGAACGACGTACAGCAAAGTCACTCTCACTTTAGGCACTGTTTATATTGTTGGCCGCTATAGTGCAGGCACATTCACTATCTCAAACTGCCCTTAGTTTTTAAACTAGGTGGGGTGGCGGCATAACCCCGGTTGGCGGCATTCCCCCAGTCTCCCCTAGTGACCGTCGGAAGGAAAGTATTTTTGTGTCCTCACGTTATTAGTTTGCAATATTTATTATAAAATTCTACAACATCTAACTTGAAGGTAAGTGTACACTCTTATTTCAAATATTAATTTACTCATTATGTCTACAAAATATATACATTTAGCCGTACTTTCATGCTTTTATTTATTTTTGTAGTGCGTTGTTAAGCCAATTAGAATGCATTAAAACCCAACATGGCGATAACGGGTAATGGCGCTCGCGTGGAATTCCAGAAGAAGTGTTGCCAGTGGGCAACTTTTTTTAAATTCAGATTTATTGATTAACACCGCTTTTTTGAAATGGTAAAATTCCCCTCTTTTCGCTTTAATTAATATGTCATTAAACAATGAGAATTTTACGATTTCAAAAAAGTGGTAAAAATCAAAAAACCTAAATATAAAAAAAGTAGCCCACTATATGTGTAACACAATGTGTGTAAAGTGGTCGCAAAAAGTCTGCAGTGGTGTGAACAGCCCACACAACTACATATGTGACTTTTGTCTTCTTAATTGTTGTATTCAAACTCTGAGCGCAATGACCCTACCATGTCGAGCATTACCGCTCAATCGATGATTATTGCAATAAAACGATAGAAAAATTCCTTAAACTTTTATGCAAATTAGTTGATTGCCAACTGTTCCTTATGCTTTGGAGTTATACTTCATTAATAAAATATTGATTTTTTTCTCTAAATTTGACTAGCTATTCATCTTTTTCCTTAAGTGAGCGCCATTCCCCTGCTTTCCCCTAATATATTTTAGAATGAGTTGTAGATACTTTACTTCATGTTATTCCAAAAGCATTATTGGTTGAACAAAATAAAAATATTTTTAAAAGGGGGTTTTCTTTTTCATTTGCATTTCAGCTTTCTTGACATTGAAAGATTGGGGAGGGGGAGTTTACTTTTGGAAATATTTGTATTGTAAGCAGTGGTGTAGTCGTAAAAAATAACAGAGGGTATACGTTCTAAGCAGAGGGTATACGCTCAAGGCAGAGGGTATACCTAGTGTATATATACTATAGCTTTCTTGAGAAACAGAGGGTATACGGTGTTCCTTAAAAAAATTCAGAGGGTATACGGCGTATACCCCCGTATACCCTCCACTACATCTCTGATAGTAAGAGCATTATATTTGTACATTTCCTAATTCTATAAAATCCTAAAAAAGAAAAAAAATTAAACAAAAGATTTGAGTGAAGTTATAAATATTGCAGAAAATCCCTATAAATACAAATTTAATTAATTAATTTCAATTGACAATATCCTTCTAAAATGTATTAAATGATTGTGTAAATTCTCTAATGTAATTTCAAAAATTCTCGAAAAATGCTTTAGAAGATGAAGTTTTCATGAATTCATAATTTAGCACATAAAGGGTTAAAATATCATTATATAACTATGGCAGAAAAACATGAGGATTTAAGAATTACTCTTTTCGATTAATTCTTAAAAAGGGCTTCAAACAGCAACGGAGGATAAACAAGGGATATCACGTAGTTTCTTTAGGTTACTAACACAAGCACCGACCTTTGTCAAGACTTCAGAATCAGAATATTTCTCCTTATATGGGGCATTCTCACAATCTTTTGATTTTCGGGAATAAAAATCTGGTGAAATTAAACTTGCTAAAAGAACATTTTAATCAGATAGACGAATGCCTTAATGATTCAAAATAAAGAGAAAATGGTCAGCAGCGAAAAATTATTTATTTAACTGATGTTTAAGTTAAACTTGCGAGTTTAAGTTAAACTTGCGAGTTTAATTTTCCTTACCATTTTACCACTATAACTTTCTATTTTATTCTAAATCTTTACTTATAATGAATTTGCATAGCACCCACAGGACATTCAAATAAGAAATAATAACAATGTAGTATTTTTAGTACAAAATGTTGGATATAACATTGTCTTAAAGGGGTGTTAAAGAAGGGACGGTAAGTTTTTAAAAAAAGGGTACGGTATAGGAAACAAGTTGGAAATTGCTCGTCAAACGTGGCAAATGAGGTGCGTTCGTACTATAACTAGTTTTATAATTATTTTTTGCACCCCATATTGTACTGAATGTATAATTTTTTGCACTTCATAAAGCGCATAGTCTGATACATCATTAAAATGCACTTCCAATATTTTTTTCCCATTCCCCGTAATGTAACGGAACACTTTTGACTGTCCCTGTAATTAAACTATACATCCGATTTTCCTAAAATTTGAAATAGCTCAACAAAATTTTGCAACAATTATATCTTTAAAATTTCAGACCATTCGGAAGGCTGTAATATCATTAAAATGCACTTGCAATAATTTTTCCCATTGGCCGTAATGTAAAGAAAAACTTTTGACTGTCCCTGTAATTAAACTATGCATCCGATCTTCCTAAAATTTGAAAGGGCTCGACAAAATTTTGCAACAGTTATATCTTTAAAATTTCAGATCATTCGGAAGGCTCTAATATCATTAAAATCCACTTGCAATAATTTTTCCCATTGGCCGTAATGTAAACAAAAACTTTTGACTGTCCCTGTAATTAAACTATACATCCGATTTTTCTAAAATTTGAAAGGGCTCGACAAAATTTTGCAACAGTTATATCTTTAAAATTTCAGATCATTCGGAAGGCTGTAATATCATTAAAATGCACTTGCAATAATTTTTCCCATTGGCCGTAATGTAAAGAAAAACTTTTGACTGTCCCTGTAATTAAACTATACATCCGATTTTCATAAAATTTGAAATGGCTCGACAAAATTTTGCAACAATCATATATTTGAAATTTCAGACCATTCGGTTGGGTAGTTTTTGCTCTGTTACATGCGGACAGACGGACGGACTGAACGACGACTATAGGTGCTACGTATTTATTACGAACGCACCTAAAAAGGGACGAAATGGGAAAAAAAGGGACTGTAAGGAAAATTTCTAGCTATTTTAGGCAAGTCATGTTAAGACTAAGTGGTAGCCACAATGTTCATTGATTTTTAGAAACATTTATTTACGTTGGATTAAATTAAAAAAAAAAAAAAAAAAAAAAAAAATATATATATATATATATATATAATAATAATTTACCTCGAAAAGTGCAGGAATAAACCTTGGGGATGGTGAGACTACCAATAAAGCCACGATGCTTAAAATTGATATTTAAATGCTGATTTAAGTTCTGCAGTAAATTTCCTGCCAATGAATTTTAGACATTCTTTCTCTAGCATGCTTCTGCATGAGCAAAAACCTGAAAAAAATTCTGTGGCTGCATCTGAAGTGATTTTCTGTATAATTTTACAAGGGGGACGGTAATGAATCTAAAAACCAGGGACAGAGTTTAAAAAATGATAACATCCCTAAAAATGTGTGTAGGTAAATTTTTTGCTACATATTTATATAAAACAATAGTTCGAGTTTCGGAAAAAAATTACATTGTGAGAATGCCCCATATACCATCAATAACAATTCAATTCCCTTTCAAAATTATTTTTATAAGATTGTAAAACACTTTTAAAAACTTAAATTACATTCTTCTTTCTCAAATAATATCTGGTATTTTTTTTTTCTTTTTTCTTTTTAATTTGTGAATAAATAAAATTTTTACTTTGAGTCCGAGCTCGCCCGAGTCCGACGACTGGTGTAAAAATCGAACATGTTTCGGGCTCAAGCTGAGCCAGGGCTATCTCAATTAATATCAAGATGGCCTTGATTGTGTCGAGACACTAGGAAGCTAGGAAGAAAAGAAAAAAAATTGAAACCGGACAAATTTAAGCCTCTTGCAGCGCATCCCGCGATTTCCATGGGCAACAGAAAAGTAGTCCAATTTGCGAATCCCGCGATTTCCACGGGCAACATAAAAGTAGCGAAATTTGCGCATCCCGCGATTTCCGCGATCTTTTTTTTATTATCTAATTCCATATTTAAAAAAGGAAATTTTTTACAAAAAAAACTTTACATTTTTTTAATTTTAAAATATATGTAGATTTGAAATATGTAATAAAATAAATGCGCAATTTTTGAACCTATTTTGATGAAGAAAAAAAAATTACGCAGCGAGAGGGTTAAAAGGGAAATTCATTAAATTAAAGACACCGAAGAGCTTCATATCCTGTATGCGACATCTCCGGAAAATCCAGAGTTTTTCTGGAAATTATAGTGTCGCGGATTAGGGGAGTGGACTGTATATATGCATGATGTGTTCACAAAGTTTCAAGACTGGCCTGAGAATACAAAAGTAATTAAACATTTTTCTACAGCGAACTGAAATTCTTCGAAATATGACCCTTGAGCATCAACACATCGCAGCCAGCGTTTTTTCCATTATTCATAGGCTCCCTGGAAGTCTTCGCGCGCAGGGCTGTTAAGGGACCTCATCGAAGCTGAAATCGTGGATCGCTGGAAGCGTGTCAAATATCTTCCCTTTTAGGTATTTTTTTTGATCCGAAGGAACAAAAAAAGGTCGCTGGGAGCGACGTCGGGGTTGTAGGTGGCCTTGGCGCAGGATTGCCATGTTAAACTTAGCCAAAATTTTGGCACCCCCAGGGGGATACCTTCTTTAGGTATTCACGGGCTTCGCAACCCCGGGCTCCTGAGCGATCTTTCTTTTTTCCTTTTCCTCTTATTTCTCTTATCTTTCTTTCCTCTTTGTTTCACTCTCGTTGTGGTTTCCTCTTCGGAGGTGAGGGCAATTCTGTATGAGCCGATATCATCCTGTATATCGACTTATGGAGAATTGTAAACCACCCACGTGTTTGCCGTGCGTGGCGACCCGTGTCCCTGGAAAGGGGGATCCTGGCAGTTGAGGGAAACCAACACACTGCTTTGGCCTCTGCTTCAGGTAGACGGGAGTTGCATATTGGTCCCGTATGCATCAATCGGCTGGTCAGCTGGCTTCGGTCACTGGCTGGGGATCAAGTGATCGGACAGTTACTAGCCATCTTGTTAAGGGTGGAGACTGGCATGGGAGTGTTTTGTGACCGTATAGGCCCTTGTTAGCACTGGTGCACGACTGTGCATCCTCTTGTTTTCCTCGGTAGTGGGTGGTGCGGCCGGGGTCTGAATTCTTATTTTTTTTCTAATATGGATGCAAATAATTCACTTACTTCCATTTCTCTCCCACATGGAGAGCAACAAATTGCACAGAATTCCTCATACACTCGTTTTTTTGTCATTAAACGTACTGATAGTCTCTCTGATAGCTCTTTCAGTGGCGTGGCGTCCGGTCATCGCTGGATGCGGCGATGACCAAGCAATATTTCAAAACTCTTAATAAGCTTTTAAAACTCTACGATCCAGTTTTAGCAGAACATTTGGAGTTCATGTATAAGTGAAGGTAAGATTTAAAGTTTCTTTTTTGAACATTCAACCATTGAATTTTAGAGTTAATAATTTTTCACCACAAACTTAAATAATTGCGATGACCACCGAAAATTTTCACGCCACGCAACTGAGCTCTTTCAAAAAAACTTCACCATTTCTCATTGCAAAAACATTCCAGTTTGTCTTGGGAGATGGTCATTCTCTCAAAAACTTACAATCTGGGGATTTGCTTGTTGAGGTTTCTTCAGCCAAACAGATCTTCTCTCAAATTGCTCTACAATAGGCTCTTTTTCAGTTTCTGTTCAAGTACATAAAACTCTAAATACAAGCCGTGGTGTAATATCCGAGGCAGATCTTTTATTACGAATTTGAATATTTCCAACTGAGCGAAAAAATGCCCAGACTGGGAATCGAACCCAGATCCTTGGCTTACAAGGTCAATGCTTTTCCGTTTAAGCTAACTGGGCCGACAACCAGCCAGCATATTTCGCTCAGATAACCTTATTGGTAAATTGGTAGGTTATCTGAGCGAAATATGCTGGCTGGTTGTCGGCCCAGTTAGCTTAAACGGAAAAGCATTGGCCTTGTAAGCCAAGGATCTGGGTTCGATTCCCAGTCTGGGCATTTTTTCGCTCAGTTGGAAATATTCAAATTCGTATGATAACTTTACCAATCAGTTTGATTGTGTTAAAATAATAGTAGATCTTTTATTCTCTACTAAAGGCGAACTTTTACAAAATTTAAAAGACCAAGATATCATAGATGTACGTCGTATAACTATCCGTCGGAATGGGCAGGTGCTTCCTACGAAGCACATCATTCTGACTTTTAATAGTCCTAATTTACCATCAAGACTTAAAGCTGCTTACTTGAATTGGCCTGTCCGTCCTTACATTCCTAATCCCCTCCGTTGCTTTAAATGCCAGCGTTATGGTCACACCACAACTACCTGTCGAGGTTCCGTTACCTGTGCACGCTGCGCAGAAGTTGGCCACGATGGTAATTCATGTCAAAACTCTGAACGCTGCATAAACTGCAAGGGTGATCATACAGCATATTCCCGTTCCTGTCCAAACTGGATACGCGAGAAGGAAATCCTTGCTGTTAAAGTAACTCAAAATCTCTCATTTTTTTGTGATGGTTAACCATATAATTTGCAAACAAAATCCCATCCTAATATTTCTCATAAAGTTCTTTAAAAAATTAAATGATTAGTATTTTTTTAAGCGGATTTAATATAAAATCTTTATAACTCGAAAAATTATTCATCGGATTTCAAATTTTTTTCATTTAATTAAAGAGGAAAGTATAATTTTAGCTTTGTTTCAGGATTTTTTTAAATATTAATTTTAAAAATATTAAAAATATTTATTTAAAAAATTATGTAATTTATTTATTTTTTAAATTATAATTTCAAAAGTAATTTTTTTTTTTTCAAATTTGCTGAAACAAAATGAATGTAATATAATCAAAACAGACATGTTCCAAGTTTGCACCTATTTTATTTACGATTCTTGACTTATAATAATTTAATGGCGAAAAAGGGTGAAAAGAAAAAGAAAAAATAAAACTTCATGCAAAAAAACGCATTTAAAGTTTTAAACATTGATTGGATTCTGATAAAATGTTTAAATGCTTTTTTAAAAATTGCACGTGGAAAAGTAACTTCTTTCTGTAGCTTAAACTTCCGATTCAGTTTAACTTTTTCCGTCTCCACCTCCTTTTTGTACTATTAAATGTCCATAAATAAATGTTAAATGTGTAATTTGAAACAATGCATTAACAATGCAAATAACATGCCGATTAAGAGTTTTTCATAATTTTAGTTCTCACAAATTCAGGCTTTTTATCGTCCCGGCGAGGCCGTTAAAAAAGTCTACATTCGGGGGTCGGGCCGGGCTAGGCGACTTTCTTCTGAAGACTCTGTCAGGCCGGGCCTAACGTATTTTTTTCATACCGAACCGGGTAATGGTGCAATTTATGACGGCCAATTATCTACACGAGGGATATGGGCCCGAAGGGGGGGGGGGGGGGGGGAGGGAGAGTGCCTTCCGTGGAGGTCTTTCTAAGAGAACCTAACCCGTATTTACACAAGGATACCCAAGGTTCCAAGAAAACCACTGAAAACTCCGAACGATTGGGCCGAAGGGCACGATTGGGTTCGAACCCAGCACCTCCCGTCTTCCAGCTTTGAGAGCAGAACCTCTCGGCCACTGGTTATACCGAACCGGGACTGGCTTCCTTATTCCTAGGTCTCCTCTGGGCGAAATTTTCAGTCCCGGTCTCGAGACAACCCGTATTAAAATCATTATCTCTGGCTGACCTAATCCGTGCTAAAATAACTAAAATTTGGTTCAGCCCAAAAACTTTTACAACAAATGCATACATTTTTAAATGGCCATTATTTTACAATAAAACTTTAAAATTCACATTTTTAAAGGATAGTAGATTTTAGGGCAAAAAAATTAAAATACAGTAAAACTAGTGAAAAAAATCTGCCTATCACGGAAAAATCTGTTGATCCATGGAAATTGAATATAATAATACCTGAGAAAAAATAGACTAGTACATTTACAACTCCTAAGAAGGGAACTTGTCTATAACGCTTTTTTTTTCTTTCCTGTTTGATTCCATCTTATAAGATTTTGCTTTATAGCACTTTTCATCGTCTCCAACACAAGGAATATGGATTAACGATATTAAAGGAAAAGTGAATCGTTTACATATAAATAGAGATTCATTAATAAAACAAATAATCACAACTTTTGGCGCTTCTTTAAAATTAATAATTATAAACATGAAAAAACAAATAATATAATAAGTATTTTTAGTCAGAACTCCTTCATACGAAACAACTTTTAACCATATCGATGTAAAAAAAAAACTATGTAGAAATTCAGTCAGGCCGAGCCAGGCTACGATTTGAACTTTTTCCAGGCAGGGCCGAACTTTTTTCCCTATGGGTCGGTTTGGGACCGGACTTAGATATTTCGACCCGTTCAGACCTCTAGTGAAGACCACCATCATACTTTGAAAGCAGGTTTAAAGTAAAATCTATACGCTGCCTATTTTATGTCCAAAGGAGAGGCACTATCTTATATCGACTTTTAATAATGTACAATTTGGGGATGATCCCTATCTTGCATTCAAAATGAGTCAAAAACTCGTCGCTCAGAGGCATGGATAAATGGTGTACGTCACGAATTTCGGATTTTGATATCTCTGCGAATTTTGAAGATATCGAGATGAATTTTTTTGTGTTTAATTCAGGAATGGATGAGGAAAAATTTCCTGATTGGGAATTTTACTCTACGGGGGCCGTATAAAAATTTAATTTTTGTATTTTCTCATATAGACCACCCATGGAGTTGAAACTTATCTCATCAAATTTTGCACCTTTTTTTGTGAAACTTTGCAATTGGAAGTATGTACCTAGGGGCAATATTTAAGGAGATAGCCTATTGTTTCGATATTTATGAATCACCCTGTATATATAGGAGTGATTTTTGTTCTTTTAATGACAAAGTTGAATTCTCTCTTCATTTTTTACACACACATGTAGATGTTAATCTATGTGAGTGCGTGTTATATTTTAGCAAAAATCAAGAGTCTGCGGTTAAATTGCTATTTTTTTGGTATTTTATTATCTATATTATAAAGGACAAACATATCTGTGCGTAACGCATACGTCATTCTGCGAATGGCAACACTTTGAAATTTGAAATGAAATTTCGCTTTTGCAATTTTCGCTACTGCAAATTTTTAAACTTCTAAACATCCCACATTTTAAATGTTTACACCGTCGTATGCAGCAAAAAATGCACTTTTAAATGCAATTTCTTTGAAAGCTGTATCTCAATTTGTTTTTGAGATATTGATTTTTTTTTATAGTTTTTAATACCAATTTTCTAATCCTGGCAACTGAAGTGCTTCATTTCTATTAAAAGTGGATTAGTTATCTTTATTGATTATATTCTTACTGATGCCATTTTCTCATTACAATTAAAAATATATTTTTACAAATTTGAACAGAAAATGACGTTACGCTTTAAAAAAGACACAATTTCCCTGATGATGCTGTTATATTTCACTATTTTTCCATTTCGCTGATATCGAGTTTGAGTCAATAGGCAAAATATTTCAGCGACTTAAAATGACGTCATATTTAAAAGTAAACGATAGTTTTATTTGATAAAACGAGATATTTCCTCTTGAATACGTCTAAAAGTTATAAATTTCTGGAATTTTTACGCGCAGGTACAGAGATTATACTAAGACCTCAAATCACGAGTGGGAATTTTAACATGAAAAGTTGTAATAGTTGACAAACGTGACTTCAAGCTTGAAAATATATTTATTAATAACCTTTTGCGCATTAAAATGTTTTTAAATGGTTAATATGGATGTGAAACGTGGAAAATGACTTGATTCGGTTTAGATGTAAAGGTAGAAATATTCTATGATTATGTCAAGGTGAAATCATTTTTGCGGATTTTTCATTCCGTAATACCAAGCATCAATTAATAACTTAATCAAAATTACTTATGTTGATTATATGTTACTGATGACGCATAGGAATTAAGTTTTTCTTTTCAATAATTTTAAGAGTTGAAGTTTATGAAAAAAGTATTTTGTTAATCTTAGGTTAAAATATGTCTTTGGAGAGTTAAATTAACAAATGTAAGATGGATTTTTTATTCTAATTATTGTTGTTGATGTATTATAAATTTGATGCAACAGTTCCTTTGTAAACATTTTCTTTCGTCGAAATTCGGCGGGTTCCACCTCGTTATTTTAATATCAAAAAGAAATATTTATTTTCCACTGTGAGAAATTTCTTTGCAATATTACACCACACACACACATTTGTTCTTAAACTGACTTGATTCTCCAAGTCAATCTACGCCGATGAATTTTTTATTTCCTGTAAGCTAGATATACTCATACCGTAAAAAAATATAATTATCAATTTAAACTGATTTAATTCTCCAAGCCAATCTACGCGGATGAATTTTTAATTACTTGCAACCTAAAATTCTAGATATAAGCATACCGTAAAAATATAATTATCAATTTAAACTGATTTGATTCTCCAAGTCAACAAGGGCGTAGGAACCGGGGGAGCTGTGGCTCCCCCTGGAATATTTTAGACGGGCTCAGCTCCCCCGGGAGAAATTCTCGCACCACATCTGTTTACGATACATTGCTGAATTAAAAAATAAAGTATACTTTTTCTAGGAAATTCACACAATAAACAACAAAGAGAAGAGAGAGAGGGGGTGGTGAGCACACTTGTTTGTGCCTTCACCCTTTTTCTCATTGTTTACAACCCTCCGGATTTCCTGAAAAAAAGAAGGTCTTATATAGGTCTACTACAAATTACCTGCACCGATAGCATATTTATAAAGAGAAGGCCTTTAAAATTGATTTGGAAGAGATTTGTAAAGAATTTGTAAGCAAAACAACAGAAAGCACTTTAATTTTTGATAAATGGAAGTGGGAGAAGCCTTAAATTTGAATATTGTATTCGGGATCGCACATAAATTAAGTTTCTATGTATCAAGTATATCTATTAAAAATTATTTTAACTGGATTAAAGAGTTGGTGATCTTTTGATATGCTTCTATTTTATATACTTCTGTTTGTGAAACGTGCAACACTATGAAGGAACCCTCCAAAATGAACGAAATGATCCGCGCCACTAGCTTTCCGCAATATGCCCCGGCTCCCCCTGTTTGTACAAAGTTCCTACGCCACTGCAAGTCAATCTACGCTGATGAATTTTTAATTACCTGCAACCTAAAATTCTAGATATAATCATACCATAAAAATATAATTATCAATCTAAACTGATTTGATTCTCCAAGTCAATCTACGCCGATGAATTTTTAATTACTTACAAGCTAAAATTCTAGATATAATCATACTGCAAAAAATATAATTATCAATTTAAAAATAATGAAATTCTTACCCTCTTCTTATTAGAATTTTTCTTCCTCAAAAAGGTAAATCTGCGAGTCAAGCAAAAATTATAATCCAGAGTTCACTGCACAAGAGTAAATTTAGCGAACGTTTGAACACGACCCACAGTCCATCCAGTTTGCTTTTAATTTTTATTCTCAGCTTTTACATATAAACAGTTTGAAGACCCCGGGGCCATTACGCAACTCGTGACGTCACATTCCTCGGAAACGAAGCGTCAGAGATGCTTCCACACCATACTCAATGCTCCAAGAAGCAACGGAAATTCAAGGACGTGCCGCGAATAATGATGCACTTTTTACCGATAACATTAGGCGCCTCCGTTTAGCACGCGTGGAATCAATTATCCTGTTTTTGTTTACTATGAACATGGAATAGCTTTTACTAGCAATGCACGCCAAAAAATAACATTTCCGAGAAGCTCTATTTAATGGAATTTAATCACGATCCATGGGCAGGGGAGGCCCCATGGATCGTAAGTAACCCCCTCCCCCCCCCACTTAAATTTCTGAACATAGCAAGACAGAATTTGAAACATTAAGGACAGGTTCTACTTTTTGGCTTAAAATTTACATTATTTTTACGATTTATTTTCGGTTACAAAAAAAAAGAAATATCACCTTTGAACATTTTGCATTATATTTATTGACATTTTAATTATATATTTAATTAATTATGTGTAAAAAAATTAATATTATGTCTCGTACGACGGCAGATGAACGCCATGGACTTCCAGTCGGGCGACCGTTTTTCTTTGGTCATTGATATCGCAAACAAATTAGGTCACCATATTATGAAAGAGCATTAAATTTTTGAAAATAGTAAGACAGAATTTCAAACATTAAGGGCAGGTTCTACTTCATTGTTCAAAAATTTACGTGATTTTTACGATTTATTTTCGGTTACAAAGAAAGGAGATACCACCTTCGAACTTTTTACATTATATTTATTAATTTTTTTTTGTGTGTGTAAAAAAAAAAAAAAAATTATATCTTGTGCATCCGCAGATTCGAGCCATGGACTTCCAATCGGGCGACCGTTTTTCCCCGGTCACAAGCATCTCGAACAAATTTGGTCGCCATATTATGAAAGAGCATTAAATTTTCTGGACTATCAACATTTAGTTTCAAAAGTTGATTTTTGACAAAACGTCGGTCATTTGAACAAAAAAGGTCACTTTTTCGCCTTTTTTTTTTTTTTTTTAACCTTTTGCTCTAAAAAATATTTAATTAGTGAAAATTATACTTTTCGGAGGTATAATCTCAAAGAAGAAAAAAAAAAACTACTTAGCTTTCTTTTAAATATAAAATGAAGGAAATCGCTTCAATAGCTCTTAAGAAAAATGATCGCCCAGTTTGTAAAATAGGGTTTCGTGAAAAACAAGTTTAAAATTTTACAATAGCATTAGGTTCAGCGAGCGGAGTTACATTCAATGACCAAAATGCATTGAAAGGAATTGAAATATCACGAATCTGCTTTAGAGCAATATAGCTCAGTGGTTAGGGGGTTTGAATTCGGAATTAATTAGGGGAAAGCTTGAAATTGTTTTAATCCATTTCAGTTTAGGTCTAGAATGAATATGCTATGTTTTCGTCCTCGTACTTGGTGAACGTTAGAAAATATGTACATATTTTTCAAAAAACACGTTTTTTTTTTTTAATTACCTTAACAATATCTCAAAACAGATAACTCTATCAAAAACATTGTCGATACAAATGTTGTAGAGCTTAAAATTCTGAGTAAAATGAGTACCCACAATGATATTTTTGTTTAACATTAAGGTCGCAATTCTACACTGGTTATCAAAAATTAAGAAAAAGTCACAAAATGCTAATTTTCAAATACGCGAACACTCAAAAGGAAATAATATAATTCAAGTAATTACTATCTCTACAACACAGCTAGTCCATATAACATCTCATTCATGTCACACATGGTCACAAAAGTCACAGTCACTAAGGTGAAGCAAAAAAATAGGAAATTCCATACATCTCATTATGAGTCTAAAATTATCACTATATGTGACTCCACTGAGACGTCACTGTGATTGCTGCTTTGGGACGAGTCACCATGTGACTTTACAATTTAGTTACATTGTGACTCTCATGTAACTGTCATTTGTAGACTCAATTTCAAAGTCATCGTGAACGCTGCATTGTGATCAATTACCAAATAATGTCACATTAAAGTCACATGATGACTTTCAGGTGACAGAGAGACTACTGTGAAGTCACCATTGTGCTCTTTTGGGAAAAGTCTCCATGTGACAATAATATATTATTTGGTGACTTATCATAATGCAAAGTTCATGATGACTATGAAATTGAGTCTCAAAATGACAGTCACATGAGAGTCACAATTTAACTACATTGTAAAGTCACCAGATGACTCGTCACAAAGCAGCAGTCACATTGACTTCTCAGTGGAGTCGCATATAGTGATCATTTGAGACTCATAATGAGATGTATGGAATTTCCTATTTTTTTTATTCACCGTAGTGACTGTGACACTTGTGACCATTTGTGACATGAATGAAATGTTATATGGGCTAGCTGTATTGTAGAGATAGTAATTACTCGAATTATATTATTTCCTTTTGAGTGTTCGCGTATTTCAAAATTAGCATTTTGTGACTTTTCCTTAATTTTTGATAACCAGTGTATTTCAAAATTGTGTCTTAATCGCTAATCAAGAGCTTGAAGCCAGGAAAGACCAAGTTAACTTAACAATATCTCAAAACAGGTAACTCTATCAAAAACATTGTCAATACAAATGTTGTAGAGCTTAAAATTTTCAGTAAAATGAGTACCCACAATAATATTTTTGTTCAACATTAAGGTCGCAATTCTATTTCAAAATTTTACCATAATTGCTAATCAATAGTTTGTAACCAGAAGAGACCAAGTATATTAACAATATCTCAAAACAGCTAACTCTATCAAACAATTGTCAGTACAACTGTTGTAGAGCTTAAAATTGTTAATAAAATGAGTACCCACATTAATATTTTTGTTCAATATTAAAGCCGCAATTCTATTTCAAATCATATAAATAAAAACATACATTTATTTTACTTAAATAGGTGTCACAAATAAAAATAAAAATATGTTGACATGTTTAGGTTTAATAGTAAAAACCGTATTCATAACATTATTTCAAATGTTTGCTTTAATCGCTAATCCCAGACTGAAGCCAGGAGAGATCGAGTTATCAGACCACACTGCTTCCAATTTTTATATACATGTATTTTTGTTAATTTCCGACCTATGTCGAAGGGATTAAAACAATTTCTAGCTTTCCTCAGATTAATTTCGAATTCTGCCTTTTTTTCATCCCCTACCGCTGGGTCCTTAATCAAGAGGTTAAACCGTAATTCTCAAATTATCCAAAATAATAAGCTAAAATAATAATAAAACCATCGTAAATGCCTCAATAAATTAAAAAAAAAATTACATGTAGGGGAGACCGGGGGAATGGCGACACCTTAAGGGAATTTAATTTTTTTCACCTCAAAAAAATGTTTATTTTTTAATAGTAAAAATTCTAAAGCTGAATCATTATTTTTAGTATCTGTATAAATTTAACCGTAATCATAACTGTAAAGTAAGCACACATAAAAAAATTTTCTTTCAACCTCTGTACAGTGGCGGGATTACCCAGGACAGTGGGGTAATTCCGCCACTGCATCGGGGTAATGACGCCACTCTATAATGACCTAGTAAATACATAAAATGGATACTAGGAAACACATAACCTACTAAAAATGTTTAGAAAGCAATAATTTATCAAAATAATGCATAATTACAATGTTCCTTAAGCTAGATTTATTAATGTGCTAATATTACAATTTAACTCAAATTGGAAAAGTCACCCTTTGCCATGGTGGCGGAATTACCCCAAGAGGACAATATAGTGGAAAACCCCCAGCAAAGCCGAAAGAAGAACCGAACTTGTTCAACAAATTGCATCAAAATGTCGGCGAATGCATGTAGATTACGGGTAATATTATCTTAAGTACCTAATGTTTCAATAAAAGATGTTTACCTCTACTCATTTGAAGCTCCAAAATAAGAAGCAACTAGATGAAAACTAAATTTTTCACTAGAACAAGCGAACAACGTACAACAAAACCATTCTCACTCTAGGCACTGTTTCTATTGCTGGCCGCTACAGTGCAGGCGCAATCACTATCTCAAACTGCCGTTAGTTTTTAAACTAGATGGGGTGGCGGCATAACCCCGAGTGGCGGCATTCCCCCCGGTCTCCCCTATATAAAAATTAGAAGCAGGGTGGACTGATAACCGGGTCTGTTCTGGCTTCAAGCTCTTGATTAGCGATTTAGGCTAAACTTTGAAGTAGAATTGTGAGCTTAATGTTCAACAAAAATATTAAGTGTGGGTACTCATTTTATTCAGAATTTTAAGCTCTACAACATTTGTATTAACAATATTTTTGATAGAGTTAGTTTTTTTTTTTTTTTTTTTGAGATATTGTTATAGTAATTAAAAAAACTTGTCTTTCGGCTATAAATCTGTTCATATTTTCTAACGCTCACCTACTGCGAGAGGGAAAACTTATTATATTCATTCTAGACCTAAACTAAATGGATTAAAACAATATCCAGCTTTCCCCTAATTAATTCCGTTTCGGCCTTTTTTTCCTTCCCTACCACGGGGCTAATAAATACACTTGAAAGTTTTAAAAAATGAAAATAAATAAAAGTTAAAATCTCCGCCGCCAGTGCAAAAGTGATGTATTTTGGAAAGTTATGAGAATTTGAAATTACATCACTTTTGCACTGGCGGCGGAGATTTTAAAAGGTAGGAGACCCCTTAACTGCTCTGCTCAACAAGCTCAAAACGTTTTGACATATTTACAAATTCATTTTTTAACGGAAAGATATAAAATTGGAAACCCTGGCCATGGAAGCGATTTGGAATTGAACTGTGTTTTCCATTTTTTGATCAATCAATTACCTATTGAATTATAAGCGAATTCGATCACGTGACAAACACGTTTTTCGCCCGCTCTTGAGTGCTGTTTCTCCCTTCGCGCGGATATTCAGTTCAAAATGCCCACTTTGATACTATTTGCAGATAGATGTGTTGCGTTTGCAAAAAAAAAAAAAAAAAAAAAAAAAAAAAAAAATGGAAAAACAACTCAATGACATAGTTTCTGAACAACAACACCAGCTAGTTTCATACATTTTCGAGCTAAGATAAATTAAAATTTATGTCAGAAAATTGCCCTTTTGGATTTGAGAACACCCTTAAGAGACATGAGCGACCACAGAAAGAAATCTAGAGAGAGGCAAGATTTTGGGACAGATAATGTCACTGTTCCACAAATTAAACATTCGAAAATAGATTTCTACCAACATTTTTCAAAATGTTATACAGTGAAAGTGGTATTTGCCGCCAGGGGGAGCTTAAGATTTGAAACAGATGAATGTAAAAAGAAAATCAAAATTAAACTTTGCTTTTAACGAGTAGTCGGTCCTTCCACGAAAAATTCTTCCCACGAAGACGAATTCGACCACAAGGTGGTCCTTCCACTTTTAGTGTTTAATTATTCTAAAGTCCTTTTGAGAAGAAAAAGTTGTATATGTTTTAAACTGCCAGAAAAAGAAAACCGCATGTTCCGACCGGCTTATAACACGTATACTTTTGATACAGAAAGATTCATTAAAATTTAAAGGTGCGCCTTATGAGACGAGTATAAATATATATATATACAGTCGAACCTCGTTATCCCGACACTCTAATGACCAGAAAAAAGTGTCGTCATAAGCGGAGTATCGCGGTAACCGGAGTTGGAGAAAAACATGTTTATAAAAAGGTGTGTTTTAAATTAATTTAAGACAATTTAAATTCATAATCGTTATCGCAGTTTTAAGCAATAAAAAATTATTAAACAAAATAAACACAAAAACAAAATTGAAAAGAATGTCAGATCAGATTTATGATGACTTCTTTTTATAGTTACCTAAAATATTGATGAATTAAGGTTTGCTTATCCCTAGATGTGCTTCCTAAAATTCTTTTTTTAATATTATTCTATGAATTGTAATCAATATTCGTTGTTTCAGAAATGAATGTTAGATAATTTCTGATCGTTTCAATGCAATGCAATGCTTCGGTTTTAGTCGGATGCAAAACGCCCTGTAACCACAAGAGAGAGCCGCCTGACCAGAACAAAAAGACCGCGAGTAGACTGATACGTGTATCTGGAGCTTAAGTGGGTCATTCATAGCGTGTGGGTTTATTTATTCAGATAAAGGATTGAAGTAAAATTTCTCATTTATCTCAATTGGTAATTTAGACACTTTTGTAAAAAGTTTTGCTAAGACAATTCTTACTGCTTAAGATCCGTGCTTATAAAATGGATTGTAAAAAATGGTCACTTTTCCTAATCCGTCGGAGTATCCGGAGTTGAAAATTATTGAACGATGTAAAATCCGGAGTTTACATTAAAATCATATACAGAAAATCGGGACTTTGTAAAACTGACGTGATAAGCGGGGTGACGCGAAAACCGGGTGTCGAGATAACGAGGTCCGACTGTATTATTTCACTAGTACAAGTTTTCTCCTCTGTAATCGCTAAATTCCATGTTAACCTATTAGAAAATTTAATTACATGATAACTTACCCCTAATAGTTCGGGAGACGGTGGCATCGCAAGCCCCATCATCGCGGAATTGAAATTTTTTTTTTATGTAAATCGATAGTAAAAAGTCATACGAACAAAGTGAGTTGGGTATGACTACACTATATGGCTAAAGATGACCGGTCACTTGTGATTTTAGACGTTTTGTTAAATATCTAGAAAAATACATGAGGAATTAACCTGAAACTGCAGGTGTGTAAACAGTATAGTATAGGTCATATATTTTTATAGGTCGAAGATTTTTACCCGAAACCCCATACGGGACCGTCAACAAATTGAAAAAGAACGAATATCTTTTGGATAGCCCTGTAAAAACTAATGGAGAAAAAGCGTTCAAACTCGAGATTATTAATAAGTGGCTTATTGTAATATAATGTGTTCATTTTTATGAGGATAGTATGTATACTCGTAGAGAAATTAAGGTTTTTAAAAAAACAGTCAGAGGAGTGAGACGAATAAGGTTTCGTCAGATGAACGAAACCCTAAAAAGTCTGCAGTTTTATTTTATTATTTTTTTAACCTATGAACTTTGAAATTTTTACACCAGAAATTTTTTTTCAATTTTTATTACTTCAATTTTTATAACTTAAAATTTAAAACTGTTTTTTAACCCCTTGAAGGGCGGTGATTCCGCTATGGCATCTTATAATTTTAATCCCAAATTGCCACATTGGCACCCGAATTTTTTAATGAAAATTTCACTTTTATTAAATACGCGAAAATAGACTTTTATTTGTTCACAAATAAATTTTCTTGTAAATACTGTCATTCAGTTATTTCAACATTTTACGAATACAAGTACCCCTGAAAGAGTTAAAACGCAGTATGCGGGATCGGATCGGACGACTGCTTTCTAATGGTGAAAGTCCTATTTTGATAATTGTATTCGTTAATGAATAATTACCTAAATAAATTTTTCCATATGTTTAACATGGTATCAAAGGTTACTTCAGTCACGTGGAAACACCCGTTCACTAATATTAATCCAAAGGCAGAAATTTTTAAGATATCTCGTTTGCATTTTAATATTTTTAAATGATTTTATTTGCATCTGAGATCGATCTCCACAAAGGCCGTTTTTTTTTTTACTTTTTCGAATTTGCAGTTATTTTTAATTAGGACAAATTCACTTTCGGAAGAATTTCCGAAAGTGAATCCGATATCCCCTGCCCGTACCAAGATCAGTATACTTTGAATTTTATGAAATATCGGAACTTACCGGTACTAGAAATCGTTTTTAAGTGCCGGAAAACTCTGAAATATCATAAAATTAAAAGTATCGTGGTAAATTCTAAACGTAGATGAATGAAAGTTTTATTGCTGTACTTGTCAAACAGAACATGGATAAATGTTTTTAACACTTTACAACAAAGTTGTAAAGTGTTTATGCATTCAGATTGTCTGTCCGTCTGTCCACGCTCTAACTCCCGTAAATAGACTCGAATTTTCATGAAATTGATAAAGGTTATTTAGGGTCACCAAAGCTTGTTTGATATTGTATATGAAGTATGTAGGATTAATAGTTCATTTACAAAGACACTCAAAAAAATCACATTACATTGTGGTATATGGGAGAAAATCATTTGCAGAGAATTTAATGAGATTATGCTATTTCAAAGGTTATGAAACAGATAAAATCACTTAATTTCACTACAATTACGTTAGAACAGGGCATTCATAGCATTTTTTATTCATTTACAGGGACACACAAAAGAAATCGGTTACAGTACTGTCTTTGAGTAATAATTGCTGGAATGTGCGTTTTAAAATTCGGTATTGCTCTTTTCAATTTAACTAATTTTTTGCATGTTACTCGTTATATATAAATTCTATACCGTTCTCCTCCTTAGAGGAAGTTGCTGAAGGGGAATTTTCAACTGAGGTATATGTATTTCTTAAGTGAACTTAATTTTGGCATGCATATAGTTAATAGATACAAATCTATGTATCATATACAGGGCTGCTGAAAAAATTTGGATAATTTTCCGATTGTAGATGGGAATAGCTGAAATTGGGTTTTCAAATGTGTTATGCGTTTCCATGTGGTTGAAATAGACATAACGTTTTAACTTACTAATCGGTGCAGTTTTGTTATATTATTCTGAATGTATTGGAAAATGTTTCATAATCTATGCTTGACGCATGATTTTTTCTTTCTTGTTTAAATATAAATAGGACCCAGAGACGGTATAAACATTTAAAAAGTGTATCCTTTTGAAAATTAATGGCAGGACTATTTCATCAACATATGGGGGTTTCACAACCATAGTAGACCAAGTCCATTTTGAAAAAAAAAAAAGAGAGAGAGTCCATTTGGAAGGTGCGTAAAATCTGTTTCATCCACTCCCACGGTGAACCAAGCCTGTTTTCACATACTTTCTCATTATATGTCTTCTGTTGTTTTTGTTCTGTTGACTTTGTTCACTGTGGGAGTGGGTAAAACAGATTTTACGCACCTTCTAAATGGATTATCTCTCTTTTTTTTTTTTTTTTCAAAATGGATTTGATCTACTATATCTCAATTCCTACCTTATTTTGAATACTTTTGTAACTTACATTGCCTACATACCTCCAAGTTTAAAAAAAAATTAAAACTCGTTTCAGTATTTTTAGGACACTCTCTATAGAGCCCTTTTTTTATAATTTAACATATGAAAAATGTAAAACCTTTGTATAAAGTATACAAACAAGCTAGAGGTCTGCACGGGCCCTGTCCGCCCCATTGAAAAGAGTTAGGCCCGAGCCCGGCCCGGTATGAAAGCTAAAAGTTTGGCCCGACTAAATTTCCTACAAAACATGGATTTTTACGTCGATATGGTAAAAAATTGTCTCACACGAGGAGTTCTGACCAAAAATACTTATTTTAGCTTTTATGTTTTTTTACGCTTATAATATTCATTTTTAAAGAAGCGCCCTAAGCTGCAATATTTATTTTTGTAATGAATGTATCTAAATGTTTTAGTTATCATTAATATCGTTAATCTTTATTCCTTGTATTGGAGACTTAAAAATATGAAAAATGCTGTACAGCTAAAATGCTCTTTTAAGATGCATAGGAAAGAAAAGAAAAAATGTGCTATAGACAAGTTCCCTTCCTAGAAATTGTAAATGTATTATATTCTTTCCTCACGCATTATTATATTAATTTTGCCTGGATCAATACATTTTTCTGTTTAAGACAGGACTCTGTCACAGGCAGGTTCTTTTTCACAGGCTTTATATACTGTATTTTAATTTTTTTTTTTCTGCCTACAAATCTACTATTCTTTAAAAAGAATAAATTATAAAGTTTAAATGTAGAATAATGGCGATTTAAAAATAAGTGCTTTTTTGCAAAACTTTTTCGGACAGATCAAATTTTGCTGCTTTTCGCACGGAGCAGACCATGCCGAGATAATGATTGTCATAGAACTTTGTGGAGACCAGGACTGAAAATTCCGGTTAGAACCCAGCCCGTCCCAAATCTTAGAGAATAGCAAGGCCCGGGCCCGGTCCGAATGTCGTGTATGAAAATAGGCCCGATTCCGGCCCGTGCAGACTTCTACCTACGACTGTAGTAATAGGTAATTTTAATATGAAACAATCATAAAATAAAACTTTCTTTTACTACGTACAGAAAAATATATTTATTATTGGATGCATTACATATGTGAAAAAAATGCAGATTTACATGCTCATGCAATTTTGCACCAACGGATTGAAAGTTGTTAAATTTAATATAAAGTTGCTCTCCACGGAAAGTTTGATAAAACTCTGTCTCTTTGCACAGTTATTTTTCTACATTATGTATTTCCTTTAAATTTGTAACGTGTTATATTTTTTGTAGGAGATAAAGACGAGTTATCGATAGTTCGAGACATCCTTCTCGAAAGGGGAACTGCTGTATGCCATGGAATATTTGGTGCTGCCATCTATTATCGAATGAGCAAACAAATTGATATCATTGTAGATGGCAGCACTAAAATAATGGATCTGCTACTAGTCCAGGCAATAGAGACCGTATAGGGGCTCTACCTAGTAACATTCATGGTAGTTCTGGAAAAAGGCTTACTATATGTTTTTTGGGTCACTAAATCCGAATTTGTAACTTCCCACCAAAATTTCCCCCGGCAACCCCCCCCCCCTAAATTTTGGTAAAAAGCCCCCAAAAAAGGTTTTTATTAAAAAAATCATCTAGTAAATCTGGTCTGGTAATCATCTGGTAAAAAGTATCTAGAAATTCAGAAAGTAGACAAGATTTGCAACAAATTAGATATATGACATTATGACTTAGGATGAAGGGAAGGGGGGATCTGCCTCGGAACATGCGCGCGGTGCTGCGTGAACTAAGTTGCGCAATTCCACTTAACCACTCACACGTTTAGATTCGCCCTCCCATCTCCCCTCCGAACTTTCTCTATAAGGTTTACTTTAAGTTTTTTGGGTCGCTGAATCCGAATTTTTAACTTCCCCCAAAATTTTACACCCGAACTCCCCCCCCCCCCCACGCCCTCCCAAATAGTTGTTATAAACTTAAATTTCTTATTGTTTTAGGGGAAAAGCATTACGAAATTCAGAAACTAGACAAAATTTGCTACAAATACGATACATGACATTATGACGTACGATGAACGAGGAGGGGGAGGGCTGCCTCTGAACATGCACTGCGGCGCTACGTGCACTAAGTTATGAAGTCCAGGCAATAGGGGATTTTACCTGGAAAAATTAATACTAGTTCTGGATTTCCACTCACTTTATGTTTTTTGGGTCGCTGAACCTGAATTTGTAACTTTCCACCAAAATTTCACCCGGCAACCCCCCAAAAAACTGATTTTTTGAAAAAATTTGGTTTTTGAGAAAAGCGCGCGGGGAATTTTCCGAGGCAGCACCCTCTCTCCCCGTTTATCCTACGTCATAGTGTCATATATCCTATTTGTTGCAAATTTTGTCTAGTTTCTGAATTTCGTAATGCTTTTCCCCTAAAGCAATAAGAAATTTAAGTTAAAAACAACTATTTGGGGGAGTGGGGAAGTTAAAAATTCGGACTCAGCGATCCAAAAAACTTAAAGTAAACCTTATAAGGAAAGTTCGGAGGGGAGATGGGAGGGCGAATCTAAACGTGTGAGTGGTTAAGTGGAATGGACCACAAGCATTACTGACGTCATACAGCGTCACGATGGATTCTAGCTAATCAATTTCTTGATTTTTCCCACAAGTGCTCGCCAAAAGCCAATCAAATACCACAATACTTGTGGGAAACATTGCAAGCTCCGCCCAGTGCGCGTGGTCAATTGCGCAACTTAGTGCACGCAGCACCGCGCGCATGTTCCGAGGCAGATCCCCCCTTCCCCTTCATCCTTAGTCATAATGTCATATATCTAATTTGTTGCAAATTTTGTCTTTTTTCTGAATTTCTAGATATTTTCCCCCTAAAACAATAAAAAAATTGATTTTTTTTTATAAAAACCTTTTTGGGGGGGCTTTTTACCAAAATTTGGGGTGGGGGGTTGCCGGGGGAAATTTTGGTGGGAAGTTACAAATTCGGATTCAGCGACTCCAAAAAACATAAAGTAAGCCAATTTCCAGAACTACCATTAATTTTGCTGGGTAAAATTCCTTATTGCCTGGACTATACTATTACATGAACTTTTAGTAGAACGTCTAGAATAGGGTTCTGCAACCTATGACCCGCGAGTCAGAGCATTTCAGAATTTCAAATGACCCATTGAATTTCAGGAAAAGAAAATACTATATAAGTTTAATTTATCAGTTATGGACGGATAATTTATCCGTCTATAACCGATAAAATAAAGACATTCCTGAAAGATTTGGAAATATCAGATTATGATCTTTGCACGATATCAATGTGGGAAATTTTCATCTCTGAAAAAAATCAGCTTTGGTATTTTTTCCGCATTCGGTTCAACTTATAAATGTAACGTGAGCAAATATTTTCACAAATAAAATTTATTTTAAGTGAGAACAGGAGCAACTTAACTACTGACAATTTAGATGCTTGCATTCGTCTTAAGACGACCAACTATTAGGGCCGGCGCAACAAACGGGAAAGGTCCCACGCCAATTCGGCTCATCTTTGGGACCCCTAGTCTCTCTATACAGTTCGAAATAACGTTTCCTCTGTATTATTGTTCTAGGTGTGTTTTTAAATGTTTCTTTATGAGAATTTCTTACAGGCAAAGGTGATATAATTTTCGAAGAATGTACAGATTCAACGATCCCGAAGTTAACCATGAACGCAAAAAGTAAATATTTAAAATATTGTAAAAAGAAAACTTTGCGAAAAAAAAAAAGGGATAAAATAAAGACATTCCAGAAAGATTTGGAAATATCAGAAGATTATGATCTTTGCACGATATCAACGTGAGAAATTTTCATCTCTGAAAAAAATGAGCTTTTGCATTTTTTTCGCATTCGGTTCAACTTATAAACGTAACGTGAGCAAATATTTTCACAAATGAAATTTATTTTAACTAAGAACAGAAGCAGCTTAACTACTGAAAATTTAGATGCTTGTATTCGTCTTAAGACGACTAACTATTAGGGCCGGCGCAACAATCGGGCAAACGGGGCTAGCCCCACGCCAATTCCGCTCTTCTTAGGGACCCCTAGTCTCTCTATAATTCGAAGTAACGTTTCCTCTGTATTTTGCTCTAGATTTGTTTCTTTATGGGAATTTCTTACAGGCAAAGATGATATAATTGTCGAAGAATGTATAGCTTCAGCGAACCCGGAGTTAACCATGAACGCAAAAATTAAATGTTTATAATACTGCAAAGGAAGGAAGATCTTGCGAAAAAAAAAAATTATGAACATTAAATGTGAAAGTAGTGGTCTTTTTTTATGCATTTTATTATCTATATTGTGTATTATTCTATGATATATACAATTTTAAAATATTTTTTTATTATTATTCCAGTATTGTACTATACGTTGGGACCCATTAACTGCTTTGCCAAGGCTTTGGGCGACATTGCGCCGGCCCATCTAACTATAAGCCGGATTTGGCTGAATTGAAGCCCCGAGTTTAGTATTAAGTGAGCCATTCATATAGAAGAGAAAACTGAAATTCATTCATTTATATTTCTTTTAATAATTTTTGTGTTTAAAGTTTTAAAAAAGCGTATTGTAATTATTTTCTCAGTAAAATTTATCTTCTTATTCACCAAAAAAGTCTGCTTTAAAATGAAAATACCACTGACCCAAAACGTCTTCTTAATACACACATTTTGGTTGATTGTGACTAGTGTTGACAGGTCCAGTGTCACAAAAATCGGGACAGGGAGGCAAAAAAAAAAGCGGGACATAAAAATACAGTAAAGCCTATGAAAATGGAACCTGTCTATAATGGAATCCTGTCTTAAACGGTTAAATTTCATTGTCTTTGCGGTAGGAATACCATACAACTATACCTATTTAGACGGAGACCTGTTTAAAACGAAGTTTTTCCGCTCCCTTGCGGCTCCATCTTAGCAGGTTTTATTATACTTACTTACTAAATAAACATAGTTGTACACAGTAATACCTATGAAAGTGGAATCGTTATAGAGTCGGCTGCACAGACAATCACCTCATCGAGTTGGAAACTGAAATTCCAGGATTAGACAGAACTTGATTAGCATATTAAAATGCAACTGGTCTGCCAAGTCATATCTTAGTGGAAACCACCTGCAGAACCGATTTTAGTGATTGATCAGTATGTTTATCATTGTGTTTTCATGCATCCAAAGGTATGAAAACATGGAGGACTGGGAGCAAGAAAACACAATCGTAAATCTACCAGCCAACCACTAAAATCTGGTTTGCAGGTGTTTTCCACCAAGATAAGACTTGTCAGACCAGTTGCACTTTAATAAGCGAATCGAGTTTTAACATTCTGGAATTTCAGCCTCCAACTCAATGAGGTTATTCTCTGTGCTGCCGCCTACCGGTCTGTTAGGAACTGAAACAAAATTCAAATTTAGCAGGTATAGGGTAGCCTGGGGTAATTTTTAGACAGAGGAATGCGGGGTAATTAACAGACAGCAGTAATACTCACACACTAATCAGAATCTGGCCAAACAGTTTTCATTTTAGTTAAATCAACTATTTTTCTATTTAAATTAGTATTTTCTTAGTAATTAGCAGCTCACTGTGTCTTGTAGAAAATTGGTTTCCTAAATGCTATTAAAAAAAAAAAGTCCTGTTTAACTTTTTGCTTCACTGATTTCAAATTTCAATTTCTCGGGTATGGCAACTCTAGTACAAATGGTACTTCGTTTTTGGATACTAGGTTTATGTTATCTTTTTGGAAACAGCGAAATAACGTTATTTGGATGTCCATCTGGGAAAAAATTGAATTTTTAAAAAAGTGTAGCGTTTAAGAAACACCGGGGTAATTTCCAGACGCTAATATGTGTTTTGATTGATCCTACATGGCAAATTAAGTGTTTGCGCGTGATTTAAAATGGGTTGTACATTAAAATATAACTTCAAAAGGTCTGTAAGTTAAAATTAAAATACTGGGGGGTCATTCCATGTCAGTTCAGGCAGGCATGTAACCCACCATCACAGATTTTGATGAAACTGCGTGTGTTTGTTCCTTTTATTAAGATATGATTCCCAGTATTTTTTTTTACTCCTTGGTCAAATAGTTTCTGAGAAAAAAATTGTCAAAATTTTGAAAACTGCCATCAGTTGGCATTCTTGACTGCTCAATTTTCAAATGTAGCATGACATAAATATGATCATATTTCAATATCTATTCCACAAATCATCTTCAAATAATTTATGCATAATATATAGGGTACGTATTTTATGAAAAAAAATACTGTTACGCTTATATAACATTTTAAGTGTGTCTAAAAAAATGTTTAATCTTTGAAGTCGTGATTTTTTTATGAAAAATAATGCATTACAGAAAATAGCATTATTAACAAAAGGCGGTATTTTTATTAAATTTATTTTTTGTGGGGGATATACTTAAAGGTGTCCTTTACCTGATTCTGAAATAAAAGTAGTGGGATTTTGGGTGTTTTTAGTAGTATTTCATATTTAAAAATATTTTGAGGCGTATTTCAAATCAAATCAAGCAGAGTCATTCCATGTCAGTTCGCCTAAGATATTTAATTCACTGTCACAAATTTCAATGAAACTGGGTATGTTTATAGCTCATTTTAAGACAGGATCAAGGAAATTAAAGGTGATTAAAAGTAAAATATTTTTTAAGATAAAAAAAATATCTAAATTTTGAAAATTTTTTAAAAATGTTTTTAATGGCAGATCTATATTCAAAGACTGCATAAAAAAAAAGTCATTTCAATATAAAATCACTAAATAAGTTTCAAATAATGTATATGTGACAAATAATGTAGGCAGATTATTATTTATTGTTGTTTGTCATGTTTAAATGCTAAGAGTGTGTTTAATCTTGTGAATTCTTAAAATCAAGAATTTTGTGAAAAATAATGTGTTAATCAAAAATTTATTATTAACCGAAGGCAGGCTGTTATTACTTTTTTTAATTGTACGTAAAAATATCTTTTCAATAGTTTTAAAATAAAAATAGTGAAAATATGAGCAATTTTAACAAAATTTTCATAAAATGTGAATGTTTAATGATAAATATTGAAGCTTTTCATGCTAAGATGTACTAAAATGACTACGATATCGTGTATTTCTACTCTTGCTTAAATATAATACATAAAATAATAAAATAACAAATATTATTTACAGCAATAAAAATTCCAGTTCCTTTACCAACACTACATTGCTCAACAGCCGACTTAAAATCAACAGCCCGCACTCTTATTGAAAAATACTTTCAACTGTTCAAATAATAAATAAACTGCATTTAAAAAATTTAATATCAACTTATTATCTTAAGACGATAATAATAACTAAACAACATGATGAATTTATAAATCAGCTTTTAATTGAAAAGTCATGAAATGGTCCCTTTAAATATTGTTGTTCATCGAGTCAATCAAAACAAATTATATATAAAAAAAAATAGTGAGCCTAATATGCTGACTGCAATGACACTTCTAACAAAACTAATTAATTCATTACTATCTGAAATCAAACCCGAAAGATCAAAAGAAAAAAAAAATCATCTGTAGTGTGAATGTGACATACTCAGTGGTTGTTGAGGTATGTCTTTGTGGCATTTTCACCTGTACTTCAATAAAATATAAACATGTAAGCTTTTTTCATTCATCCAAATTAAGTAAAACAATTATAAAATTTTGTTGTCATTACACCAGATGTTAAATTTTTCGTTACATACTATTAGATAAGTTCTTTACTTTTAGACATTATTGACATAATATCATAAAATTTGCTATATGTATTTTCTGTAAGTGTATAAACAATATATATATGCTTTATTAAACATAAATGAATAATTTTTAAATAATTTATTTGAGAACAGGGATATATATACACACATATATATGTTGAAAATCCATCTTTCAGCAATATTGTGATGAAATAAATCAAATTACCGTAATTTCTGGTGTATAGCCAGCGGATCATACAATCGTGTTTCGACCCAGAAATTTTTTAAAATAAAATGTAACTTTTTAGATCACAGTAAATATTGGTCTTCAAATACTGAATAAAATTTCTGGGTCCAAACTGAATTGTTTGATCTGCGGGCTATACACTCGAAATTACGGTACATATCATTAGAAACTGAATAAAGTTACAAAAGTGCAACTCATTAAGTTTTAAATATTTTCTTAGATATAGTTATTTGAAAGATATAAATATAATGGATTATGCATTTTTTGCATATATTTAAAGCACAATACGTCAAAATTTTCTTCAACAGAGTGAAATTTGGTTTTTTTTTTTCAATATTAGCAGCTCAATGCTAAATTTTCAATATTAACAGCCAAATATGAGTTTAAAGATTAGGACTGTTATTTTGAAAATTTCTATTGGGCGGTGAGGAGCTAGTGATTTTTCTCTTTTTTGGAAAGGGATAATTGCTCTTCGCCCTAGAAGTTTTACTAAAAAACAATATTGTTTATTTTTTTCCTTAAGAAACGAACATAAAAGATAATTTGAAAATAAAATAAATGTACAAATAAAAATATTTCCAGGGATGATACATTGGATAGGTTTTACATTTGAAAATATAGATAATTTTAAATATGATTTAAATACTACTAAAACCAACCAAAATCCCACTATTTTTATTTCAGATCCAGTTATAATGTAGTATTATGTACAATTTAAAATAAAAAAAATTAGTCATAGAAACTCCGCCTCTGATTGATAAAGATTTTTTAATAATTTCATTATTTTTTGTAAAATATTTTTGATTTCAAAGATTATACAATTTTTTAGACACATTTAAATATTTTTTAACATTACAGCAATATTTTTTTCATAATGTACATACTTTATTTACTTTGCTTAAATTATTCGAAGAAGATTTCTTTATTAGTTATTGAAATATGATTTTATATATAAAATGAGGCCTTTGAAAATTGAACAATCATTAATGGCAACTCGTGGCATTTTTCCAAAATTTTGATAATTTTTTCTCATATGTTCACTATTTTTATTTTATAACCATTTAAAAGATATTTTTACGTACAATTAAAAAAAAGCAATAACACCCTGCCTTCGGTTAATAATAAATTTTTGATTAACACATTATTTTTGACAAAATTCTTGATTTTAAAAATTCATAAGATAAAAGACACTCTTAGTGTTTAAACATGATAAAAAACAAGAAATAATAATCAGCCTACATTATTTGTCACATATACATTATTTGAAACCTATTTAGTGATTTTATATTGAAATGACTTTTTTTTTTTTTTTTTTTTTTTTTTTTTTAATGTAGTCTTTGAATATCTAACTGTCATTAAAAAAATTTAAAACAATTTTTCAAAATTTTGATATTTTTTATCTTAAAAAATATTTTACTTAGGATCAAGAAAATTAAAGGTGATTACGTCTTAAAATAAGCTATAAACAAACCCAATTTCATTGAAATTTGTGACAGTGATTAAATGGCTTAGGGGAACTGACATGGAATGACTCTGCTTGATTTGATATGAAATGCACCTCAAAATATTTTTAAATAGGAAATACTACCCAAAACACCCAAAATCCCACTATTTTTATTTCAGAATCAGGTAAAGGACACCTTTAAGTATATCTCCCATAAAAAATAAATTTAATAAAAATACCGCCTTTTGTTGATAATGCTTTTTTTGTTAATGCATTATTTTTCATAAAAAATTCACGACTTCAAAGTTTAAATATTTTTTTAGACACACTTAAAATGTTATAAGCGTAACAATATATTTTTTTCATAAGATGCGTACCCTAAATATTGTGCATAAATTATTTGAAGATGATTTGTAGAGTAGATATTGAAATATGATTATATATATGACATGCTACATTTGAAAACCGAGCTATCAAGAATGCCAACTGACGGCAGTTTTTCAAAATTTTGACAATTTTTTTCTCAGAAACTATTTCACCAAGGAGCAAAAAAAATTACTGGTGATCATATCTTAATAGTAAGAACAAACACACGCAGTTTCATTAAAATCTGTGATGGTGGGTTACATATTGATATTTTACTGCCTGATTTGACGTGGAATGCCCCTGGGTGGAGTTTAAGCTTAAATTAGAAAAATAAATGCAGTCTGCACACCGGTAGCTTCAAAATGTTTATCCTTAGAAAAAAAAATGTTTAAGTTTCTATGTTTTGTTTTTGCTTCTATAAAACTTTAATAGAATGATTTTGACCAACTTTAACATTAAATATCTCTTAAAACAATTCTTTAATTTAAAAATTGTCTGCTTCAGCGTGCTTATCAAATATTTCTCTATAATACTACCAATTTCTTATTTTTGTGTGCAGTAGTTTTCTTAATATTAGTGAAGAAAGACCATAGGTCACAAAAAAATTCATTTATTGCAGCAGTGACAACGTTGGTTACTTTTTTTTAGAATATATATATATATACTAGGGGTTTCTGACCCCTGCAAGCTACGCTCGCCAACCCCCGTTCAGACACCGCAGAATCTAAAAATCAAGAAACATGCTAATCTGATGGGTTTTAAAAATATTAGAGAAGATTAAATTATACTTAAAAAAGCTGTGCAGATCTCCCTGTAAACGGGTTTCCATTCAATTCCCTTTGATTGCAAAAATTTAAGGGCGAATCAGTTGCTGTTAAGACATCCAATGGTTGTTTTCGTTTTTGATTAAAGAGGATCAGTTAAACATTTGAAAAGAAGCTAAAATAAAATGAATTAAGTATTCAGAGTCTTTGTCTCCCGATATTTTAAAATAATCTCTATAATAATAGCCTAAGTCATGTGACTGTCATCAACAGTTCCGGCGGAACACTTCGTTTTTTATACTCTAGGTGCCATTTTGATACTTTAATGTTATCCAGGCACAGGTGATAAGTCGCCAAATATTATTCTATCCCCATCATTTCATCTATATTATAATAGTTCAAGTCATCAAATGCCATAAACAAATACGGTCTGATCCCTTCGCCTTTCATATGAAGGTTTGGCACAAATGTCATATTGGCGCGATTTTTTTCCAACGCCAATGTGGGGAACGCATCAACAGCATAAACAACATCCGGCTTACCATATCCAGCAAAATAACGATACTTTGGCGCCAGTTAAGTAAGCGTTGCGTATATGACATTGGCGTCAGAAAAAAATCGCGCCAATATGGGGCCGTATATGACATCTGTGCCGAAAGAAAAAAAAGCCTGGTGCAAATCTCGCCAATATCTTTTTTGCAACTCGGCAGTTAGAATTTTTTTATTCTTCGAGTGGTAAATTAAAACATTGATTTAAAGTTGAAATTAAATGTCATGGTTTGTTACATAATTTAATATTTCGCCAGATGTCATGTACGCATGTTTGGCATGATTTTTTTTTTAACGAAAATTTATCGAAAACCTCATTTTTGAATGCCAGTTACATATGTATTTTTGGTACTACTACTTAGTTATCCCGTCGACCAAAAATCTATCGCGAACTATAAGATTAAATGCCCCTAACGGTTGATCGAAAATGTCACATTCACTTGACTTTTAGCAAGTTACACATGTTTACGTCATGAAGTGATTTTTTATTCGACGTTTTATTTTTATATTTATTAATGTTATACTAACTTATTTGTTCTTTCGTTATTTAAAATAAAAATTTTGTCAATCTGTACAATTTGGCGATTTATATAATTTGCGAAATTGGTTGACGGAATAACTACGTTGTACCGTATTTTTTAATTATTTTCTATTATTTTCAAAAGGAAATAGCAAAAAAATAATTAATAACTATAGAACAAAATAATTTATATAAATTAAAGGTACTTCTTAGTTATCCCGTCGACCAATTTCGCCAAATTATATAAATTGACAGAATTTTATTTTAAATAACGAAAGAATAAATAAATTAGTAAAACATTAATTAAAATACAAATAAAACTGTAACATCCTGTTAACTCAGATGTTATAAATAATAAGATAGTTACAAAATACTAAACTGACCATAACGAAACCATTAATTTATTGGAACACGCAAGTTAAAGTTGAAGTACATAAAACTGTTACGTGAAAGTATAAATATACAAACTGTTCACGTGACATCTTCCCTTACAATAAAAAAAATAAGAATAAGAGTTCTTTTATAAGTTCAAACGTTCTGGAGGGCGTATAACTCTTCCGGAGCGGGTAACCACTGTTTTAGATTTGGGCGGAGTAAAAACTGGAGCAGAAAGACGAGAAACATCGAGAGGGTCAAGTGATGTACTATTATCATTCTCCGATCGAACAAAACCTGAAGGGTTAACAGCAATCTGGCGGTCTGGTAAAATTTCAGCCTTTGTTGGACGTAGATGTGCGCTGTTTCGACGGAGAATCTTGCCTGTAGGACTGGTAAGTATGAACGGGGAGTATTAGCAACATCTGACACAGTAGCAGGAATCCAAGTACGATGATCAGTTTGGAGCTTAACAGATTGACCTTTAGTCAGTAATGGAGATTCATTTCGTGAGTCAGTGGTCGAAGCTGCACGTTGCTTTTCTCTACTTAATTGAAGAGGAACGGTAGATGACATTCGAGGCAAACGTAAAGAGGGATGTATAGGTATTAAACTTCGAGTAGGTCTTCCAAAGAGACGTTGAGCTGGAGAAGGCAAATTTTCACGAGGTGTATTTCTCCAATTTAGAAGTGCCAATCTGACATCTGTATGATCTATAGAGCATCTTCTTAAAATCAATTTTGCTATTTGAACATAGCGTTCTGCTAGGCCATTAGATTTAGGATAACGCGGGCTAGACAGAATGTGCTGTATTTTCCAATCCTTAGTAAATTTGTGAAATGCATCTGATGAGTATTGTGGACCGTTATCAGATTCCAAAATGTCTGGTATTCCATGAGTTGCGAACGTATCTTTCAAATATTCTATTACCGAATGTGATGAAGGATGCACTAGTTTTTTAAAATCGAAATATCCCGAGTAACTGTCAACAATAAGACAATATTGATTTCCGGAAAATTCAAACATATCAGAAGCCACTCGTTGCCACGGGAATTGAGGAACAGGTTTCATTTGTAATGGCTCTGTATTCGGTGAACGAGCTGTTTGTTGACAAACAGGACATTTTTGTATAAAGAACTCAATATCACGGGTCATTCCATGCCAAAAGATAATTTCTCGAGCACGATGCAAAGACAAATTAATTCCTAGATGACCTTGGTGAATTAAATTCAAATACTTTGACTTTAATGCAGATGGAACTATTAAACGTTCTGATTTGAATAACAAATTCTCATAAACTGCCAATTCTTCTCTAAAGTTCCAGTATTTACGAAGTTGTGGAGAAACTGAGCTAATACTAGGTGGCCAACCATCAAGAATTAAACGTTTTAACTCTTGCAATTCAGAATCTTCGTTAACCGCATTTAACAGTTCTGAAAAAGTCAATAATGGAAGAGGAACATCGCATAAAACTTCAAAAGTTTCTATCTCTTCATCTTCTACAAGACCAATAATGCAATCACGACTTAATGCATCTGGAATAGGTATATCTTTACCTTTTTTGTATACTATCTTGGGCGAGTATTGAAGAACGTCAAAAAGTATTCTTTGAAGACGTGCAGGAGCTGCCTGTAAGGATTTCTTTGCAATAGCCTCTAAAGGTTTATGATCAGTTTCAATTGTAACTGGTTTTCCATAAATATAATCGTGGAACTTGTTACACCCAAAACGAATAGCAAAGCATTCCTTTTCGATTTGAGGATATCTTCGTTGTGAATCTGTTAATGCTTTAGTCGCATACGCAATTGGCCTACCATTTTGAAGAAGAACTGCACCAACAGCGTGTGAGCTGGCATCAACTGAAACTATCGTAGGTTTATTAACATCAAAGTAGGCCAACTTTGGCGTATTTTTAAGAGCCTCTTTCAGTTTAAAGAAAGAATTTTCTTGATCTTCGGACCATTCCCACAATACATTTTTGTGTAATAGCCTACGTATAGGTTCTGTAATTTCAGAGAAATTAGGTATAAATTTCGACACATAGTTCACCATTCCGAGAAATCTTTGCAATTCAGCTAAGCAAGTTGGTGTTTTCGGTTGTTCAATAGCTTTCACTTTTGCTGGATCAATCTCGATTCCATTTGATGTAAACAGGTGACCCAAGAATTTGATTTTTGTTTTTTTCAAATTCACACTTTTCTTTATTTAGACGAAGTCCGGCATCAAAAAGACGTCTAATTACTTTCACAGTTAATTTTCGTAGTTCTTGTTTTGTGTCTGCCCATAATAATATGTCATCCATAGAACATTCAGTATTTTCAAATTCACTTAAGAGCGAATGCATTACTTGCTGAAATATTTCTGGTGCTGATGCAAGCCCAAATGGTATTCTTAGGAACGAATACCTTCCCCAAGGTGTATTAACTGTTAAATAATCTGATGTTCGTCGAGACACAGGAAGCTGCCAAAATCCTTTTTTAGCATCTAATATTGTAAAATACTTTGCTGAACCAATGCGAGCTGCTATCTCTTCAACTGTTTTGAGAGGAAAATGACGCCGTTTTATAACTTTATTAATATCAGTTGGGTCTAAACACAAACGTATTCTATCACCTTTTTTTACAATTACTAATGGGCTGACAGCAGGAGTAGGATGTGTTACCGGTTTTAAAATTTTCATTTTAACCATAAGATCAATTTCTTTTTTGACAGTATCACGAATTGCATACGGAATTCGTCGAGGTGGATGTATTTTCAAATCTGCATCATCTTCAATTTCAATATCATATTCGAAATCTTTCAAACAACCTATACCTTGAAAAACTGCATCTGGTATTTCAGTTCCTATTTCATTAACCTGTACAGACTCAGGAGTACGTTGGACTAAGCCAAGTTTTTCACATGTAGAACATCCCAATATACAATTAAAATTTCCATTAACTACTAAAAATCTCAGAATAACTGGCGTATTTTGAACAATACACTTAATATCGGTTTCGCCAATTACCGGTGTAAACTCATTATTAAAAGATTTTAAGCGTTTTACTTTAGTCTCACGTATAAGTGCTTTAAGCTTTTTAGCTAAACGTTCTGTTATAATATTGGCTTCAGAGCCGGTATCTAATTTAAATTTCACAGATACTCTATTTTGAAAAGTAACAGTTGTTAACCAAGCATTATTCTGTGAGCTCAATAGTTCTCCGACATGCAATGTATTGCTAAAATAATGATTAATCTCATCATCACTATCATTAGAAACTTCTGTAAGTTCCTGTATGGCTCGATTCTTTGATCGGTATTTCTTTTTAAATTTACATTGGCGAGCATAATGCCCTTTTAAAGCGCAAAGATTGCAAGTAACATTAAAGGCTGGACAATTACGATAATCATGCGTTAAACCACATCGCCAACATATCTTATTTGCTTTATTGAGCTTTGGCTTATTTTTATGTGAATAAACCATATCAGATTTAGTATCGGATTTCAGTTTAGATTTCCGAATCATCATAATATCTTTTTCTGTATTATCAACAACTGAATGCATTTCTTTTAATTGAAAAGTAGCTTGTTCGCTAGCTCTACATATATCAATAGCTTTATTGACCGTTAAGTCTTTTTCAGCCAATAGTAATTCACGTACTTTATCAGAATTAATACCACGAACTAGTTGATCACGTAATAAACTATCTTGCAAATCGCCAAAAGCGCAATCTTTAATTTTTGTACGCAACTTAGTAATATAAGAATCAAAAGTTTCTTGCTTACCTTGAATGCATGTAAAAAATACATATCGAGTGTACGTCTGATTAATCTGAGGTGAAAAATATTCATCAAATTTCTGCTTGATTACATCGACATTCTGCTGCTCTTGATCCGTCAAATTAAAGGTATTAAATATAACTATTGCAGCAGATCCTATAGCTGACATAAAAGTAGCAGCCTGAACTTCAGCTGGTTTAGTATTTAACTGCGTAGCAATTGAATAAAATTCAAATCCCTGTTTCCAAACCTTCCATTTAATGGCCATATTATCTTCAGTGACTTCCAATTCTGCCGGAAGGCGAGCGTTTGTAGCTTCTCTCTGCATTTTAATAACGTCAGTAACAACAAAATTTAATTTAATTTAATTTCAACACTTCTGACGCCATGTAACATCCTGTTAACTCAGATGTTATAAATAATAAGATAGTTACAAAATACTAAACTGACCATAACGAAACCATTAATTTATTGGAACACGCAAGTTAAAGTTTAAGTACATAAAACTGTTACGTGAAAGTATAAATATACAAACTGTTCACGTGACATATGGTTTTATTGGCCATTATTAGCATTTAATCTTACAATTAATTAATTAATGGCAAACCATTATTGGCATTTAATCTTACAAATTGGCGTCAGTAATTTGGTCGATGGGATAACTAAGAAGTACCAAATTAAAAATAGAAATAAAAGTAAATAAACATTTATTATTAAATAAACGACAATAGCCGGGTTACCATGTCAACCAAAATAATGCCATTTTTGCGCCAATTAGGTACCCCAGTGCGTATATGACATCTGTGCCTAATATTTTTCCTTTCGTTTTGTTTTTTAAAATAAAGAAAGAAGAGGAAGCCATCAATTTAAATGTTTCATTTTTAAATGAAAGTTTTGTATTAAATAAAATGATAACGAAATACAAAAAAAAACAAAAAAAAAACATTGTTCTTAGCATAGATTTAAAGGAGGCCAAACTTGTCGCCAAATTAATTTAAAATAGTAACCTTTTCTGAATTATGAAAAAAAAAATATCTGCTATGATTGAAATTTGAGTTGCCATCATAAGAAAAAAGTATTTAAAATTGGAAAAAAAATTAATATTTCGAAAACTAATTCGAATTTAAAAATTCTACTACCAGTTTCGAGATCTGTGGATCAATACGGATTTTTGGTGTTAATTTCATCGCAAAGTATTCCATATTTTAGGAGAAATCGCCGTGAAACATAATCAGTTGTTTAATCAGTCGATTCAAAGAATCGATACACATTTCAGGCGTTTCATATATTCGTTTCATTAGGATTTTATATATACGAGTTGCAACCCGTCGAAATTCGACGTACTAAAATGTTTGAAAGGAACTGTCAGATCGAAATTATAATAAACCAAAAATAATTACAACAAAAAAATCATCTTACATTGGTTGTCTAACTCTTAAAACAAATAATATTTTAAACCCAAAATTACCAAAATATTATTTCTACAAACTTCAACTGCTTAAATTATTGAAAAATTAAACTGTATTAGATTGCGTAATCAAGATGAGTAATTATGATGAAGTTATCCATGGAGCTCTTATGTTTGTTTCTACGGGATGAAAAATCAGTAAAAAGGATTTCGCTTTGTCACATCATAAAATTTTCCCCCATAAAATCTAAACTGTACGTTATTTTCACATTCTCGTAATTTACATACGCACCACTCAAATTCACAATTTGAAAGTATTTTAACGCGCAAAACAATAGGTTATTAATGAATGCATTTCCAAAGTTAAAGTTACGTTTGTGCGATACAACTTTTCATGTGAAACCTTAAGTTCTAATCTTAGTACCCGCGAAAAAAAAAATTCAGAAATTTGACTTTAGTTGTCATAGTATTCGCCATTTATAGTATTGGTCAAATATTTAGTTTTATAAAAAAAAAAAAAAAAAAAAAAAAAAAAAAAAAAATGATCGTTTTGTTTTAAATATATCATTTTTACTCAATGAATCATTCTGCCGAGCGCCTCAAACTCATTTATCAGCGCAATGTAAAAATATTAAAATGTAGCTGATTTATGAAGAAGAATGCGTGTTTTATTTAATGTCTGACATCATTTTCTGTTCAAAAATTATAAAAAAGTTACTTTTATTTGTAATGTGAAAATGGCATCAATAAGGATATAATGAATAAAAATAATAAACCATGAATATTTTCCCTTTACTTTCAATATAAATGGAGTACTTCAGTTGCCACAATTACAAAATTTGTATTAAAAACTACAAAAAAATTAATATCTCAAAAACAAATTGAGATACAGCTTTCAAACAAATAGTATTTAAAAGAGAATTTTTTTCCTTATACGACGGTGTAAAAAGTTAAAATGTGTGATGCATAGAAGTTTAAAAATTTGCAGTAGAGAAAATGCAAAACCAAAATTTTATTTCAAATTTCAAAGTGTTGCCATTCGCAAAATGACGTATGCGTTACGCACAGATATGTTTGTCCTTTATAATATAGACTAGGGGATCGTACACGGGCTTCCCGGGTTAAAGAATATAGGCGAAAACATTTTTTTTAATTGAAAACTAATAAATTTTTTATATACAATAAATTTTTTGAATGCCCACTTACATTAAAAAAGCATTTTCATATGGAAAATATGAATTATACAATCAAATAAATTAAATATATTATTATATAATGCAATCAAAGTTTATCAAAAGCGATATTTTCTTATTAGCAGCATGCTAAAAGTTATTTGCCAAGATTTTTTTACTTATGGCATCCTTTTATATTTTGATAATTTCAGAGCTTATACATGTCTGGTAAATTTGTGTTTTATTTATATTATTTTATTTATTTATTCATAGGGAATTTTTTTTTTATATTAGCCGTAAGAAAATGATGAACTCTGTATTTTGTTTTAAGGGCAATCGGATTAATCTTTCGTAATCGAGCTCCGCGCGATATAGATAAATGAAAAAATATTTCATGCTTTAAAATTGTTTTTAAAATCATAGATAATCCGTAAACTGAGATGAACTTTGCAAAGAAATTCCATTTGAAAGACAAAAAAAATCCTATTTGGTGATCTAAAAATTTAAATTGTACGATTACAAATATGTTAGATTTGTGTTTATTCAATATTACTCTTTTATTTGTTTATAAAAGAAGTATTAATTTCGTTAATTTGTCTTTCACAAATATGTTAGATTGGTGGTTCTTTTAATATTATTCTTTTATTTTTGTTTATAAATGAAGTATTAATTTCGTTATGCAAAAATAGTCAGAAACAAATGCTGAAAAATGTCTGTTGCTTTATGTGCAAAATGTTTATTATTATTATGTATTGAAACCGGCACGTGATAAGATAAACTTTTAAAAAATTATGCTTAAAAATTATTTTAGAAAATATAACACTTCAGTCAATGAATGCAGTTTTTAAACAAATTGCATTTGAAAGTAAATTTTTTTCCCTGTGCGACGAAGACCCACCAGTGGCTGAGAGGTTCTGCTCTCGAAGCTGGTAGACGGAGGTGCTGGGTAGGATCCCAATCGCGCCCGTCGGCCTAATCGTTCGGAGTTTTCGTGGTTTTCTTCGAGCCATGGATTTCCATGCGTAAATACGGGTTAGGTTCCTTAGAAAGACCCCCACGAAGGTCTCTCCCCCCCCCTGGGCCTATATCCCCTGTGCAGATAATTGGCCGTCAAAAATCAACCAACCCTGTGCGACGAAAATTGAAAATGTACGATGGTCAGAAGATTAAAAAATTGCAGTAGCGAAAATTTCAAGACCGAAATTTGATCGTGAAGTGTTGCCATTCGCAAAATCACGTCAGCGTTACGCATACAGATATATTTGTTCTATGTAACATAGATACTTAATCAGTAAAATATTATATAATAAAGATCAGTTATTAGGATGTGGTTATCAATTAAGTTTCTTATGCTTGGATTTCCGGAATGAAAACAGCAATTTTGACCTTCTCAAAATTTTCATACGCACTTCTCCTATCCATATTCATCATTTAAAAAAATTGTATTTTGTTTGATCCTTTAAAAATCATTTTAACTCAAAACCTGAAGTCACGATTGTTAGCAACATCTTTTATGTGAACAGGCGCACTCTTTACTTGAGATTCTAATCTCAATTCCGGAGCGTAAAAATTTCCATAATTTATGTTTTTTAGATGCATTTGTGTTAAAATGTTTAGTTTTATCTAAGAAAGTGGTCGTTTTATTTTAAATATGATTTCATTTTCATTTAAATAAGCATTTCGCCTAGTGTCTGAAACTTAGTATCAGTACACATGCAGAAGGAAAAACAATAAAGAAAATTTATGAGGAAAAATGCGTGTTTTCAAAAGCAGTATGTCATTTCCGTTATTATGCCCCTAATATAATATTCTGCTCCTAATGGGATTTTGCACCACTAAACCCTATAGAACAATTTTTATCAACAATTTTGAATTCTTATGAGAAAATAGCATGAATAAAGTTAAAAATACCTCATTATTTCTATCTTGTCTGCAATAATGGAAGCTATCTAATTTTCATCATTTTGAAGAAATTTCATGAAATGCTTTTAAAATTAAAATATAAAAGTGGGGATATTAAAAAACAGATAGCACGATCACATCTACAAACGAAGAGCTTTCTGTTAAAAAAAAAATATTAGTAAACTTGGTTCAGCAGAAAGATCAGGGTAGATGACTAAAAATCACACTTGTGTTTTAAATATATTGATTATATAAAATTGGGAAAAATTAAATTAAACAAATTATGTTATTTTGATAAAATTATAGTAGAATGTCCTAAAGAATAGCATTAAAATTTTATTATTCGAGAGAATTTTCGGCAAAAACTTCAGGAACACGATATTATTTTAAACCACGAATTACTTGTTTGATTGTCTAACTAAGTGAAGCAAATCCATCCAGGCGAGAATCAATTTCTGTAATATAAATCGCTATTATTTACATGTCAACTCTCCTTTATAAAGACACTCTCAATTTTTGTAAAACATTGCGTTTTATCAGTGCATGATTCCGATTACATTATTTTCAAAAGTGAAGCCTTTTCACCTGTGAAGAATTTCAAAGCAGCTGGACTGTGAAAATGACGAAACATAATTCAGGTTTAAGAATTAAAGTACACGCTTTTTATAAAATGACGTCATTTGCATCCGCTAACGCAATCCACTTTTACAATACAGTCTTAAACTTCGTGTATAGAAAAGTGTGCATATGACGTCATTATCACGGAATAACAGACAACATTCTTGACATAGCCCATATTTTAATTTCAACTTTTTTTTTTCAAGTTTTATGATAAAATAGCAACAAAAAGATACAGTACCTCTTATTTTCGACTATTTTCCGTTTACTTTCAATGACTTTCAATAGAAATAAGGTACTTTTGTTGCCACGATAAGAAAAATGGTATTAAAAACTACAAAAAAATTAATATCTCAAAAATAAATGAAGATACGGCTTTCAAACAAATTGCATTTAAAAGAACATTTTTTTCCTTATACGACGGTGTAAAAATTAAAAATGTGCGATGTTTAGAAGTTTAAAAATTTGCAGTAGAGAAAATTGCAAAACCAAAATTTTATTTCAAATTTCAAATTGTTGCCATTCGCAAAATGACGTATGCGTTACGCACAGATATGTCCGTCCTTTATAATATAGATAGATAGGGTATATATATATATATATATTTTTTTTTTTTTTTAACATAGCATCAATGAATATTTAATACGCGATTTATCACACTGCTAACTAAGCGTAGAACAGAGTAAAAAATGTCCAAGCCGGGAATCAAACCCGGAACCCTTGGAATAGCACTCCAAGTTTTAAGCTACGAGGACGATACCCAGACAGAATCTCTCACTCACTTATGTTGGTAAGACTGCAGCACAAGATGGAATAGTCGTCATGAGAACACAATACTGCATTCGAAGGGTTCCAGGTTCGATTCCCGGCTTGGACATTTTACACTCTGTTGGTTCTACACTTAGTTAGCAATGTGATAAATCACATATTAAATATTCAATAATTTCGAGGATAATTTCACTGCTGAAAATAAATTATAATTATCTATAGCATCAATGTTTGTCTTTTTAGAATCACTTGGTTTGTGTTGATGAATTATACCTCACAATTAATAAATAGTCATAACTTCTTTTTCTGAGAAATTTAATAAACAAAGTACAAAACTTTCCTCAAAAGTTATTTTCCCTTATTTCATTGTCAAAAGCCAGCAAAAATAAAAATTTATAAAAGATTTTTTTTTTTCTAGAATAATATAACTATTACTATGTATTAATTTTCATTATAAATGAAATGAATGAATGAAATGAATTTCCATCATAAATGTGAATGGTTTGTTTGTGAATAGAAATTTTAAGATTTCACCTCATCGAGTTGACAGCTGAAATTCCAGCATTAGACAGTACACTCTATTAGCATATTAAAATGCAACTGGTCTGCCAAGTCATATCTTGGTGGAAACCACCTGCAGAACCGATTTTAGTGATTGATCAGTATGTTTATCATTGTGTTTTCATGCATCCAAAGGTATGAAAACATGGAGGACTGGGAGCAAGAAAACACAATCGTAAATCTACCAGCCAACCACTAAAATCTGGTTTGCAGGTGTTTTCCACCAAGGTAGGACTTGGCAGACCAGTTGCATATTAATATTCGAATCAAGTTTGAAATAATCCTGGAATTTTAGGTGTCAACTCGATGAGGTGATGGTTTCAGCAATCGCCTCCCAGTCTGAGAGATGAGGCAGGCTCAGGCTACATTTTTAACACTTTCCAACTAAGGTGAAAAGTGTTTATGAATTCGGTTTGTCTGTCCACGCTCTAACTCCCGTAAATATACTCCGATTTTCACGCAATTGATAAAGGTTATTTAGGGTCACCAAAGCATGTTTGGTATTGTATATGAAGTATGTAGGATTAATAGTTCATTTACAGGGGCACTCAAAAGTATTCCATTATATTATGGTATAAGGGGGAAAATCGCTTGCAGAATATTTTAATAACATTACGCTATTTCAAATGTAGTGAAACCGATGTAAATCACTGAATTTCACTACGGTAACGTTATAACAGGGCATTCATAGCATTTTTTATTCATTTACAGTAGGGGTGCACAACCTTTTTCTGAGAAGGGCCACTTACAAAAGTGTCTGGGTTGTCGAAGGCCACATCAGTAAGACGGAGTGAATTCTATTTCGAGGAGGTGATCTGTGGCCTATAATCAGATTAAAAATATGGTTTCAGAGGGGGGGGGGGGGGGGGGAAGTTTTATCCCTCTACATTTTCCTACTCTGACAACATATCCAATTCAGTTGGTAAGGAAATATCAACAGTGTTTACGTTTGCATATATAACAGATATAGCAAGGATTATTTTCAAGAAGTGATAATATTCCTTAACTTTATTCGGGAGAGGAAATTTTGTTTTATTAAAAGTGCTAAAAAAAACATAGGCATGAAAGTGGCTAGTGCCAAAGAAAAATGGGAACTTTATGCACGAAGGAGGAGCCAGTCAACGAAATTTGCAATTTTTCCTAGCCTAATCAACGAAATTCGTAATTTTCCTGAAGCCGATCGACGTCTGCGCCCGATCGACAAAATTCGTGATGTTTTCGTGCCCGACCAACTAAACTCGCGATTTCGTGCTCGATCGACGAAATTTGGGATTCTTATCCGACTCTGACGAATTTTGCATTTTTTCCCGCGACAAATTGACGAAATTCGTGATTTTTTTTCTCGCGATAAACGGACGAAACTCACGATTGTTGCGCAGTTGATAAAAAAAATTTTCAATTTTTCCGTGCATCATTCACAAAATTCGCGTGCCTGAGCAACGAATTTTGCGATTTTTCGAAGCCCGATTCACAAAATTCGCGATTTTTTCGTGCCTGATCAACAAAATTCGTGCCCAACCAACGAAATTCGCGATTTTTCGGAGCCCGATCGACAAAAATCGCAATTTTTCTGTACTCAATCGACGAAACTTGCGATTTTTTCGCGTCTGAACAATGAAATTTGCGATTTTACCGTAGCCGATCAACAAAATTTGTAATTTTTCCGCGCATCAGCATCAAGAATTACGAATTTTCCATGCCCGATCAACGAAATTTGAGATTTTTCCGCGTCTGATCGACAAAATTCTCGATTTTTCTGTGCCCGACAAACGAAATTCGCGATTTTTCCGTGCCCGATCAACAAAATTTGCGATTTTTCCGAGTCTGGTCAACGAAATTCGCGATTTTTCAGATTCTCATCCACAAAATTAGCAATTTTTCTGCACCCGATCAAAGAAATTTGCGATTTTTTTCGTGCCCGATCAACGAAATTCGTGATTCTTAACTGACTGGCGAAATTTTCAATTTTCCCGCGGCAGACTTAAGAAATTCATGATTGTTTCTGCGACCTAAGGACAAAAGTTGCAATTTTTTTCCAGTTATAACTTTCGCGGGCCACAGGTTGTGCATCCTTAATTTACAGGGACACACAAAAGAAATCGATTACAGTACAGTACTGTCTTTGAGCAATAATGGCTGGAGTGAACGATTTAAAATTCGGCATGCGTTTTTAAATTTATCTTTTGCATGTTACTCGTTGTACACTATATGGCCAAAGGTGACTGATCACTTGCGATTTTTAGACGTTTCGTTAAATATCTAGAAAAATACATGAGGAATGAACCTGAAACTGCAGGTGTGTAAAACAGTATAGTATAGGTCATATATTACCGCGAAGATTTTTTCACGAAACCCCATAGAGGACCGTCAATAAATTGAAAAAGAACGAATATCTTTTGGATAAAACTGTAAAAACTAATGTAGCAAAAGCATTCAAAACTCAAGATTATTAATAAATGGCTTATTGTAATATAATGTGTTCATTTTTATGAGGATAGCATGTATACTCGTAGAGAAATTAAGGTTTTTATAAAAACAGTCCCAAATTTCGCCAAGTTTTTTGCTTATAATTTGCAGAGTTCTTAATATTAAAGAAAAGTTCTTTTCAGAAAATTTGACAAACATTATACTCAATATTCTGCAATCAGAATTAAAAAATAATAAAAATTGGATGAAAAATCAGCAGTTTTACTAAAAAATACTGCGCATGCGCGAATGCAATCAAAATATAATGTGCATAATGTATTAGCTAAGTATATAGAGTAACTTTTGTGAAAGTCTCAAAATCATAGCTTGAAAATTCTGAAAATAATCGTCCATAGAATAAGCTCGAAATCTGTTGTTCCCCCAAAAGAAGCAAAAAGATGATGGGTTGTATCCAAATGTAGTAGTACGTGCAATATTGTTTATGCTGTCTTGGCACTAATCAACAGATATTTGATACAACCCCTTATCTTTTTGGGAACTACGGATTTCGAGCCTATTCTATCGACGATTATTTTCAGAATTTTCAAGCTGTGATTTTGAGACTTCAAAAGTTGCTCTATATACTTAGCTAATACATTATGCATATTATATTTTGATTGCATTCACGCATGCACAGTGAGACATTTTTTAGTAAACCTGCTCATTTTTCATCCAATTTTCATTATTTTTTAATTCTGGTGACAGAGTATTATGTACAATGTTGTTTGTCATATTTTTTTTAAATGAATTTTTTTTATATATATATATGAAGAACTCTGCAAATTATAAACAAAAACTTGGCGAAATTTTGGCCTGTTTTTATAAAAACCTTAATTTCTCAACGAGTATACATGCTATCCTCATAAAAATGAACACGTTATATTACAATAAGCCACTTATTAATAATCTCGAGTTTGAACGCTTTTGCTACATTAGTTTTTACAGGTTTATCCAAAAGATATTCGTTCTTTTTCAATTTGTTGACGGTCCCGTATGGGGTTTCATGAAAAAATCTTCACGGAAATATATGACCTATACTATACTTATTTACACACCAGCAGTTTCAGGTTCATTCCTCATGTATTTTTCTAGATATTTAACAAAACGTCTAAAATCGCAAGTGATTGGTCACCTTTGGCCATATAGTGTATGTAATTTCTAAACATCATATACAGGGCTGCACAAAAGTATTCACATACCATTTTCCTTATTAGAAGAAATTGCTGAAGGGGAATTTTCAACTGAAGTATATGCATTTCTTACGTGAACTAAATTTTGGCATGCATGTAGTTGGATACAAATCTATAGATCATATACAGGGCTGCTGAAAAAATTCGGGTATTCCCCGATTGTAGATGGGAACAGCTGAAATTGGGTTTTGAAATGTGTTTCCTTATGATTGAATTAGACGTAATATTTTAACCGATACAGTTTTGTTACATTATTCTGAATGCGTTTTATAATCTATGCTTAATGCATGATTTTTCTTTCTTGTTATATCAGTCTTTTGGGCTCGGGTTCAATCTTTCTGAAATTAACCATTTTATTTATTCCTGTATTGAAAAAATAAACCTTTTTTTTCATAAACTTTACTTATTCCATTTTAATGCTATTTTGATCAGAATAAAGTGGAAACAGAAATCATTTTTTTCTTTTCTTTAGCATTGGAAAGATTTGTTTTATTTTAAGATTTATGTCTGGCATTGGCAATGACACCTGTTAATATGGCACCATTAGGATTTTTTTTCAATTGGAACTTTTGTTTTATTTATTTATTTTACAGATTTAATGCAAAATGAATATTTTCTTTTGTTTTTAGTCAATCACCATTATCTTAAGGTTTTCAAATTTTTAGTCTTCTATTGTCTGCGCGTCATAATCTCTCTTTATATGAAAATAACTTTAGAAATTCCATCCATTTTTCATCATGAACTCTGCTCATGCTGCAGTTCTGCTTTTCACATTCAAGAAGTCACTTTCATTCGTAAGTAGATATAATTGCCACATATTGTCATTCTGATAGAAAACAATCAAGCAGTGTTTCCTCTAATCCTATAAGAGCATTGGATCTTTCAGATAACAGTGTCAACTTTTTAATTTAAGTTGATTTTCAAGGACCCGAGAATTACTTTTTTTTTTTTTTTTTTTTTTTCTTCCCCCGAGGAAGGAATCTTTTACAATTTATGATGTACAAAATTTATAGAAAACAGAAAAACGTTCAGGGTTCATACACTATTTGAAAAACAAAATTCCCTGACTTTTCCAGGTCATATTTCCAACAATTCACAATACTGTTAGAAATACGAATTAAAATTCTATATCTTAATGATGAAGATAATCTATAAAGTTGAAACTAAAAATCTATATAATTTGATATTTGAAATAAAAAAAACAACTAAAAATACAACTCGGATGATTCAAAGCAACTTTTCATTTATATAACACAGAATTTACACATATTAAACATTTAACTTTTTTTAGACAGTTCTATCTATTTATGTTGTTTCAGAAACAGTTTGTTGTCTAAGTTTAAATTTCAACTACAGCTTTTCTTTTTTTCTTGCTTCATAATTTTCTTTATTTAAATAATTGTGATATCTCCACCTAGCCACCATGGCTCAACATTTCTTTCAAGTATTACCCATTTGGCGACAAATTTGTATAGCTTTATGTTAAAAATGTGAATATAGCGAAAATTGTACTTGCAAGTGACAAATTGGAGTTTTTTTTTTTTTAGGACAGACCTTGGAACTAAGGGATAATCTTAACACATAATGCATAAAAAAAAACCTTGACTTTTCCATGTTTTAGAAAAAAAATTGTAATTTTTCCTGACTTCTTGAGCATTTGTCATTTTCCCTGTTTTCCAGTTGCGTAGGAACCTTGACGTTGTTCCATTCTTTGTTACATAATTAGTAATTTCTGCAAATTTCATTCATTTATTCATTATGCAATTCGTTAATATATCCATCAAATTTGCTTGCGGTTGGAGAAAAAATATAAGAATCCTTTCAAGGGAGTACAGCACAACTTCAAAAATCTGACATCACCGGGAGCAAGACTATGCCAAATTTTTGAAGGAATAATAAAGGTAGCAACTAGGAATATCAAAAGCAGTACAATATTCTTAATGGTGCCTTTAGCCATAATTTAATTCATTATAAGTGATAATTATGTAAGAAAAAGAGAATTAAATATAAAAAAAAACTTACTTTAATATTTTCTATGTCACAGAAAAAAAAAATAAAATAAATAAAAATCTAATAAAGTGTGAAATTATTTCTTCTAATTTCAGAAACATCGATGTCAACTTTAATTGCTTCAATTTTTTTTTTTGGCCATTCTTTAAACAAGTTATATTATATATATATATATATACATACAAAAGAAAAATGTCTGTTTCGGAAATACAGTCTTATTTCTCTAAAGCATATAGTAATTTGTTAGTCAAATGTATGCATTATTTTTGTAGTGACACCTTTTCTTCAGCCGATTGTTCATTCTCGTCTTCTGAGTTTCTACAAGCACTATCGGCAGTTCTATTTACCACAGCATCAGCGATCTCGCTGGCCATGCATTTTCTTCAATGCTTAGCCTTTTTTTTTTTTCAACACTTAATGAATGCATTTTAAGATTTTGTGTGTTCAATCAGCTCATAAATTACAGTATTTTCATAGGAAAGGTGAAACTTTGAAATCCTTCCTCATCATTGATGTCACCGTTACCGAAAATTCATATAGCCATATACTATTGTGCTATGCATACGCCAAAGTTGTCCCCAATGATGTTCCCTTTTCTAAGCAAAGGTGCAGCTCCCAGAAAATTTGTTCAGAAAATAATCGCTTCTGACAAATGAAAATATTCTTTTTTTGCACTTTTATTTTCGATCTTGCAGTTTTTAATTCATAAATTCTATTTTTCTTCTCCCATAACTTGTAAGTGTAAAACAAAAAGGAAGGGAAAGATGCTTTTGATGCCAGATTTTTTAAGTTATACTGTATATTTTTATTTTATACTGAACGTTTCTTTTGATAAGTACGTAAATTTTATAAAATTATGTGCTGAGGATTAAGGTTCCGCTGCTCCAAAACTTCCTAATCGTGAAATGCCATGTTAGCCTATGAGAAAACTTTTGAGCGTAATTACTCATTACCTTATAATTATTAAGATACTGTTTTCACCACCAGAAAGTAGGCGTCAGATTCTGATAATGTGCATTTTTAAAAATTATCTCCGAAAATTTTAAGTACATAAAAAATCCTTATAAACTTTGAAATTTCCATTTGATTAAATTTTATCATCATCTTAAAAATACGAAAATTTACATAGACAATTTTTAAAAACTCACATCATCGGTATCTTAATATCTTATGAAAACAGTATTTTAATAATTATATTAGGTAATGAATAATCATGCTTCAAAATTTTTCCATAGGTTAACATAGTGATGGAGAATTTCATTGCAGCGGCCCCTTAACAGTTATTTCCATGTAAGAAGTTGTTAAAAAGAGTTATTTCAACAACATTTAAATATTATGCTTTTTTTTTGGGGGGGGGGGGTATTGTATATTTTCGATATCGCCCCCCACCCCCCAAAAAAACATCAATATTTAAATGTTGTTGAAATAGGTAACTCATTTTTTAACAACTTCTTACATGGAAATAACTTAATCCTCATCACATAAAATACTACTGTTGGACTAGAATACAATATCTCTCTTGCCAACTGATGTAAAAATAACTACTCTTCATTATAGAAATAACAAAATTGTTTAAAAAGTTCTGGAATAAATGAAGTTGCTTAAAAGTTTATGAATGAAGACTCCACTTCCTGCAAAATAATTCTGTTTATTTAAACTTTATTAATATATTAGGTTAATAACTGAACATCATTTAGAACAATGGTTAAAAACTATTAGTCAAAACTACTATAATAAAGCTGACCCTCATCCCCAGTGACTATAGAGAAAAGCAACATAAAACAACAATAAACATCAAGAAAACTTACCGAGCTGAATTCATGCGAAGTAAGGAAACAAGAAATCTGTTATTGAAAGTTTTTGGCCAGTAAGAAAAGCACTAATGTTTTATATAGTTGGTGCATTACAAATGATACTTAAATGCATAAGCTGGATGTATTCAGTTTATATTATTTCAAATATTATTAAAAGATTTTTTTTTAAATAAATGAAAGCTATTTGTTTTTATTTTTTTTAAGTTTTAGCACTGATAAAAAATTTTTTTAACTGTCCAACTCTTAATTTAAACTAAACAGAGAAATATTTATGTACTACAAAGATTAGATACTTAGTTTTATTACGTTCAAATACAGAATGTATGACTGCAAATGAATAAAAATTGCCTTCAGGGTATGGACTGTCTCTATAGTCAAAGTTCTAAAGTTCACTTGATTAGTCATTGCCAAAAAAAAAAAAAAAAAAAACATGATATTGGCAATATTTGTGCCCAGTGAACAGGATGGAAACGTATGGAAGACTAACTCCAAAATAATTATATTAACACTAAACGTACCGATATTTTTTTTTATACCTATTCCTACCGAAAGTGGTCAAATGACTCCTATATAAAAAGCTATTTTTCGATGTTTTGCGAAAAATATACCAGTTGACACGCTTTGGTGTATGAATAAAACATTTTTATAATTATTACAAATCGTTTATTAAAGTAAAAAAAATTATAATTATGCAAAAAAAATTAAGGAAACAATTATTTGAAGAAATTCGAAAATTTAATAAACAAATATTGTGCTAGTTTGGTTTATGTTCACCACATATTTTTAAGATTATTTCGTTCTATCTCGATATAACCTGAATTGTTCAAACTAGAATCTCACCCAGAATAAAGTCAATTTCTAATTGCACCATCCCACATTAACCCTTTGAGGGGCAGTGGTATGTTTATGAAGCCACTTAATTTTAATTCCCAAACGCCATGATGGCACCAGAATTTTGGTAAAATATTTTCCATTTAATATGTATGTGATATATAGCCTTTTTCATATTTACAAATAAATTTGTTGATCAATTCCGGTGCCAATTATTTACTTCAACACAGCATTTTCAATGTTACAACAACAAAGCATTGAAAATGCTTTGCCCTTGAAAGGGTTAACAAACATGATGTTAATGCAGTAGAATAAATGATGTAATAGCAAAAATACGAAAGTTACTAATGTTCTTACAAAATAAAACATTTATCCTCCTGAGACCTGGCATCCATTTAAATCGATGTTTTGCTTTCTCCTATTGCGTTAAATTTCATTGTAGCAATCTAAAACCAGTTTGGCATGATAATGTATGAATCAAAAATCAACATTCAGCTTTTGGATTTTGGCAACAGTAACTACTTTGTTTACAAAATGGCGTAATAAATGAGTCAAGTTGGAATTTTACGTTCTGCTGGTAAGTTTTGTTTTTATGTTATTTTAATTTATTTAAACTTTTTTTTTTTTTTTTTTTTGCAATTTTAATAGCAGATGTTAATACTTGCCTTATGTTCTTTATAATAAATTCTATTCTTTCCCATACTTTTAGCATGTTTTAAATTATTTTAAAGCGAGTTATGGCCTGTAGTCCAGTCAAATTAGAGTTTGAAGTGGAAAATTCTGGTGTAATTGTTTTTAGTGTCTTACTTTATGTTTTCGGGGGTGCTGAATACGAATCTGAAGTTGTCCGACAAAATTTCTCTCGGCAAATGTGAAAAATCGTGGAAAAACCACTAAAAATCGCTGATTTTTTTTGGTTTTTGGCTTATAACTTGCAAAGTAAGCTTTTTACGCAAAAGGTGACCCAATATTAAACTACAGACTAGAAAATTACCTACAATTCATGTTCTTATAAATTTTTTTGTACGATATACGGCTTCCGTAGAGGCGTTGAAAAAAAGGCGAAAACCAGTAATTTAGGAAAATCGCAAAACAGATATTCTTACCCTTTCCGTTCATAACACTAAAAGTAAGCATTTCACTGTAAACATTTGCAAACGTACTCACTTCTTATTAGGTTATATATTTTTATGATGTAGGTATACAGTGTGACCTCGAAAATCCGGCATTTAGAGACCCGGCAACTTAAAAATTCCGGCATCAAAGTCATCTCCCCCCCTCTTTTTTTTCACTTCCAACTTATGGCAAAAGTAAAAATAGCAATTATTTTCGAATTAAAAACCGAGATAAAGCATTAGCTGACAGCGATATTGCTGACGCTGTGCCAAATAGAGCCCTCGATTACACTGGTAGTAGCTCAGAGGAATGAGGTAAGGACCTGGCGGAAGATAAGATCTCACCAAAAAAATGCGTACATTTGACCGGAAAATTAACATAATCTTCAAAGAAACAAGACTATATTTCTGAAATTGATACAATTCTCTATAATTTATGTGCAAGTCAATTTTTTGGACCTCGAATAGTTATGAGAAAAACAATGACGAATGCATAAAGTATTCAGCTGCCTCTTTTATTGAAAACATACAAAATGCATCATTAGACGTCTGTACAGATATGTGAAACGTAAATGTTAGGTTTTATAGATACCCATACCTGCCAACATGTCAATTTTGAAATCCTTACAATTTTTATGACGTATTCTTGGGTGCTTAAAAATGCATAACATATGCACATACAATGAAAAAAGTAATACTTCATAACATTTTCTATGCTATATTAGTCTTTTTTTTTTTTCAAAATAAAAACGTGAGATATCAAAAGAAAATTTTTTTTGCATGGGAAATTCTAAAAAAAAAAAAAAAAAAAAAAAAAAAAAAAAAAAAAAATTCTGAAATTCACAGCAAATTTTCTGAAAGGTTACACAGCCAAAGGATTGGGGAGGAAAGGGGGGGATTCCCTTCCGGTGCTAATTATGAGTTTTTTCGAGGCCCTTTGACGAAATTCGGACTTTTTCCATGATCCTGTGAAAAATTCGCGTTTTTTTCACGACCTTTTGACGAAATTTGCGTTTTTTTCGTTATCTTCTGACGAAATTTGCGGGGTTCTTCGCGATCTTTTGATGAAATTTGTGTTTTTCTTCGCGATCTTTTGACGAAATTTGTGTTATTTACGTAATCTTTTGACGAAATTTGTGTTATTTTCGTAATCTTTTGACGAAATTTGTGTTATTTTCGTAATCTTTTAACGAAATTTGTGTTATTTTCGTAATCTTTTAACGAAATTTGTGTTATTTTCGTAATCTTTTGACAAAATTTGTGTTATTTTCGTAATCTTTTGACGAAATTTGTGTTATTTTCGTAATCTTTTGACGAAATTTGTGTTATTTTCGTAATCTTTTAACGAAATTTGTGTTATTTTCGTATCTTTTAACGAAATTTGCGTTATTTCGCGATCTTTTGACGAAATTTGCGTTTTTCCGCGATCTTTTGATAAAATTAGCGTTTTTTCGCAATTTTTTGATAACAGCGTTTCTTCTGCGATCTTTGACGAAATAAACATTTTTCTCGCAATCTTTTGACGAAATTCGCATTTTTTACGCGATCTTTTGACGAAATTCGCATTTTTTACGCGATCTTTTGACGAAATTCGCATTTTATATGCGATCTTTTGACGAAATTTGCGTTTTTTTTTTACGTGATCCTTGACAATATTCGCGTTTTTTTTACAAGATCTTTGACGAAATTCGCGTTATTTCCCACGATCTTTGACGAAATTAGCTTTATTTCAAAGATTTTTGATCGAAATTAGCGTTTTTACGCGTTTTCTGACGAAATTCACGTTCTTTTCACGATCCCTTGACGAAATTAGTGTTCTTTCCCTGCGATCTTTGACGAAATTCGCGTTCTTTTCACAATTCTTTGCCGAAATTAGTGTTTCTCCTGCGATTTGACAAAATTCGCGTTCTTTTCACGATCTTTCGACAAAAATAGTGTTTTTCTTCGCGATTTTTAACGAAATGCGCGTTTTTTTCGTGATTCTTCGACAAAATTTACTTTTTTTCAAATATCTTTGATAAAATTCTTTTTTTCCGCGATCTTTGACGATATTCGCGTTCATTTCATGATCCTTTGAACAAATTCGCGTTTTATCCCCATGATTTTTGACGAAATTCGCGTACTTTTTACAATCCCTTGTCGAAATTAGTGTTTTTTCCCGCGATCTTTGACGAAATTCGCGTTTTCTTTTTTCGAAAATTAGGGCTTTTTTCAAGATTATTTGAGAAAATTGGCGTTTTTTCCGATCCTTTGCAAAAGTAGCAGTTTTTTTTCGCGATCCTTTGACAAAATTAGTGTTTTTTTCGCGATCCTTTGAAGAAATTAGCGTTTTTGAAGGGATCTTTGACGAAATTAGCGTTTTTTCACGCGATCTTTGACAAAATTCGCATTTTTCAGCGATCGCGCAAAACCGTACAATCGTACTGTTCATCCGTACAACCGTACAATTAGAACAAAATCCGTACATTGTACGGCCAATCCATACAAGTTGGCAGCTATGGATACCAAAAAAAAGATAAAAAGTGATTAATGATCGTTTAGTGTTTAATGTTATGCAGAATAATAAAATAGGTAGGTAAGTATTTCTTTTATACAACACTTATTATTAAATGATTATTGACTTAAAATGACACTCATTAGTCAAACCGATCCCTCTTGGTCAAAGGTTGCATGATTGTAGGCATGCCTTCCAATTCTTCTACACCTAAAAAAAATAATTAAATATAATATTTATTTAAGCACCTGGGCGCAAAAGAGTCATTTTCGTCGAGAAGATTGCTGCCCCAGCCGTAGGCGAAAGCTGCAAACACCCAAGGGTCGAAGCTTAGGCTTCTGAGCAGCTCTGGTGCTCAAAGTATTTTTAAAAACGGTGGAACTAATTGTAATTAAGTAAGTAATGATTGATGCAACATTTTATCATAACATGATTTTTATGTCTTTCTTTTGTTACTCCTCTTTTACAACTCAAGTCATGAATAGGTTACTTTTGGACCTCAGTTTAGAAAACATATTAGCCTATTATTTTACAAATCACCGTTTAAAAAAAATAATTTGATTTATTTCTAATTTTTTGAAAAATGAGTTTCAAAACGGCTTGAGGTTCTGGTGGCTTTAGTGTGCTTACTGGCTCCAGACCATTTTTCATTTTCTTCCTAACCTATTGTTCAGGATCTTTTTCATTCCCAATCCATTGTTGAACTTGAAAATATACCCTAAATGAATGTTGCTGAGCTGCAGACTCAGTAGGAGGTAACGACGCCAAATGGATTAATGTCTTGTATGCAGACCTAAGGTAACATAAATACCACAATTTATTTAATGACGTGACTTCCTTGTCAGCAAATTTATACAATGAGACTAAAAAACGATTGCCAGAATCAGTAACTGCATCAGCATCTGACATAGGATCTTTAAAAACCTCAATGGTATTAGTTAATGCAGTTTTTCTTGAGAGTCAGAAGAAACCTCATCTTTCCTACTTTGAACAAGGCTGAAGTAGTATCACAGCCTCCCATGGCATACAAAAATAATATGTTGTTAGCAATCGATTGATCAAGTTTGCAATCAGAAGAAAAAGATGAGTGGTGAAACTGTCCCTTTGCCTAGCTTTAGAAAGCATACATTTGAATGTACCCTTACAGCGACAAATCATGATAACTAGCAAATCGACGCCTTCACCCACAATAACTACAGAGTTATGTGGTTGTGCAATGCCCCTTGCTGTGGTGACAATAAGTGTATCCGCATCCTCTCGTGCCTGTTTTGTGTGAATGTAGCTACTGCAAATTTGTAATTGATTTTTGAAAATTACAGATTTCGAAAAAAAATATCAAAAGTACTTACGATTTTCTTGATAGTGACATTTATTCGTTATTTAATACATACCCAGATGATAATGACGTGAGAAAAAGAGAAAATTGAATGTTTAAAAAACCTACTTTAATTGATATTTTATATGTAAAAAAAATTTTTGATAAGTAGTGCTGTCATTTCTTCTCATGTAATTTCTCAAGCATCAATGTGAAGTAATCCATGTTCTTCTTTCTTTAATTTTATACAAGTGACGAATATCGATTTCGGAAATAACAATCTTGTTTCTTTGAAGATGTTAATTTTCTGGTCAAATTTTTGCATTTTTTCGGTGAGAACTTATCTTCTGATAGGTCCTTGTCCTCTGAGCTGCTTCCAGTGTTATCGAGGATTCTATTTAGCACAGGGTAAGCAATCTCGCTGTCTGCTAATGCATCATTTTTACCTCGATTTTTAATTCGAAAATAACTGCTATTTTAACTCTTCCCGTAAGTTGGAAGTGAAAAAAAAAAAGGGGGGGGGGATTTTTAAGTTGCCGGATCTCTGAATGCCGGATTTTCGAGGTCACACAGTATACCTACATCACAATAATATGTAACCTAATAATAAGTGAGTACGTCAGCAAATGTTTACAGTGAAATGCTTACATTTAGTGTTATGAACGGAAAGGGTAAGAATATCTGTTTTGCGATTTTCCAAAATTACTGGTTTTCGCCAATTTTACAGCGTCTCTACGGAAGCCGTATATCGTACAATAAAAATGATAAAAACGTGAATTGTAGGTAATTTTCTCGTCTGTATTTTAATATTGGGTCACCTTTTGCATAAAAAGTTTACTTTGCAAGTTATAAGCAAAAAACTCGAAAAATCTGCGATTTTTAGTAGTTTTTTCATGATTTTTCATATTTGCCGAGAGAAATTTTGTTGAACAACTTCAGATTCGTGTTCAGCACCCCCGAAAACATAAAGTAAGACACTAAAATCAATTACACCAGAATTTTCCACTTTAGGCCCTTTTTTAACCTAATTTGACTGGACTATTGAACATCCATTTAGATGGATGTGCTAAACAAAATTAAGAAATCAAAATTGATTAATTTCTTTAAAAATCATTTTTGATACCTATTTGTTGCAAAAAACTCATATTAAAAAATTTATATGCATTATATTTTGCTTGGGTCTCAGGAGGTTATACCTTTATGATTCAACAAATTTATTCAGGGGTCAAATGACCCCTTGAAGTAGTTAAGCCTAAAATATTTTTTCTAGGCAAAAAAAGTAGTTTGGAGATGAGGCATTTTAAGGAATAATATGATCATATATTTTAATAAAAGTCGTGAAATATAAAGAAATTTTGTAATGTTTTAGTATGAGAAATTCCAAAAGGGTCATCTGACCCCTCGTAGTGTTAACAATTTAAATTTGGAAAAAGGAGAATCAACTTTATATTAGTGATAATTTTCCCATCCTCAAAAATTCATTTACTTTAATGAAAATTTCACAATGCATTTACATTGTTTTCTATGATTTGAAAATGATGATCATGATTGATACTTTTTGCCCAGGAAGTTTTAAAATATTTTTATATATTTCTACAAAAATGGTGTGTGTAAAACAAGTGCATTTTTTTTCCCTTAAAACACTTCTTAAGAAATTTTTTATTAAAAGATGATGCTAAAATGAGAATGATAAAGTATATACAAATGAACACATAACAAGTTATCTCAATGAATGATTCAAGACCCTAGCCATGGATGCGACTCTAAAACAGTTTTTCTTCTATCTCCATAGTCATAGCATAATTCTTCACCAGGCTGAATATCTCTGTCAGCGAAAAGGACCAGATGGGGAGTTTCTTTTACTAAAAATGTACGGGTCTTCAGATTGCCTTTTTTACTGTGGTTTACAAGTCGTCCTAAACGGTCACTTTCCTTTGTAGCATCAATACTAGAAATAAAGAAAGAAAAAACAGAATGAGGTTTCAAAAAACATTTTGAAAAAAGAGAGGAGAAGTGGCGGAATTTTATACATGGATACCCTACTCCATCTGTTTATTTAAATAACATTGACATGCAAAATATGAAAGTAGTTAAAATATAATAAAAGTAATAATAATAATAGAAATGACACTTATTAAAGATTAAAACTTACAGTTTAATTTTAATGTTAAATGTGTTTTTTTCTAAGTTAGAAATGTAAACTAAACTAAATATGCGCCTTAACTGTAGCCACCATCCGCATTAAATTACAATCTCTGGTAATATGTTAATGGTGACTACTGTTACTCTAGATGAACTACTCCACTCAACTCCGACGAGACAGTACTCTCTATACCAACTTCTCATTCGAACTTTTTCTCCTAGTCAATCTCTGGTAATATGGTAACAGTGACCGCCATTACTCAAGAAAAACTTCTCCACTCAACTCTGGCAAGACACTTAGTACTCTTTATACCAGTGTTTCATTCAAATGTTTTCTCCTAGTGTGAACTACATGCCCACATGTAACTCGTGTAATATCTATGATCAGCAAATGTTGTAATATTTTAACATTAAATAGAGTATTTGTAGAAATGAGTATACCTGACTACAAACTAATACTTTACTAAAAATGAAAATAATTCTTATTAAGTAAAATTCTGATAACTCAACATCGTTCAGAATACATACAATATGCTTGAATTATCAGAATACATTTAAGTTGTTTCGCACCCAGATCTATTTTAATAGTATAGAGCCAAGTTACTAAAACTATCGAACTGCCGTTGAAACTGGTATGCAAATTTTCTACACTGAATGAAGTGAAGTTAAAGATCTTTGAGAGAGTCTATGAAAACGAACGTTTTGGTCTCCATATATTTTTCTCAAGCCCATGTCAAAAAGAAATCTGTCGGAAGAAAAAAAAAAATCTTACTTTTCTAAATACAAATGATAACAATTAAAATATCTTTTTCTGAATACCGAATATTCAGCTGGCCAAATACTTTTCTATTTCAAAGTTTAACGGCGTTAAAATTTAAAACAATTTTACATAATATTTAATACAGAAGCTTACATATTGATAAATAAAAGCTTTTTACAAGTAAATTTTATACTCAAGAAATTCTGCTTTGAGTTATTTAAGAACAGGATTGTTATAAAACTTTAATAAAATTCTCAAATTCTAAAACAAACATTTTAAAATCAAAGTGAAATTGTGAAAAAATTGGAAAAAAAATTTTTACAGTGTCATATATTGATTATTTGTCAGGAAGAGACTAAAGTAAAGATAAATAAATAATACACTCAATTCAAATGGTGGCAAATCACCAAGAATAATTTTTTCTAATCCCTTTGATTTAGCAAGGAAGTTTTTAAATGCATCCTAGATTAGACCAGTGTCTGGAGTGGGCGATCATTTTTAGAGATTGTTCCTAAAATCTTGCAACAAATTTTCAACGGAGATAATATGGTCAAGACAAACTTTTTTTTAACAAGAAACAACATCTCAATCCATTTATTCCATCAAAATTACAATACATTTAATCAAAAATAGTGGGTGTGTAACTACAAGCCGAAACTGAATTTTCATTCACAATTTTATTAATAATGAAGATATTTTAGCGAAATTTGTTTTATATTAATTTTGCTTGTATTAAATGTGATGATATCATTGAAAATGACAATCTTGGCCAGTGACACAGTATAAATACTGTCAACTGCATTCTGAATAAAGGAATGTCTAGCATATAGTTTGTTTAGATATTAATGGCAGCAATTTCCAGCACTTATGTTCTGAATAAAGGAATGTCTAGCATATAGTTTGTTTAGATATTAATGGCAGCAATTTCCAGCACTTATGATAACTTCTTATAATTCAACGAAATCAAAGCAAGTCTGTTGAAAATAGTTATATCTTCATTGTTGTTAAAGTAACAAACAAAAATCCAACTTCAACCTTGAGTGAGATGAGATACATTCTATGACTGAATAAGTGGATTACGATTATAGTTTCCTGAACAAATACTGTCTGTCTTGGATGTATATTATCAACCCTGGAAGACTTGATTTTGTTTACAAACACCCTTTTTTATGAAAAAGCAAGAAACAGATTATTTACTAGACATGAATTCAGGAACTTACATTTGTACATCATTAATTCTTATGAAAATCTTCATTAATGGTTAATTTTCATAAGTAATGATACTTTACAAACAGCAAATAAATAATGTAAAAACATTCTCTTTTATTTAAATATGATTCTGTTTCTAATTATTCTGAATATCTTTATAAGTTGACAGTTAAAAGTAGAAGTTGTGCAAGGATTTTAAAAATGTTTTAAAAAGGTCTAAGTATTCGGCTCAGTCAAATATTTCAATATTCGGCCAAACCGAATATTTGGTAGATCGAATAGTTTGATAGAATATTCAGTAACATGCTCGAATAGACCGAATATTTGGAGCATTCCTACCAATTACACAAATAAACGTTGCACTATTAAGTATATATCTGATTTTTTTTTTCAGGTAAAATTAGCCAAAAGAAAAAATGAACACCCTATGAATTTTAATCATCAAATTTTCCCTCCCTGCAACAAAAAAAAGAAAAGAAAAGAAAAAACAGCATTCGACTTGAGATTATGTATTTTCATTTTACATTTTAAAAAAAGCTTAGGGCTCATTTTTAGACTGAAATTGTACCAATATCTGAAATTTTCAATACAAACACCTAAATTTGACATATTTGGCTTTGCTGTTAAATTTTATTTTAGCACAACAAACAAGAAATCATTAGGTCAATTAGTTTATGAATAATGAAGATTTACAATTTGGAACTTTTAATGTTAAATTAATTTTTAATCAACTCAAACCAGATTGCAATGCAGGTAGTTTTTTTAAACATAATTTTCAGAACTACTCTGCAGAATAAGCTATCATTTTAAAATTCAGATATTTGAAAAATTTATTTTTGTTAAAAAGATCCATTAGGTTACAATTCATATAGTGTTTTAATTAATTTTCGAAAGAAAAATGAAATGCAACTTATAAGTTCATAAGTTATAGCTCATTCTGCCAAGTAATTCTTGAGTTATGCTTAAAAAAATTACCTTGATTGCTATCTGTTTTGCAACAATTACAAATGAATTCGATATTGAGAGTTACAAATTTTAAACCTTCATAATTCCTATAATATTAGACCGAATCATTTCCCATTTGGTATTTTAAGGTAAAATTCCAGAAAAAGCTAAATATGGTGTGAAAATTAGGTGCTCAGTGTGACTTGGTCCATCCAAAGGTGAGTTAAATTAGGCCTGCCCCAAAAATTTTGCAAAAAATGCATACTTTTTAAATCGCTATCATTCTAAAATTAAACATTAAAATTTATTCTTTTTAAAGAATAGTGTAGATTTCTAGGCTTTTTAAAATATAACTAAATTAGGATATGATAAAACGTGCGAAAAAGAACCTATCTATGATGGAATCCTGTTTTAACAGAAAAAAGTGTTTGCCCATGGAAAATTAATTTACTAATATGTAAGAAAAGAATATACAGTCGAACAAAGTTATCCGACACTCTAATGACCAAAAAAATGTGTCGCAGTAACCGGAGTTAGAGAAAAATATGTTTATAATAAGCTATATTTTAAATTAATTTAAGACAATTTTAAATTCAGAGCTGTTCTTCCAATTTTAAGAAATAAAACATTATTAAACAAAATAAACACAAAAACAAAATTGAAAACAATAAAAATCAGGTTTATGATGACTTTTTATTGTTACATGAAATATTGATGAATTAAGGTTTTGCTTATCCCTGTATGTGCTTCCTACAATTCTTTTTTCAATATCATACAATGAATTGCAATCCGTATTTGTTATTTCAGAAATAGATGTTAGATAATTTCTGATCGTTTCAATGCAATGCAATGCTTCAGTTTTAGTTGAATGAAAAATGCTGTGTAACCACAAGAAAGCACAACCTGACCAGAACAAAAAAACCGCAAGTAGACTGAAATGTCTATCTGGAGCTTAAGTGGGTCATTCATAGTGTGTGGGTTTATTTATTCAGATAAAGGATTGAAGTAAAATTTCTCTTTATCTCAATGTGACACTTTTGTGAAAAGTTTGGCCAAGACATTTCTTACTGCTTAATTTCTGTGCTTATAAGATGGATTATGAAAAATAGACTACTTTCCTAAACCATCGGTATATCAGGAGTTGAAAATTATTCGACGACGTAAAATCCAGAGTTTATTTACATTAAAATCATATACAGAAAATCGGGACTTTGAAAAACTGATGTGAAAACCGGGTGTCAGGATAACGAGGTCCGACTGTATAATACATTTACACTTGCTAATAAAGATGAAAATAAGGAATTTTGCTTAGTAGCCACTGGCCGGTAGGTTGATTTTTTTTTTAGTAGCCAGTTACTGGCTAGTGAGAATAATTTCTTTAGTAACAAGTAAGCACATTTATGTCACTGAATATTTAATTAAAAAATATGAGTTTAGAGTAAATAAGTACTTTATGTAATAAATAAAAATATTTGAATTCATATTGTTTTGAATAAACTTGAGATACTAATTTCCAATCTATTTTAAATTAAATTAACAGAAAAGTTATATGTAGTTAGCTATATATGTAGTTGCATAAATGCCACTATGCTTAGGTACTTTTCAAAATTAAAAAGAAAAAAATCTGAAATTTACAGCAAATTTTCTGAAATGTAAAAGGGGAGGGGGATGGGAGGTCCCACCTGGTACTAATTATGCAAATTTTTTCACGATACTTTAATGAAATTCACGTTTTTCTGCGATCTATTGGTGATGTTTGTGCAGGCATGAGATTGCAAACAGATGAAAAAAGAGGAAAAGCACGTGAAATGGGAAAATGAAATTTAAAATAGCGCACGTATCAGACAATCACGCAGTAAAACTGTCAATATTTTTATTTAAATCCTACTTTTTTCTTTTTTGGGGGGGGGGGGGGGGATTAAATTAATAATTTATGCAAATACTGTAAGTAATTCTAAAATTAAGTTTTTATTTTAAGTTTATTCTGATGCAATGTTTTACACAGCAATCCTAAAAATTCAATTGGACAACTAGCTAACAGTTAATAAACATGGCAGCTGATGTTTAACCTGCCACTCAGCTGCAAGGAAAATCTGGTGAAAACATTAATGTTACAGCACATTTTTCATGATTTGTTGAAATTCGTGTTCTTTCCACACCCCTTTAACACTATTTGCTTTTTTTTCTCGATTTTTGCATTTCCCCCCACGATATTTTGACAAAATTCGCGTTTTTTTTCGGTGATCATTTGACGAAATTTTCGTTTTTCGGCGATTTTTTCACGAAATTCGCGTTTTTTCGGTGATATTGACACGAAATTCCCGCTTTTTTAGGCGATCTTTTCACGAAATTCCCGCTTTTTTAGGCGATCTTTTCACGAAATTCCCGCTTTTTTAGGCGATCTTTTCACGAAATTCCCGATTTTTCTGCGATCTTGTAGCTAAATTCCTTTTTTTTTTCTGAGATTTTTTGACAAAATTTCCGTTTTTCCGCGATCCTTTGACAAATTTCGGGTTTTTTCTGCGATCTTATGACGGAATTCGCGTTTCTTACGCGACCTTTTGACGAAATTCCAGTTTCTTTTGTGATCTTTTGACAAAATTCCAGTTTCTTTCACGATCTTCTGACAAAATTCCCATTTTTTCCGCGATCTTTTCTGAGAATAGGCGTTTATTCCGAAATCTTTTGACTAAATTCGCGTTTTTTTGCGATCCTTTGACAGAATTCGCGATTGTTTCACAGATTTCGCGTTTTGTACGCGATCCTTTGACAGAATTCGCGTTTTTCCCCAATCCTTTGACAGAATTCGCGTTTTTTTCGATATTTTGACGAACTTAGTGTTTTTTCCACGATCCTTTGACAGAATTCGCATGTTTTCTTGATTCTTTGAGGAAATTCGCGATCTTTTGGCAAAATTGAGAGGGTTTTTCTTGTGATCCTTAAACGAAATCCGGGGTTTTTCGCGATCTTTTGACAAAATTCGCATTTTCCTCCGCGAATCTTTGACAAAATTCGTATTTTTCCGTGATCCTTTTGTCGAAAGTTGCCATTTTTCCTCAATTCTTTGACGAAATCAGTTTTTTTCGCGATTCTATGACTAAATTTTCGAGGGTTTTCCACGATCCTTTGACGAAATTGCGTTTTTTCCACGATCTCTTGTGAAAATTGGCTATTTTCTTCCGAGAACAATTGACGGAATTGTCTTTTCGGCGATCACTTGTCGAAATTTGTGATATTTTTTATGTCCAAATTTTCGGACTGACAACCGATTTTTTCTAATTTGTGAACCATCAATGCGAGAAACGGGAAAAATCGGAAAATGACAAAAAAGCAGAAAATCGTGGATCCGCGGAAGAATCTCATGCCTGTGTTTGTGTTTCTTCCGCAATCCTTTGACAAAATTCGCATTTTTCTCTATCATTTGACAAAATTCGCTATTTTTTGTGATTCTTGGACGCAATTCACGTTCATTTTCGCGATTCTTTGACGAAATTCTTTTTTTCCAGCGATTCTTTGACAAAATTCGCATTTATTTCACGATATTCACTTTCTTTTCTGCAATCTATTGACGAAATTCGCTTTTTTCCCCCACGATCCATTGACGATATTTTGCATTTTTTCCACGATTCATTGACGATATTTGCGATTTTTTTTTTTCGGTGACTTTTTTTTTTTTTTATGAAATTTGGGTTTTTAGCAGATCCTTTGACTAAATTTCGGTTTCTTAGCGATCCTTTGACAAAATGTGCGTTTTTTGTCGCGATCTTTTGACAAAATTCTCAGGGTTTTTTTTCGTGATTCTTTGACGAAATTCGCGTTATTTTTCGCGATCTATTGACGATATTTGCATTTTTCCCGCGATCATTTGACGAAATTTGGGTATTTTAACGATCCTTTAATGAAATGTGCACTTTTTGTCGCGATCTTTTGACAAAATTCTTGGGTTTTTTCCCCCGTGATTCTTTGACAAAATTCGCAGTGGCTGAGAGGTTCTGCTCTCGAAGCTGGTAGATGGGAGGTGCTGGGTTCGAACCCAATCGCGCCCGTCAGCCTAACCGTTTCGGAGTTTTTGTGGTTTTCTTTGAAACCTTGGATTTTCCATGCGTAAATACGAGTTAGGTTCCCTTAGAAGGACCCACGGAGGGCAGTCCCTTTAGGGCAGGGGCGGCGAACCTATTGGCACACGTGCCACTTTTGGCGCATAAAAGAATAATTTTGGCACGACATTGCTTGTGGCCCTAAATTAAAAAAAAAAAGTGAAATTTCATAAAATCGCAACTGATTTTCTTTAAATTCGATTAAATGGAAATTGAAAAACTTTAATTGAGGCAATTCCAATCTAATTAATTATAGTCTCAAAAAATTTTCAAACAATGATGATATTTGAAGACTATCGGTAAGAATTGGTTATTAGACGTTACTAAGTTCCAAAGGTAAAGTTATGGCAGCTTTGAATTTATTTCAGAGCTATTCAGAGAAACTGGCGTTTTTGACATTTTAACTGTTTTTTCTATCTATGCTTTCGAGTCGCTGTTTTCACAAATGAATAATATCAAAACTCAAACTGAAAGCCTTTGCCAGATAAATCTGAATCAGCTAGCTTTAAAGTTAACCTGATATTAAGATGCAACAACAAAAATCAAATTATATCGCATTCATTTTTTTAAATTAATTGCTAAAACATATTTGTTTCCATAATTATTATAGTGCAGCACCAACATGTATGTTTCTAATATTTTTTTAATCTTAATAGAAAATTTTAAATAATTTTAATCCATTATTTTTCCATCTACTAAATTAATTTTTTAGTTGGCATGTCATGGTCATGTAAAATATTTTTTGATTAAATTTGGCATGCAGCAACAAAAAGGTTCGCCAACCCTGCCCTAGGGCCTATATCCCTCGAGTAGATAATCGGCCGTCAAAAATCAACCCAACCCTCGATGAAATTCGCTCTTTTTTTTGTGATCTATTGACAATATTTGCGTTTTTTCCGCGATCCATTCACGATATCTGTGTTTTTTCCGCAATCCATTCACGATATCCATGTTTTTTCTGCTATCCATTCACGATATCTGTGTTTTTTCCACGATCCATTCACGATATGCGTTTTTTCCGAGATCCATTCACGATATCTGTGTTTTTTTCCGCGATCATTTGACGAAATGGATGGGTTTTTTTTGCGATCTTTCAACAAAAGTCTCGCTTTTTTCACGATTATTTGACGAAATTCGCTTTTTTGTGATCTATTGACAATATTTGGGGTTTTTTGCGATCCTTCAACGAAATTTACGTTTCTTCCGCAATCCTTTGACATAATGTGCGTTTTTTCACGATCTTTTGACATAATTCACAGGGGTTTTTTCCGCGATTCTTTGATAAAATCCCTTTGGAAAATCCTGCATTTGACCGTAGTTTCCACATTTTTAATCGCCAGTTTTTCACGTTTAGTCGCCGAGTGGCGACTGCTTATTTTCATCTTTACTTGCTAAGAAGGGAACTTGTCTGTAATGCATTTTTTTTTTCTTTTCTATGCAATTCAGTCTTAGAAGATTTTACTATATAGCATTTTTCAGATTTTTAACACTTCAATACATGGAATATGGATTAACAATATTAATGATAACAAACATTTACATACAAGAAATAGAGATTCATTAAAAAAATAAAAATAAATATTGCAGCCCTTTATAAAAATGAAGATTATAAATATAAAAAAAAAAAAAAAAAAAATTTTTGGTCAGAACTCCTCGTATGAGACAAATTTTTAACAAAATCGTCGTAAAAATCAATGTTTTGTAGAAATTCACCCGGGCCAAACCTTTTTTCTATTAAAATATGAGTAATTACGAGTAAAATGCATTACAAAAATAAAGAAAATTTCTGTAGCATATCCAAAAGAGAAGTCAAAATCCTAGAAGTAGATAGTTTAGTATAACATCCTTTTATTAAAAGAGACTGCTCCAAAAATATGTGCAATTATACGATGATTGCAATATTATATAAAAAAGCAGCATTCATTTTAAATATCTACATTTTCTAAAAGAAAAATGTTGCATTCTCAGGCAAATATTAGGATAAAAATATTTAAAAATTACCAGTATTGCTTGTTTTTTATTGTAAAATAATACATGTAGCATCCAACATTTTCTTTCTCTGAATAAATAGTTTCTCTATGTTCGGCTTCTTTACAATCTATTAGTTCACCATAGTATTCCAAGACGAAGTCACCTCTTTTAATGGCTTTTGTTGTTATAACTCCACGACCTTTATCGGGATACACTTTAATCTATAAAGAAAATTATATAAATAAAAAAAAAAGAATTTCTCACAACTTACTTGGAATATTACTTGAATAAGAGGCATTTATATATAATTTTAACCCTCTGAGCAGTTTTGATGTATTTTTCAGTTTCCCAAAAAGAACTTAAAAATATTTTTGTCTACAACAGATTAAACAGAATTTTATTTCGTGATGTTTATCAAATAAAGGGGCATGAAGTGTATTTTAGAAACAAACAGGGAAAGAAAATTTTAATTAAGATTATTTTTATAAGCATTTTTATGAAAATGCAGGAAAGCCCTCAAGATGATCGGATGGTTAATACCTTTCAAAAAATAATAGTAATGTTACATACATTCAGAGTTTCTGTTTTCCACATTTTTTATTATAAATTTTTTTAATATCAAGAATGTTACTTTTAGGACTACAATTTTCAAGGTAGATCCACCACAGGCACCACAAAGAGTTTTGTTTGGAATTAGAGGTATGAATAAAGCAATAATTGTCTCCAGAGCAGAGCCGAAACTAAGACCGGGGGGGGGGGGGGGGGGGGGAGCAGAGGGAGCATATGTCTTGGGCGCCACACAAAGTGGGTGCCAGATGAGGATTTGGTTTGTTGTTTTATAAAATATATGTGTGTGAAATTTGCATAAAAAGTATTTTCAAACCAAAAAATCAAATAGAAAAGCTGAGTAAAGTGTATTAAAATTGTCAAATAGATAAAAAGATTCGTCTACAATATACAAAAAAACAAATGAATAACCCCATTCCTTTTCTTACATCCATATCTGGCCTAAGAGCAGACGACAGGCAAGGTCAGGTGACTGCCTGGGACAATAAAAACAAAGCGGTCAAAAATTCACAAAATAAAAAGTAAAAACTTAATTTTGTTGTTTTGAGACACAATTTTGAAAATTAGCATTAGGTTCAGAAAAGTATCTAGACATAGCACTTATGCCTCTCTTCCTATTTAAAGACTGATAATTCCTCAGAACTGGTGTAGATAGTACAGGAAAATATTTTACGGTACTGGAACTAATTGTTATGCCTACAGTAAATCCGGGTTTTTGAGTTTCTAAGACAATATGGCTCATATCACTATGACTTAAAATGCCTCACTTATAATAATTTGTAATACTACAACAACAGTAATATCTGGAAAAATAAAATCTGTCTATAATGGAATCTTGTTGTAAATTAAAAAACTACATGGTCCCAACAGAAAGAATATGAACAATTATACCCACTAAGACGGAAACCTGTATAAAGCAAAACTATTTCTGCTTCCTTTTGATTTCTTTTTCCCAATCTTGATTTCTTTTTCCCTTTAATAAATCAATATTTGAGAAAGCGGATTACATATTTTTCAATATTAGATATTTTACTGTTACAAATAAATAGACTAGCAGAAACTCTGGAAACTTCTCTTAGCAAATTTACTCGCCAAAATCTGTGTTTGCCCCAGGTGAAAAAAAAATTTTTTTGGCCCTGCGCCAGAAGGAATCCCTAATATATTAAAAACTATTGTGCATTATGGAGAATACAGTTTTCCTCACATTTAAGAAAGGACAGGGTGCTGCTCTGCTGGCGAGAAAAGGGCATGTTTTGTATTCTTAAGAGCATTTTTTTTAAACACATTTTCATTTTTAAAGCTACTTTTAATAATTAAAATTCTGGACACTCTTTTCAAGTCAACATTGAATCAGTTTTTACTATGCAAGCAAATTTTTTAAGAAAAAAAATAAAAATTTTTTTTTTTTTATTGAGGGGCAAGAAAGGTGCATTTTTTTTTTTTTTAATAATGAGCATGAAGGGTGCAATTTGTAAACCAAAAGACAGACAGGGTGCAACAACATGTTGAAACTGTCTAAGGAAAACTGAGAATAACAACACTGTACATTTAATAATAAATTAAATTACTCAAAACAAGAACAATCAGAAATCCCAAACAAATATGAGTGAAATGAACTTTTAAAAAACATGTAAACAAAAGAAAAGAAAAACAGTGGGCAAGAAAATTCCCATTATAAACTTTTTTAAGATTAAATTTTTATCATTTTCTGAGAAAATTAGGCCAATATCCAGGGTCTGTTGATATATATCAATGGTTATATATCTTGATATTTATTTTTTAAATATCAAGATTTTTGATATTTTCATATAATTGATATTTATTTTAAAAATATCGATATTTTGTATATTTAATATTTATTTTCAAAACTGCACAAGATTTTGATATTTTCAGTCAAAACAAGTGTAAATGAAATTTTCAACTGTAATTGATTGTGTCATTCTCTGTAGATAAAGAACTTTTGTCTCTGACAGTGACTTTTTTTAGCCAAATAAAACAAACATTTTCCAAGGGGGAAGCTTTATGTTTGAAGCTTTTATTTTAAAATGCAAAGCTAATAATTATGTGAGACAATTAATTAGCCACTTGACTACGTCCATGTATGGTGTATACGTAGTAGTAATTATTGAAACAAAAGTCGGTTTTGTCAATGACATACTCAGGGGGTTAAGAACAGCCATTAAAAAATAAACTGCCTAATTTAGATAATCAGTTATATACTACAGATTAGAATCTTTTCTGATTTTGCTTCAGTTGAGTCTAAACTGTACAACATGTTAAGTAATAAAAAATATGACAAGCTTACATTTATGCTAAAATTCTTTAAGTAAAACTATTTTGTATTTAAATTTTTGTTTTTATAAATTTCTGATACTGAATCCTGTAGTTTTTATTACTATTATTATTATTTTTAATGAGTGTATAAAGCAAAAATGTATCAGTTTTCAATTAGTTGACCTTCAATTTTATTCTAAGTGAAAAAAAAGGAAAAGAGAAAGGCATTTTTAGAGTATTGTGTTGTATTAAGTTTTTATGTTTAATGCAGTATGTTTTAGTTTCTAATTTATATTATGCTTGAAAATCTTTATTGTCGGCAGTGAGTTGACCAATTTGAAAATATCAGATATTTTTGATATTTTCGAAAATATGATATTTACGAACCCTGCCAATATCACATCAGCATTAATTTTGATGTTTATTATTTCTGCATCAAAAATGATGCCTGTGATGCAGTGGCCACATGGGCAATAGTTTTGACGCTATTGGCATGGGTGCAAGTTTGAGATGTGGTCAGGACTGAAAATATTTTGAGCTCCTCCCTCCCCCCCTCCACCTCCCAAATGAACATATGTGTGAACTCATCTCTACTAATGTGTTAATTTTGTAAACTATATTGTATTGAATATAAAAAAAAGCATATTGATAAATTTCTTATGTTAAAATTTTTTACAGTATTTTCTGTAATAAATATATTGTATTTTCATAGTTGATTTGAAAAACTACTACCTGTCAATATAGGTCAAAATCGGGAAATTTCATTTAGCGGCCATTGGCCAGTAGGACTAATTTTTTAAGTGGCCACTTTCTTTAAACTAGCGGCCACTTTTTTATTTCAAAATGCTAAACAGTAAAATTTCCATAAGTATTAATCTAAAACTGAGTAGCCCAAATAAATATGTTAATATAAATACATTGGAACCAAAAAAAGTACAATCCTTGATGAAATGCAAGAAAATTTTATTATCTCCTCGTAAAAAAGTGACCGGAAGGTGGCCGCCTCAGAGTAAATATAGGAAGTAGAGGCCGAATTCCATTGTTCTTTTGGGCAGAAGTTGAAGCCGGGATCTTTTCCTTTCATCGCCAAAAGGTTGTCATTTTTTGGCAGTGATCCCTTTATTGGCTACTGCTCTATTTCATTCATGCAACAAAATAAATGTAAATATAGAAGCGAAAGTGAAACTATAAGCTGTAGCACTGTTAACCACTATAGGATTTTATTTGTGTCAAATCTGCACATGACTGATAGATAACATTGCAGGAATAAATTTAAGTCTTTAGAAATTTAATTTTTTTAATTTGTGATGTAATATATTATTTAACAAAACAAATAGGTGTTGCTATCCAACGTACAACTTATTCACAAGTTTAACATAAAACTCTTTATGCTAAACTTGTTTTATGTTAAACTTGTGAATAAGTTGTACGTTGGATAGCAACACCTATTTGTTTTGTATCGATATTACAACGTAAAGTCCTTTATTATTTATTATTATTATATTATTTAATGTAATTTCAAATTTCTCTAGCAATCAAGACGAATTCGTTTCCTTAAATGGGACCTTGGTACAAGAAACTATTTTGAGTTCCTATTTATTTTGTAACACAACCCCCCCCCCCCCCTTAAATTTTTTTTTTAATTTTTTGCATATATTTTCTTTGTTGCAATTCTTAATTTAATGTTATAAAATGTATTAAGAAGCATGCATTGTAGGAATGGCACTCTCCCCCTATAGTAAATGTTACTTAAAATATTTTTATTAGTAACATATTAAGCAAGGTAATCCAAAATATTTCAAGATTTCTGTTTGGAAAACTTCAGTTTGGCACAATCATTTAATAAAATAACTATTAATATAAATAAACAGTAAACGTTAAAAGCACAAATAAAATAAAATGAAATGTGTTTTGTGCTTTTAACGTTGTTTTATTGTTTATTTATGTATCAGCCCAAAGTACAATCCAAGCATTATTAAAATAACAGGAAATTGAACAGTATTTCTCATTTTTTAACCCTTTATGTACTGAATTATGAATTCATGACAATTTTATCTTCTAAAGAATTTTTCGTGAATTTTTTAAACTGCATTAGAAGATTTACACAATCATTTAATAAATTTTAGAAGGATTTCAAAAGGACTGAAAGATTTAGAAGGATTAATTAAATTTGAATTTATAGGGATTTTGTGCAATATTTATAAACCTATTCAAATCTTATTATAATATTTTTCTCAGCATTTTGCGGAATTAAGAAATATACAAATATAATGTACTTATAATAAAAATATTTCCGAATTGAAAAATCCCCCCCCCCCCCCCCCCCCCCCCGCCAAGATAGCTGAAAAGATGCAAAAGCAAAGGAAATGATCCTTTTAAAAATATTTTTGTTTTGTGCAACCAATGCTCTTGGAACAAGATAAAGCAATGCATCTATAACGCATTCTAAACTGTATTACTATTAATCAATGTATTAAATGAATTTTATAACAAATTATTTTAATCAGTAGATAAAGGGTTAACGAAGGTAAAGAATTTTTTAGAAAATGGTGTCATAGTTGGCAATTTTCGGGAAGTTAGCACAGAAATGCAGATATTATAATTATTTATACCCATTTCTTTTTTTTATATACATATATATATTTTCATAGCTTCTACAATCAAAACATCTCACTTTTGTGCTTTGTTGATCTTAAAATTTCTTGGAAAATATTTAAATGTAGAATTGTACTAGGTTCTACACAATGATTACCTGGAAAGTAAACTTGAAACCCCATACTTTCTTTATTTAACAATATATTCAATTATAAGAGATATTTTTGCTAAATTTTCATTTCACCTTTTTGATGTTCAGAGTATTTAAAGGCATTTTTTATTACAGAATTAAAAAAATGAAAAGAAAACCTTGATTGATATATCCATGAAAAAAGAAAAATGCAAGAGGTAGTGGATATACAACATGTAAGAGTCATTTTAAATGCTAAAATAAATAATAAGTTCTTTAAAGAACTGTTAAAAGGAAAATTAAAAGGTAAGAAAAGTGAGATACTGTCAACTTAAAGAGAAACGCCGAAGCAATAAAGTTTAATCGGGAACTGGAGGCAAATTCCGAAGAGATTTTAGCGGGAGAAAAACCGGTTTGGCACGTTTTCTCTACCTACCATCACGTGACAGTGGGCAGAGATCCTGGCTTCAAGAAAAGGTTGCCATTTCTGAGTCCAGTTATATGAGAAGTCTACTGTGGCCGCTGATAGGCAATTTTTCACTAGCCCCTTTTTGTCATTTACTGGCCCTGTGGTCAGTGGCTAGTGCTAATTTTGACCTTTACCTGTCAACATGCACAATTTTATACTAGATGACATTATTTCCCTCTATTGTAGAGTTTATTTATTATGCATTCTAATAAAAAGCAAATAGTGTTATTATTAAATAGCTAACTATCATTTTTATATGTACAAAAAACTATAACTTGATTCAAATTTACTACTTTTTTTTTGCATGCGACATCTTTATGAAATTAGAGATTTTTTCCACGATCGTTTAGCGAAATTTCAAATTTGCGATTTTTTCTCCCGCGATCACTCGACGAAATTTGAGACTTTATTCTGCGATCTTTTGACGAAATTCTCAATTTCTGCTCTTGTTTGATGAGATTTTCCTTATTAAAAGGAAAATGCCCAATAAATCTAGAACTATTAAAATGAAGCAGATTCAAATTGCAGTGTTGAAATGTGAACCAAGTTAGACAATTTCAGTAGATGGGGTTAAAATGAAATTGGTTGAGAAATAGCTGCTCATTCTGGTGGTTTTCCAAGAAGAACTAAAGCATCAAAAGAGTAAAATTTAAAAAATTAAAAACAACAATTTATGGAAAACCTCTTATTTAGCTGTTTTTAGAGAACAGTTAAAAATCAGTTCAGTCTATTGCTGATATTCTTAATTTTCATAATATTTGACTGGCTTTTTTTTTTTTTTTTAATAAGTGTCTTCATAGAGTTGACTATCAAATTATGAAAACATTTTTTATTGTGCACACATGCGCAGTTAAAAAATATTTCATTCAGCTGCTCATATTTCAGCAAATATTTAATATATTTACATTCCATTTACACCATATTATTTCTACTACATTGTCAAATTTTCTGAAACTGGCGTTAAATATGGTAAAAAATATAATAAACAAAAATGATGCATGATAAACAAAAAACACGCACAAATTTTTTGAACTTACAAAAAAAAATTGATATATCTCTATGAATATATATTCCATTCTTCCACAAATGAATAGGGGAGAGAGGGGCACATTGAAATGTGTACTATTCACTCCTTTAATTTAAATTTAAAAAATTCAAAAAATTACCAATAGATGTTAGTACTGGTACCATCTCTTGGCTGAATTTTCAGAATAATAAGCCATTTTGATTTCTGGTAGTTGTAATTTGTTTGTTTTAGAAGGTGTGAAGTAAAAATTCATTCAAAGACATTTTTTAAAGTAAAATATCAGCATTGCATTCTATAGTGGCATTAATTACATAAGTCTACAAAAAGTTTTATTTCCTTATTTCAATTTAAAATATCTTTTATTATAAGTTAGGCTGAAGTTGGTAGATGGGGCACTTGTGAACAGAATATATGGGGGCAGATGTGAACAGTTCACAAGTGTATTTTTTAAGTCTGTGAATGAATTGTTATTTTATAGTTTAAAATTTAATTACCCTTGTCAAACATTAAGCTATAAATTCATTGTTTTTAGGATTGCTCCAGTTTTAATTTACTGGAAGATAACAATTAAAAGTGGTGGCTTTCTGTAAAAACCAATATGTTTATTTGTTATTTAATGATTTCCAATTTTAAACATATTTATTTATTCTTAGCCCATATTAAAGTATTTGTACGATATTTTATTTTATTATGAAAGTAAAATTTAGTTGAATAAAAAAAGTGATAAGTAGTACTGTGATAATCACCAGTTTTTATCATCACAATTTTACCAATTTTTAAAACCATGATGCACTATTTTGTTATACACATTGCACAACATTTAGAAACAAAATAAAAACACAATAACAGAATTATTCAATAACTTGCTTAAAAGTAACACAGTTTTGCTATGCTTGACTAAAAAGAGTAGGTATATTAGCGTATAATTTTACAAATAATTTCTTATATCTATGTTCAAACATTTATTGATTTATTCACACAACTAGAAAGAGGACATCTAATTAGTTTTATCACAGTTTTTATTCACAAAAAATTATTTGTCTTATTTATGCATGTGTTCACATGTGCCCCAGGTATGTTCCCAACTACCCCTCCACCGGGGCACATGTGAACAAATTTAAGCAATTTTTAGAATGATGATATAAGTTAGAAATTCTTGATAAATGCATCCAAAAGTTTCACCAAAAGAACAAACAAATTGTAAATATTCATATAAATCAATTTTTGGTTCAATAGCTCATAACAATTTTGAGAAATAGTCAAAAATGTAAAAATTGTTCACATGTGCCCCCCCCCCCTACATATATTGTACAATATCCATATATTCGTAAGCTATAGCGATAGATATTTTGTGCATTTTATTTTACAGGGTGATCCCAAACATTATTTTTCTTCGATTTTTTATTGGCCACCTAATTGTTCTTCTGATCAAATCGTCGTTGATAAATATGGAAGTCAAACATATTCTTCATAATCCTGAACTTCCAGAAAAATCCAATAAATATATCTTTAAATATTTAACAAAATGTCAAAAATTGAAAGTGTCTCGTGATTAATGGCTACATTGTGTATATTCTTTTTCAATGATACGTAAACTTCATTCAAATTGATTTTTTTTCCAAAATCGAAGTCTACTTTTTAATTTCAGCTAAATATTGATCCATTTAAAAAAGAATCTCGAAAATCCCAGGATTTAAAGTGAGCTGATAAATTTGCCCAACCCTGCTAAATACTCCAAGAAAATGGAAGAATTCTGAAAGCTGTTGCAGCATTCATTTTTTTTTTTTTAATTAAAAAAACACAAAAATTAATTTGTTTAGAATGAAAGAATTATTACTATTATTTTAGAATAAAAGATACTTTACTTCAAAACCCTCTTCTTTTCCAGATAAAATAGCATCTTCTATAACTTTGTTTTTGTCAGTCTGCAATAAAAAATAATCAATTAGATTGCTTAATTATTAAATGATCAATATAGCTTTGTAATATGATAACATACAACAAAAAACGCTGTTTTTACAACAATATTTTTCTTTTTATTGAAACAGGCATAATGACATAATAAATGATAAAACTAATTGAAACAAACAAGTTTAAATAAACTCAACTTACTAATTTAGAAGTTTTACGGTTACTTCTTCGAACTGGAAAGAAATCTGTTATTTGACTATTCCGAAGACCAGGTTTCCTAAGATAAATATTACAAAAAATAATGTGAACAATTTCATTACATGTTCATTAAAATAATATAATAATCTTTTTAAATTATTTGTATACATGCATGAAAGGTATTAAAATATTAAATCCCACTTCAAATCTAAAATTTAAATTACATTCCAAATTTGTATAACCCTATTTAATTCCTAGTTATCTTCCTCTAAATTAACACTCTCAGCCCAACATTTATTACAATCACAGAATAAGACAATAGACTCGTAATTTTACGACTCCCTATTTAGCGACCATTGGATGAGGCCCCAACCATTTTTCGATACTTACAATGTTTTTCCTTAAATGTTTACCTTAAAAGCAGTATTATGGAAGTTTCCAGCCACCATTTAAAGCAAAAAAGTATAACATGATTATTCAAAAAATGTTAAATAACTAGTTAAGTCATTTTTTTATTTTATAAAATTATTCCATAATTTTTAAACATTTTTTAAATCTAATATTGTAGACTAAATACTACAAATATTTTTTTTTTTAATTGTATAAATTAGTAGTTTTTATTACATTAGAATGCTAGGTATTTTTGAAGTGCATTAAAATCCACCAATATCAGCAGCATTTGATTTAACGTCCTATTTGCTGAGGTCCCATGAAGGTCGTTAAATTGCGAGTCTACTATATTTATCCAACTGTAAGATTTAAAATAAAACTTAAGTGCAATTTGCAAGTGCCGGTGGTTTTGCTGCATCCAGGTCTTGGCCAAAACTTTCTTGTGGTCAGACCCTAGATATCAATAAAAAGCTTCTAATTAGGGATGAAGCGAATAGTGATTGTGCCTGTAGGCCGAATGTTCGGTATTTGGCCAAACTGAATATACTGAATATTCGGCTAGCTGAATATTAACTGTTAGTAGGGTTGCTGGCTTTTAGCCCATCAATCAATTGAAAAAAAGCCAGTTTTTATTTTTAAAAGTTGGTTGGTTTACAGCTAATTCATATTAAATTTGGATTAATTTATTTTTAACACACTTATAAATATTTTCTATCAAAAAACTTATAAATTTCTATTAAATTTTGTCAAATAAATAAGTCTTTATAACTGGTAGAAGGCAACTGTGAAGGTATGTCCGAAAAATATATACAGTATGAAACCATTTATCCGGAAACCAGTTAACCGGAAAACCAGTTATCCGGAATGATATTTCTGATAGACTGATTTCACAATCTTTGCAGAAAAAGGTGTCATACACTGCTACAAAACTAATCAAATGGATGCTGCTTTAATGCACAACCAGTTAACCGGAAAAACCAGTTATCCGGAATACATCTGACCCCAAGCATTCCGGATAAATGGTTCTGTACTGTATATGTAAATATTGAAAAGAATATAAGACTCAAAACTGGTGTTTTGAAATTCTATATTATATAGCTCCACATATATAGGTATTACACATTTTAAAGATTATATTTAATTAAACAATGACAAAATGTAGCCACATCAAAATGGAAACATTCCTATATGTCCATATCCCCGGTAGCAGAAAGTTCGAGACAGGCGTCGCAGATTTTTTTTTTTTTTTCCTCTTTTGCAGATTCTTTTTCCGTAGAACTTTTATTTTGCTTTATATTATGCTTAGCTCGTTATTATTTAATACAAAAACTTAAGATTGTTGATAAAAATGAATAAAATGCATAAAGACATAACAGGTAAGTGATTGTTTAATTAACGCTTCAATTGTAAAATATTTTACCTGCAGATTATTTTCTAACCTTAAATAATCTGTTGCAGACACTTGGAGAATTTTCTGTTAATGGGTCCATATCAAGAGATTAAGTCACAGGATGAACAATGTTAAAACAGAAATTAGAAACGATGTAGTATTTGAAGCGAGTTTAGTACATAAGTGTATAAAACAAAGAAAGCACTTAAACAACAACAACAAAAAAGTTTTTCCAAATAAAATTTGTTGAAATAAAATTTTGAAAATCTTGTTGCTATTTAAGAGTACATATTTAACATATGCTATTCATAATACTGTTTTTAATAGTGAGAAATGGTGTTTTTATTACAACTTTGTGCATGATTTTAAATGTTTATGAGAAATAAAATAAGACTTGTATTTTATGGTTAAATAATAAAACATGTAACTAACCATTGTTCTCTAATTTTATAAAACAGTTAAAAAGGAAAAAAGGGGGTGTCAGTTGTTAAAGGTCAGTGTAAACTAGATAAAGCAATCGGTATGTCCCTTTTAAAATTTGGCTGAAATATTTCCAATTCAGACTACACATCACTAGCAGCTCCATCTATGTGTTATTAGAGTATTAACGTCTTCATGTTGAGAAATTGGGATATAAATTTTAAATAGATCAAATGTCATTAAAACTAATTAAAAAATACTTTAAAATGTGTAGTTTATAATTAAAATGCTTCACTGCATAAAAGCCAATTATGGCCAAAAAAAGGTGGCTAAAACCAATAAAAGCCGCCAGCATGGCTTTTTTAAATTTTAGCCGGCTTTTTTGCAACCCTGACTGTTAGGCCAAATATTGATTATTTGGTAAGCCGAATAGTAACTATTTGGTCAAAATCTTACATTCGGTAGGCCGAATAATTTTATATTTCCAAGTTTAAATGCATTAAAATTAGGGATTGACTGAATACCGTAAAGTCGATTCGGCATGTAAGCCGAATATTCGGCCGAATAATTGCGGATAAGCATTTCTTAAAAATAGAATAATTCTCTTTTACTTAGAAGTAGATTAGTCTAAACGATGAGTTTCAATATTATGTGCATGAGTTCCAAGTTCAGGTGTACTACAAAAAACAAGTCAAAGGCCATTTTTAATTTTTTCCTTCCTAAAATAGTCTACATAGGGGTGAAGTCAAAACAACTGTCTACAATAGAGGAAAAAAAAGTAAGGAAGATGAGGCATCTCTCTCTTATTTAATTTTAACTATTTCTGCATTAGATTTTTTAAATTTAAATTTATTTAATGTGCATTTTCTTTAATGTACACATCAAATAAGTATACTCCTATGCCTATCCTATATCTTTTATAACCCTTAAGTTAAAAATCGCTCATTTTTTTTTATCTTCATCACCACAAAGTTAAATCATTAATCAAAATATAAATATCAATTATTTAACAATTATTATTGTAGAGAACATTCCTGTTCAATATGTTTATTAGACTTAGCCAATCAGTAAATCAGCTTTAATTACAACATTGTTTCTTTTTATTTGAATGAACTTTTGTTTTTCTGACAATCCTTATCCTTAACAATAGCCTGTAGAGTTTAATTGTCTGAGCGAAGCGAAGGCTAATACTCAGCGCAATATTACTGTCTGGTCACAACAACTACGATGGATATTAACACCATGTCCTACTAAAAAAAAAGCCTAATAAAAACCTTTCGTCAAGCATAACTCAAAAAATATTTGTCGGATTTCGTTTCTGATTGCACCAAAAGGTACAGTGGTGGGAAAAAAAAGTAAGCACCCCCTACTAACTCCTCAACAAATCATCGTAGAAGAAAGTTACTGGTACCGAACGATTGGAAATAACGTCTACTTTTAAATGATGTATATAAAATTTGCTTAGGGGGTCATCTACATATTAAAATGAATCCAAACTTCATTTATTTCAATGGCAATACCCAATTTTAATGAGATATTTCAAATCTTCGGTTCAAACTATGCCTAGACACCAAACTTCAAGTCTTTTGAATTATAAACATTCAAAGTTTAGTGCTTCTAATGCTAAATTACATTTTTATATTTTTATTTATATCTCCCGAAATTATGCTCCTAATGTGCTAATTTTTTTTGTAGTAATAATACTAATATACCCAAACATAAATAAGCTGAATTTGCAATTTTTATAATTTTATGATATGAATTATGAAATTAATATTCGAAAAAATTATGAATTCCAACCTACAATTTTTTTTGATGGATTTAGATTTATTAAGTCTTGCTTTATGAAAATTCAAAATTTCACATTTTTCTTCCAAGTAGTTTTCAAATTATGCTTAAAAAACGGCAAAATGATGGTTTAAGGGGCCGTCTATGATGGAAGTGAGTAGACATTTTGAAATTTATTCTGCTGTACTGTAATCAAACAGGTGTCATTGACACTTAAACGTGCCTTGATCAAGAAGGCGGCTCTCTCGATTAACAATCCAGTACGGAACTTCAATTTGGATACAGCCCTTAAAATACGCTCGTTTTAAAATAATTAATTTCTTGGAAACTTATGGTACGAATTGTATAAAAATTCGTTTTTAGGCTAATTGAAGGGTGTAGAGTTCATTTATGCTGTCACAGGGCTCCCAACACATTTTAGTCCTCAAAAGGGGGGAAAGGGGACCATTTTTATTTAAAAAGGGGACTTTGGGGGACCATTTTTATTTAAAAAGGGAACTTTGGGGGACCATTTTTATTTAAAAAGGGAACTTTGGGGGACCATTTTTATTTAAAAAGGGAACTTTAGGGGACCATTTTTATTTAAAAAGAGGACTTTGGGGGGGGGGGGGGCATTTTTATTCAAAAAGTAGACTAAAAAAGGATCATGAGTAAAAACATTGCACCAATTTTCCTAAATATGCAAGTAAATTTTTTAAATTACTCCAGAAAATATGTTAGATGGTTATCTTTATGAGATGTCATTAATCAATGTACACAGCTTTATAGAAACACATTTAAATATCCTACTGCAAGAATATAAAAGTATTCAATATTTCGGCATTCACCTTGATATTTCTCTTTATAGGTAAAAAATAACAGTGATTAGTGAATAAAAAGAGCACAGCATAATAATGACTCCTGTTGGATATTAAAATTTAAAATTAGATTAATATATATATTATTATTTTCCTCAAACATAAAATTTAGTTTCTTTCTACACAACAGAAGCTAGGATAAGCTATAATGTTCATCGGAAAACGTCTAGTATGACAAAGCCCCGTGGGGAGTGATCAAAACCAATATTGAATCATCAGTTATAAATAATCATCTTACGTATCAAACCTGGTGAAATTTAATCCCAAACATGCCGCATTCTGGCTTTCACAGAAGTACTTAAAATTGCAATCCAGTAGTGCCTGTCACCTGTCATGAAATACAGCAAAATCTAATCAGTTACGAATTTATGCCAAGGATTAAATGAATGTGAAGTTTGGTGGAATTTTACCCTAACAAAGGTAAGGTATACTAAGGTATAATTATCATGTAAATTGTGAAAAATGTAACATAGCAATGCCACCTGTTGGCCCGTATACACCAAAACCTAATCAGCACCTATTTGTGCTAAAGTCTAATTAAATATGGCATTTGATGAAATTTCATGCTTTAGTTTTGAGATCAGGCATGAAAGTGGGAAATGAGAAAAAAGGTGGTAAATTTTTTCCCTCTATACAATAACGCCAAACTCGTACAATTTAGACACATTTTAATAGTTATTCATACAATAAAATTAATTATAACTGCACATATGATTGTTATTTTCTTTTTGTAACTTAGAAAGTATTAAAAGAAAATAAATAAATAAATAACAAATGTATAAATTCATCCAAATGTATCTGATGAACTTATGTGAAGTACAGAGATTAATTTTTCAAAATGAATGTAGTATTTTGAATGATTTGACTGTTTAAGACTTTACTTTAAAAAAAAATCTCCATGCTAAATATATGCATACCAAATTGATCTTTACTTCAGAAATACATTTCCAAAAATACATCACTGAAATTACCCAGATGTGTTTTATAAATAGAATAAAATATTCTATTCCAAAAAGCACCTTTTGGAAACTTCATTTCCCTAGTTAAAGAACTTAATTTACATGACTCAGATGCTTATAATAAAAGCTCGTCTTTGATTTGATAGTACAGCAATTCGGGAACTAACTCCAAGGATTTCAGCAGATAAAATGTCTAAGTTTTCTAGACCTCCCCCCTCCCATATGCTTGTAATATTTTCTTTGCATTTTTGCATCAATCCAGAGAATGTCCAAATTTGCTTTTAAAAAGGTGGAATTCCTCCTTTAGGAGGAACTCTTTCATGCCTGTGAGATAGAGTAGCTACAAATTTCATATCACAAATGGAGAGAGATTTTTAAAAATAGTCAAATCGTATTCAGGTCAACCTAAAACATATAAATCTATCAAAAAATGGAAATTATTTTCATGATTCCAATACTTTCTTCTGATAAACTAGGCGGCTCTGTCCCCTACGAGCTACACTCGACAAATACCGTTCAGACACTGCAGACTCAAAAAACATGCTAATTTGATCCACTTTAAAAAGATTATGGAAGATTTGAATAATAATTAAACAACCAGTGATGATCTCACTGTAAACAAATTTCCATTCATTTCCACTTTACTGAGGGATTTTAAGGTATAATCAGCTGCTGTTCAGACATTTAATGGCTGTTTTCGTGATTGATTAAATAAGATAAGTAAACAGCATTATAAAATCAGTCTATATAAAATGAACAAATTCTGAATATAATGAGAATAAATAATAATATATAATAATGAGAATTCTGACAATTTCGTATTGTTTCCAAGAACATAAAAAAGGATTTTGCTTTTTATAAGGTAATAAGCAGTTAGCAGGGCCAGTGCAATATTGCACAGGGCCCTGGCAAAGGAGTTAATAGGATCTAACGTATACTGTCATACTGATCTAATAAAATTTACTTTTAAATTGCATACATCATAGAATAATATATGACGACATGAGTTTCAAAACGCACCTTATCCAGAAAATCAAATCTGGGGAAATCGCAAAAAACCTCTAACTGCGTCCATTGGTTTTCACTGTAGATCAAGATTTTACAAGGGCTGAAATACAAGATAAAACTAGTTTTTTTTGCAGACTGTTGTGTTTTTTCAATGCAAGAATAAATTTATTGAGACAACTCAATTTTTGATGAGGCGAGTTTTGAAACTCACACCCTCATATAACATAGATAATAAATGTACCAAAATACCACTAATTTCACATGTGATAGGCATAATTATTTTCGACTTTGAAAAATCTTCTATAATTTACAATACTTTAAATATTTAATTTTTACGTTCACAGTTACTTTCACCAAATCTATACATTCCCCGAAAATTATATCAACTTTGCCTGTAAGAAATAAAGTTAATACTCACTTTTTTCTTTATCATGAAAAAACAAATGCAGATAAAAAATATACCAAGGAAACGTTATTTCGAATTCTACAGGGGCATTCCTGGGCACTCGCTCCGTTTGACCGATGGTTGCACCGGCCCTGGGTAATAAATACGGGGGTAGTACTGGTCCTAGATGATATTTCAGGACATACTTTTTCCAATATTTGAGGACAATTTCAGGACACATTTACCCGCATGCTACTTTTTTTTCCCACGATCAGTTGTCGAAGTTTGAGATTTTTTTCTGCAATCACTAGCCAAAGTTCGACATTTTTTTCCCGTGAACGATTGCTGAAACTCGAGAATTTTTTTACGCGATCGTTTGCTGAAATTCGAGATTTTTTTTCTCGGGAACGTTTGCCGAAATTCGAGATTTTTTTCCCCAGGATCATTTGTCGAAATTCGTATTTTTTCCCCCACAATTGTTTGCCGAAATTCACGAATTTCAGCTAATGACAGACGACATTCCCGATTTTTTAAGAAATTGGTTGAAGACTATTGCAATTTTTTTCACCAACCAATTAACAAAATTTGCAATTTTTCTTCCTGTCGGACTGACAAATTCCCGATTTTTTTTTTTTGTGTGTGTGTGTGTGCGATCACTTGACGAAATTTGTGAGTTTTTCATCATCAGATTACAAAACGTTTCACTATTTTCTGACTCTAAAGCACCTATTAATTCCAAAGTACTGATTTTGTGCAATTCCGCAAAAAAACAAATATATATATATTCACGGAAAAATCATGACTGTTTGTGCTATAGTACAAAACTCGCAAAATTTCAGGACATGTTACCATATTTCAGGACATTTTTTCATTTTTCAGGAATTCAAGGAAAGAAGTTAAGAAGTCTTTAAGCCAAAGAAAACATGTTATGATAATTTGGATGTTTAAATATGTATTGTAGCATTGTTTTCAGTTATAAATCACACTGTTAAACAATTTTAAATGGTAGGAAAAATAAATAATGAGAAAGGAAGAAATTTTTCAATTCTTGATTCAACCGAAAGTTTTCTGTAGAGGTATATCGTCTTGCTTGAAAGAAATTGCATTCCAATAATTAAAAATATGCAAAAAGGCATTTTACTCTATCCATTTCCTTTTAAATGATTCAGAGTTGTGAGCTTTAAATTCATTTTTTTTTTTAGTTTGAATCTTTTGTCTCCTCCTATTTCAATGCTTCTCTCCATTTGACATTTTTTTGGGGGGGAGCACACAAATGCTCGGTCTTTGAAGACTGGTCAAGGCAGTAGCTTAACATAGTAACTTTTGTGTTCTGCGATTTTTTAGTTTTTAGGATTTTAATGAGATTTCTTAATGAGTTTCTTAAAATGTGTCCGTATTCAAAGGTCATTTTTTAACATTCGTGGAAGAATTCCAGTTACAACACTTTAGCCCACTGTAACAAATTTTGTCCTCTACGATTTTTGAGCTTTTAGCGATTTTTAGAATTCTTTTGATTTTGCATTGATTTTTTTCAGTCACTGAAAAGGGGACTAGGGGGACCAAAATGCATAAAAGGGGACCTTTTTTTAAAAAGGGGACTTTGGGGGGAAAAAGGGGACCATTTGGGAGCCCTGCTGTCAGAATTGGGTACTGCTATTGAAAAAAATAAAGTTATGGTTCGTTTTAATATGTAGATGGCCCCCTAAGCCAATTTTATATACATCATTTAAAAGTAGGCTTTATTTCCAATCGTACGGTACCATTAACTTTCTTCTACGATAATTTGTTGAGGAGTTAGAAGGGGGTGTTTACTTTTTTTTTCCCCCACGACTGTACCTATGAGAGTCACCTACTGAATGCACCTACTATGAAAAATTAGTTCCAAATCGTTTAAAAATTATATTAAAAAAACTGGTGAAAAAGCACATTTTATCTGCATGCATCACAGATATTTGGTGTGCGTCACTTTCACCCGTAGATGTTTTCGTAAACAACTGGTTTGAACACATGGAGCAAATAATTTTAAAAAATGCACGCAGTAATAATGAAGTGCCATAGAACATATTTAAATTTAATCTAACAGGAAAAGAAATCTGTTTGTTTTTCCATTTAATAGAAAAAAGGCATAAAAACTTTGATTTGTGAGATTTAATCAATAGCATTTTTTAGTCGCCAAAAGCATATTTTATATTTCACGTGTGAAAATTAGAAACAATTATATGATGTTTAATAAAATATTTTGCTTTATAGCATCATTTCTTCTTATTTTCTTTTTTTTTTTAGGGTTTCAGTCATCTGACAAAACCCTATTCGTCTCGCACTCTGTCTGTCAGTCACAGAGCCCGTTCTCAGAAACTATACATGTTGGAGACTTGAATTTTTACATACTTGTAGCTGAACACCACATATCATATGACAAATCATAAAATTTTGAAAAAGTCGTACATTTAACCATTTGGGCTCCATATGCGTATTTTAAACAATTCTTTCCAATTCAGTCCTAATTAGGTTGGAGGCGTGAAATTTTGCATACTTATAGCTGAACACCCCACATCAAATGACAAACTATAAAATTTTGATAAAATCGTTCATTTAACCATTTGGGCTCCCACGTGTGTATTTTAAACAATTCTTTCTAAGTGAGCCCTAATTAGGTTGGAGGCGTGAGATTTTGCATACTTATAGCTGAACACCTCACATCAAATGACAAACTACAAAAATTTGAAAATGTCGTACGTTTAACCCTTTGGGGTCTCACATGTGTATTTTAAACAATTCTTTCTAAGTGAGCCCCTAATTAGGTTGGAGACGTGAAATTATGCATACTTATAGCTGAACACCTCACATCAAATGACAAATCATAAAATTTTGAAAAATTCGTACATTTAACCCTTTGGACTCCTCATGTGTATTTTAAACAATTCTTTCCAATTGAGACCTAATTAGGCTGGAAGCGTGAAATTTTGCATACTTATAGCTGAACATCTCTTATCAAATTACAGACTATGAAATTTTGATAAAGTTGTTCATTTAACCCTTTGGGCTCCCACATGTGTATTTTAAACAATTCTTTCTAATTGAGTCCTAATTAGGTTGGAGGCGTGAAATTTTGCATACTTATAGCTGAACACCTCACATCAAATGACAAACTATAAAATTTTTAAAAAATCGTTCACTTAACCCTTTGGGCTCCCACATGCGTATTTTAAACAATTCTTTGTAAGTGAGCCCTAATTAGGTTGGAGGCGTGAAATTTTGCATACATATAGCTGAACACTTCACATCATACAACAAATCATAAAATTTTGAAATAGCCGTACATTTAACCCTTTGGGCTCCCACATGTGTATTTTAAACAATTCTTTCTAAATGAACTCCTAATTAGGTTGGAGGCGTAAAATTTTGCATACTTATAGCTGAACACCTCACATCAAATGACAAACTATAAAATTTTAAAAAAATCGTTCATTTAACCTTTTGGGCTCCCACATGCGTATTTTAAGCAATTCTTTCTAAGTGAGCCCTTTATTAAATTGGAGATTTGAAATTTTGCATACTTATAGGAGAACACCTGAGGCCAGGCGAGAAATCATAAAACCTTGAAAAAGTCTTACGTTTAACCCTTTGAGCTACCACATATGTATTTTAAGCAATTCTTTCTAAGAGGGCCCCTAATTAAGTTGGAGACAGGAATTTTTGCATACGTATAGCTGGCTGAATCCATATCAACTCAGGCAGGGGGGGTTCCTTCATAGTCTCAGAAGTTTTTGAATTGAACATATGTTAAAATTTAAGAAAAAGTAAGATACTTGTATATTTTCATTTTGCCCAAAAAAATTCCTGGCCCGAGATACAGGCCGCCAAAGATGACATCCCCGGCATCCTTTCTCATTCGCGATGTTCGATATAATTTTAAAGTGCTCTATCTCTAGAACGGTGCAAGATATTTTGTTGCGGTTTATTTTATTTTAAAGATAATATTCTTCTGTTTAAAATGATATACCCAATTTTGAAAAATGTATTCAACTTTTCTTGTGGCAACCTTTTGAAAAAAAAAATTTTTTTTTTCAAAAAAAATTTTTTTTTGGAAATGCCAATCCCAAAAATTTTGATTTTTTTGCTGTTGATCAATACCATTGGGAACTACCTTCACTGTAAAGGAGAACTTCCACTTTTGAGTTTAACAAATTTTAGAAAAGTTTAAAAAATTCAGAGAAGTTTACAGGAGCTGTATATATACAGTTCCAGTAAAAGTCACTGAATTTTTCTTTATTTGTATCATATTTGTAAGGATAAGCCTACTATATATCCTAAACAAGTTAGAAATTGCAATATCAAATGTGGCAAATGAGGTGCGTGCATACTATAACTAGTTTTATAAATATTCAGATCTTGGTGCAATAAGTTACACTCTTGGGCAAAAAGGGCATGAATACAAAATTTATTATGATTCTACATATTAAATTCAGTAATACAGAAGTAATATGAATTCATCTTAAAAGGACTTAATCGCCATGACAACCTAGAATCATTACCTATCATGGTATAATTATTGAATCAATTATGTATTATAGGATTTTTAAATAGAATGAAGAAAACTTTTATTAATGTCTTTTATGTTTTAATTTGATTTTCATAGCATTTGAAGTGATACATACTTTATTTTCAATTACCGAACATAGTAAAACAATCTCAATAACATATATCAATTACACAGCAATACAAATTATATTAATACAAGTTAGAGTTCAGACAGATGGGCAGACAAATCGAATCCATAAAGACTTTCAACTATGTTGGAAATTGTTAAAAGCACATAAATAGGTCGGAATTTGACTTTTAGAAATTTATGTCAATAGACGGAAGCATACTTGAATACTTTCATACAACCCTGTATTTTACCTACTATCTTTATATACATGCCACTATTTAGCTAATATTTAATTAAGATTAAAACATCCTTAAAACCAGTGAAATCACACTTCCAGAGATTATCATCTATAGACGGCCATGTATCTAATTCTTTGCGTGGACCTGTATATCATTTTATTTATATTCTCCAAACATATCTTAGTATACTAAATGTAGTTCAGTGTAAAAATGCATAACTCATTTTAAAATCACCTTTAAGCTACTTTCATTCATATTCAGTAAACCCTTAAGATTTCTTTTGTGTAGCCCTGTATATGATCTACAGCATTTATTTTGAACACAACGTAATATGGAAAAATTTAGTTAAACTTAAAAACTCAAACACAACTAAAAATGCACTTCCAGCAATACCCTTACAATTTCTTTTGTGTAGCCCTGTATATGATCTACAGCCTTTTTATACACACAACGTATTATAGAAATATTTAATTAAACTTAAAAACTCATATCGCAACTAAAAATGACCTCTAGAAATCATTGCTAATGTACAGTATTTCCAATAAGGTAAAGTATCCGAAATCTTTTGTGTGTCCCTGTAAACACTATGCACTTTCTATGACACAGGAAGTAATTTTTTGTAAACCTCTGCAATAAAGTATGTATCACTTCAAATGCTATGAAAATCAAATTAAAACATAAAAGACATTAATAAAAGTTTTCTTCATTCTATTTAAAAATCCTATAATACATAATTGATTCAATGATATACCATGATAGGCAATGATTCTAGGCTGCCATGGCGATTAAGTCCTTTTAAGATGGATTCATATTACTTCCGTATTACTGAATTTAATATATGGAATTACAGTAAATCTTGTATTCAGGCCTTTTTGCCCAAGAGTGTAACACTTATTGCACCAAGATCTGAATATTTGTAAAACTTGTTAATACTATGCACGCACCTCATTTGCCACATTTGATATTGCAATTTCTAACTTGTTTAGGATATATAGTAGGCTTATCCTTACAAATATGATACAAATAAGCAAAAATTCAGTGACTTTTACTGGAACTGTATATATACAGTTCCTGTAAAATTCTCTGAATTTTTTAAATGTTTCTAAAATTTGTTAAACTCAAAAGTGGAAGTTCTCCTTTACAGTGAAGTAGTTCCCAATGGTATTGATCAACAGCAAAAAAATCAAAATTTTTAGGATTGGCATTTAAAAAAAAAAAATTTTTTTTTGAAAAAAAATTTTTTTTTTCATAAGGTTGCCACGAGAAAAGTTGAATACATTTTTCAAAATTGGGTATGTCATTTTAAACAGAAGAATATTATCTTTAAAATAAAAAAACTGTAACAAAATATCTTGCACCGTTCTAAAGATAGAGCACTTTAAAATTTTTATCGAAAATGGCGAATTGGAAATGGTGCCTGGGATGCCATCTTTGGCAGCCTGTATCTCGGGCCAGGAATTTTTTTGGGCAAAACCAAAATATACAAGTATCTTATTTTTTATTGAATTTTAACATATGTTCAATTCAAAAACTTCTGAGACTATGAAGGTAAGATTTTTTCTTTGGCTGCCTGAATTGACATGGATCATACCAGCTGAATACCTCAAACCACACGGCAAATCACAACATTTTCAAAAAGTCTTATATTATTTACTCCTTCGGGCTCTAACTTGTGTATTTTAAGCAATTTTTCTAACCTCCGCCCTTTTCACCAGGGGAGCACTTTTCCAACATTTGCCGACACCCATTTGACCATTCTTTCATATTATAAATCATAGCCTTACAGATTTTAGTTCAACTTTTTACCGCCAGGGGCGCCTACTTATCTCGAGTGCTATCGGCAAATTCCCCTCGACTAATATATCTACGGATAGTATATAAAACAGTTTCGTTCGGATAGAGGTTTATTTAGAATAGAGTGCGCTCCTGGTTGCGAAATGTGGAACTAACAGATTTTTCAAAAGGATAGTGTTTTAAAAGGAATATTAAACGAAACCCTCTGTGCGATCTGCGATCACACTAATTCACTTGTTTTTTACATGCTTTCTTTTAACTCACAATTATACTTATCTGTGGCACTCAAATTTTGTGATTCATTTTTCACAAACTTCCTGTTGACATAGAGTTTTGAAATTTGGAATATCTATGCATTCCTGAGGGCAATACATGAACTGGACATTGATTTTTTAAAATTCGATCCCTAAGGGGACAACATTAGGAGGGGGGGGTGGGTGAATTAATGGTTATGTTTCATTTTCTATAGAGAAATCAGCATTAGCTTCAACAATGAGTATTTGTTGAAAAGTACTAATGACAGGGTTACCACGAAATCGCCAAACTTTGGCCAACATGGCGAAATATCGCGAAATTTGGCAACAAGAAAGTTTTTATACATGAATCCAACTTGGAGATAACTGGCTAATTTGGCAAAATTCCCATTTAAATCCTTTTATCTTCCATAATTGAACTTAACGAATTAAATTTAAACTCCGTGCATTTAAGGGTTTTTTTTCAAGACTTTTCTACTATTTAGTGCATTTAAAAACATATATATTTCCTAAATTTTTGTGAATTCTAATGAAAGTATGATTAAAAAAAAAAAAATTCCATTTATATTAATTTCTTTTTAGTCTTTAAAAATGAAATTAGTACTTTTCCTGTATAAGGGCCTTTGCGAGGTAGAGAAAATGGGTTTGGCGAGTCAAATAAGCTTTTTATGCGTATTTTCGTGCAACTTATTCATTGTTTCATCAAGCAATTTTTTAAAGATTTATAAAAAAAATTTTGTGTAAACAAGCCACTTAACTATTTTTATATACAAACAAATGTAAATTGTATATAAAAAGCAATAATATTATATATATACTAGGGGGCTCTGCCCCCTGCAAGCTACGCTCGCCAACCCCTGTTCAGGTACCGCAGAAACTAAAAACACGCTAATCTGATGGGTTTTAAAAATATTAGAGAAGATTGAATTATACTGAAAAAAGATCTGCAGATCTCCTTGTAAACGGGTTTCCATTCAATTCCCTTTGATTGCAAAAATTTAAGGGCGAATCAGTTGCTGTTAAGACATCCAATGATTGTTTCCGTTTTTGATTAAAGAGGATCAGTTAAACATTTGAAAAAAAGCTAAAATAAAATAAATTAAGTATAAGAGTCTTTGTCTCCCGGTATTTCATAACAATCTCTATAACAATAGCCTAAGTCACGTGACTATCATCAACAGTTCCAGGCAGACCACTTCGCTTTTTATACTTTAGGTACCATTTTAGTACTTTAATGTTAGCCAGTCACAAGTGATAAGTCGTCAAATATTATTCTATCGCCATCATTTCATCTATATTATAATAGTTCAAGTCATCAACTGCCATACACAAATACGGTCGGATCCCTTCGCCGTTCATATGAAAGTTTGGCAAAGATGTCATATACGTCCCATATTGGCGCGATTTTTTAACGATGCCAATTTGGGGAACGCATCAACAGCATAAACAGCAACATCCGGCTTATCATATCAAGCAAAATAACAATACTTTGGCGCCAGTTATGTGCCCGTTCCGTATATGACATTGGCGTCGGAAAAAAAATCGCGTCAATATGGGACCGTAAGTTTTCCATTTTGATTAAAAAATCAAATTTCTTTTTTCGAATAAAACTACATAGAAGTTGCAATGGTCGCAAAGAATTCTAGGTACTGTTACGCTAGCAGAATGCAAATCTCGCCAATAGCTTTTTTTCAACTCGCCAGTTAGCATTTTTTTTTTTTTCGAGTGGTAATATTTAGCCAGATACGCACCGCAGGTTTGGCGTGATTTTTATTTTTTTACGAAAATTTGGCGAAAACCCCCTTTTTAAATACCAGTTACATACGCATTTTTGGTATTCCTTAGTTATCCTGACGACCAAAAATCTATCGCCAAACTATAAGATTAAATGCCAATAATGGTTGATCGTAAATGTCACATTCACTTGACTTTAAGCAAGTTACACGTGTTTACGTCATCAAGTGATTTTTATTTCGACGTTTTATTCATATATTTATTAATGTTATACTAAATTATTTCTTCTTTCGTTATTTAAAATAAAAATTATGTCAATTTGTAAAATTTGGCAAGTGTTTTGGCGATTTATAAAATTTGGCGAAATTGGTCGACGGAATAACTAAGTAGTACTGTATTTCTTAATTATTTTCTAAAGGAAATATAAAAAAAATAATTAATAATCATAGAACAAAATAATTTATATAATTTGTAAAAAAAAAAATAAAGGTAAATAAAAATTTATTATCAAATAAACAACAATAGCTGGGTTACCATGTCAATCTTTTCTCAAATATATATATAAAAAAAAAATATATATATATATATATATATATATATGTTTGATTAAAATTTGAGTTGCCATCATTAGAAAAATGTACATAAAATTAGAAAAAAATTAACATTTTGAAAACTAATTTGAATTTAAAAATTCTAATACCAGTTTTGAAATCTGCGGATCAATATTGGTTTTTGGTGTTAATTTCATCGCAAAGTATTCCATATTTTAGGAGAAATCGCCGTGAAACATAATCAGTTGTTTAATCAGTCGATTCATACTTCCGTTTCATAAATTCGTTTCATTAGGATTTTATATATATAGGGTAGAAATAAAATGTTTATATTTATGTCACAGATGCCATATACGCACCGAGTTTGGCGTGATTTTTTTATACCAGTTTGGCGAAAGTGTCGTTTTCGAATACCAGTTACATATAACGTGTTATAATTGCACATTATTTTTTATTTCAATATGAAAACAAAATAAAGTGATAAACAAGACATTTTCTATTATTTTTAAAAGGAAATAACAATCAATAAATGATATAATTATAGAAAAAAATTATAACGTTATGTATGATTACATCAGTGGTGGCTCGTGACTGACATTTTGGGGGGCACTAAATCCATAGCTGCCAAATTTATTCTTCTCTTACCACTATTGCTTTAAAAGAAATCTTTGCCATATTTGTTGGCAGAATATTCGACCATTAAACAAGGTAATGATTTCTTTCAAAAAATAATGCTAAGAAAAGAATAATAATGCCCGCCATGCATTTAATGCCCCAAAATATGACAGTTACGAGCCGCCACTGGCTACCATGTCAGGCAAAGTAACGCCACTTTGACACCAATTAGGTACCTCTGTGTGTTTATGACATCTGTGCCATATTTACTTGTAAAAATAAGCATAAACGTTCATCAAGTTTGTTTTCATAGCTATTTATATCTTTTTGCAACAAATCTCACTTTTTGAGGCCGAAATTGCACAAAATTTGAAAAAAAAAACTAGAAAACGGATAGTCTTTTTTCAGAATTTAGTGTCACCTCCGATGACAAACAAAATATATAAATATAGATAGTACAAAACATATTTCAGTTTTAAGACTTAAAACACACGCTATTATTTTGTACAGAATGGCGTCATCCATATTCGCTGAAGAATTCTTCATTTGCGATCCAATCTTAAAGAACTTCTACAGTAAAGTACGCATAGGACTATCGCTGAGGATATCGCCGAATAATACACAAATCCAAAAAACGAGATGCCGTCTATAATAGCTCCACATTTTATCAGAAATCATTTATTTATATTTTTCAAAATAGAACGTATTTTAATTATATATTTTAAAAGTTGTTAAGGGAAAAAAGCAACAAAATGTATAATTACTATTTTCCCCCTACTTTCTACAGAAATGGAGTACTTGAGTTGCTAAAATTAAACAAATGGCGCTAAAAACTACAAAAAATTGTTTCAAAAATAAATTGAGATTCAGTTTTCAATCAAATTGCATTTAAAAGTATCTTTTCTCCCTAATATGACGGTATAAAAATTGAAAATGTGTGATGTTTAGATTTAAAAATCTTAAAATAGTAGAATAGAGAAGATTAAGTTAAATTGCAGTACAATATTTGGCACTACATAGTTATCCCGTCGACCAAAAATCTATCTCCAAACTATAAGATTGAATGCCAATAATGATTGATCGTAAATGTCGCATTCTAAATGCCTTATTACCACGCATTTAATGCTTTTCATGGTACTTTGCTGTTATATGGACTTTGGCATTTATGTAAAAAAGCACGACATTCGGTGTTAAGAAAGTGAGATTTTTTGTCAAATCATATAAATGACTATGAAAATAAAACAGAATAAGTATTATACTGGTTTATAAATATATGTATATTTAAAAATGCATCTGCTAACACGTATTAGATAAGTTATTTATGTTTGTATATAATCTAATATATAAAAATGAAAATTTGTCTATCTGTCTGTTTGAAATTCTATACAAATCCACAGTTTGGCAGCCAGAATTGTGAAAAGATACGTACATGTGTATTAAAACACGGCCGAGGCAACTAAAGTAATCCGGAATCCAAATAATTTTTAGTTAATTTTTAATTAATAAAAAACCACCATTTTAAGAGCAATTTGTTATCAAATTTAAACATTTTTCATTATAGCAGTTGCCAACAATTAAAATACACAATAAAATTCTTACTACAACAATTAACTTTCTACTGCAAGATTTCCACGTGAAAAATGAAATAAATAGTTTGCCGAATTTAAAAAAAAGGTGAATATTAACGTCATAACTTTTCTATTGCAAGATATTCTTGTGAAAAATGAAAATGAAATAAATAGTTTGACGAATTTAAATGAAAGTAAATATAAGTTCATAACTTTTCTATTTCAAGGTTTCCATGTGAAAAAGGAAAATATTACGTCGTATTGGAAATATAAAGGACGAGGTGGAAATAGTATAATGTGAAAAAACGTATTGAAGTATGATAAAAACCCGATTATGGAAGGGTCATTCCATGTCAAATCACTCAGAATTTCCTAAAAATGACACCCACCATCTTCAATTTTCATAAACTTTGGTGTATTTGTAGAATTTTTAATGCTGATTTCAAAAATGTCAATCATATTGAAATTGATCAAACGGTTTGTCAGATATGAGCCATTAAATGTCTTCCAAGATGGCCGATTTGCCGCCATTTTGAATGGCACATGTGACAACATGAAGGTCTATAACTTCTTTCAGGTTTAAGCTAGAACTTTCAAATTTTTTTTGTTCTATTCAGAATAAAGTAAACTTTCGTCTAAACAGATTTTTGTGCAATTTATTCCATTAAAATGCTGTCAGAAAATGACTTTTTGTCATTTTTTAAATAAAAAAAAGGCGTAACTTTAATGGCTGATTTCCCCCATTGTTCCCCCTTCAATTTTCATCTAATTGCATAAATAGGCAGCTCAAAGTGTGTTTTGATGCCTGATAAGAAAATTTTAATGGGCAGTTCGCAGGTGTTTTGTTTAAAGAAAGATTTCAATTTTACTGACCTTCCATAAGTAATGGGAAGTACAAGATAATGTTTATATTTCTTTTATTACCAAAAATGCCATACATATTTACATCTAAAAGTTTGATAAGGCTTTATCTTACATAAACATATACATATTTTTTAATATGGCTATAAAGAAGGAGAATCCCACAGGAATAAATAGGAATGCTAATAATGAATTCCTGCAAGACATAGAAGTATTTTCCTAACAAATTGAAATCTATTGCAGAGTTTCAGTAAATTATAAGTAAAAAAGAAATAATGGGAAAAATTCTACAAATAGTCACATTTTATAGCAAAATCATACTTGTATATAATACAAAATATAATTTAAAAATATATACATATTAAGTAAATATTATCATACTTTAAAATTATGCAAAATAACATTTAGCACATACACAGTAAAAATGCTATTGAAAACATATCTACATCAATAACAATTAAAAATAAAGATAATTAATAAAATTTGTTTTCTTTATATTTCGATTTTACTTCCTTCTAATTTTATGTTTTGCCCACTTGGTGCTTATTAAAGCACTAAATGCATCACAAATTTTATATATTCTACTATTTGTAGTATTGATGTCACATGCACAAAGGATATGACTGAAAGGCACAATACAACTGTCATTTTCTGTCCAATAATACGAAGGTGATGGTCCATTGTGGATGCATGAATTTAACAGTTGCATCGCCTTCTTTTTTGTGGACTTTTGACACTAAGCCTATATACCAATTCCATTCATGCATACATGCTACATAATTTTTAAGAGATGGAACATGCAAAGTCTCTTTAATATTCCTATCAAAAGATGAACAAACAGAAAAATTTTCATCAGTATTTATTCTTTTTCCACTTATTAATAAGTTTTCTGTAGATCCATAATATGGCATCATTATGCAGCTTATGCCTGTAATTCTTAGCTTGATCCACACTTATCACATGTAAGGATACTTTTCTTGGTCTTGTTAGGATGAAGATTAAATAAATGAAAACATTTTTTTTGCTGAATTTACATATGCAGAAAGTGTTCTCTGTGAGCAAAGCATATTGTTGAGTTTTCGCTATCCTCTAAATTGCATCTTAATGCAAGAAGTTCTTTATTTTTGATGGATAACTCATTGCGATGGTGGATAGCTTGAGGATTATTTAAATCACAATTTGGATTATTAATATTTAAACTAATATTGTACATTTTTTGTTTACCCATAAGGAAACATCTAACTTAGTACAACAAAGCAGCATCATTTATAGTTATAAGATCAAAAGAGAAACTTTAATCTTTTATAACAAACAACTTTTTTAACATAACAAGTTGTAAAATTCTGCTTAATCTGGTTGGTTGAAAAAATCTTATGAAAAGTAATTTTAGTCTGATTCGTTGAAAATCTCTTTCTGGTAAGTACATCTATCTGGTTGGTTGAAAAAACCCCTTCTGGCAAACCAAAGTGATATTATTGGTTAAAATTCTGTCTTCTGGAAAGTTCTGGTAATAAATTAACCCAATCAGATAATTTTAGCAATTAATTAATTAGAAATTTCATATTTTGGACAGCAATTTTTGATTTATAATTCAACAATAATTACAGCGTTAATGTTATTTACATTTAAAAAATAAACCAAAGTGAAATAAAGTATATAATTTTTTTTTATTTTGAACTAAATTTTAAAATTTTAAATCGCCCATTAAAAATTTTTTAACAGTCATCAAAACACACTTTGAGCTGCAATATTAATGCAACAGAGTTAATTTTTTAACTAATTATATTTATTTTGAATGTAGATATATTTTTAATAGTATTTTTACTGTGTATGTGCTAAATGTTATTTTTTATAATTTTGAAGTACGATAATTTTTACATATTGTATTTAGTTAACAATTGTAATTTTATCATTTTGCATAATATGCAAGTATGATTTTGCTATAAAATGTGACAATTTGTAGAAATTTTTCCATCATTTCTTTTTATTTAAAATTTACTGAAACCTTGCAATAGATTTCAATTTGTCATGAAAATACTTCTATGTCTTGCAGGAATTCATTATTAGCATTCCTATTTATAATTCCTGAGGCATTCCCCTTCTTTTTAGCCACATTAAAAAAATGTATGTGTTTATGAAAGATAAAACCTTACCAAACTTTTAGATGTTAATATGTATGATACTTCTGGTACTTTCCGTTACTTATGGAAGTCGGTAAAATTGAAATTCTTCTTTAAACAAAAAACCTACAAACTGCCCATTAAAATTTTTTTATCAGGCGTCAAAACACACTTTGAGCTGTCTATTTATGCAATTAGATGAAAATTGAAGGGGGAACAATGGGGGAAATCGGCCATTGAAGTTATACCTTTTTTTAATTAAAAAAATGGCAAAAAGTCATTTTCTGACAGCATTTTAATGGAATAAATTGCACAAAAATCTGTTTAGATGAAAGTTTACTTTATTCTGAACAGAACAAAAAAAAATTGAAAGTTCTAGCTTAAACCTGAAAGAAGTTATAGACCTTTATGTTGTCACATGTGCCATTCAAAATGGTGGCAAATCGGCCATCTTGGAAGACATTTAAAAGCTCATATCTGACAAACCGTTTGATCAATTTCAATATGATTGACATTTTTGGAATCAGCATTAAAAACTCTGCAAATTCACTGACTTTTATCAAAATTGGTGATGGTGGGTGCCGTGCCCTGGGTGATTTGACATGGAATGACCCGGAAATATTGCCGTATTTTAACATTATTGCTCCAATGCTATATTGAAATAATTTCATTTATAGCTGTATTATTTTGCGCCTGTTATATACATTTATATATTGCGTTTCCATTTGATTCATGTGTACAACACTTCGACTGCTTTTTTATGTTTGTTTTATGTGGAATGTTAAATTTTGAAATTTAATGTTAAATTTTAAAATTGATTTTTCAGAACAAACATTCTTCAAATTCTAGGCAACGTCGGGCACTTTAGTTTGTAACAGATAAATGGCTTCTGTATCTGTACATCTATGCTAATAATATAAAGCATTATGATATTATAAAATGTATAATATTATTAATGTTTGTGCGTTTGTGAGGTGTTCTCTCTCAAACTACATAGCCAATTTAAAAAAATGTTCGTGGCCATATCTGCTCTGAAAAAAGACTATATTTTATGTCAGTGCCACAACCTATATCGCTGCAGGAGCAAAAAAGTTCTAAAATTGCGATTTCTGTGATGTTGATTGGGGTTAGAAATTTAAATTCGGTGTGGTGGTTACTTTAAATACTCGTTGTGAAAAGGTTCGAAAATTCAATTTGACAGATAAACGTAAAAATTTCTAGAATGGTTCTAAATTATGACTTATTTGGAATACTGAAAATTCTGGGATACTGTTGGGATTAAAAACTAGAACTTTGGCATGACAGTAATTTCTAAGATGTAAATGCTCGTTGTAGAATTCCTAAAAATTTAAAGACTAAACAAAACGGAAAAAGATCTAACGATGATCTAAGTAACGAAGTACATGGAATTGTTAGGAATATAAACATGAAAACTGACATGGCTGTATTTATCATAACGTAAATTCTCGCAATAGAACAATTTCTAAAAATGTCGCTACATAAAACACTGCAGAAACAAAAAAGTTTCGAATTTTTTCTATTCCTGTGTTACTGCTGAGCCCAAAAACTTGAAATTTTGCTTCGGGTTAGTTCTAAAATATAAATTTTTTTTTTATGAATGGTTTCTAAAAAATTTAAAATGATAAAATGAACGGAAAGCATTCTCAATTACCATTAATTTGGAATTATTAGGTATAGAAACTTTAAATATTGCATAATGCTGCCGTTTTATATTTGATATGATTTTTTTTTTTTCTGATTCTTTTTTTAGGCATTTTATCATAAGGTCATATTCTCAATTGTCATTAGTAGATTTTTATATATTAACTTATTCTGGTGAAATTTCATAATCAGATTCATATTGACGTATTTTAGCTTGCATGATTTGCTGAAAAAATGTGTATGGATTTGTAAATTTCTTCAAATGACACTTTGACAGCTCAAAGGTTATGCAGACGGTATATTCAGATCTTGTGTCATAATTTATGCTGCAATCATTGCCAATTTCTTTTATTTAATATCTGCTAAATATAGCTCAACTTGTGCAGAATATGTTTGAAAACAAAACAATGAAGCTTATGTAGTGGACAGCATACACTCATCATTTAAATCCAATCGAGCATATCTAAAACACACTCTATCGACGTATTGCATGCCACTGTTGACGTGTTCGGTACTTTGATACTATATCAGATTTTGAAGAGAATTTCTTAATTCTTATCGACAACTTCATTGCATCCTTGGAAAACAGATATTGTACAATATTAACTATGCCAGACGAGCACACACCATATAAAGTATAGTCCATTCTTTTCAAACTTCATATATTTGTCATTTAAAGTTACTCAAATTGGTGCGAAGCGTATGATTATGCTCTTGATAGCATTTTATACAGTTAAAATTCCGATATAAGATAATTTAGTGTTTCATTTTCAATTTTACTTTTAATATATTGCGTACTTTCAATTTTATATCCATGCATGGCTGTCTTGCATGGTTTGCTTTCCCACTTTTTTAAACAGTGTACACGAATTTATATATAAGATTTTGTAATTCTACGATTCGTTTATTTTCATCATTTCAATTTATCGCAGTATATGGACAATTAAAGATAACATCTCATTTTCTTTGCTTCCACACGTTATTATTAAATCTATGTTCTTTGCAATATCGGTCAGACTAATCCCTCTGAGGGAAGTCCTAGTACTTTCATAGGTTATTTTGGGTATTGTGACTAGTAATAAAATTAAAAAATAAGTGATGGATTAATGAATTTGAGTGGAAAGAAGTCATTAAATTTTTTTGTGTAATTAGATTTAACAATAAAAATGCAACAATTAAATTAAGAATTTAACTTTAAAATTTATTAAAAAAGCTAATATAAGCAAAAAAATTTTAAGTATTCGGTTGCCGAATACCAAATATCCGGCATACACTTTGACCGAAGCTTCGATATTTCGCAAAATTGCTGCTTCGGTCAATCCCCAATTAAAATGTCTAATTTTAAAACAATTTTACATAAAATCTGAAACAAACTTACATTTGGATAAACAAGAGCTTTTAAAAAGTAACCTTTATACTGAAAAAAACCTACTTTGAGTTATTTAAGAGAATAGTTATAAAACTTTTTCTCTAAATAAAATTTTAAATTTCATGGCTTCTTCTGCAATTTGAAATAAATGAAAAAATAAATAAATACCAACCTATTCAAATGGTGGCAACTCAGGCTGAATATTTTGATATTCGGCCAAGCCAAATATTAGGCAGGCCGAACAGATTGCCATTTGGCCTAACTGAATATTCGATAAGATGACCGAATACCGAATATTCAGTGCATTCCTACTTCTAATCCAATTAAAGAAAAGTTACCAGTCTTGAAGATCCTCCCACTGCTCAGGGTTGCCGGCTTTTAGCCAGGCCAATAAAAGCCGGCCGGCTGTTTTTTGTTTTAACCACTTAAAAAAAGCCGGCTTTTATTTTTCAAAACGGTGGTTTATAGATAATTTATAAAAAATTTGGATTAATTTATTTTTAATACTTAAATATTTTCTACTAAGAAAATATGGTACTTGTTAGTTATCCCGTCGACCAAATTACTGTCGCCAAATTGTAAGATTAAATGCCAATAACGGTTGATCGTAAATGTCACATTCACTTGATAACACGTGTTTACGTAATCAAATGATTTTTATTTCGACGTTTTATTTGTATTTTTATTACTGTTATACTAATTTATTTGTTCTTTCGTTATTTATAATAAAAATTATGTCAATTTGTATAATTTGGCGAGTAGTTTGGCCAAATGGGTTGACGGGATAACTAAGAAATATCGAAAATATAAACTTCTATTAAATATTGTCAAATAAATAAGACCCTATAACTGCTAGAATGCAACTTCTGTGAAGGTATGTCTGAAAAAAAAAAAAAAAATTCAGAAGAATACATTAAATTAGACTCAAGTATTGGTTTGGAATTATTTATTATAGCTCTACACATACCACACATTTTAAAGATTAGGTATATGAAAGAATAAGAAAATGTCACAGATTAAAACGGAAACATTCTTACATATACTGAGAATTACGGAACAGATGTGTTATTATCCCGGGGTCCGCCATCTTGGAATTTTTCATGGCTTGAATTAAAAATTACTTTTTTATTAATAGTTATAATTATTATATTCCAGTTTGTTCAATATTATATTAACCTAACAACAATATTTAACCATTGGCGACATTACTACTTAGCAAATTACATTATTTTATAAATAAAATTTCAATTTTTCCAATTTGGAAAAATTGAAAAATATACCTTTGGAAAAAAACTGAAAAAAAAACGGGTTTTTTCCCAACTTTTCCGAGCATTCCCATCTCTAATTGGTATAACCTTTTATTCCAATATTAATGTCTTCATTATTGAACAATTAAATGTCTTTAAAACTAATTAAAAGGCACATAAAAATGTGTCATTTATAATGAAAATACTTCACTGTACAAAAGCCAATTTTGGCCAAAAAAAAAAAACCAATAAAAGCCACTGGCGTGGCTTTTTTAAATTTTAGTCAGCTTTTTTGCAACCCTGCCACTGCTGGACAAATTTAGAAGTTTAATATTAAAACTAGCGAGCATACTTGGGAAGATTAAGATGTTCAGACTGTCTCCTAACCGTATAATTCTCCAATCAACTAATTGGCTCTCGAGGCCTCCTTTATGCATAAAATCAAAGTACCACCATAAATGATGTTTGACTTCTACAATAAATATAAAATACACAGGTTATACCCGAGCTGATGGTCATAAATATATTGTGCTGTCCTCTAAAAAAAACACACTTTTTTAATTTTTCTCTATATAAAATTTAATAAAAAATACAAAACAATTTGAAGTAGCTACATTTTCACAGCTTGTTCTGACTAAGATTTTAATGTATAGTATTTTTGATTTTGTCAATATATTACAAAATGGCAGTCAATTAAAGAAGAATTTGAAAAAAACCCACTTTTTCCTAAAAATAACCCATGTTACCTAAAAGAAACCCACATGTAAAAACACTTCTTAGAAACCAAAATATTAGACAGCAAAGTATTTTTTTATTATTAATTCAGGGATATGTTTAGGAAAATTTTAGGTGCTTTAAAGGACCCTTCACAAAATTATTTATCCTAAAACAGGACCCTTCACAAAATTATTTATCCTAAAACAGGACCCTTCACAAAATTATTTATTCCCAAATAGGACCCTTCACAAAACATTTTATCACAAAACAGGACCCTTCACAAAATTATTTGTCTCTTAAATAGACCTTTTACAGAATTTTTTCACTTTGAAATTGAACTTTTCACAAATTTAGTCATTTAAAAAATAAAATCTGGCCTGTAAGTAAGCAGTTGAACTCACCAAAGAGCATATTACTTAACTTTTTATACATGAAGGATAGAACATGAAGACATCGATAATTTAAAATTCACAAAATTATGGCTAGAATTTTCACAAAAATAAGAAAAACTTCACAATTTCACAAAAACAGGACCCTGTGAGAAAAGTCTGGACTGTAATTATTTTTAAAATACAATTCTGCAAAAAAAAAAAGTTTTTTTTCTTCAGTTTTTTTGCAATCGAATCCAAAGGGGCAACTTAATCACACAAGTTTAAATTAATCTTTGTTCAGAAAGTAGAAATGCCTGAAATTGGCACTGTGTTATTCAGAAACTACAGAAATGTTCCATTTTTTGGTAAACATAAAAGATCTTTCAGAAAATAATGTCAAAGTTGCCGCTTTGAGCTAAATTTCCTGACAAAAGGAAAAAAAACCACCCAAAGAGAGGCAAAAAACTAGTCGTCATGGGACCCAAAATCGCTTGTAACTTGATAAGTAAGTTATCAAAAACGTAAAACTCATTTCGATTCCAAATCGCTTAGTCAGCCCTGTCAATTTTGTACCTTTATGTTTAAAAATGAGTAAATGTGTCAGAAAGTTTCGTCCTTGTTGAACAGTGAACTTGAGAATCGCCTAATAAAATTTGCATAAAAAAGCAAAATAATGATTAAAATAAAATAAGCCTGTAAACATTAAAACAATGTATGATATAAAAGTAAAAGGATATCGTTGTGCACATAAAAAAAGTGGATGGGTTTTATTTTTGCAAAAACAAAGGGGCGAGGGGGAGGTATGACATAACTTGTACAAATTCTTAGAAATGCAAAATTTGCATTAAATTTGCCTAATTTATTGTGTTTTTTCCCTTTAATTAATATTTTAAAGAAAAAATATATGCTCCACCATTTATTTATATATATATATGTATATAAAAGTAGGGGGTTTTTTTTAGTTCCCGCATGGGTTTTTTTTAACCTCTGTTTTCAAAAGGTCACAAACTGAGCCAAACATAATATAATCAGCTGAAAATGGTGCATTTTATTCACATATTAATAGTTTAACATAAAAATATCTAAAAACTGATGTACATCATTGTAACATGTCGTATTATAACAAGAAAAACTGTGTAAATGAATCTCTTTTTTTTTTTGCTAGAATTCTGTATTTTTAGCCTATTTTAAAAAAAAAACTAAATAAACACTTTTAAAGTAATTTTAAATAATTTTATTATTGTGAATGGCATATAGAAACAGGACAAAAAGAAAATTTTACTTCAGTGATTTTTTTTATGAAGTTATAGGGTGGGTTTTTTTTAGGATACATTTTCCTGTGGGTTTTTTTTAGAGGACAGCACTATAAGCGTTGATAATAATGCATGTGATGAAAAATAATCTTTCTATAGAAAACCAGTGTTGCAATCGACTTATTAATTCAGAAATGAAAAGTGTCCCATACTAAGGTGAACCTGCATTTTCTTTCATAACTGTAACAATAATGAAGACATTTTAACCAAATTTTCAATATGGTTACTTGACTACTCTGTGTGATCGCAAGAAAAAACAACGGTCAATGTGCAAACCACACTGGGCTAGATACTTCTAAATTCAGAAGGTAGCTGGCAATAAATACAATAGTCTTGACTGAATTACAGTGAAATCTTGGGACTTTTTTTGAATGGCAATTCACAAAAAGACAATATTATTTATGTTATTCGAACAACGATTTTTCTTAAAATATTCATTTTTGTTACAGATATGAAAGAAAATCCAGATTCAGATTGATATGATACGTTATGTGATGTATAAATATCATAAATAAACATGCTTCAATATTTTTTTGCAAATTAAGCTTAATCCATTGAACGAATATGAGAATTATTTTTTCCCGTTTAATCAGTGCAGCCAGAGTACTTACCTTACTTGGAACCTATTTACCATTATGAAGATACTCACATATAATATAAATATAATATAAACTGAAATTTCAAAATTTCAGATTTGCCACTTTCTTACGCTATTGGTTGGTTGGCTTGAAACTTTTGCTACTCCGAAGACGGCATCGGCCGGGATACAGCCAGATTTTTTGCTGTTAGCGAAACGACAACGACTAAACAAAAGCCAAATCAGGGTGGGATCCAGGCAGATGTTTTGCTGTTAGCTAAACGAAATTGACCAATCAGAAGCCTGCATTTTTGCAAACAGCAAAAAGTTCCCAAAAATGCAGGTTTCTGATTGGTCAATCTCGTTACGTTAACAGCTAGATATGCAGTATGCCGTAAAAACGGTTTGCAATATGAATCCGGTTATCGCTCAAATTTAAATGCCCTCATTCGGCCCAAACAAAACAAGTACATGGAACAAAGCCCAAATTATTTGACATAATTAGTGCATTTTTTCTCTAAATGAAAGTAATCTGCTTATGTTTAGTCATTCTGAAGTAACACGTTATTGTATTAGGAATTAAAAATTGCACAGCTAAAAATTTTCTTCTTTTTACGTCAAAGTAGGTGGTTGTGTTTGGGCGGAATGTAACAGATTTTAGGGTTACATTTTTGGCGCCACCATACTTCATCTCTATTTTTTCTCTTTACTCTATGGTCTGGAATGGTCTAGAGATCTGTTTCCAAGATGGACGGAGGGCTAACTCCCCCTCCTCTTCCCATAGAGTAGTATGGGGTAGATTAGAGGTCTGCACGGGCCGACATTACCAGGCCTGGGACCGGCCCGACTCATACAGAAAAAAATTCGGCCCGCCCCGGCCTGATGCAAAAATGAAAAGTTCGGCCCGGCCCGGGAAAAAGTTAAAATCTCGGCCCGAGTGAATTTCTACAAAACATTGATTTTTACGTCGATTTGGTTAAAAATTTGTCTCGTACGAGGAGTTCTGACCAAAAATATTTATCTTAACTTTTTTTTCATGTGTATAACTTCATTTTTATGGAAATGCCACAAGCTGTGATATTTATTTATTTTAATGAATCTCTATTTCTTGTATTTAAATGTTTCAGTTATTATTAATATTGTTCATCCATATTCCATGTATAGAAGTGTTAAAAATCTGAGAAATGCTATACACTAAAATCGTCTAAGACGAAATTGCATTATAAAGAAAAAAAAATGCGTTATAGAGAAGAACCCTTTCTTAGCAAGTGTAAATGTATTATATATTCTTTTCTATTTTCTTACTTATTGGTATATTCATTTTGCATGGATCAACACGTTTTTCAGGTTAAAACAGCGTTCCGTCATAAGCAGGTTTTCTTTTCACACATTTTACTATATTTTAATACGCGTAGAAATCTACAATTCTTTAAAATAATAAATTTGCAAAAATTTTTGGGCCAGGCCTAATTTAACTGACTTTTAAATGGACCAGGCCGCGCTGAGACAATGATTTTCATACGGGCATGCTCAAAACTAGGACTGAAAATTTTGGGCCGTGAAGACTAGAAATGAAACTAGGCCCGGCTATGTACAGAAAAATTAAGTTAGGCCCGGCCCGGCCTGAGCCTTCAGAAAAAAGTATGGCCCAGGCCCGGCCCGAGTGCCGTGAATGAAAATCATTCACGGCACTCGGAATGATTTGCGTGTGAGTGAAGCCCGTGCAGATGTCTAGCGTAAATATTTTTAAATTGGATTTTCTTTTAAAAATTTGACGAAGTTGCTGCAATTTTCACTGATATATATTTTTTATTGAAAAAAACTATAGATTTTATTTATATTAATCGCAATTTTTTAGTTTGATATTAGTTAAAAATGAAATTTTAGGTAAGCTCAACGAAAAAAATTGAAAAAAAAATTAAGTATTGCTCATAAAAATATCAAAAAGATGTAGACAAAACCAAAATTGATAAAAAGTATGCGAAAAAGTTTGAAAAAATACTTCTAATATTAAGAAAAGCGCTGGACTCATACTTGCGCGCATTGAAAGTGTGATGCGATCGCGACAGAAAGTGTATCGGTGAGTTGGCTCTCCGTATTATTGTAAAGCTCAGTGGGCCGCGCGCGCGCTCAGAAGCATGGAGGAAAAAGATAGATGGAGATGCAGTATGCCGTAAAAACGGCTTGAAAGAGGAATCCGGTTATCGCTCAAATTTAAATACCCTCATACCGCCTGTGTTGAATCCAAGGGGTGGAGCGGAAGGGACATCCCCCCCGGAGCAATAAGATGTCACCCCCCCCCCGGCAAATTTGAGATTTTGTTTTTTCAATGGTCAAAAATTCAATTTCCCCCCCAGAACTTTATAATGTCCCCCCCCCCCCCCGGAGTCACAGAAATCCTTCACGGAAGAAAGTGTCCGAATTTAACACTGCATACGGCCCAAACAAAACAAGCACGTGGAACAGGGGCGAAATTCATTGACATCACCTGTAATGTAATTAAAAGTATTCGAAACAATTTAAACCTTCAAAACGATAACTTAGGCTTTAATCAGCACAGAATAGAGCATATAAAAAAACATACAGCCTTGTTGCCGCATCGTTATTAGTAAAAATAGTGTTGTCACTGCAATAATATATATATATATATATATATATATATATCATTCACCTCAATCAAAAAGTTAGTTTACAACATAATCCGACAGATAGGCAGGTTTACGTTTCAATCTACTGGGACGCAGCTGTTCATCATCAGTTTTCTGTTTAGGTAGAACACTGTCATCAGACAATGTGCATTCTTCAGGATTCCATTCGGTCCCCTCCAAAATCCTGTTGATTGATTCAAATGACCATCAAGTTTTGGCCATCTATTCTGGTTAACCGGTAACTTTATTTCACCATTACTCTCATAGGTAGGTTCGATTGTTTCCACTCTTGGAGCTAAATGTCGTATAGACACGCTAGTCTCATGTCCGACTGAAACGTCACGTAAGGATATTCTGGATTAGCTTCCAGAAGTTCAACTTCCTGTGCAAGGGTCTCATATTCATATACTTATTAGTACGTGAGTGATTTTTTATCAACACTGGTCCTGCCTGAGTAAGCCAAGTAGGTAATGAACTTCCATTATGAGACCTTCTAGGGTGAGAGAACATACGTTCATGTGATGTTTCATTGGCTGCTGTGCATAAGAGAGAACGAACAGAATGTAGTGCTGACTGTAGGACCTCTTCCCATAGTTCAATGGACTTTACCCATGTGACGTCAGCCGCGGGTAAGCAGAAGAAAAACAACAATAGGCGTGAAGAACATTTTAACACGGCTTCCCCTTCGTCTAATAAATAGTTTTTTTTCGGAGGGTACCTACCCGCATAGGCGTGGCTGTTGCCACTCGTGAGTAAAGTCAATTTTCTTGTTCTTAGTTTTCAAAGCCAATTGAATTATTTTCCAAATGATACCATTGTAGCGTTCGACTTGTCCGTTTCCTCGTGGATTATAGACGGTGGTACGACTAGTTACTATGCTAAGTGATGTAAGAAACAGTTTTAGTTCTGTAGACATGAGAGACGGCCCCCTGTCTGTATGGATGTATGCTACCATACCAAATATTGAGAAGATTTTACTTAAATGCTTAATCACTGTAGCCGAGCAGACATCTGTGCAGGGAATGGCAAAAGGAATCTTTGAGTACTCATCAACCACAACGAGGAGGTAGCGATTTCTAGAATTTGATGGCAAGGGTCCCTTAAAATCTATGTTGTCTTTCGAATGAAGATGTTGCTTTAATTAATTTCCCTTAATTTTTAATGAATCTAGGTTTTACTTCACAGAACAGAACAGGCATTTATGAGACTTTTCACATTTTCCAGGTAAAAGCTCAAGTTTTTGGATCTAATCCAGTGATACATTCTAACAATACCGGGATGATATAAATCTTCATGCAGCTGTCTTTAATTCACTTCTGGATTAATTGTAACAGTTATTCTTGAAAATGCATCTGCATTAGCAACCTTACTACCAGGGTGTTAAATTATATCAAACTTGAAGCAAGACAAGTCAAGTTTCCAACGCAAGATCTTTTCATTCTTGATTTCGCTAGAATGACGTTTGTCAAACATGAATGAGACAGATCTTTGGTTAGTAAACATTTCAAAAAATCTACGAATCAGGTAATGTCGCCAGTAACGTAAAGATTTCACGATGGCATATGCTTCTTTTCCAACAGCTGAATGATTAAATTCAGACTTGTTCAGTGTTCTAGAGAAGAATGCTATGGGTCGTCCTGCTTGGCTTAAGTTGCTGCTTTAGCAAACTTTGACGCATCAGTCTCTACTCTGAATGGAATATTGTCATCGATTGTGGCTAATGAGGCTTTGAATATATCTAGTTTCAAATGGACTTTACCAGGAATTTCAAAAGCCACAATTCCGTAGGTATATAGCCTACGAAAATGACTGTTTATTAGACGAAGGGGAAGCAGTGTAAAAAAATTCTGCACGCTTGTTGGTGTTTTCCTTATATATACCTACTTTGACGTCATATTAGTAAAATCCGTTGTTAAATGCATTTACAGCATCTTCTGCAAGAGGGAATTCATGGTTTGATAGTAATGGGTGTAATTTCTTTGAGAATGATGATAGCCAACGACAATAGTGGACAAACATACCTAGTGCTCTTCGGAGAGATGCTGTATTGTTAAGTACAGGTAAGTTCATCAAAGGAGAAAGTCTATCCGGGCCAGGCTTGATTGTCTTGTTTTTGATACTATAACCTAATAAATTTACAGATTTAGTAGAAAACTGGCACTCTTTTAAATTTAAAGTTAAGTTGTATTTCTTATCAACTTAACTCTAAATATTAAGAATATTTTTAAGTTTCGATCATGTTCATCAAGATCTTTCCGTAGATAGTTACGTCATCCAGATAAGGAAAAGTGCCCTCAAAATCTTCATCTTGAATGATCTTGTCAATGGATCTCTGGAAACATGCAATATCATTAGTGACCCCGGGACGTACACGGAGGAAATGATATAATTTACCGTCAGCTTCGAAGTCAGTATAATGCTTTTCAGCATCGTTAATAGGAAGTTGATGGTATGCACTTCTTAGATCAATAGTGCTGAATTTTTTATATCTCGATACTTTTGAGATTAACTCCTCAATTTTTGAAAGAGGATAGGCATCGAGCGTTGTAAAACGATTAATCGTTTGAGAATAATCAATCACCATACGTGAATTGTGATGCTCTCTTTTCAACACGAATGCAGTTACTGGGTTCAAGAACTCCCTTTTCCAGCACTTCTTTACTTCTGCAACAATAACTTTTTGGTTTTCCAGAAATTGACACCGAGATTTGGTAACCACTGGTTTACAATCAGGGGTTAAGTTAGCAAACAGTGAGACTGGTGGCACTTGAGCAACAGATAGGAAGTAGATTTTGAGAGGTGGTCTCTCACCATTAAACTAGATTTCAATAAGAGAATAGTCCTTCAGAATATCATGACCAATAAGGAAGTCTGCACAGAGATTTTTCATGATTAGTACTCTATTATTAAACACATTATCATTTAATTTCATAGTAACTTCACCGCAACCCTTAACGTCTGAGCTTAGAGGGTAATTAGCCTACGTTAGTTTGCTTAAGTATGGTTTAACTTTTATCTTACATCTCTTAATGTAGCATTCATTTATGAAACTAAGTGAACTACCAGTGTCAATAAATGCATTCAATTCTACCCCATTAATTTGCACTTTGGTAATAGATTTTTGAAGGCAACTAAGGTACCTGTACCCTAATATATTTGTTGCATAGATGTTTTTAGATGGTAATAGATGAAATTATTAGATTAAAAAAGATTAACTTTATTAACAAGAGAACAGCATGGTTGAGCGGGAGATGGCGAAGGAATCAACAACAAATCAGTTAGGGGAACGGTTACAGTTAAAGTTAATAAAAAACGATTACGATTATACACAATTATACTTACATACATAACATCTCCCTTTTTTTTAATGTATGAAATGACAATATAAACAGGGATTAAACTTGATGAAAAATACACACTTAAAAACACTTAGAAAAAATAAAAAGTTATAGGTATGTCCACATCAGTCAGTAAAACGTTTTGGTGGTCTAACCAGACGACCAAGACGTGTGACACGGGTATCACAAGTCTGGGATGATGGATGCAATGGCATAGATGTGTTAGTAGAATGAGAAGTCTGAAATACACCTGGTTGAGTTGGTGGCGCTGGATCAACTGAACTAGAAAATAAATCTTCAGCTGATGGTCTTGGTGTAGATGTTTGTGAAGCTTTAAAGGGTTTTATATGGAAGCGATTTCTACGGTATTGTCTACCATTCACTGACACAATAGTATAAGACCTTGATTGAGGTCCCACTATAGCTACCTTTCCTCTCTGCCATTTGTTCTGATTCCAAAATAGGATTTCTTGTCCCTGATGCAATGGCTTAAGTGGACGAGAATGTACATCGTATTTATGTTGGTGTTGCTGTCTGCGTTCTAAATTTTCTTTAATTGTTCTGCAGTCATAGTGAGGAGCAAGACTTTTAGGGAGAGTGGGAACTAAAGTTCGAATACGTCGACCCATCAAGATTTCAGCTGGAGAAGGCAAACCATCCATTGGAGCCTTCCTATATTCCATCAGAACAAGGTGTAAATCCCTGTGATCTTGTGCTGCTTTGGTCAGGCTAGATTTGATGGTTTGTATACATCTCTCGACCTGCCCATTTGAACGGGGGAAACCAGGACTTGAGGGATTGAAGAAAATGTCCCAACTCTTACAGAAATTAGAAAATTCTCTGGAATCAAGAGGTGGACCGTTATCAGCGACAATTTCTTCAGGAATTCCAAAGCGTGCAAAACAAGTTTTTAATGCATTTATGACTACAGGTGCTGTTGTATGATGCAAATGTTGCAATTCAATGTACTTTGAAAAATAATCAATTATTAGAAGGTATGTTATAGAATTCAAATGAAAAAAATCGACAGCAACTTTCTGCCACGGTCGATCAGGTAGTTTCCTATCAAGAAGAGGCTCTTTGATGTTCTGCCTTTGATTTTGTAAACAGATAGTGCAATTTGATATCAGTTGTTCAATCTCAGTAGTTAATCCTGGCCAGAAGAGAGACTGTCTGGCAAGATTTTTACATGTTACTATGCCTCTATGACCTACATGCAGACGCTGTAAAATATCCTTGCGACAGGACTTGGGAATTACTAATCTCTGTCCACGGCAAATGAAACCATCTTCAATATGCAATTCTGACTGACAGTTCCAATATGACTTAGCTAGAACATTAACATCATGTTTTCTCTGCGGCCAGCCGTTCAAAATGTAATGTTTGACAGATTGCAATTCTAAGTCGTCTAGTGTAGCTGTTTTAATTTCATCCAGCTTAGATTGTGAAGCATTGACAATTACAGAGACCATTAGCTGGACATTATCAATGTCAGTAGTAACAACAGGATCAATAGGCAGAGGAGCTCTAAATAATGCATCAGCTACACATAGCTGTTTGCCTGGAACATGTGTAAGAGTGAAGTTGTATCTTTGTAAACGAAGCAGTAATCTCTGGAGTCTGGGTGATATTCTATCAAAGGGCTTTTGTACTAAACCTAACAAGGGTTTATGATCAGTTTCAATAACAATATGTTGTCCATAGACATAATAATGGAAATGCTCACAGGCATGAACAATTGCAAGGAGCTCTTTTTCGATTTGGGAATATCTTGACTGAGCATCGGTTAATGTTGCAGATGTATAGGCTACAGGCTTCAGGGATGTAGTGGAGGGTATACGGGGGTATACGCAGTATACCTTCTGGATTTTTTCAAGGAACACCGTATACCCTCTGTTTCTCAAAAAAGCTATAGTATATACACTCTAGGGTATACCCTCTGCCTTGAGCGTATACCCTCTGCTTAAAGCGTATACCCTCTGTTTATTTTATGACTACACCACTGACAGGCTTGCTTTCCTGCAGCAGTACACCACCGAGTCCAAAGGAGCTAGCATCGACAGAGAGCACAATTGGTTTATGTTTGTCAAAATACTGGAGAACTGAAGTTGATTGCAAAAGATCTTTAACCCTCAAGAAAGCATCATTATGATGAGAATCCCATTGCCAATTTATATCTTTCTTTAATAGATCTCTTAAAATGGAAGTTTCCTGTGAAAATTTTGGCACAAACTTCATAAGATATGTGGCCATACCCAAGAATCTCATCAATTCTTGCCTATTGGTTGGGACAGGAAAATCTGTAATAGCAGAGACTTTTTTGGGATCAGGAGAAAGACCATCAGGGGAAATTATGTGACCTAAGTATTGTAATTTAGATACACCGATAAGAGTCTTATCTTTGTTGAGCTTCAGTCCACTTTCTCTAACAATTTGAAAAACTTTCTTTAATTTCTCACAATGATGATCTAAATTTGCACTGTACACCAATATATCATCAAAATATGGGTCGATTTCTGGGCAGTTTTCAAATATATTAACCATACACATTTGATATACCTCAGGAGCACAATTTAATCCGAAAGGCATTACTAGGAAACGAAATCTACCAAATGGTGTTATAAAAGTGCAAAGATCAGAACTTGCATCATCTAGCTGAATAGGATAAAATGCATTTTTTGCATCAACGAGAGAAAAGATTTTGGAACCTTTCAACTTTGACAACAATTGGTCTTGTGAAGGAATTTGGAAATGTTGTCTTTTGACATATTTGTTAAGGGGACGAGGATCAAGACAAACTGTTATTGATCCATCTTTTTTAGGAACTATAACAATTGGATTTACCCAATCAGTAGGTTTAGTGACCCTTTCAATTATACCATCTTGTTCCATTCTTAAGAGTTCATTTTTGAGTTTACTTTCTAAAGCCAATGGTATTTTACGAGAAGCTGCTATAACAGGTGTTGCATTTTCATGCAAAATAATTTTGTGTTTACCAGGTAAACGACCTACACCTTCAAATATATCATTATATTCATTCAAAATTTGTAATAATTTAGATGGAGGAGAATTTACTTTATTAGATGGGTTAGAATGAGCACTAGTAGATGAAAGAGAATGTGAAGTGACACTTGTTGAGTCATTATTTACATTAGATTTGGAATTCGAACAAAAATTTGTATTTACACAATTAACACTACTTTTTCCACTTACTTGTACAGAGGAATCCATTCGCTGTATGAGATTTAAAGCTGCGCATGCAGCTGCACTTAACACTGGTTGTACATTCAGATTTACTATAATAAATTTTAAATCATAGGGCATATTATTCACAACACAGTTAAGAGTAGTTTCACCCACAACTGGTAAAGCATCACCAGTGTAAGTACACACTTTAAGGGTACTTGGATGAATTTCTGGACAATTATTCAATTTCTGAAACACAGATAAGGGAAGCACATTCACTTGGGCACCTGTATCGAGCTTGAACATGATGGGATGATTATCAATATGGATTAGCTGAACCCAATCACATTCCTCAAGTGTTGAAATAGCACCGATATAAGCTATATCTGGACTGCAAACAATTGATGAAACTTGATGGTGTTGTTGCTTTGGTAATTGCCTTTTAGGTTGTCTGCAGACACTGGCAAAATGGTTTGACATATGGCAATTATGACATGTTTTCCCGTAAGCTGGACAATTTCTGGGCACATGATGCGATCCACATCTTGAGCATGGACGTTTATGATGAGCTGCCGGATGCTTGTTGTTATAAGTAGGCTTCGAATTACTGCTTTGATGTTTTGCTGAATTTCCTGGATTATATTTTTTGGTTTTCTGGCGATTGATCGCGTCGACGTGCGTAGATGATGTAGATGTAGGCTGCGACATGGCGAGAGAATGTAGTTTCGACAGTTCAGCAGACTTGCATATTTCCATGTTTTTCTTTAAGGAAAGTTCAGGCTCTCTCAAAAGCCGTTCACGTAAAACATCATCACGTAGGCCTTGTATGATGCGGTCTTTGACGTTACGCTCATAAGCTGCACCAAATTCACACTGATCAGCTTGCAGTTTAATTTCTGTTACGAAAGAGTAAAAATTTTGTCCAGGTTTCTGGATCATATTATTAAACACAAAAGTTGCTAGAGTGATGTTACGATAAGGCTTGTAATGTTCATCAAATTTATCTAAAACGTCTTTTACCTTTCTAGTTTCACCATTGGTAAGAGCCGGAAACTCGAACGTTAGGTAATCTTTGTAGGAAGCCTTGCCGATAACGCTAAGTAATAAGGCGATTCGCGTATCATCTTCTTCCTTGTGATATTTAACTGCAGTTTCAAAAAGTTCATATTTTTGTCGCCAATCCATCCAGGCTTCTGCTGGATTATCACCAGGAACAAATTGTTCCATTTGCAAAAAGTTATGAGCCATGCAGTCTCTGACAACGTATTTAGAATTTAGCAAAAAAAAAAAAATTACTAATTAGACGATAGATGTACTAAATACTACTGTAATGTTAACTTCTGACACCATAATATATTTGTTGCATAGATGTTTTTAGATGGTAATAGATGAAATTATTAGATTAAAAAAGATTAACTTTATTAACAAGAGAACAGCATGGTTGAGCGGGAGATGGCGAAGGAATCAACAACAAATCAGTTAGGGGAACGGTTACAGTTAAAGTTAATAAAAAACGATTACGATTATACACAATTATACTTATATACATAACAATATGGACACCCTAAGGAAAACTGTTTTTTCCCGTGTACACGTCATATGACTCCAAAAATATATGACCACTATCCCTGGACTGTTGACTATCATTATTAAAATTAGCGACCTTGTAATTATTCTGGTTCAATTTTAATGATAAAAATAAAAAATGATTACAAGTATCCATATAAGGAACCACCTGCCCTATTATGGACATATATGTCCATATTAGGGACAGGTGGCTCCTTATTGACCTACTGCACAGGGTGTATGGAAGAGCCACTCTTCAAGGGATTTTAGCGGAGAGGGGATAAAAGAAATATATCTTAAAGTATTGCGGGGGAAAGGGGGACACAGTAAATATCTTCAGAACATGCACTTTAGAAGAGAGGGGTCATTTTCGGTTGTGGCTCTTCGAAGATCCATGCAAAGCACCTCAATTACTACAAAACATTATGAAATGATATAGTTGGTTTTGCTTAGCTTTATTGCATCTGTCTGCAGAATTTACATCTGTTATTACTCAGTCCACACAGGATGGACAAATAAAAACTTCTCATCATGGGTGGTAAGTCCCACACAGTCCTCATGGACATATCTGCCGCATGTGATGCATAGCCGCTTGTCTGCAACAGCATCAATACTGCATAAGAAGCAGTACCAGTACCAGCTCTCCTTTGTTGAGGAAGCCATACCGCTGGTACCTGCGATTTCGCGAATAGATACCCTACTGAGGGGAGGCTTCTTTTGATTTTTCTGCAAGGGCTTTTTGGAGGATTTTTTTCTTGGAAGATTATTCAGATGGCATCTTGCTGAACAAGAATTTTACCACTTTGATGCATATTGACATAAGGTGTCCATACTGGGAATCGGGCATAGTTTTACTAAATCTTGTAATAAATATACAAAGAAAACATTTTTCAGCAATATATACAATAGCACTCGAAAATATGTTTCATCAGCTTTCTAAAACATTCCACTTTTCAATATTTAAAGTAATTTTACTATATCTAATAAGAATTTAAAATTACCTGTAATTACGATCAGCACCCCACGAAACAACAAGTTTCCGACCAAATGGCGAACAGCGCGCTTTTTTGCACTTTCCAGGCTTAATTATCTTTTCGACTGATTTTCTTCACGGACATGTAGCGCCATCTCTCGATCAAAATTGTTACAGTTAAAGATATGCGGGGTGCCAATACTGAGAATACAGTCCATATTGGGTAAAAGTACCTTATGTGAGGTTGGTACTGAAGCTATGGTGTGAACTGATGGAGCAGTGTTATGCAAGACACACTGTGCTTTTGATTGGCATACACTTTGGTAGTGCCCCTTTTTTCCCCACTTTCTACAGAGTACCTCTTTTGCAGGACATAGATTTCTTGAATGCCGGTCATTTCCGCAAAAGAAATACCTTCCAGATTGAAGCCGTGTAGCTGCAGAAGAAAAATTATCCTCAGTAATATTATCAGAAAGATCTGTGGCAGCCACAGGCATAGGATATGAAGTATTCATATACGAAGCTGAGTGAGATTCAGCTAGTTCGAACGCCCTAGCTTAATCAAAAGCATTTTCTAAGGTAATAGTGGAGTTTTCTAACAAACGCTCTCTGATGCGAGGATTCATTAAACCTTGGATGAACGAGTGTCTGATGTATTCACTTTTGTATCGATCGGCCGTCACCACTTTAAAATTACAGTCCTTGCTGAGTTGCTTAAGTGTTTGTAAGAATTCAGTACAGACTCCCCCCTTTCTTGTATTCTAGAGGCTAGACAATGTCTGGCAAAAATTTCATTCTGTTTGGTAATATAGATAGAGTTCAAAACAGCTATAGCAGTATCGTAGTTCTGGGCATCGTTATGTGGAGGAAAACACTAGCAGAAACATAATTGCATAGAAGCGGTAACTTGTTTGTTTCAGTTATATTTTGGATTTCACTTAAAAAATTAGAAAAAGTTTGTTTCCAGTGTTTCCATTTAGCCTCCGTTCCAATACACGTAGAATCGAAGTCAAACTTTTTAGGTTTCAAAAGTTGATCCATCTTATGGTATCTAGGAATAATAAATAGCTATGCTGATTAAACTGTAATGTAATAAAAATTATATGAAACAATTTAAACCTTTAAAACGATAACTTAGGCTTTAATCATCATAGAACAGAGCATACAAAAAAACATACTATTAGTATTTTATTTTAACTATTGTTAAAATAAAATACTTATTTAAATGCGAAAAAATGAAGTATTTCGCGATGAAAATTTTGCATTAGATCATCTTTTAATATTCAAAGTCTCGTTTCAAAGTGATCCCATCCCATACAACGAAAGATTGCCTCCGGACGTCCTGTATGGTCCTATTATATAGAGCCGGACGGTTCTATAACCGTCAGATTCTGTACAAGGCATAATTTGAAAGCTAGAATCCGGACGAACCATCCACGAACGTCCGGATGGGTCCGGAGAACATCCGTAACAGCGGTATTACCAGAACGCATGCGCACGTTTTTCTAATATTTCGCCCTACCATGATTGCTTAGCCTATAGGGAAGTTGCAATCAGCTGATTTACTTTTCATCCATCAGTCAAAACTGCCCGGTTGACCTCCAGCCGCGCCCATAATCCTCTCGTCTAACAATCACAGCTGTCGTTCAACGGTTGTTTAACCTCTAATGGTAGATTTGTGACGTCATATGAAACTGCCCTATACACTTTTTAAAAGTGTATCTTGCCCAACTATATGTTTTGATGAACATGGTTTAAGATTTGTAGTACACTTTATAATCAAATTTAAAGAATCTTATGATTAAATCATACATACCCATTTGATGTAATTAGACTGTGTTTTCTTGTACATGTGTATATATTAAATAAATTATTTTTCACTTTGAATTTAGTCCCCTCCCCCTATACAAACACTATCGTTTATGTGTTTATTTCACAATGTGGCCACTGGATTTTTGGGGTTTAGGAGCAACTGGTTCCTTCTAGATTTTGGGAATCTGCACCTGTAGTTTCAACTGACCATTACAAACATTCACCAGCCGATAGAGATAATTAAGAAAAATAATGTAAACAAATACATTTTCTTTTTCTGTTTTCATTAATGTATTGTTAATTTTATTATTTATAAGTTATTGATAGCTGACACTTTAGTAAGTGGGGCTTTTCCAAATTTCGTATGTTTTGTTTGTTTGTTTTTTGTGGGAAGGGGATTCCAGTAGCTTTATTGGGCATTACATTTAGTTTGTTATGATACAATAGCTTTTTTATGAAAAGCTGTCGATGTGTAAGTTTTCGATTTTAAAAAAAAAACCCACACGATATAATTTTTTGACTTTCAGTTTATAAAATTATATACACAGACACAAAAAATTTCATTGAATGGTTCAGATTTTACTTCATTTTATTACTTAATTTTAATATAATAGACATCCCCAAAGTAGAGAATTTCTCTTTAGAAAACAATAAAGCTGATTATTTTCTCACAGCTTGTTCATTTCTCTTCTGCATAATGCAGATTCAAAAGATGGGATAATAAATGTGTTAATGTGTTAGGCTCAATGCTTGTTTGTAACGATCAAAGTCATGCAATTTTATTTTACTTAAACTTGGAGAAATTTTTTTAAGTACTATACTAAGTAATAGGCAAGTAAATATTCCTATATTTAATATATTCCTGCTGAGATTTCCTTACTGTTGCTAGTTTATTTTACAATTTGATTCAAATGAAATTTGAAACCATTTTTTCTATTACATTGTACTTTATTTGACAGAGATTATTATCTTTCTGAAAACTGATTGATTATCTAAGCTAAATATATTAAAAAACAATATTTTTTTTGCATCTTGAGTTTATTTGAAATTAATTTTTTTAATTTGATTTAAAAAAAACAATTGGTTTAAATTATGATTATTAAAATCAAGTTGATTTATATCAACGAACCCTGCAATGGGATAATGGAGAAGTACCTTAATTTGTTTGAATTTGTTTATGTCAAATGTAAAGATAATAGAAGATCCCTAATGCCACATGTTATCATTTATATTAAATTTTATTTTGAATTGATTTGACTTTTGTATCTTCAGTTATTTTATTTATTATTTTGTAGCACAAATTGTAGGATCCAAAAGCCCCAGCATGGATAAATGAAGGTTAAAAAGATGTTGCAAAAATCTAGCAGTCGCTCAGTTCTACATAAAATGTTCAAGAAATTAAATTTTGTAATTGGTTAAGTTTTATTTTAAGTATTTCTGAACAGATTTATTTCAGAAAATAAGTATCAAATCCATGCATATTTGTATCTCCCTGTTATATATTCCTTAATTATACTTTTCTGGAGCATAATTATTGATATTCATTAACGGTATTCTTTAGGTATATAAGCAAAATAATTAAATGTAAGTTCTAAGATCATTAAATGGAATTTTTCTGTTGTAGAGAAAAATGCAACTTCTCTTCTTAAAAATAAAAATGCATGTGCAAAATTATTACAGTAATGCTAATTAATAGAAATGGTAAGGTTGAAAATTTAATATGAAATTTGAATCTTTTTTTTTTTATTGACATAACTGTAATTTAATTGTAATAAAATGATAATAATCAGAAATATGTAACTATTTTTAGTTCAACTGTATATATATATGTATATATATTAAATAAAAATGCAAATTATACTTTACAAAGAAAACATAAACAATTTTTTGCAATAAATTTAGTCGAAATATACTTTTATAAGTAAGTAAAAATCCATCTATTTTACAATTTTCATTAATAAATTTATATATTGAGAAATTTAATTATTATTTATTAACATGTATATTGATAATATAAAACTTAATACTTTAAGTTAATGTAGTTTGAAAATGTATTGGTTGTAAGTAAATGTAGTTTGGTTTTAGATTTAGACTTGAAAGTTATATCAAAACTAAATACATGGGAAATGGAAATAATATATGCTTTCAGTCGTGGTATCATTTTGGTTTGAAACTGACTCCAAACAAAAAGTTACTATGTTGTAATTTCTATTTTTTTTTTGTATATTATAGTTATATCTCACAGATAAGTGTTTTAATCAAGGCTGCGGAGTCGGAGTCGTCCATTTTACAAGCAGGTCTGCGTTGAATGCCCATTTTTGAGCGAAAGAGTTGGAGTCGGAGTCTTGCATTTTTCCTACCGACTCCGCAGCCCTGTTTTTAATACTTTATATGTGGTGGTAACATTTTCTACGATTTATTTTTAAGAAAAAATGAAACTCAGCAAATGTTGTTTGAAGTCATTTTCTGACCAAAATGTTAATCCTTTGCACTTTAGAGTGTTCCCAAGTGTAATTTTGTTTGTACATAAATTCGTGTATGGTTTGCTAATATGCTCCCGGTACCGGTCTTCTGGTGTCTGCTTATTTTCGGGACAAATCATGATAAAACGTAAATAAATCCAAGCAGAGGCATCTTGAGATATATAATTCTCATATTTTCTGTCTGGTTGGTTGGTTGGTTGTATAATGTTTAATGGCACAAAATCCCTTAAGGGACATGCTGCGCCAATCAAGAAGACTAAAATCATAAAATTTAGGAGCATGAGAAAAGCCATCTGGATGGGGGATCCCATCCAGATGCAGTCAGAAAAGTGTAGATGAATAAGAAAATTTAAAAACTAAACTATCAGACTATAAAAGATTTTAGATAGAAAGTGCAGTCTGGATGGGGTTTAAATCCAGATGTCAGAAAAGTGTAAAGGAACAATACAAGTTGTTGTTAAACTAAAAAGATATAAAATTTATATTTCAAAATAAAATCCAGCATGTTTTAAAAAAGTGAAGAGTGCCCCATGAGGTGTTTCCCCAATGAGGTTTGTCAAGTTTGGTGATGATGAGTTAAAATAAATTCTATATAAATGCCGGAGACCCGGACAGTCAGTTAGAACATGATGAACGGTCAGGAAATCAAAATGACAATGTGGACACATGGGTGCATCCTCCCGAAGTAAAAGATGTTTATGAGTGATTCTAGAGTGTCCAATTCTCAGACGAGTCAGAAGAACATCCGTTTTCCTCGGATAAATCGGAGGCCATGACATGATGGTCAGGTCATGATGGTAGGTTTGATGTGGTGCAGTTTATTATTGCATTCTAAATTCCAACTGTATTGCCATTTATTATGAATAAAGCGTTTGATAAGTAGTTTAACGTCTGAGAATGGAACTTTATGGCACAACGGATTAAGAGCACGTTTTGCCGCCTCATCCGCTTTCTCATTACCAGGAATACCCATGTGTCCAGGTACCCAGCAAAATAAAATATTATAGCCATGCCTTGTCAATTTATTATAAAAATCAAGGATTGGTGAGACATAAGGATGTTTTTTAAATGATTTGATTGCGTCAGTAGAGCTATTTGAGTCAGTATAAATGATGAAGGATGAGCTATGATGGTGAGAGATGTGGAACATGGCTCTCTCTATTGCAATTAGTTCGGCTGTAAAGACAGAAGTAGATGAATGAAGGCGATAGCTTAAAGAGGTGTTTTCACAAAATACCCCACACCCAACAGTATCTCCACTCTTAGAGCCATCTGTGTAAATGTCAGTGTAGTCATTACAGTTTGATCTGTGTGCGGAAAATAACTGTTGAAAAACTGCAGGGGCCAAGTTGTTTTTATCATATTCTTTAAAGGGATGCAGCGATGTAATATCAAGAGGTTTCCAAGGAGGGTGTGCATGCAATGGACATGGACTCACCCTGATATTACTCAGTGGGCTATTATCAGTGATTTTTCTAATTCTGATACCAAAAGATGGGATGCAAGATGGTCGATGCTGATAAAGAATATCATTGTCTGTGTTTAAAATGTATGTATGAAGAGGATGGCCAGGATGTGAAAGGATACGGTAATAAAGTTCTAAAGAAATCTTTTCACGAATGTGGTGTAATGCTGGTTCATTGCAGTCAACATAAAGGCTTAAAACTGGAGGGGTACGAAATGCCCCAGAGCAAACACGGAGTGCGCTATGGTGCACAGTGTCAAGTTTTTTAAGAACAGAATTACGTGCGGAACCATAAACCTGGCAGGCATAGTCAATTTTGGAACGGATCAAGGCTCGATAGATTTTAAGGAGAGAAGTACGGTCTGCTCCCCAGGAAGTATTTAAAAGCACCTTTAGTAAGTTAAGCGATTTTTCACATTTTGTCCGTAATTGTAAAATATGTGGTAAAAAGGTTAGCTTACTATCAAATTGGAGGCCGAGAAAACGGACACTGTCCACAACAGGAATTTGAGTCGGTCCAATAAAAAATTCAGGATCTGGATGCAGATCCCTACGTCTACAGAAGTGAACACAAGAAGTTTTGTCATGAGAAATTATAAATCCATTTTTATTAGTCCAATTAAGAATATGGGTGATTGCAATTTGCAACTGTCTTTCAATAAAAAGGATATCCTGTCCCATACACATAATTCGAAAGTCGTCAACATATAAATCACCTTTCACAGAAGGAGGCAGTTGACTAAGAATGTCATTTATTTTTATAGCAAAGAGGGTGACACTCAGGACACTGCCTTGGGGTACACCCTCTTCTTGTACATAAAAACTAGAGAGTACCTCACCGATTCGGACTTGAAAAAGTCGAATGGCGAGGAAGTTCCTGATAAAAATAGGGAGATTCCCACGAAAGCCTAGGTTAAAAAGATCACGAAGGATCCCGTATCGCCATGTTCTGTCATAGGCTTTTGCCATGTCAAAAAATACTGACACCGAATGGTTGCGTTTTAGAAAGTCTGTCCGTATGTGATTTTCAAGATTGATCAGGTTATCAATAGTTGACCTACCTCGTCGAAATCCACTTTGAAAGGCAGCAAGGCAATTGTTATTTTCTAAAATATGCACAAGACGAAAATTGATCATTTTTTCAAGTAATTTGCAAAGACTGCTAGAGAGTGCGATTGGCCAGTAATTATTGGGATTGCTAGCATCTTTCCCTGGTTTAGGAAAATGAATGATAATAGAGTTATACCAGGCTTTAGGAAAGACCTGTTCTATCCAAATTCTGTTATAAAATGCAAGTAAATTATTGAGAGAGGTTGTGCAGAGATGTTTAAGCATGGTATAGGTGATGCCATCGTGACCTGGAGCTGATAGATGGCTATTTTGCAAACATTTTATGAGCTCTGAGAGAGTAAAAGGGAGATTATAGTCATAAGAATAATGGGAATTAAAATTGAGGTGGGTAGTTTCTGTTTGTCTTTTGTATGATAAAAAAGGTTCCAGGTATGAATCAGAAGCAGAGTTAGATGCAAATGTATTTGCTATGGTTTCAGCAATATTCTTAGGAGAACCTATTGTTTGTCCATTATGATTTAAGATTGAGATGTGGTTTTCAGAATAAAGACCCATACAATATTTTACTTTTTTCCAGAGGACTTTACTAGAGGTATTTGGGTTAATGTTAGATGCATATTGAGCCCAGGATTCACGTTGGCTTTTACGGCGCACTCTTCTAGCTTCAGCCTTTGTTTTTTTGTAGGCAATATAGTTAGTGTTATTGGGGTAACGTCGAAAGATGCCCCAAGCTTTCTGTTGATTTTTTTTTTGCAGCTTGACAGTCACTGTTCCACCATGGCTTCCTATGTCTCATTGTAGATGATGAAATAGGTATGCTAATAACTGCAGCATTGATAATACACTGGGTGATATTGTCAACTGCATTGTCTATGTCACCGTCTACCATATGATTTGTGATTTTAGCATGATTTGTGAAAGTTGGCCAATTGGCTCTGTCATAGTTATAGCGTTTAAATTAATGATTAGAATCCCTGTCAGGAGTGGTCTGTGAAATTTAAGTGGGAAAATGGTCACTGCCCTGCAGGTCATTTGAAATCTAGAAATTCCAATACGGATAGATAGATGGAAAACAGATAGTGAGATCTATGGCATGAAAGGTGCTGTCGGTTCATGAAAATATGTATGATCACCATTATTGAGTAGGCATAAGCCATTGTCAGAAATTAATTTTTCTATGATATCACCACGTTGATTAGTGTCAGAATTCCCCCACAATTGGCTATGAGCATTAAAATCCCCAACGATGATGAAAGGGGAGTTGAAGAAGATCATCAGGTAGTGCTGACTGAATAACTTGGTGGGGTGGTAAATAAATGGTACAGACTGTAATCAGATGTTTTATATGTACACGGACTGCAACAGCTTGTAAGTTTGTGTTTAGGTTAATATGAGTATGGGGTAAATTGCGGGAGATGAAAAGAGCCACTCCACCAGTGGTCCTATCACTATCTGTAAAATCTTTTCTGTATGTAGCGAAGGTGCGCAATTTAGCTTTGTCATTAGGTTTAAGATGGGTTTCTTGTAAAGCTAAACATAGTGGTTGATGGTCATGAAGAATATTTCGGATTTCGTCATATTTATTATGATAGCCTCGACAGTTCCAAGAAATAATATTAGTCATGAGTGAGTCTTTTTTTCTATTTAGATAAATTTATCTGCGTCCTTTTATCCGGAGATAATAGACATACTATCTCCATCGTTAAATTCTTCATCCGGTTCTGGGTGAAGAACTAAAGCATCCTCCTCCTCCATTTTTTCTTTCAGTTTTGGATGGATTTCATTTTTGGGTGTTTTATTCTTTATCTTTTTGGCTGAATTTTCAGATGAAACAGTGGCTTTAATTATTGGTAGATTAAATTATTTTGCATCAGATCTATGGTTTGTTTTAAGAGGTCCTCTTTTGGTGGTATTTTGAGAGCCTCTTTTAGGAATATGAGATTGTGATGATTTTGAAGAGGCATTTTGAGATGGTTTAGGAGGAGCAGATTTTGGCGACTTAGGAGGAATAGATTTCGGTGGCTTAGGAAGGTCAGATTGCGTTGAACTATTTGTTTTACCAGAATTAGTAGACAGGTTGATTACTTTTTGACATGGTTGAAAATTATTTTCAGTTGGAAATTCAGTTTGGGGTGCAATACTTTGATATGTTTTATGTACGGTTTTAGCTAAGGCAGCAGCATATAACACACCAACTTTGGGCGTCCTGGATTCGACGATTTTTCTGGCTTCAGGGTACGATATGTTGTCCTTTGTGCGTATGGTCTTTATCTCTTATTCTTTTTTCCAAATTTCACAAGATTTAGCATAAGATGGATGGTCTTTTTTGCAATTGATACAACAAGTTGGAGCATTACATTGCGCACTGTCGTGGCTAACTGCACTGCACCGACCACATGTTTCCTTACCTCGGTAATTAGTTTTTGAATGCCCAAAGCGTTGGCAACTAAAGCAACGCAGGTTTGGGATATAGGTTCTGATCGAACATGATAGATATCCTGCTTTAATATATTTGGGTAGGTTGGGTGTGTTAAATGTGAGTATTATGTGCTTGGTAGGTATCTGAATTTGATTAGCTAGTATTTGTTCATCTCGACGGTAGATTTTTATTCGTCTGGCTTCAATGACATTTTGTTCCTTTAAATTATCTAATATTTCATCATCAGTAACATGCAATAAGTCAGATTCAGTAATTACCCCACAAGATGTGTTGAGGGTTCTATGTGGACTTGTGGAGACAGGGATATTAGCAAAATTTGTACATTTCTTTAGGTTTGTGGCTTGCTTGCTATTATTTACTTCAATAGAAGTTCACCAGATCGTATTTTTTTAATAGTCTTTAGTTCACCTATCAATCCTTGGATAGATTTGTGAATCAAAAAGGGAGAGGTTTTGTCAAAGCTGCCTTCTTGCCTTTTAACAATAAAGAATCTTTCAGTACTTAGATCCTCAGTTCTATCAGCCCAAGATTTAGGTTGGCTCTGATTTATATCTCCTTGCAGGCCGGGGCCTGATGCAGCGAGTTTCTCCTTCGACAGATTCTGAGACATTACAGTCTCAGGCTGAATGTTGAGTGTCGCATGAGGTTGTGGGGCCTCCACATCACTTGTCTTATTTTCATAAGTTGTAACCATATTAGATAGACATTTTTTGAAACGCCAGACATCGGGCTGGTCACCGACCCTTCTTCTTATCGTTACTTTAGGCGCAGGTCTCAAAAGGGTAAAAACTATTCACAACAAACTTCCACGTTTTTCGAACTTTGGATTAAACTCGATAGCATCTCCAAACTCTAGTTCTTTCACAGTGGAACTCGGTCGTCGTAGGTAAGCCTTTACAGCTCTGTCCAACCTACAACTTCCTTACGCCGAAAGGTACCAGTCGCCCAGTGAATTCCTAACCGCCGCCATGCAAGTATGGCGTCCACCGATCACGGAACCGGAATTCGGAAATGCCCTGCACTCTGGGATTCGAGATCAGCCTAAAAAGGTAGAAACGAGGCGATGAGATTAAAAAACCTCAACACCCAGAGTATCTCACGTGAAAATAAAAAAATCCACTATTGTAAAAAAGAAAAAGTAGTGTGAGAGAGAACTTAAAAAAATGTGTATTTTTTGTCTTTTTTTTTTTAACTAACAGAACGAGAACAATGTTAGTAGAACAAAGAACAATTTGAACAAATAAGTTAGTAAAAAACTAGAACATGAACTGGAACAAAGAGGGATAACAAACTAAAAAGAGAAGATTAAAAAGTGTGAAACAAAGAAAAAAAGGATCGACAACCAAAAAGAGAAGAAGACAGGAAAGGAGAAAGATCGCTCGGGAATCCGGGGTCGCGAAACCCTGAAATACCTAAAGAAGGTATTCCCCGGGGGGATATTTTCTGTCTGGATTATACAGGATATAGGTAAAAACAAATTAATATATTTACAATGCAAATTTAGAAATTCTTAAAGTTTAAATAGAGTTTTCTGTTTAAGTTTCTTAAATGTCCAGTTCGGACAATAGAAGTGTGCTCAAAAGCGAACTTCTCTTCTATATCTTATTCAGTTCTGCCGTGCATGGGTATTTCTCCGGCATGTAATCAAAAAGATTTTCCAATAATTGTTTATGGAAGGGAAATGAATGCTGCGTATTTCGCAACAGATAGAAAGCCAAGGTACATTAACATTCTGAATTATACTAAAACTCTTAAATCTAATTAAAATGAGAAAGTAAATACGTTTAGAAATAAATTTTACGTCGTTAGATTGCTGTGTAGAAATGTTTTAGGGAATAAATGAAAAGTAAACATAAGCTGCATGCTAAACAAATATACAAAATATAACATTTAATAGAATGCACAATTTAAAGCTTTTAATTCTATGAGAAAAGAAGAAATAAACTGTAAGCAGCGTACTCGGCTTATAAAATAATAGGTTATAGCATAAGACAAGCAATGAAACAAAATTAGTTCTAAAAACATGAAACTATAAGGTAATCTATCGTTAAGCTTAAAAACCCATATCAAGCTCTAGCACAGCGATGACAGATCAAAAAATAATAAATTTGACTAATAAAACATTCGCTAAATCCTTAAAATATATCTAAAGGATTACAAAACTCTACAGATTATAAATAAAAACAATACATACTCATTAGAGACCTGTAATATACTTTAAAAAGTCATGTTTTAAAGACGTTATGCACTTTCTTAATACTTTACTACGAAGAAGCTGAGTTTAGGTAGGGCTCCTTTAATACAGGCTAAGTCGTCGAGCATTTTGTTTCCCACTTTGATCAATGAGCAATCGTTCTTTTTCTACCGGCAATTAAATGGCGGCGTGAGTCAGCCCGGATTATAGGAGCCTTAAATTTAGGTGATCCGGTCCGTTTGACGTCATAAAAGTCATGAACTAGTCTTGTATATCCAGTGGCGTCAACTTAAAAAATATATTGGGTGGGCTCAAAATCATTTTAGGGTGAAATGACACTGCCATTTTGCTTTCTTTGACAGTTTGGGAAAAGATGATATTTCAAGTAAAGATAAGTTAGAATTTTTTACAGCAGTATATCAAGTTGTCATTTTATTTATCTCATGGTGTCTTCATTTTACGGACTCTTAATATTTACTAGTGTGCCATGAATTTGACTACTAATTAAACTGCAAAGAACTTAAAAATATTAAAATGGGCGTTTAATGCAAATACACTAAAATACTTGTATTAATAGTACTATTTACTTAAATTATACTAAAACTATACGGATGATTTAAAATAGATACAGTTTCTTGAACTGCCAATAATGGAAAAGATATTTCCAATTACAAAAAGTATACAAATCAAGTGCATCTTTCAGATTTGATATTTATTAACATGTAAAAAGTAAATTTAAAAAATCAAAAAACCCGACTGCGTGAAAAGCGAACTAATTAATTATTTCTCATCAATGTGAAACTATTTTTTAACCATTTGGAAAAATGGTTATTGTCCTCGTCAGGGTAGGAAATCAAAAGCATATCTGAAGCTTTTTATTGGTTTAATCCGCATTTTATTCATTTTCTGATTGGTCTATACAGTGATCTGTATTTCCCTTTACTTTCAACAGAGATGGATACTTCTGTTGCCGCTATGACAAAAAAGTAACAAAAACTACAAAAAAAAAATTAATAACTCAGAAACAAATTGAGATACAGCTTTCAAACAAATTGCATTTAAAAGTACATTTTTTTCTCTATACGACTGTGTAAAAAGTAATATTGTGGGATGTTTAGAAGTTTAAGAATGAAATTTAATTTAAAATTGGTCGTCAGATTTCCAAGAAATCTGACGATGGAAAAGCCTTTTCCCGAACAGCCAATGAAATGCTTGGATAATGCATAAGTTTCAGGTGGATACTATGTAAGTTTTAAGAAATCTGACGGGTCGCAGGTGATTTTTGTCGCTTGCAATTTTTACGTGTAATAACACTATTAATGTTTAATTCATGGCGTACGTAATGTATGATTAACTCCGTGCGATTTTTTATGTCTTAAATTTTAGCCTTCGAAAAAATCCTTTTCCAAATGGTCATTGTAATTTGTTAAATTGTTTTTTTATATTACTTATCTATTTTTTTAACCATTTGGAAAAATGGTTATTGTCCTCGTCAGGGTAGGAATTTAAAAGCATATCTGAAGCGTTTTATTGGTTTAATCCGCATTTTATTCGTTTTCTGATTGGTCTATACACTAACCTTTACTCTCAAAAGAGATGGATACTTCTGTTGCCACTATGACAAAAAAGTAATAAAAACTACAAACAAAAATTAATAACCTAGAAACAAATTGAGATACAACTTTCAAATAAATTGCATTTAATAGTACATTTTTTTTCTCTATACGACGGTGTAAAAAGTAATATTGTGGGATGTTTAGAAGTTTAAGAAGGAAATTTCATTTAAAATTGGTCGTCAGATTTCTTGGAAATCTGACGATGGAAAAGTCTTTTCCCGAACAGCCAATGAAATGCTTGGATAATACGTAAGTTTCAGAAGGATAATACGTGCGAGTCGCATGCGATTTTTGTCGCTTGCAATTTTTACGTGTAACAACACTATTAACGTTTAAATCACGGCGTACGTAATGTATGAAGAACTCCGTGAGATTTTTTGTGTCGTTTTTTGTGTCGTTATTTTAATCTTTGAAAAAATCATTTTCCAAATGGCCGTTGTAATTTGTATTTACTTGTTTTCATGACTTTTAGGTTGTGTTTAATTGTTAGTTCCTAGCTATAAACACTGTTTTGATGAGGCCTATAGATGTCTATGAAGGTTAGAGTTCCAGTAAAGCTAGAGATCCTACCTACACAACTTCCAGGTTGTATAATATTTAAAGGAAGCTTCTGACTGTAAAATAGTCAATGAAACATGGTCTTCATTTTGAAAGACCTATCCAATGATATGCCACTCAATATGGTTTTTTTTCGTCTCTACCGCCATTTTGAATTTATAAAAACAAAACCTAGCCTATAACCATCGGACGGTTAAGACAAATCGATAGAGACCCCATTCATTAACATCCATCCAGCCGTTAGGATGTTTCGAGTGTGTAAAAAAATCCACATAGCCAGATACGCGTGAAATACGTAACCCTTCTTGGCAGTCGGGTAAAAAAGGTGCTGAATGCGCATTAAAATAAGAAATATTTTTTTTATACGCCATCCTTTTCGCATAACGTACATTTAGAAAAAGAATGGCATTAGGAAGGAAATCCTACGAAGGACAATAAAAAAAATTCTTTTACGAACAAAACATGCTAAGTTTTTAAATTTTATGAATTCTCGGTGTTTTCTAGTGTTAAAAATGCGCCTTTCCTACTTATAAGTACTTCACGAATTTTCCAATAAAATGAACCCATCTATTACGTATCACGGCATATTGCAAATATGATTTCCTTACTGCACATGTTCCGATAAATGCATCCCAAACATCTAAAACGAATTTTCTTCACTGTCCTATTCACGTTTGAAATAGCATTTTGATTTAGCCCACTCTTTGACATAGTGGAATATAAAAAATGTTTTCAATTTTTTTCCGTGGGGAGGAGATTTCAATACACTTAGCTATTTTAGAGAAATCAGAGAAAAATATTTCTATCCTGGTGCTCCTTGGAATTCCTGTGTAAGTTTCACTGAAGTAATTAAGTGAGTTCATACATTTGCTTGCATTAACATTATCGTTTAGAAGTCAAACTCTCAACTTAAAGCTATCCCAAAAGAATTATTTTTCTCCACTCAACAATGCGAACTTTCTGGCACATGCACTGAGTCACTGGTTTTGGAATCGAATAGCGTTTTTCATTTAAATAAATAAAGATATATATATTACATCTTTAATTATAATTGATTTCTGTCTCATGACGACCAGTCCTGAGTTTACGTATGTTGAAATTGTCTTAAAACGCTTTGGTAGCATTTCCTGAAAAATCCTATAGCCAAAAAAAAAAAAAAAAATGGAAAGTGCTGAATAATAACAACAACTGAAAATTTAGTGCGTTTAGTAAGAAAAATAAATTTGCGAATATGCAGGAAATTTCTTTTTTGAGAGAAAATTGATTGTACGTCTTTTAGGATGGTAGGGGGATTTTTAGAGGTGGGGTAAAAGCGAGGGCAGGTTGTGTTTTAGGCTCCTGTGTGTCTGTTATTGCTAACTTTACCGTATTTTCAATCAAAATAATTTTGTTAACGTCAACGAAATAGCTACTTTTCAGCGATTGAAAAATAAATAAGCACGAAAATAAAATAATGAAAATTGTTTGGGCTGGATGAGCAAATTATTAGGTGGGCTCGGGCCCGTGCCCCACGGGTCCATATAAGTTGGCGCCCCTGTGTATATCGCTAGTCACAATTGGCTTTTTTGATATGGCTATGGGTTATGTGCTATGCCAATTGTGCATACAATGAAATATGTTATAGTTTATTCGTGTAATTTATGTCCATGTTGTTTTACTAAAAGATGTGCATCGTGCCTAAAGTTTGTATTAGTTATTAAATGTATTTATACCAAATACTTTTAAGATACATAGACCGGCAAACTGTCAGTTTAACTGAGGATTTTTGATCACAACTGTTGTACGGCAGTACATATGTTTTATATTTTAATTTACCTAAGAAAATGCTTTTATCAGCGTATTTTTTATTGCAGATCATTAAGTGTTAGTCTAACCTATTTTATTTAAGCTTAAAAAAAAAAAACTCTATTATTCATCGAATTTTTTTTTTTTTTTCGTATAGCAAGTATTTCAATAAACATCCTCCAAGTATAAAAACATAGTGTTACTTTCGTTAATATGCAAAATTTAAATTATTTCTCTTTTTCTGACACGACACTATTATCCCAATAAAATATATTACTTAATTCCTTACAGAATAATTACTCAATTCATTAACTTTCTGATAACATAACTGAAACAATTAACTTATCCCATTAAAACACAATCCCTTATATAAGACTTATCCCATTAAACATTAATCCCATTTAAAATCCTGATTTAACCTCCTATTTATTTTAAAGTTAAAACTTCCCTTATTAAATAAACAAAACAATTAAATTTAATAATTAACAAAATTTTACTGTTGATTGGCGTTGTGAACAATCAACTTTAAATATGAGAAACCCGCAATAACTAGATCCTAGTCTAGAGATCACTATAAATTAATTACATTTAAATCTTCCCGAGCCATGCACTTCGCATGACCCCTTAAAAACTAAAAATTAAACCCAAGTCATGTACTACACATGACTTCTTCAAGGACAAAATTCACTTCAAAAAATTCCAAGAACTCAGCAGAAAGAATTAAATTCAAGAAAACTAAAAACTTATTGAATTCTCTAAACTCCTCACAAAAATTAATAACAACAAATTCCAAAAACACAATACTTAAACCTATCTTCTAAAACAACCTTAACTAACATAAAGAATAAAATTATTTCTGCCAAGTTATTCTTAACATGACCCCACCGTATGAGCAACTTCACTTGCATTACCTGAAAAAAATTATAGCTTACAATTTAAAAATGTACACTGCAGTAATTACAAGCAAAATTAGGGATGACAAAATTTAAGTTTAATTCATCTCTTATTCTTTTAAAAAATAAGTTCAATTTCTAACAAGATCACACATTGAAAATTTAAGATTCTGTACAGACTTAATACAATGTCCATTCCATAACATTCAATTTAAAAAATTATATTCATTCTTCAATTACTAAAAACCATTGTTATCTTAAAAATTGTTACACATTATAATATACTATTGTTTAATTCAATTATAATTATTAAGTTTAACATTTCTAAAATAATTTATTATGTAAGGAGCTACTGGCAGTAACAATTAAAAAAATGTGGAAGACTTACATTCCACGATTAGATTTGCCAATTAAAATAAAATAAAATAAAAACTCGCGAATGTTATCATGCTAATAGGTTAGGAAATAAACAGAAAGAAAAGGAGACTTAGCAATCCGGGGCCCCACGCCATCTTCCACAACTCAAGGCACTTTCCACTTAAAGCACTTTCTCAGCTCACCGTTGTATCTCCAACTGCCGAAAACACTTCATGCTTCCCGCCAACACCTTTTACTCCCTTTTCTGCCACATATGCGCGCAGGGTAATTAGTGCAAAACAAAATGACACTTGAACTGCAAAATTATTTAATTTACTTAATTACTTGCATCAGAAATGTGAGAAACCAGCTACAAAAGCTTTGGGAATTCTTGAGAAAAAATGCGTATATGAAGATTTGTTGTTATAAAATTTAAACTTGTTGAATCTCCCTGCGCGCCATTTGATCACGTGACGACGCTGATTTCATCCGCTGACGTCACATCAGGCGGGAAACTTATCCAACGCACAGACTTCTTATATTAGAAGTCTGTGATCCAACGCTGCATCATTCATGGTGTTGCAGTTACAGTTAAAAAAATGAAAGAATGTGAAAATTAAGATTGATCGAACAGAAAAGTAAAAATATAAACCATTAATTTGAATTACTTTTAAACTTTCAAAAATATTAAAATAAATAGCAGTAGCTCAAAAATAAATTAACCTCGTTTCCAGTAGCTCCATGGTTGATATTTTAAACATAAATTCCAAAACATTGAAAAATTAATATTATCATAAAATACACATTTGATGGTTGATAAACAATTCAATTAGTCGGAAATACACATTCTAGAGATTAAACACTGATGTGGAGAAGTTGCGCAACCTTCAACTCATCAATTGCCAATCAATAAAAGTATGACTTCCACCAACCAATCTGCCTTCAAGCCAAACAAACATACCAAAATATTTAATTTAAAATGAGCTTTGTGGACAGTGTGAATTAATACCAATAGTTTCATAAAATTCTGTGCCAATACTTTAACAATAATACATTATAACACTTAATTATTTACTTTTAACTGACTTTAATTTACCCAAAACAAAGATCGTTACTTTGTAAACAAACCGACCGCGATTGACAAAACAAAATTTAAGTAAAAATATTATTGAAATAAGTTAAAATATAACAATTAAATAATTCAAAAATGATTAATATGGTAATTTTACACTTTTAAATATCATTCTGAGTTACGACATAACATTAGTCCAGTTAAATAAGTCTGTAGAAAAAGAATTTCATCCCTTGCCTTCTGTGGAATATTCATTGAATCTTCTTACAGGTGCTAAAATTTTTTCAAAATTGGATGCTAATCCAGGTTTTTGGCAAATTCCACTTTATGAATCTTCATCATATCTCACGACTTTCATCACTCCTTTTGGAAGATACAGATTTTTAAGATTACCTTTTGGAATCTCATCCGCTCCAGAACATTTCCAAAGTAGAATGTCACAGCTGCTAGAAAATATTCCAGGTGCTATTTGTCACATGGATGACATCTTAGTGTGGGGAAAAGATCAGTCTGAGCATGACCAACGACTGGGGATTATTCTGAATAACCTTAAAGAAGCTGTTATTACTCTAAATGATAAGAAATGTAAGTTTTCAGTCAAGAGAATTAAATTCTTGGGACATATTATTGATGACAAGGGCATCCATCCAGATGAAGATAAAATTAGAGCAGTGAAAGAATATCCACCACCAAAGAACAAAAAGGAGTTGAAGCAGATGCTAGGCATGGCAAATGTTCCCGCTGGATTTGTTCCGAATTTTGCAGAATGTTTTCACCGTTAACATCATTGTTAAGTCAAAAGAATGGGTTTGTTTGGGACGAACCTCAAAAACAGGCATTTTAGGAACCACTTTGAGACAAGGACAAGAGAACGGAGAAATTTCTGTTGTTGCATATGCGTCCAGAAAATCTTACGCCTACTGAAAAGAGATATGTTCAAATAGAAAAAGAGTCACTTGCCCTAGCTTGGAGTTGTGAAAAATATCGAGATTACCAAACTGGAACTCACTTTAGATTAGAAACCGATCATAAACGTCTAATTCTATTCTTCTCAAAGAAGAATCTTGAAGACTTATCTCCACGGTTGCACAGGTTGAAGATGAGGATGATGCGATATTCGTACTCCATGTTTCACATACCAAGAAAGAAACTTTATGCAGCTGATGCCTTGTCAAGACAACGTCAAGATATAGAGAATATGTTGCAGAATTCTTATGGTAATTTCCTTATTACCCGCTTCCTGCAACAGGTTAGAAGAATTACGACAATCACAAAAGTCTGATGCAACATGCAAAGAGCTAGAAAAATTAATCCTAAACGGTTGGCCATCAAGAAAAAATTTAGAACCAAGTTGTCTACCGTATTGGAATCATCGATATGAAATATCGATCTAAGATGGACTCATAATGAAGGGCTGTCGGATCATCATCCCTGCCAATCAGCGAAAAAATGTTCTGCAACAAATTCACGAAGGACATTTGGGAATTACGAAATGTTGTGCAAGAGCAAGATCATCTGTATATTGGAATGGAATAAATAAAGAAATTGAAGAAATGATAAAGAATTGCACATCATGTATCAAGGAGACCACTAATCGCCATCAACCTCTTATTCCTACCGAATTTCCTGAACGACTATGGGAAATTCTGGGCATGGATCTTTTTTAAGTTTCATGGATTTTGGTACTTAATCGTGACCGATTACTTCTCACGATATCCAGGAATCGCAAGACTGGAAAGATTAACTTCTGAGGAAGTAATTCTTCACTACAAATCAATCTTTGCCAGACATGGAATTCCTAATGTTGTCAGATCTGACAATGGTCCACAATTTGAGCCAATTAACTCATCTGAATTTTCAAAATTCTCAAAGCTTTATGGATTTCGTCATATCACACCAAGTCCTTGGTATCCGCAAAGTAATGGTTTCATTGGATCTGCTGTAAAAACCATCAAGATGCGACTCAAAAAAGCTGAAGACCCTTACCTTTCTTTAATGGCATATAGAGCATCACCATTGGATAATGGCCTCAGTCCTGCAGAACTTCTCATCAGTCGTCGTATTAAGACAACTCTGCCAATTTCAAGATCTCAACTAGAGCCGAAAATTGAAAACAGGGCTGAACTTCAAAGGAAGGAAGAGAAGAGAATAGAATGGCAAAGAGACAACCATAACAAAAGTCATGGTGTACGAGACCTCAGTAATCTTAAAGTTGGAGATGGAGTGTGGTTCACAGATAAACGAGCTACTGGTGCGGTTCAACAAAGATTAGATTATCCACGTTTGTATACAGTCAAATCTGGAAAAAAGGTATATCGACGAAACGGAATGCATCTCGCCCCATCAACTAATTTTTAGCCGGAGACTGATGATGTGGATGATCTTCAACCAGACGTTTCCAGCAACGATTCTCCAATACCACAGAGAGTTCCTAGTACAACCAAACCAAGCTGTCAGAATCTTCATCCATCCTGTAACAATGGTTAACGTAATACTATGTCTCCACGGAAGCACCAGGATCAGTATATCACCAGAAGTGAAGAGTTGTTTGCTCTTCACAGAAAATGAATCTTTGAAGAAAGGGAGATGTAGTATTAGGACATTAACTGTAACCGAAATTAACTTAGAACAAGAGCTCTGATTCAGGGGCGAAGCTACTGGGGGAGGGGGGCGTCTCGCCCCCCAATGTCGGCAACTTTGTTCACAGTCGGCAAATTCTAGGTAGTCAGTATCGATCGATACAACTCCGAATCAATCGATTTCTTTTTTTCAATTTTCTGCATTTTTTCTTAAACCATACACTAAAAAACACCAATCCTTAGCATTTGTCTTAATTTCTTTTAAAAATCCGAAGTTTGCCTCCCCTTTCTTCGACTTCGCGTGACTGCTGAAAATAAATTGAGAAAGAACCAGGGGAGAGTAGTTTCTCAATATTTAAAGGAGTCTTTCTGAGAGTCTGCACCGGATTATACTCCCTGTAGGAAAAATCGGCTTTTCAAGGACATACGTCCTCATTTCATTTTCCCTTCGTTACCATAGTTACTAACCTAAGATAAGGGCCGAGGAGTGACCAACAAAGGGATAATGAATCGAGGACATTTGTCCTTGAAAAGCCGATTTTTCCTACACGCAATATAGTAGGTTTCTGTACATCTAGATTCTAGATGATCGACTAGCACTGAAGATGATGACGACTTCGGTGAAGGCATTCATATTACTCGTGGTTTATTGAAATGTGCTCGACAATGGAATCATTTAGACGGTTGTTTGAATGATTGCAAGCCAATTATTGAAAAATTGACCCCAATCTGATGAATTAAGTGTTTTCGTGTTCGTTAAGGAGACCATAGATATAATTGACAGGGAAAAATGAAACTGTTCGTCTGTGTCAAATATTTATAGAAAGATCGTGAAAGAAATCGAGAAGAACCGTAGAGAGGTTAGCATTACGGAAAGTGGGAAAGATTCCATAATTGAACATGACCCGGGAAAAGGTCTAAAATGAAGTCAGACAATCAGACATATTTGATCAGTTTAGGTCCATATCAGCCAAAACTCAGCGTATAACCAATAACTGGTTCCATCACGCAAGATAGGCAGTGACATTTCAACAGCGCTTGGTACAAAAAGCATACGTTTTTGGAATATAGCACAGAACTCAATGCTAATTTTTTTGCGTGTTTCATGAAGGACCTGAGAGAGAAAAAAATACAAAATGCTTCACTTGAGAGTGCTGTAAACAAAAGACACAAAATGAAGAGCTTAAGGAAAAGAAAAGAACAGAAAGTTCGTACAACATTTCTCTTCAAACTCCGCCAAATTTGCTGTTTCCTATTTTGTCAGTTCATGATGACGCATAATCACTTACTCGACGAGAGCAAGCGCAAACAGATTATTCTGGAAGAGCAATAGCAATATCTTGCATTCAGCATAGAAATTGTAGCAATCTTGATGGACATTATGCGAATGCTGAGTAGACAAGGTCTAGTTTGTGGAAATGACAAAGACGGAAATGGAAACATTTGAAAAATTGTAAAATTAATTTCCAGGCATAACACACAACTGGGGAAATGTTTGAGGACACATGTTTTAGCCCATACCATTTAACTTACCATTCCGCTTCATCCCAAAACTAGATGATTGAATTTTTTGCTACAGTAGTGCGCAAAACGATAGTCAGGGATATTCAAGAAGCATAATTTTATGGAATTATGGCAGATGCGACACCAGATTCTTCGCACCATGATCGATCATCTGTTGGGTTGAAATATGTCGACAAAGATGGGAAAACTCCGATCGGCTTTTGGAAGTTTTAAAAGAAGTCGTCAAAACCAATGTCGACCTTGCATGCTAGATATCGCACATCCTTACAAAGAATGAGCTCGAAATAGAACAGGTAGTTTTCCATTCATACGATTTTACAAGCAGCATGTCTGGAGAATTCAGCGGCACTTAGGAGACGTTTTAAGAAATCGAGGGTCGAATTGTGCTCTATATTCCTTGTCAATGTTACAGACTCAACACTTTCGTTTCGCATATCTGCAATGCCAGAAGTGTTATAAGGTGATGTATTCAACATACTGGGAGATGTTTGTGTTTTTCCCAGCAAGTACTAAACGAAAGAAGCCATTAGTAGACAAGCCCCAAGAAATAGAAAATGCTCTTTTGCTGCGGAATCTTCCTAAGGCTACATGGACTGCTCGAGCGGCATCATTGAAAGCGGTTTGGATCTCATATAAATGTATCCTACAAATTTTGAAAAGTTGATTCCTCTACTCCTGTTAGCAAAACAATCATCAAGCCACGAAGTTTAAGAAAAAAAAATGTTATTGCTCGACATCATTGCTTCACTATGATGTTTCTCAAGAACGTTCAGTACAAGTGCAAGAAGTTAGTTTCTGAAAAAATGAAGTCGAAGACTCTTAAAATAGATGATACGAAAATACCGAAGACTATTATCAATTCATTGGAAAAAATCAACAATGACAATGAAAATGTGAATAGGGAAATATAGAGTGCAGTTCCCTTTTAAAGCAAGTAAGGTGTTGATCCGTTTAATGAATTTGCTATGCAGTATCGACGAAGATTGGAACCAGGTAATTGAAACATTCTCTTTGCTCCCAAACTTCAAATGTTCTAATGCATAGAGTTTCAGAAAGTACTGGATACTTTTACAGTGGTGATAGTAATAGCTGAAAGTCTTAATTCTTACATCAGCATAATCTCGCCACTGGATTAAATAATGTATCATCTCATTACAAGAAAGAAATAAACGCTAAATCTGGTTAAGAAATCGTCAAATAAATGTCTTTTGTAAAACATTGGCAATTCTTGATATGGCAGCATTACACACAGAGCTGAAATTTTTGTCCGACTTCTGCGCAGAGGCTAGAAGAATGGACGATATTTACATAAAAACAGAACCTTTGAGATACATTCTGCCACTTGCGAACCATGTCAGTCATCAGGCTCTAACTTCTCCAGTCACAGTTGCCTCGAATGAAAGAACATTGTAAATTAAAAATTGTGAAAGAATATCTAAGAACAACAATGACCGATCCACCTTTGAATACACTCATGATACTTACATTTGAGAAGGATATATCAAAATACCCAGATTTGGGCGCTGTTGTGAATACATGGGCTCGTCTAAAAAAATGGTGGGTTAAAATGCATGTTACGTGTTATATAATAACATCCTTTCCAATTAAAATTAATTTAAAAAGCTATTTTAAAATATTTAAATTAAATTAAAAAACTTCTTTACTTTCAAAATTTAAATTCTACCTTTAAATATTCATTAATTTTCGTTAAGTTCGTTTTTCAGTTAAATTTCACTCAAAAACAATTTAATTTAATCGCCATAAAAGATCGTCAAAAATTATCAATATTAAAATAATAAATCTTAAAATTAATACTTTCTACTGTAATAGAATATTTTTATAATAATTTTCAAATCTAAAATTCATCATTTAACGTTATTTCATTCAAAAACTTTTATTACTATGTGTGGCATCGTCGATTTTAAATCAGCCAATCAACGACGTCCGTTCTAACGGCGGGTTTTTGTAGCGTCTGTTTTTGGGAATAGCGTCGCTCTCTTCCTGCCTGGATTCTACGGTGAGCGGACGTACTCCGCTTTCGGCGGCTCCGCCTTTTTCCTTTTCATGGCATATCAGCGTTGGACTAAACGGGTCCTTCGCTCGATATGGCCATTTCTTTTAATTGGTAACTTATTATGAAAAAGTTTAAATTTTGATTCCTCCACCAACCCAATCCTTTAATAGAAATACCAAATGGATTATGTCGACTTCGTTATCATTGGCATCCTGCCGATAACGGCTACGCAATTTTGAATCACAAAAATGAGGTGATGAATACAGACATCGATTCCCATTGCAAGAGTTCCTCTGTAAAAGCAAATGAATCATGTTTCATATGATTTATCATTGCCAAGTAATTTCTTTCGTTATAAATGAATAACAGTATCTACCAAAGGAAAATGATCAGTGCTTAGCGATCTGAAATTTTTGTTTTCTGGACGTGGTCCAGCGTGACAACTTACTTGTGAGTCTTCAACTATTATAGTTTTTACGGTGCATATTCGGCGATATTAGAGACTTCATTAGTTCTACGAACTTAAAGCCGATTTGTATGGAGAAACTCTGACAGTAGTGATTCAATGACTTGTGTTAATGACAACAGACTGAAATGGTTAACGGAGTTGAAGAATCTACGTAACATTCAATATTTAATAATTCAAAATGTTTACCTAAATATAATTAAGAGTCAATATCTGTTGAATATCCTTCCAAATCATATATGATAATGTTGGCATCCATGTTAAACAAATGTGTGTTTCATTATTTGATGAATATTCATTTATAGAAAAGAATCTGCGCAGATTTCAGGTCCGAAAATGATAAATAAATATACAATAAAGATTCTTATTTGTATATATGTAGTGTTATATTTTGTGTTTTAAATTTATCTAATGAATTTTTTATGTAAAAATATCATTACACCATGAAGAAAAATGGGTAAGATTTACGAGCAAAAATAATTTGGAAAATACGTTTGTTATTTCAAATATTCTCATTTTTCACGTCACAGTAACAAGAGTTCAGGTAAGAGGTTTCTATTATATATTTTACCATGAAGATTCCTCAGATTATATTTATTTACTTCCTTCACATCCAATGTTTACTAACCACTAAAGTTCACTGGCCAATATTTAAAAGTAAACTTTCTCCTTTATTATTCATATTAAAATCACATATAATATTTATAACTCTTATTTTTAATAATTTAAATTTAAAATCCTTCTTTCCCTTTATTATATATATTTTTTTTTTCTCTACCTAACATTAATGGTGCCTTTGACAAACTTTCGAACTTCTATTTTTTTATTTTAATGGGACTCTTTCTGGGTTATTTCTTTCAGTATTGTTTATTTATTAAAATTCAATAGAAAATTTCGGAAATATGATTTAAGGGTGAGCATCAGCAGTATTTTGCCCTATACTCATCATACTATATTCTAAATATCACAACTGCGCATTTGCTATTCAACCGATTTGATTAAAAATTTTTTTGGTGATTGATATAACTTATTTCTTTCAGATGGCCTAATTTTATAAAAAAAAATACGGCCTCCTTTTTTAAATTAAATTTTAAAATTTCTTGCATTGGTTCCAGCAAAAATTACCAGATGGCACTAGGGGTGCTGTTGCTGTTTTCTAAAGACCACAAAGCAACTATTTTTTTTAGTTTATATATATTTTCTTGTTAATTGTTATCATTATCTCTCTTATAAATTTAATAAAGGATATCTCTTAGGCGATATTATATGAAATATCCCTCAACAAGCCTTTGTGTTTTTTCGAAATATGATTTTATTCGTAAAATTCCAATGCAGAATAAAGATTCCTCCAAATTTGTAGCAACCCTGAAAACTTCCGCTTCGTAAACGAAATAAAATGCTACCGGAGATACGTTCTGTGGAAAGGTTAGTTGGTAAAGGTTAAATGGTTAGTTGACCTTTGAAACGGGTGGGGAGCAATTAAGGGTCACTATTTGTGGTCATTTTTTCTGCCTTCTGTAAAAAGGAAATTTGTTCTTGTAGGAAGAGGAAGAGTGGTCATTTTTTCTAAATACAGGGAAGCTATTTCGCATCTTTCGCTCGTGAAACCTTTCTTTGATAAGTGGAATAGCATTTACAGCGCACTAATTTGTCTGAAAAATAAGCTAAAATATAATAATTTGGGGGTCCGGTTACTGCTAAAAAAAGCCTTATTTAAAAAGAACATCTCCAACATCCTCCCTTGCGCATGGAATTATTATTATTTATCATAATTATTTTGAACTAGCTCAACAAGAAACACATAGACATGCGAGATTTTATAAGAAAGATGTGAGAAAACAAGCGCTCAAGGCATTTTTTGATTAGATTTTTTAAAGTTTAAACCCGTTCTCAAAAAAAGAAAAATATTTTTCAACAATCAATAACGCGAAAATTCTGCCCCATTTTTAAACATAAATTCATTATACTTGTACTGAAGATTATTGAAGTGATTTGTAAGCCGACATTTTTTTTCATTTTCCGATAATTGAATTACACCTTGAGTTATAAGCGATTGCTGTCTCACGGCGGCAGGTTTTTTTCCTTGCCTACGTTGTAGCAAACAGGAAATTCTATTCAAAACACCAGCTTTGACAGACCTTTTGTGAAAAATCTTTTGTCTTTAATAAAAAAAGAAAAAAAAACAGTTTCTTTAAAAGAACACTTGCCAATTTGAGAAAAAGTCTGATTTTTTCTGCGTTTTCTCTCTCTCTTTCTTTGCGCGTTACACAGCGGTGTTTCCGTATTACTAGAAATGTTCGGAGTTCATTCTTTTAGCCCAATATAGTAAATTTTATTCTCTTTTCAATAAAGTTTATTCGGAATTTGTAGAACGATTTTTGAATTTTTAATGAGATTTTTTTAAAAATATATTTTGCATTCTACGGCGACTTTTTGGCATTCATAAAAAAAATCAAATTTCAATCTAGTATGTAATTTTGGTAAATTTTGACCTCTGCGATTTTTTAATTTTCGGCGATTTTTTTATTTTATTTATTTATTTATTATTATTAATTAATTATTATTGTTTAGTATATATATATCAAATACCTGTTCATATTAATCCTTTTCCCAAATATGACAAATTTTATGATTCAATCAGTGATAAATGAAAAGACCAATAAGAACTTTGATACTGCTATCTATCATGGTAGGATTTGAAGATTAAAATAAGATAGGAAGAAGGGAAAATCTGATATTTTGACTCTTTTATTCACCATTTTGCATATATATTGAAACCACGTGCTGTATAGCATTCGTTAGAATATTTGCACTCCTAATGGCACCTCGTTTGTCCAAATCGGTAACTTATATACATACATAAGAGATCTGCTCGCTCTCGGACCAAATTTTATTCACGAGACTTGAACCGTGTCCTGTCCTTACTCTTTCCACGCCGTCCCGGAGCCTTACTTTTTTTTCTGCAGGCTAGGGCCGAAATTTTCAGGTTCGGTCAGGGGCGGATTTAAGGGGTCGCGATGGTCGCAATCGCGGGGGCCCCGCATCCAAGGGGCCCCCAAATCTTCTTTTAAGTTCAAAGAGAAAAAGTGACTTTGATCAAAGATTTTTGTATTTTCAGTTACTTTTACTTATTACATGAAAATGATGTAGTAAAATATTTTTTTCTGTTATCTGTTATTTCCAGAAACATTTTAGGTTTTCCTTATCTCTTTTTCTGTTAATCTATCATCAAGACCGCGAACATTTGTGAAGGGATGGGGTAGGGTTTAAGGAAGAAAAACGTACTTTGCTCTGAACTAAAAAGAACCTTGTTAGAGACCTTTTACAGCTATTTTAATAGATGTAGGGCATACCAAGTTTGGGGGCCCCCCGAAATCAGGATAGCATGTTATTAAACATATGGGTCGAGTGGGTCGTGTCTCTTCGACTCCTGATTTCGGGGGCCCCCAAACATGATATGCAGTTTCAGAAAGCTGATATTTGAAATGTATTGCGAGTTTGTTAATTATAATCAATATTTTAGGGCATACCAAGTTTGGGGGCCCCCGAAATCAGGATAGCATATGTTATTAAACATATGGGTCGAGTGGGTCGTGTCTCTTCGACTCCTGATTTCGGGGCCCCCAAACATGATATGCAGTTTCAGAAAGCTGATATTTGAAATGTATTGTGAGTTTGTTACTGATTATAATCAATATTTTAGGGCATACCAAGATGTAGGGCATACCAAGTTTGGGGGCCCCAAAATCAGGATAGCATATGGTATTAAACATGTGGGTTGTGTCTCTTCGACTCCTGATTTCGAGGGCCCCCAAACATGATATGCAGTTTCAGAAAGCTGATATTTGAAATGTATTGTGAGTTTGTTAATTATAATCAATATTTTAGGGCATACCAAGTTTGGGGCCCCCCGAAATCAGGATAGCATATGTTATTAAACATATGGGTCGAGTGGGTCGTGTCTCTTCGACTCCTGATTTCGGGGGCCCCAAACATGATATGCAGTTTCAGAAAACTGATATTTGAAATGTATAGTGAGTTTGTTACTGATTATAATCAATATTTTAGGGCATACCAAGTTTGGGGCCCCCAAAATCAGGATAGCATATGCTATTAAACATGTGGGTTGTGTCTCTTCGACTCCTGATTTCGGGGGCCCCCCAAACATGATATGCAGTTTCAGAAAGCTGATATTTGAAATGTATTGTGAGTTTGTTAATTATAATCAATATTTTAGTGCATACCAAATTTGGGGGCCCCCGAAATCAGGATAGCATATGTTATTAAACATATGGGTCGAGTGAGTCGTGTCTCTTCGACTCCTGATTTCGGGGGGGCCCCAAACATGATATGCAATTTCAGAAAGCTGATATTTGAAATGATTGTGAGTTTGGTACTGATTATAATCAATATTTTAGGGCATACCAAGATGTGGGGCAAGCCAAGTTTGGGGGCCCCAAAATCAGGATAGCATATGTTATTAAATATGTGGGTCGTGTCTCTTCGACTCCTGATTTCGGGGGGCCCCCAAACATGATATGCAGTTTCAGAAAGCTGATATTTTAAATGTATTGTGAGTTTGTTACTGATTATAATCAATATTTTGTATTTCTAGAGTAGGAGAAACTTAAAAACAAAGGTTATCTAAATCTCTATTTATATATTCATATCTGAGAAACAGTTTTTATTTTCTCTTTTGTGATAGGGACCCGAATGAACATCACCTCCTGGACCTGTCTTTGGCTTGGTCGGGTCCTGTACCCTATGCATATCAAAGGATATGTAAGGGAGTGGGTCGCAAACAGAAGGGTGGAGATGGTCGGGCCTGACTAATGCGGGATAGCTTTCCCGGACATCCTTTTTGCAGGCCCCCATGGGAATAGTCAGGATTTTCATTATAGGTGTCAAATGAATAAAATTGGTCAAAAGTGATTAAAATTCATATATTTTTAAACATTTAGAAAGGGAGTGTGGTTCCCCTTCCCCTCTCTGCTACCCAGGCCCCCTCCACCCACACACAAAAAAACCCGAACTAATGAATAACATTTTATTATAACAACTTATTGTTTTCACGAGAAATTCTTTATTGATGTTTTTATCATAACGAGGTAAGTTAAAACCATTAAATTATGACAAAATCTGGGCATTCTCTTTTAGCCATCTTGTAACAAATGTAGATATGCAAAGTAAAAGTTTGCAAACAAATACTTCTATTAACCATAATATCAGTTTTTCTACTATTATCCTGCTGGTATTTTTTCTTAAAGTTGTGATAATCTTTTTGTGATGCCCTGTATATAGATGTGGATAGTAACTGGTACGAAATTTATGCATACATACAATACGTATGAAGTTTAGTACCAGCCACTTCCACAATATTCGGGAACAATTTCTATGGATAAATAGAAGGGGCGCCCCCAGAACAATGATTTCCCCGGGGCCGTAGATAGACGAGATTGGGCCCTGGGAAGGCACAAATAACAGAAGGTCGGTTATTTTTAAACGGTCCGTCACGGGCCCTGTCTTTCGATGAAATAATAAAAAAATATTGATTGAAATAATCATCTTGTGTAAATTCTGCAAGTTAAAATAATTAACAAGTAAGGAAAATAAAATGTCAAACCCCGAGTCGTATAATTTGTGCATTTTAAATTTTGCGCAGCACTAAGAAAAGGCCTTTTCTTTCTTTTTTATTTAACTTTTAACTTGCTAATAAATTATCAGCAATAAGTAGGACAATTATCGAGTGTCCAGGATGACGAAAAAGTAAGGGCCCCCAGCTTTAGCTGCCCCGGGGCAGCTAAAAATTATTATCTTACCTCTAAACTTTTAACGGCAGGCGCAATTTTTTTTTTCTCTGTACTCTGTTAATATACATTTAAATTTTAAATTATTTTGTAATACCCTAAAAAAATAATTCAGTAAGTTGATTTATTAATACAATTCTTAAAGGCCCATTCGTATCACTAACGGGACCATCAGACACAGACACTTCCCCACTATAATCTGTACCAAATCTCACAATTCTTGTTGTCTGCGGTGTGAATAAATGCTGACATTTATTAACTGTTAAGATATTTCCTTTTAAAATCTACAAACTCCTTGATTATTTATTCTGGTGAAAATACTTGAAACTATTATTAGGTGGGCTTTTCTAGCATAACTGGCTTTCGCACAAATATTTTCTTAACATATTTGCTTTTCTACTAGTAAATCCATAGTCAACTAAATATTGAGTAACCCCCTTTCACTTATTTCACAATTTTCACATAAATTGAAGTTTGAAAGTAAAATTTATGCGTCGAAATTTGATTTTACTTTTTTTTAGACCTTATCAAAACATTAATAAGTAATTTACATTTATACTTATGATTTTTTTTTTATTATTGTGGTGCCCAATAACATCTTATCCATAGAAAATGTTGCATATGACATTTTATGTTTTTCTACACGGAAGCGCAAAAGGAACCGTATGTGTAAAATAATATGTAGTGTGTAAAATATAAATAAATTTAAAACTAAATTTAAATAAATTAGTATACATAGTTAATTTCACATTTCCATCATATTTTCAAGCAATCATCTCCTTTTCTTATTATTTTTTTAATATCAATTATCTCCAATTTTACTGAATAAATTTTGTTTGCAAGTTTTATGACAATATCAAAATTCTGTTAATAATGTAAACTTTCTTCTCATTTTAATGTCATTTAACATAGATTTCTCTAAATGCTTTATTATTTTGTTGATTAAAGTCACTTTTATGAAAATTCATGAAAGCTTCAATAATATTTAGCGATTATTTAAGATAATTTCTCTTCTTGCAAAATTTCCATAAAAGTAAAGATTTTTTTTTTTTTTTTTTGGCCTAAGATAATGCTCAAAACCTTTTTATGCATTTTTTTTTTATTCCTATACTTAGCAAGAAATTGTAGTAGCATCAGTGTTAGAAGGCAATATCGCCTCTGTGTCTATGTATCCTGAGGGATATTGGGTCAGCTCTAAGAACAAAGATAACGTATTACCCCAAGGTTACAATATAGGACTATGAATGACCTTTGAAAATAACTTTTGCCTACTGAGGTCACCTAAAATTTAACGGAAATGACCCCATCCCCATGCTCCCAGAATTCTGGAGAGATATCCGAGTAAATAGGAGAATTACTTTTTGTAGTGCAACTTGATGAAAGTAGTGATTTGTTTTCGTCTATTCGTCTTAGTTTTGATGTTTTTGCTCTGAAATTTCATAAATATTATAAATCGGTAAGCATAACTGTTACTATTAATAATTTTATATTTATCATGTATTCAATTCGTAAGATTGTTTCGTGCATTTCAAAATTTATTTAATAGCTCGTGAAAACCTCTGCTCTGTTGTAATTAAATTAGTAGGCTTCTATTTGTATTTTTTTATTTGTGTACACTTTATCTTCATTTAAGTACAATTGAACAATTTTACGAATTGAAATCTTTTGCATTTCATTTTCGTATTTAAAAAACTTCACTTTCAAGCACAAACATGAAATAATTTTCATCTATAGAGACACATAAATTACAAATTATAAATAATAACTTTTTTTTTCTTAACCCGATGTCGTTAAAAAACGGGATGATTGGACGACTTAGCTTTATTTAATTGAATATTAGAGTGATCCTTATTTTTGAGGTTTTAATTTTTTTTTGCTCTCACCCTTTAAATTTGTTCCATTATATTCAAAACTAATTCTTGTAAAATTTAATCACTAACAAATAATATTTATAGGTAGCTCAAGGAAGCATAAATTTCATAACTGATTTGTTGTCATTTCGTTGTTTTCTTCTCCTTTTACTTCAAAAAATATCTTTAATCCCAAAATTAATAAACATATTTCCATGTAAAGAAATTACTTATCTGTACTATAGAATGCATAATAGCATTTGTAAATGAATTTGCTTTGTTTACCTTTATTTAGATATGAGTGCTTAAATAGAAAAAAATATATATATATATATATATGTATATATATATTAATCCAGTGTTGAATTCAGAGGACACCCCCCCCCTCCCCCGGAACATTTAAATGTCCCCCTCGAAAGGTTTTAGTTAATGGACAAAAGTGCAATTTCCCCACCAGAACTCTAAAATATTCTTGCGGGGGAACAATTGAGGATTAAAAAGAAAAATAAAATTATCAATTCGCCAGCCAGACAAATATCTTATGGGAGATTCTAAAAAGGTGGGATCATTAAACGTTAACTACATGTAATTTTTAAAATTTTCGAATTTAAGGCCAATTTTTTTAAATTTTGTCTATAAATATAATATATAAATATTTTTAATAGTATGTCTACAAAATTATACACAAACATTAAAAGACAGCAACTATTCTGGAAAATTAATTATTAAAGCATGTAATTAGCAGTTGTGTACGTTACAAATTTTGGACATTTTTTCCCACGTATTTTACAGATTGTGGGCGTTGATCTTATAGTATTTAAAAAATTCTTAAGACTAAGGAAGTAATGTGTCTGTATACATATATATATGCATAATTAACTTTTTGTTATCCAGTAATAATAATAATAAAATCAAATGCTTTGTTACGTATGTTACTTTCGGACATAACAAAATACAGAAAAATTCTTTATAGAAAAGTCTATCTTCAAAAAAGCAATAAATCAGCCTGCCATCTCTTAACGAAATTATCAAAAAATCATCCGTTTCCTTTATGCATTCGTTGTTTACCATTAGAACCACCTGGAAAAAAGTTAAAATTCTTTTTCTTAATGGTACATTGGAGCAGTTAATGTTATGAATGTCCGAAATTGGCCTCTTTAGCATATAATAAAAAATTTTTAAGATATTTATACAAAGCTTTTACAAAAAAAATGTCATTTTCTGTCTCTGAATAGAATTAAAAACTCAATGTAATATATATATACATATATAGTCAATGATAATTAAAGTTATTCTTGAAAGGCTTAAAGTTGACTTGTGTCCAGTGTCCACCTTTTGAGAATCGCCCTTATATAGAAGGCAAGCTGCTTACATATGTTTTTAACTTTTACAAAGAGTGGTCTTTAGGGAGCTAATCAAGAAATTTAAATACAAAGATTTTAAAGAGGATAAAATAAGAAAAAATGTGAATTTTTTAAAAAGTGAAGCTTTTATCATTATCTGATTTTTTAGGGAGGGGATAACAAAAAAAGAGATAAAATGTTGAGATGTGGCATGCTAGTAACGCGGCGGCACTTGGAAGCTAAAGTTAAACCAATGGTACCGTTCTTTCCAAATTTTTTGTTTGCATTTTAACATTTTTAAATAATTTCCCCATCCCCCATTTTTGCATATCTGAGGTTGATTTAACCATTTATTTTCGTACTTTTTCAATGTCGGTTGCACTTTCCACTTTTGAGGACCAGGGCCGAAACTAGCTTTTTCTGTACCCGGGGCAAACATGGATTTTAGCGTCCCCACCCCTCCTACTCCACAACATATATTTACAAAGATAATTTTACTAATTTTCTAATAGCCGACTTATTTTAAAATTTAAAATATATAATCATAATATATGTAATGCTGAACTATGTAATATGCTTTGTCAAATATTGATTCATTGAAATCTCGAAAACAGAATCGAAAATAATTCCGCTTTATACCGGATCCTTATGCCATATCATCATTCTTCTATGCTTTGGCATACCCCAGACAGGACAAATTTAACAATACGAATGCTGTGCTAAACATAGACATGAGAAAAATCGACAAACAAAATCCTTCATTTGGCGCCCCTTCGTTCTGGCACTCGGGACACATGCCCCCTCTGCCCCGCATTAAATTCGGCCCTGTTGAGGACCTTTTCCTTTTTGGAACAGCTTAAGGAAAGATTTCTGAGGCAAGTCCTAAAATTATGTCCCCTCCTTCACTCTGAGAAACCCAGATAATGAAAAATTTCAACTTTTTTATAAATATCTCAGTCGTTTGCATTTATTTCACCCGTTTTAAAATTTCTGCTCTTCTGGATTTTTTTTTTATTGTTTGTTTCTTCGGTTACATCCAAAGGCCACTCTCAGTAAAAGTTTATATATATGAACAACCGCCCTTAATCATAAGCTATCTATATAAGTAGTTGAAAAAACCTTTTGATTGTATTTTCTTTTTCTTCAATATAAATAATAAACTACAAATAAATACAATAACATAAAATAAAAAGTGAATTTCAAATTTTCTAAAAATTTCATACGTGTAGGGATGAATTTTATTTCATGATAGTGACATTTTTTTTTCTCCCCAGAAAATGTTTTAAAATAAAATAAATAAATAAATAAGAGGTTTGAGAACAGACAGTTTTCTAATCATTTGAATGTTTAGTTATTCAACAGTTAAATTTGATAAAAGTGATATTTTTTATACTTGTATACATATTCTATAGTTTTTTTGTTGTTGTTATTTTTACTAAATCAAAAGTACTGTATTGTATGAAAGGGAAACGCATAATAGTTGAACTCGAGAAAAGAAAAGAAAAATTAGAATATGTTTCTAATGCATTCAAAGAAGTTTTTGTTGATGAACCACCTAATTCCCCCAAAACTAACACAAGTTTCATTTCAAAAGTATATATGAATGATATACATGGAAAACAGTTTACCGATGAACTGAAGCATTTCCGCCATTTTCTTAGTGTAATGGGGCAAGATCAGCACTCGGCAGAGCCAGAAAAGTGATATAAATTGCTGGTGAATAGTGACGGTTTGAAAGAAACATTTCCAAACGTGGAAAGCATTCTGAAAAATTTTCTCACATTACCCGTATCAAATGCAAGTGGAGAAAGATCATTTAGTGCTCTTAAGGGTGTATCAGAAAAAATATTTTTCCACCCTCAAGAGCTCGAAATTTTCTGAGACATTTTCAGACTCATTTTTAAAAGTAAAACCACGAAACTTGCTGGGGTGATTTCTGAAGACATGTTTAACATGCCGTGTGATTTCGTTTTCAGCTCAATTAATTAGAATTCGATTTTTAAACAATTATTTTCTCAGTATGACCATTTTTTTCATTCCCAGATCGCCCGCTTCGGAAAATTCGGTTCAAAACGCCCACTTTCAAAGCGTTTATTACAGTATTTTCTACATTTATCAAAAAATTAAGAAGCACGGCACATTATATAGTTTTTAAATAAGAGAATTTCCAAGTTTGATGTGTTTGAGAGCAAAAATGATTTTGAAAATGAATCGGAAAATAAGCAGTTTGGATCGGAATACACCCTTAAAAGAGTGAAAAATTATCTACGATCAACTCTTTCTCAAGTGCGTGCAATGTTATACATTGAGTGCAATTCTCTAAGCTCTGTAAATTACGATGAAGTCATAGACAATTTTGCTGCAGCTAAAGCCAGATGAAAATTTTTATAACGTTTCTAAATATGCGTTTATATATGGTTTAATTTAAATACAGGGTGTCTCATCAAGACAGCACAAACTCTGCACAGTGAGATTCCTCACTTAAAAAACATAAAACAAGACCAACGAACTATACCTCTACGACCCATAGTTTTCGAGGAGATGCAAAAGAAATGTATGACATCAGATGGGGTACAAGGAAAATTTTTTTTATTGGAAACATGAACATTGGTATCTGCTTATGTTTTCAGACTAAGATAAGTAAAATATCCACCGTGTATATTCAGACATGCACGCCTACACCGTGGAATGATGTCAAGCCGTCGTTTGAGTCATACTTAAAAGGCTGCATCTGATAGCTATTTTTTGTGTGCAATGAGCCATTCTACGGCGCGCGAATACCTCGATATGCGCGGTGGGCAGTTTGCTCCTCTTCGTCCTCAAACATATGCAAATACCAATTTCATGTTTCCGATGAAGTTTTTCTTTTCCTTGCACCGGATAACATGTACTCTTCTTTCGCATTTTCCTCGAAAATTATGCGTCATAGTGATAAAGATTTTGGGGCACTTTTTTTATGTACTCCAAGCGAAGAATCTGGTTATATACAGTTTGGTCTTGATGGGATATCCTGCATAAAGTGAATTTTGTATAATTAACAATTAATGCTTTCAATAAATTTTAATTAATTTGTAATTAATTAATGACTGTTTATTGCTTTAAAATTATAAATATACCCAATTTTTCAGATGGGGGGCCCCCAAAAAAGCTCCTGTGAGAGGGGCCCCTTACTTCATAAATCCGCCACTGGGTTCGGTTCTGAGCCAGCCCGTTTAAAAATCATTGGTACGGTCCGGACCGGCATGATCCGTTCAAAAATCCGTAACATAAACCTGGCCAATAATTTTCGCAAAAAATGTATAGATTTTTTAATCACCATTATTCTTCAATTAAAATTTTAAATTTATTCTTTTTGAAGAATAGTACATATATTTCTAGGCAATAAAAGTATGATAAAATGTGCTTATCCATGAAAAATTAATATAATAATATGAGTGAAAAGAATATAATACGTTTATTCGGGGGGGAGTTTCTAAAATTATTGAAATATTGATAGTGTAGTACCATAAGTTGATGGTTTGCTGAGCAGTGTTTGCCGTTGCACCGTTGTTGTGTTGTCAACGGGTCCATAATTACAAATGGCATACATTTGACAGTTCATATATGCATGATACATGACAGCTGACACAAATAACCTGTGAAATATTCATAGTTCAAAAAAGAACCAACTGATGGACAACCCTATATAAACGATTGCTAGATATGCCAAATGTTCTAAAATTTTCGACTCCCCTTTAACCTCCTTAAGGGGGGGGGGGGATTTCTAAAATCGCTGAAATAAGTGTTTAATTATTATTTATTTATTTATTTATTTATTATTATTTTTTTTTTTTGTAAATTTATTTTCTGGAATTTCACGCTTCTACCTAAAACGGATGCTGAGATATGCCAAATATTCTAAAATTTCCGACTCCCCTTTTAACCTCCTTAGCGGAGGGTAAAGTCGCTGAAATATGTGTTTAATTATTTTTTAGTAGATTTATTTTCTGGAATTTCACGCTTCTACCTAAAACGGATGCTGAGATATGCCAAATATCCTAAAATTTCCGACTCCCCTTTTAACCTCCTTAGCGGAGGGTAAAGTCGCTGAAATATGTGTTTAATTATTTTTTAGTAGATTTATTTTCTGGAATTTCACGCTCCTACCTAAAACGGCTTCTGAGATATGGCCAGTTTGTCTATATTTTTCGACCCCTTCCCTTTAACACCCTTAGGGGGGATTTTCAAAAATCCTTTCTTAGTGCACGCTTATAAGAAGTATCCCCCCCCCCCCCAGTTTTCATTATTCTAGTTTCAGTAATTTGGGCTGTCCGTTCATTATAAGTCAGTCAGGACAAACTACTATATAGTATTGCCAAGTCGATGTCTATAGCAACGTGAAGATGATGCTGAAAATTTAATTTTTATCTGATTTGAAAAAAATCTCAGCAAGATTTACTTCATTCTTTAACGGAGGGGGCATAGCCTCCATGGGGATGGGTTTACGCTTCCGCAGGCAATGATTCATGAATAAAGTGAATACGTAGTACATACATGGCTTTTGTTCTGGATCTGAAACACTTTTACCACTAAATATCAAAATTTTAGCACGAAAATTATACACAGATGTCGGAAACATTACATTCTGAACTCAAACGATTAGAGGTGAAACAATAAGATTTTTTTTTAAGTTTAATTGTATTCGAGATTGACTGTGAGAAAAAAATGCTACTATAATAACGACTCATTTGTTCAGACGGGTATGGTCCATTCTACATTGGATCACTAAAGCATATTATCCGGACCAACACATATAGACTGATAGATAAGCACTATTTTCTTGGTGTTTGGCAGCTGAACAATGTCTTTCTAATATACTAGTTTTTTACTTTCTTCTATCTTTACAAGAAGAAAGTATTGGATTCGTGAAAACTTTTGAATTCCGGTTTTCGACGGATTTACACGTTTTAGGGGTCAGGGAACCCGAAAAACATGTTTTTACAAAATGTCTGTCTGTGTGTCTGAATGTGACAAATTTTGTGGGTTCTCTATCTCAAGAACTAATGGGAGGAATTTATAAAAAATTTATATCCAGTTAGTCATGATATAAATTGGTGCTGTTTACGTTTTGGTGTAAATCGCCCAACAGGTGGCGCTGCTATGCTGCATTTTTCATGATTGCCGCAATAGCTTTATCAAGAACTAATGCACGACTTTTCATCAAACTTGAGATTCATGTATACCTTGATAAATATTGGTGCTGATAATGTTTTGGTGTAAATCGCCAAATAGGTCGCGCTGCTAGGCTGCATTTTGTAGGATTTACACGATTTTAGCGCTAGTCATATCTCAAGAACTAATGCACGGAATTTCATATTTTTAGAATCCTCATGATGGGCATAAATTGTCATTTAAGTTTGGCATTGTGATAGCGAATTTTGAAGTATTGACATGTAGGTGACACAGTGCCGAAACTAGCTTTTTTTGCATCCGGGGCAAACATGGATATTGCCCCCCACCCCCCCACCCCCTCCCTTTTCCGCAAAGTATTTTTACAAAGAGAATTTTACTAATTTTCTAATAGCCGACTTATTTTAAAATTTAAAATATGTAATCATAAAATACCTAATACTGAACTACGTAATCTACAATGGCAGATGAAAGGGGGAGGTCACGGGGGTCATGACCCCTTCTCTGAACACCTACATAAATATTCTAAAGACCATTTTTAAAATGAAATATACAGTAGAGTCCCGATTATCCGAATTTCCGCTTTAACCGAGTTATTTTCTTCTGATGGAAACTAAGGAGGGGGGGGGGCAGAGAATAAATGTGCCCCGGGTGCCAGAACGAAGGGGCGCCAAATGAAGGATTATACCTTTGGAATGGATCATTTTCTTCTGATAGACTGATGGCTTCCATTATTATGAAGCAGCCATTATAAATGAAGTGTTAGGTGAAGATGAAAGAGCAGCCGTACAAAGTTAGAACTCTGATTTTCTGGTCAGAATAGGGGGAGGGGGAATGGCCATAATTATTTTTTAAATAATTATGGGCAGTTTTTTTTTTTTTTTTTTTTTTTTTTTTTTTTTTTTTTTTTTTAATTATGACCATTTTCTTTTTAAAAAAAATTATGACACTTTTTTCCCCCATTCTGACCAGAAAATCAGAGTTCTAACTTTTTACGGCTGCTCTTTCATCTTCACCTAACACTCCATTTATAATGGCTGTTTCATAATAATAGAAACCATCAGTCCATCAGAAGAAAAGGATCCATTCGAAAGGTATAATCCTTCATTTGGCCCCCCTTCGTTCTGGCGCCCAGGGCACATTTATTCTCTGCCCCCCTCCTCCTTAGTTTCGGCCCTGATAAGATAGAAGAAAGTTTTGGGATTGACACATCCGACTAGTTAAACATTAAAGTGGTTCTCAAAAAATATTTTTATTTGCTCATCCCGAAAATTGCTGGCACATCTGATTCATTTTTAAACATAAAAGAATGATACTTGCAAGCATGGCTATTGAAGTGATTCGTAATCTTTTAAATGAAGTATATCTTGAGTTATAAACGTTTATTGTCTCAGGGCGGCAGTTTTTCTTTTTTCGAAAAACGTCAGGAAATTTGATTTAAAATGTTAATTTTGACAGCATTTTCTGCCTTTACCGAATAAACGGTTCTATAAGATAGTATCCTAATAAGTGCATCGGCCTATTTGGTGCATTCGTGAACAAAAAAGAATTAAAAGATATCAGAAACTAGTCAGTTTGGATTTGAGTACATCATTAAGTAACTAAAATATACATGCTAAAAATTTAAGTCTGTAATTAAAAACAGATTTATTATGTAAATAAAATGTACATGCAAAAATTTAGCACATTATTATATATTTTATTTTTTTCGTTTTTAATTAATTATTTAATTTTTTTTACCACGTTGCACTGCATCTTTATTTTTACCCCTCAAAATTCGATTTGGATTGTCAGAGTTCAACAGATATGGATGAGCGGAAATACTTTCCCTCAAAATTATCCCATAATTTGACTAGTTAAATACATCAGCAACAACAGTAAATGTGGGGAAATATAATTAAACTATGTCAATATTGCGGAAATTCTGAATTTGAGTTCTTTAATTTAAAAGCGTTATTTAGCAAAGCTATATTTTAAATGTTACATTGAAAAATCCTTTATTATTATACTACATAAACCATGTGCCTTTACCGAATAAACGGTTCAATAAGATAGTATCCTAAAAAGTGCACATCGGCCTATTTTGTGCATTCGTGAACAAAAAAGAATTAAAAGATATCAGAAAGTAGTCAGTTTGGATTTGAGTACATCATTAATATAATGGATATCAATAACATGGAATTACAATCGTCTGATTGATATTTAATTTATAAACTGGACTGAAATTTTCAACTCCGGGATCAGCCTGGATGATAATCATTTTACCCCAGGCCTAGTCCAGACTATTTATATGTGCTCGGTACACGGCCCCGTGCAAAAATCAAAATTTCTATCAAAAGTGCTGACAATTTTTAACGTACAATTAAGGTTCTTTTCGAAATCTGAAAAGATACATATGCATAGATATGTTTTACCGCATATTTGAAACTATATGTCCGCAAGTCATCGAATGCATTAAAAAAAACTAATACCGTTTAGAAAAAAAAAATGCAAAAAAAGTTTAAAAAAAAAAAAAATATTTTTTAAGCTCTATAACAATAAAAAGTAGATTTTTAAAATTATGCCTCTGTAGTTTATTAAACACAAAGTAAATTCCCAAAGATTACTTTCAGAAATACATAATGATTATCAAGGTTCGCACACTCCTTGGAATTTCCAAGGACTCTGGCACCACTATTAATGATAAGAAAATTTACATTTAATTTTTAAAACAAAGAATTAGCAATCACCACCTTTATTCACAGATTTTGCAATATTTTTCTACTGTGAAATACTTTGAAAATACTGTTAAAATTTAATGAACTGTGCGAACCCTGAAATGTCGCTATTAAACCATAAAATAAAAACAATGCACAGGACGCGTTTCGAAAATCAATGTCACTATTATATAATAAAAAAAAAAAAATGGCCGGCCAGGCCAGGTTATCGGCAATGTCTGAGAAGAATTCCACTCAGATTTCCTGAAAGAAAAGTCCTCAACCCTACAGCTATGAACATCATACAGAATAGATATTCCCATCCCCTACTCCTTTCCTCCTCTGTTCCTTTTCCCTATGTTCATCAGGAAGTGACGTGTAGACTTCCCAAACATGGGTTTGCCAGAAATAATTCGCTATCGCTCTTTCCGAGTGAAATTCAGCGCCATCTATTGGAAAAAGGTGATTTGGTGTATTACTGACTCTTAGCTTTAAATATATAAATTTTTCATGCATTCTCCGGGACTTCTTCAGGAAAAATACTTAATTGTTGCTATATATACATTTGTTATTGTTTAATATATATTTTTTTATTTTGAAATTATTACATACATATTGAGTTAATGTCTGAAGTTACATTTTTAAAAATAAATATCAGACTATAAAAGGTTTATTTTGCAAATAATTTTTATTTCTGTTACTACATATTTTTAAATATATAAGGATAATTTTGAAATAATGATTTACGATGTTATTAATTGATTACAAGGTCAATATTCCTAAAAATTAAATTAATTTTTTTTCTGTGATTTCTTAAATCGGTGTATGGTTGTGGAGACCTGATCAATCTTTACCTCCATTTTGTTATTTTGTCCCTGATCCAGACATTTTAACATTAACATTGATTTGAATGAATCACAATTCATCTGATGTCATTTTTTTTTTACTCCCAAGTTTGTGCAATATAAGAATTTTAAACATAAAATTTTCAGGTTTGATTTTCATTTACATAGGTTTAGAAGTATTATGGCTCTCTATTAGGATAAAATAAAATTTTAAATAAACATTTTTTATGCAAATAATATTCAATTTTATTCTGAGAATAAATTTTTCAATTACATAGAAACTATTTAAATCTGATTTTTCTATCCAAATGCAATAATTTATATTTTATTTTCTGCATGGTTTTCCTTATCAGGAAAATTACTTTCATACCAGAAAATTTATTTATTTTTGTTTTATTTACAAAATTTTAGTACATGTTATGAATTTTTTACATTGTTTAAAAAAAAAAATTACTTAATATATATAAAAAGTTAAAATTGCATTTTACTTTCATTTTACATTTGATTGATAGATTGTGGTCCATTAGGTTTGAGTTTATAAATGAGTAGTCTATGTTTTGCGGGCCAAAACAGGCGGTGTGCTAGTATGTAATAGTACACTGGGATCTATTTGTTTTTACCATTCAGCATTCTTGATATGTCATAATTTTTTCATTTAAAATTTACCATAGCCACAAACTACACCAACTTAATTTTTTAATATATTATATTTTATTTGGGATATCAGTATCATGTTGCTACAATTTTTTTTTTATATATACTCAACTATTAATTCTCTTTTTACATTAAATTTATAAATTATGGTCATTTGACAATTATGAATTTTCAACTTATATGTCCATTTTAATCATTTAAATTTCTGAATATACTTATATATCTCTTGTCATACAACCTTAAATTTGTTTACAAATAAAATAATTTACAAAAGATATAGATATAAATATATCAAAATTATGCTATTTTCCAGATTTTATTAATATTTATCAAACAACATTGACTTACAATATAAGCAATTCTCTCATGTCATTTTTATTAATACCCCTTAAAATTCATTTATTTTTTTTTTCAAGCTATAGCATATTCAGTTTTAACCACCAGTTTTTATATAATACTTTTTTTGGTAGTTCTGTTTGTACACAATGGTTTTGTGGATTAGCCAGTGCATATTAAACCGAAAAATCCAGTGTTTTGTGGCAACAGACTACACTTCATTTGGAAATTCGAGGCTCTTTTTACTGTTATGAAGTCAAGTTAACCCTGTCCTTGTACTTTTGAGCGCCACCAGATTTCTGGGTCTCAGACAGTTTAGAGAGTCCAGTCGCAATTTCTGGACGCAATAACTTAAATTTTAATTCCTATTTTATCGATTTTTTTCTTACCATGATTGTTTCGTATGCGTTACAATCCAGAGCAGAAGAATCTCGTAATTCTCGCTGGCATTTAGTTAAGGGTCGTGACACAAAGGAATATGGCATTCCTCCGCCTTCCAGTCTTGTTCTGCGGTTTAGGAAACTTCTGATAAAATCCATTTATTTGATAATATTTATTTGATGCTATAGCTAAAGTTCAAATTTATTTATTTATTATTCACTTACAATAGCAATTTGTTGGACTTTGAGAAAATATAGTGTTGTTATTTTGCTGAGGAATTTATTTTTAATGATAAAGTTAGTTAAACTTAAAGGGTACCCTATAGCTTATAAAATTGAGATAGAAATATATATAAATGAAAAATAAGAAAATGAAAAATATGAAAAAATAATAGAAATGAAAATAATGAAATGATGAATAAAAATATAAAATAAAATTATAAAATGAAATGAAAAATAAAAAATGAAATGAAATGAAAAAAATGAAAAATATAATAAAATGAAATGTACATATAAATATATATTAGACTGATCTAGGCGAATGTCAGGACTTTGTTTATGTGTTGTGTAGAATGTTTGTTTTTTCCCTCAGGCTGACCTGGTCTAATTCAGTTATGATGAGCACACACAGAGGGTAAACTTGGCTTAGCTTGGGTAATTTAACCTTCCAATAAGTCCCTCAAGGTGCAGTTATATCTATTTTGGATATCATGGGCAGTATACTTATCAAATTGAGCGGAATAGTTTGTTTGAGTTTGTAAATATTTTTTTTTTGGTTTAACGCTAGGAGACTTAGATCAGACATTCCATTGTTGTCGAAGGTCATACTATGGGGCAACTGCCTTACGTTTTTGACCTGTGTACACAATGAAGAGATTGTATATTGCAATCTATTTTTTGATGCTATTTTACTTTATTTCCTCAGCATTTAACATTTCAGTACCAATATTTTTTTTTAAAGAAAAAATTTATGAAATAAAAAATAAAAATTATTACCCAAATTAAATAATACTATAAAATTTAATTATTATTCCTTTAAAAAAAAAAAAATTTCAAGTAATATTGGACATATATCATTTTTTTTAAAAAACTCAGATTTCTAAGCCAAAATTACTCATTATATTCAATTGGTTGAATTTTTTATGTGGATATACAGATTTGTTATATATTGTAAAAGTTCTAGATAAATAGTAACGTAAATATGCTATTTTATTTTGCCCTTTTAAAATTATTTATTCAGTTGTGAGAGTCATATTTACATAGGTCACTTACCTTATCCTTACTTTGGTGCAATATATTGAAGTCTTGGAGAATGTCTCGGGTTTCTTCATAGTGAAATTTTTAACTTACCTGAACATCTATTTCCTGTAAAAATTTGTTGTTTTGGTTCTTTATGTTTTCTTCTTTGGTTCTATGTGTTTGCATTATGTATTGTTGTTTATTTGTATTTGTTATGTCAGTATTTGAGTATGCCAAAGATTTTAGAAAAATTTGTATACTTATATTTTTATATAACATATTTTATGTGTAGGCGCAAGCGTATTTATTTTTATATATATTTTTATACATTTTTATGTTGTGTTTATGTTGATATGTGTCAATTGTCCAAGAAACTGGGGCAGATAATTCCTTTTGATTTTGGCTTTGTTTTTAAGTTTTGGAAAGTTCAAATTGCTCGATGCCACAGGCAATAACTTTTTTTTTAATGCTTTTTTTTTCCTTAGGGGTAAGGTAAATGTTATATAATAACATCCTTTCCAATTAAAATTAATTTAAAAAGCTATTTTAAAATATTTAAATTAAATTAAAAAACTTCTTTACTTTCAAAATTTAAATTCTACCTTTAAATATTCATTAATTTTCGTTAAGTTCGTTTTTCAGTTAAATTTCACTCAAAAACAATTTAATTTAATCGCCATAAAAGATCGTCAAAAATTATCAATATTAAAATAATAAATCTTAAAATTAATACTTTCTACTGTAATAGAATATTTTTATAATAATTTTCAAATCTAAAATTCATCATTTAACGTTATTTCATTCAAAAACTTTTATTACTATGTGTGGCATCGTCGATTTTAAATCAGCCAATCAACGACGTCCGTTCTAACGGCGGGTTTTTGTAGCGTCTGTTTTTGGGAATAGCGTCGCTCTCTTCCTGCCTGGATTCTACGGTGAGCGGACGTACTCCGCTTTCGGCGGCTCCGCCTTTTTCCTTTTCATGGCATATCAGCGTTGGACTAAACGGGTCCTTCGCTCGATATGGCCATTTCTTTTAATTGGTAACTTATTATGAAAAAGTTTAAATTTTGATTCCTCCACCAACCCAATCCTTTAATAGAAATACCAAATGGATTATGTCGACTTCGTTATCATTGGCATCCTGCCGATGACGGCTACGCAATTTTGAATCACAAAAATGAGGTGATGAATACAGACATCGATTCCCATTGCAAGAGTTCCTCTGTAAAAGCAAATGAATCATGTTTCATATGATTTATCATTGCCAAGTAATTTCTTTCGTTATAAATGAATAACAGTATCTACCAAAGGAAAATGATCAGTGCTTAGCGATCTGAAATTTTTGTTTTCTGGACGTGGTCCAGCGTGACAACTTACTTGTGAGTCTTCAACTATTATAGTTTTTACGGTGCATATTCGGCGATATTAGAGACTTCATTAGTTCTACGAACTTAAAGCCGATTTGTATGGAGAAACTCTGACAGTAGTGATTCAATGACTTGTGTTAATGACAACAGACTGAAATGGTTAACGGAGTTGAAGAATCTACGTAACATTCAATATTTAATAATTCAAAATGTTTACCTAAATATAATTAAGAGTCAATATCTGTTGAATATCCTTCCAAATCATATATGATAATGTTGGCATCCATGTTAAACAAATGTGTGTTTCATTATTTGATGAATATTCATTTATAGAAAAGAATCTGCGCAGATTTCAGGTCCGAAAATGATAAATAAATATACAATAAAGATTCTTATTTGTATATATGTAGTGTTATATTTTGTGTTTTAAATTTATCTAATGAATTTTTTATGTAAAAATATCATTACACCATGAAGAAAAATGGGTAAGATTTACGAGCAAAAATAATTTGGAAAATACGTTTGTTATTTCAAATATTCTCATTTTTCACGCCACAGTAACAAGAGTTCAGGTAAGAGGTTTCTATTATATATTTTACCATGAAGATTCCTCAGATTATATTTATTTACTTCCTTCACATCCAATGTTTACTAACCACTAAAGTTCACTGGCCAATATTTAAAAGTAAACTTTCTCCTTTATTATTCATATTAAAATCACATATAATATTTATAACTCTTATTTTTAATAATTTAAATTTAAAATCCTTCTTTCCCTTTATTATATTTTTTTTTTTTCTCTACCTAACATTACGCAATGAATGAACAAAAATGTAATTAAAATAAGTTTTGATTTCATCCTTTTTAATGTAAATATAAATAAGCTGCTTTTGTATAAGTTCTAAGCAGCATCTGACTAAAAACTTGTTTAATTAATCCGAATTGCATATTTCCATCTGCTCATTCAGCAAAAAATATCAAAATACTTTTATGGAACATTTACAACAATGTAACGTAAGTGAAGGGGTGGTGTATCCATCTTTAAATCTACCTTATATTATTCTCAATATTCTAAAGTGTAAAGTATTCGACGCTCTAAAGTGAAAAATTTGATCTCGATGGGTTAATAATGTTCAATTTTATATAGAACATATCTAGTGTCCTAAAATGGTTTGACTGACTTTAAAGTTCACTAACTTGCAAATGGTGGCAGCTACTTAAAAAAATTCTTGCAGGAGGGTTATGTAAGATGTCAGGAGTTTTTTTTACAGTTATTCTCGATTTAATAGCAGCGATACATGACACTGCTAGCAATAGGTGCTAAATCGGGGACTGATTTTTTGCTTCTCTTCTCTCTCAGTATTGATGCGAAAGAAGGAGATTAAACGTATGGAATGATTCTCAGTTGCCAATGCAATTTTGTTCTTAGGCATATGTTCCCACTGCATATATTTAATCTCCTTCTTTCGCATCAATATTGAGAAAAGAAAGAGGCCAAAAATCGGGCGCCGATTTAGCGCATATTTCAAGCAGCGCCATCTAAACTAAATTCGACAATCGCAGTAAAAAAATCCTGACATCATACATAACACTCCTGCAAGAATTTAATTTTATAGCTGTCACCATTTGCAAGTTATTGAATTTTAAAATCAGTCAGTCTATTTTAGGACTCCGGGTAGATAAATATATACAGCCACAGATACGTACTTTTAAAGATATATATAAATTTAATTTAGTCGGCAAAATCGTCATATACGCCCCCCTAATGAATTCTGCTTAAATACGCCCCTACTATGTTGATGTAATGTTGTGTCGTGCTTATATGTGTAACCTAAATAGAATAAGTTATGTGTGAATAAATGTATGCAAGTAATTTCGCTGTATACATCCATTGGAGCCTTCGACGGTTCGCTACATTATTAACAGAACTTCATAACAACGCACTCAACACACTCAAAGTATAATCGCTCTGGTTTTTACGGCATCCATCATTTGGCAGTATCCAAATAGATTTTTCGCCGTTAACGAGACGAGATTGACCAATCAGAAGCCTGCATGTTTGCGAACTTTTCGTTGTTTGAATCAAAGGCTTTTAAGATACATAGATTAACACTCAAGATGGGACATTTCCATAGAGCGTAATGGTAATGCGATTGCGATGGTAGCGCCTTTATTTGACATTGGGAAAGAAACTCCCCATCCTTGTAAAATTTTTATCATTGAGCATCTACCTTATTGTGATCTTTCTTTTTTTAATGTTTCATGTTTACGTTTTCCATAGAATCTTACACCGATACATGAACACAGAATATATATTCTATTTTATCTATCTAACATCTATTCTATGGTCATGCACAGACATATGCTTTTTTTTTCTTTTTTTTTTTTTCCTACATGATGAGTGAACGATATAAGTGCAGTGAAAAACAGGGTAGAAATTGCCTCTTGAATGCTATATATGAAGTAAATATGATACAATTGGATTTAAAGCTGCATAAAGTAAGGGTGTAATATAAAAATATACGAAGTATTGCATTCTACAAATCCCAGAAAATTTCATAAACATTCCCATTCAGTAGGAAAATTTTTATGGCCAATGTTTTATTAATTTGTGAAGTTTAACATATTAAACAATCGTTACAAAAATCTTTTAAAATTTATGCATTTTCACTTTCTAAAATAAAAATATTGTTTTTAATGTAAATAATGTACTATCAATCCAATAATATTTATAATATTAACATATAAGAAATAATAATAAAATTACAGATGGGGAAAAATTCATTTCGACAAATTTTTAGAATTATATAAATCTAACAGTTAAAAATAAATAGAGCTACTGACATTACTCTCAATAAAGTTTTATTCGATATGAATAAATTAACACAATACCTGAATTTGATTTTTTACAATTTAATCTCATAAACTTACATATTTACGTTACTAACAGCATTTTGTAGGGTTTTCTTTTATATTATTACTCTAATTATCATTTTGTAAATTACCAATACAAGTACGGTAGAAAAAAAAGCAGCTAAATAAATAAAGCAAGCATGAATAAAATATCGTCTGACACCTGCTTCGTTTTAGGAAAGAAAAGATATTCAAAGTATAGAGGGTAAACATATTTCTTCAACATAGGTAAATTTCGGAGGCTTGTTAATTCTTCCCCCTTGTCGGTAGCATAGATTAAGGACCAAGATGGGACATTTACGGCAAAATCTGTAATGGCAACAGTACTGGCGTCACTATCGGCAAGGGGGAAGAACTAACAAACCTCCGAAATTTACCTATGTTGAAGAAATATGTTTATCCTCTATGGTTTGAATATCTATTCGTTCCTAAAACGAAACAGGTTTCAGACGATATTCTATTCATGATTGCTTTATTTATTTAGCTGCTTTTTTTTTTTTACCGTACTTGTATTGTTCATTTTTAACTTGCAAAATGATAATTAGACTAATAATATAAAAGAAAGCCGCCTGAAAATTCTGTTAAGAATGCAAATATGTAAGTTTATAAGATTAAATTGTAAAAAATCAAATTCAGGTATTGTGTCAATTTATTCATATCGAATAAAATTTTATTAAGTGTAATGTCAGTACCTCTATTTATTTTTAACTTTTAGATTTATACAATTCTAAAATTTGTCAAAAGGAATTTTTCCCTATCTGTAATATTATTATTATTATTTCTTATATGTTAATATTATAAACATTATTGAATTGATTGTACGTTATTTACATTAAAAACAATATTTTTATTTTATCTGTAAGGAAGTGAAAATGCATAAATTTTAAAAGATTATTGTAACGATTGTTTAATACGGTAAACTTCATAAATTTATAAAACACGGGCTATAAAAATTTTCCTGCCAAAGGGGAATAATTGTGAAATTTTCTGGGACTTGTAGAGTTCAACAATTCGTATATTCTTATGTTACACCATTGCTTTTGATATATAGCATTCAAGACGAAATTTTTACCTAGTATTTGTTGCACTTAAAACCGTTCACTAAACATGTAAAAAAAAAAACAACATATATCCGTGCATCAACATAGAATAGATATTAGATATATAAAATAGAATGTCTATTCTATGTTCATGTATCGGTGTAAGATTCTATCGAAAACATAAACATGCAACATTAAAAAAAGAAAGATCACAATAAGCATACTACAAGGCTGGGGAGTTTCTTCCCCATTGACACTAAGGACACTACGATCGCAATCGCATTACCATTACGCTCTATGGGAATGTCCGATCTTGGATGTTAATCTATGGTCGGTAGTGACGTTAGTACTGTTGCCATTACAAATTTAGCCGTAAATGTCCCATCTTGGTCCTTAATCTATGTTAAGATACAAAGAGTGCGTTCAAGATGAACCCGCTCCGCACGCGCGAGCTCAAGAGACAGAAACATGGAGTGGGTCTCTATTCTATCACGGATGGAATAAACGTTCAGTGCATTCAGGAACAGATCATGGATTTGATTAATTATAGTGCAAATTATAAAGATATTCTGTTGCAAATGGAACGTGAGTTAGATAGCTGAAGGGATAGAACATTGAACTCGAGACTAGAGGCGATGGGTTCGAATCCTTCCTGCCCCAAATTGTGTTAATAGTTTTTGTTATTTTATTGGTTGCTTTATATTTTTCATAATAAATAAGATATTTTTGATAAAGATATTTTCATTATACAGAGGCACGTCTATTTCTATTACAATAATAAAATACTTATTTAAATGCGATAAAATGAGGTATTTCGCGATGAAAGTTTTACATTTGAACGCCTTTTAATATTCTGAGCTCCGTTTCAAAGTGATATATGTATATATTAAGCAAATAAAAAAATAATATATATTGTGTGAAAATATCCCTTTGCGCGTAGGATAATTTCTTGACTTTTTTTCTTTGAAGTACTTTAGGAGTGAATTTTTATAGAGACTAGGATGGAAATCATATTTTACGGTGAATATTATAAAAATAAAATGTAATAGATCAGTTTCAACCACGTGACCACATGCCCCCCAAGTTTCCACCAACCAATCAAAATCACCGATCTTTTAGCACTCAACCGATGAAAGTGGAGAAACCCGAGAAAATTGGGAGGCAAACAAAAAACATTCACACGTTTGCCAAGCTGGTTGCTAGGGTGTGCGTCAGTTGAAATTGATCTATAGATGTACATTATTTTAATTAAAAATATCTGCACATATATTTTTTAAAGAGATAAAATATATGGGTTTGCCGCCTAGCTTTGTAGTGAATAAAGTATGATTAGAATGTTTATAAATTTTCTCCTGAAGTAAGTATTTTGCTTATACTAACAGGATTTTGAGTGCCATGTATTTCTCATCTTTTCTGAGTTGGCTGCATTTTTGTAGCAGCAAGTAATGTGTTTTTGATTTGATTAAATTCTTCTTTTATTTTTAACAAATCCAACAATAGTGATGATTTTAACCAGCTAAATAATCCTATTAATCCACACGATATTAAAATATGCAATCATAAAATAAGAAATATATATACTAAAATCTTCTCTGAAACACTGTCTAATTAACAATGCAAATTTCACTGAAATCCATCCAGTATCATGGAAGACGATAGTATTCCAGAGACGCAGCCTTAAGCCTAAAATCGTATCGTATCGTATCGTAGAATTCGTAGATGGCGGAACTCATATATATACCTAACTCGACTTCAAAGAAAACGCAAAAAGCCGCCTTTCAATAACTCAGCAAATATAGCTCTTATTATTCTGATTTTTTTTTAAACAGCCTTATATCTGCAGTCTAATCCTATTCTGAAATTTTTAGATTTCTAAGTGCAGTATATTTTGAGATCTAAATAGCCATTTTTAAAGCAAAAGCGATGTCAGAAATTCCTAATTTCGATTACGCGAAAACGGCCCGGGCGATTTTCTTTAAATTGATATATAATATAAATCTGTTTTATGTGAAGAGAATAAGATAACAGTTGTTTCCGGGAAAACTCTAATTTTTTTTAATTCAGATTTTTTTCCCTCCGAAAATCACATGGGCGATCTTATTAAAATTAATATATAATATGAATCTATTTTAGATGAGCCGAATAAGACCATGTTTGTTTCCAGGAACACCCTTATTCGTTATATAATAAGCATGAAAAATCGGACTACATTTTTCCGCCATTTATGGGAATTTCACCGAAGATGCGCCACTGTTGTGCGCTTACTTTCTCTGATCAACTTTTAGTGGAAAGTTTACGTACCTTCTGTAGCTCAGTCGGTTCACAGATTATATATCTCACAGATATGAAAGAGGAGCAAAAACCCGTACCGGCGCGATTCTAGCGCCACTACTGAGCACAGGCGGGAACAAATGCGCGAGCGCGGAATTTTATAAACATAAACTGTTACTGTCACTTTCACGTGTTGTAAAGTTTGATATTGAGAGATCTATTTGAGAGATTTATAATTTTGCAAAAGCTCTTTTCAGAGCTATTTTTCTTGTATATAAAAATTATATATTTACAAGTGCTCTTTTTAGAGCTGTTTTTTTGCAATTAATTATTGCAAAATGTCAAAAAATCAGGTGTTTTGTCAAGCGCAATCATGTGCAAACACCAACAGGAACAGCAATTTGTCGTTCTTTTGTTTTCCTACAGGAAATAAAAGAAGGTGAGTAATTTCTGTATTTATAAATTATAAATGCATGAAATCTAGCTTTATTTTACTTTTTTGTAGATTTCTTTTTTACGTATCTTTCATCCATTTCCATGTGTCTTTTTTTAATACGTGTTTTTGATTGGCATTTCGATTTACATTTTCTTTCCGAAAATTTAATCACACGCATTTTGTATTGTATTTAAAACTTTAAAAAAAAATTGTTCTTTATTTTTAAGAAAAAAGTCATTACATTTTCTGTTATTTTGTGAAAAATTGTTCTGCATTTTAACAATAAATAATCGATCATAAAAATTTCCTCGCCACTCCCCGTACCCCGTATTTTTAAGTGGCGTTTTCCCTTTGGTCCCTTTTCAAGAGCACAAAATCTAAAATCTTTAAAACTATTCAGTTTATTTTTTTCTGTCCTATTTATCAATATTTAGTAATAAATGATTAATCATCTATCAAACTCCATACCTCCAATCATCTAATCAACTTCTCCCCCACCTCCAAATCAATAAATAAAATAATAGTTGTTTTGAAATAATTATAAATAATAATCCTAAATTTCTACTGCCACATGGCAAAATCTGACCTCCCCCCCCCCCCCGCCCCCTTAGCCATTTGAATGTTTAAAAGTTGTATTTACAAAACTGAACTTTTAAGCAGTGCTGTAGTTGGGGAAAAAAAAATATTTGTGGGAACTCAACTTTTCATAGAGTAGATGTTGATGCTACCAGATTTTTACTAAGCAAAAAGCCAATTTAAAACATTTAGCCAAAAGCTGACTTTTTTAATTAACAGTTATAATTATTATATTCTAGTATTTATAGTATTGTATTTGTATGGTATTCAACTAAAATCAATATTTAATCGCATAGTAACATTTTCCATCATGGATTAAAATTTATTTGAAATAACAAATAAATCCATACATTATGTACTAGCACATCTATCCTAGAAGTTTCCATAAAGAACGATAATGAGATTCTTTCAAGGAAGCTCCTACATGGCTTATGAATATAAGTGAACTGACTTATTCAATAAGGAATGAATTTCTCTCATCGGTCATGTTATTCATACAGAACTTTTCACTTTCAATACTTACAATGAATACTTTTTCACATTCAGACATTAAAATGGATATACAGTCGAGGATCTTTATAACGCAAACCTAAAAACACAAGGTTGTGCGCTATATAGAATTTTGCGTTATATGGATCACATCATTAAATTCACCTTGTAAACATGTCCAAATATATCTGAAACATATCAAAATACATTAGAATATCTTTATACTGCATTCCTTGTTACCAAGAGTTATCCAAATTATAAATTTTTGCATAATATAGGTCAGACATTGTTAAATTTACTCTATAAACATGATCTCAATATAACTGACACAACCATCCTTTACATTAGACATTTTCAAAAATGTTTATTGTGATAATAGCATTTTTTTCTGTAAAAAAGTCTTAAATTAGAAGATAAAGTTGAACTAATGTATCAAATTTAGTCCTCTAGAGAGTAGCAATATTTTACAATGTGAAAATGCAGGTGCTTTTTAACTGCAAAAATCATTCTTTACATTTGAGAAGTTGTGCGTTATATGGAGAATTGCGTTATATGGAATTGCGTTATAAAGATCTTCTACTGTAGTTTCCACAATCTGGGGAAGAGGGTTTGGCTCTCTTGGCTCATCTCTAGTATCAATAAATTTGATAATTATCGTTATAATAAATAACAATAACTTTTTTTTTGCTTGTGAAAAAAGAAAAGTTTTGTGTTCCTGCATGCTATTTTTTTTATAGTTACAAACCAAATATTTCTGGAAACAGCATTGCCATCCAACTACAGCACTGTTTTTAAGTCCTCAAACTTTTCTTGCATTGGTCTTTCATTTTTATTTTCCCCCACTCTTTATTTTTTTTTTCACAATTTCCACTTATCATTTTGCACATTCTGTGCACAAAATTTTTAAGCCTCTTTAATTAAAAGAAAAATTCTATTTATAATTCTATTAACAATAAATAACTTTGTTTGAATTACTGCTCTCCCTCCTTTCATTCTTTATAACAAATAAATTTTCTAAATTTACTCCTCTGCAACTGTCAATAAAAAATTACAAACTCAATTTAATAGAATTATTTAAAACTAGATATGTTTATATATTTATGTACATTTATTTTCCTAGATTGGAGAAATGGACGGCTAACATTCAGATGAAACCGATTACTAGAACTCGTCAATACTTATGCTCCGATCACTTTCGAATGGAAGCATTTACAAATACTTTGAAAAGGCGGCTTCTCCCAGAATCTGTGCCTACCATTCAAGTAGTTGATGTTCATAGAAAAATCCAGCTGCACGCACCCTCATCTTCAGTCCAGCTGCATGCACCCTCATCTTCAGTCCAGCTGCATGCACCCTCATCTTCAGTCCAGCTGCACGCACCTTCATCTCCAGTCCAGCTGCATGCACCCTCATCTTCAGTCCAGCTGCACGCACCTTCATCTCCAGTCCAGCTGCACGCACCTTCATCTCCAGTCCAGCTGCACGCACCTTCATCTCCAGTCCAGCTGCACGCACCTTCATCTCCAGTCCAGCTGCACGCACCTTCATCTCCAGTCCAGCTGCACGCACCTTCATCTCCAGTCCAGCTGCACGCTCCTTCATCTCCAGTCCAGCTGCACGCACCTTCATCTCCAATACCATTTAAAACACCCAAGAGTACATCGAGTTTTCCTTTCAAACTTACGCCGAAAAGCAGAAAATTGAACAGATACAAATCTTTAATTTACAGGTTGAAGAAACGACTATATTTCAAAAATTCTCCGAATTCCCCTAATATATCCAAAACATCTGCTTTGAACGTGCTTCGGAAACATTTACGGCCTTCTTTGTATAGCATTCTGGAAGCACAGTTAAGGAATACGGGTCCTGCAAAAGGAAGGCGCTGGACAGCTTCTGACAAAGCATTTGCTTTTAATATTTATTTAGCATCGACTGCAGCATACAAGGTTTTAAAACGTTTTCTTATACTGCCATGTATAAGAACATTGAAACGTTCTGTACAAGGTCTTTGTGAAAATACAGGGTTTTGTACAGAAATATTTATGGTACTGGAAAAGAAAGTCAGCCATTTAAATGAAAAAGAACGACTGTGTGTTTTGAGTTTTGATGAGATGGCAATAAGACCATCTCTTCATTATTCACCGAGAAAAGATGTTGTTATAGGTTATCAAGATGATATATCTGTTACTGATAATTCACCTATCAAAATAGCCACTAATGCTTTGGTTTTAATGGTGAGAGGCTTGTCCACTAAATGGAAACAAATTTTAGGATATTTTTTAGTGCACCGCAGTATGCCAGGAAAATCACTAAAAACACTTGTGGTCTCTTGTATTTCTAAACTCCAGGAAATAGGACTCAAAGTTGTATCTACGGTTTGTGATCAAGGGCCTAATAATATATGTTTGTTCAATGAACTTGGACTGTCGATAGATCAAACCAGTTTTGAAGTTAATAATCAAAAAATCTTTTTTATGTTTGATCCACCTCATTTACTCAAATCTTTCAGGAACAATTTGATGAAATATAAATTGGAGTTTGAAAGGCCTACTTTTGGAAGAGTTACAGCTGACTGGGAGTATATTCGTAGTTATTATGAAATAGATAAAAAAAATGATCCACGAGTAACACCAAAACTGAGTAAAACACATATTGAACCTGTTGGCCGAGCAAAAATGAAGGTCAAATATGCTGCACAGGCACTCAGCACGTCTGTTGCAGCTGGTATTTCCCTACTGAAATCAGTTGGCAAATTTGATGAACCAGCGCAACACACAGCTCATTTGATTTATACTATGGACAAACTGTTTGATAGTTTCAACAGCAGTGAAGAGTACGGTAAAAAGAAAATGCTCTGTGCTGTAAAAAGAGACTCTGCTCATTTAACATTTTGGGAAGAAATGCTTCCTTTTGTTGAAAGTTGGGCTTTCAAAAAGGATGATGACAAAACTGTTCACACTCATTGTAAAAACGGATGGATTGTGACATTAAAATCTGCAATAAATTTATGTAGAAATTTATTCGAAGAACATGATTATGCATACATCTTAACTAAACGTTTTAACCAGGATGCACTGGAAAATACATTTTCTATTATAAGATCGAAAAGAGGTAACGATGAAAATCCAGATTGTTCGCAGTTAGTAAGTTGTTTGCAAGCAGTTATGGTAAATAACATTTTTACCATGTCTAAAAATACAAACTGTGAAATAGACTTCGATGAAGTTCTTGTATCGTTAAAAGATAGGAGTCCTTCCAAATTTTCCAGTTTAACATCATTATTCAGTGACCATGTTAAAATAAATCCAGATGTCCCACTGAATGAAATTCCATGCTTGCCATCTGATACTGTAAGACAAAATGTCATTTATTATATTGCCGGATATGTTGGAAGGAAAGTAGTTTCAAAATTAAACTGTGATCATTGTGAAAATACTTTATTTGATACTACAAATGCTGCAAATGACAATTCTTTATTGACTCAATATAAAGATTATTCAGGTAGTAGTTTGAAAAAACCGAGCAATGAATTATTCAATATAGTGCATAAAATGTATGATGTTGATACAGCTCATATGTTTTGGTCTACAGATGTGATACAAAACATGGTAAAATTTCACGGAGATGTGATCAATTTCAATAATTTAAATATTCACGAAATTCACAAAGAAAAAGTGCAAAAGATTATTAGCATAATAATCTCAAAAATTCAAATATACAAACACATTAAAAAAGTAAACGAGGATTTAAAAATAGAATTTCAATCAAAGTCTATAAAAAAGTAGGTGTTTTTTTTTCCTTCTATATTTATCTTACCATCTTGAGTTTATGCAAAGTAACACATATCTTATTCTTATGTCAATTCTCTGACATTTCCATGACAGGGATAATATTCATTTTCAAAATTTTTTAATTTGCTAATAGCAATTTTTTTATTAAATCTGTGAAATAAGGTAATAAAGATTAAATAACACAATGCAACTTAGTCCTGTAAAGTGTAATAATATTTCTACGGTGTGGATTGCAGATGCTTCTTCACTGAAATATTCATTTTTATATCTCAAACATTGTGTGTTAAAAGTGAATTGCGTTATAAACTGAGTTGGCAAATTTGAATTTCTTCTGCTATTGTAAGAAATGTTTTTTCTTTAATACTTTATTAGATATAACTTATGCTAATAGCAAATTTTGTTCTTCGACAATAGCAGTTTTTTTTTTTTTTTTGTCATATTTGCTCATAATACACAAGCTGTTACACATTAGTTTACACATGCAATAATAATAAAAAAAAAACTTATTGGCAAGATTTGCATTATTAAATACTGGTGATATTTACTATTTATTAAAATTATTAATAACTGCATTTAATATTAAATAGTTAACATTACTTCAAATTAATAATTATTAAACAATTAACTCTCTGATTAGCAACATATTATACATTTTTAAGCTTTAATTATTAAAAGAAAAACAATAAATAAAGTAATATTCATTTTAGAAAGAAAAAGGGGTAAGATAATATTAAATAGTTAACATTACTTCAAATTAATAATTATTAAACAATTAACTCTCTGATTAGCAACATATTATACATTTTTAAGCTTTAATTATTAAAAGAAAAACAATAAATAAAGTAATATTCATTTTAGAAAGAAAAAGGGGTAAGATGCTAGTTTAAAAAAAGGGCACTATTTCATGAGGAAATATATTAGTAATGATATAAGAAAAAAAAAGTTCTATTATTTTTGCAAGATCTTGGGGCACATGATCTAGAAATATTGTTGAATAGGGAGGTTTTAAACCATTAAACACAAACTATGTTTTAGTAAGGTTTAGATCCATAATATTGAAAGAGATATATATTTTTTTTTAATGAAACTTTTAAAACAGGTGGATTTTTCCATGTGTTTAAAAGTTGTTTTCAACTAGATTTATCACAGATTTGCTTACATTTTCTTTGCAAAGTTTGTATGTACAGTACAGGACCCATTATCCGGAATTCCAAAATCTGGAAGGACCCAAAATCCGGAAGAAAAAAATGTGAAAATTTTCTAAATTTGTAAATTTTTACTAAAATTTTGTAATTTCTGAAATTTTTCGAAAATTTTACAGATTCCTAATTTTTTTTGTCTATTGTGTTGGAATATGTAACCACTAAAATATGTTACATCCCCCCCCCACCCCCGAAATTAGAAAAAAGTCATTTTTCTGTCAAATTTTAGTTTAAAATTAATTTATATTACGATTTTTTTTTTTTTTTTTTTATCATCAGATATTTCATTTCGACAAAGTATTGTGGCGACACAATTATGTTACTTGAATCAGGGGTGATTCTGAGTAACAAACAAAAAAATCTGAAATTCACAGCAAATTTTTTGAAAGTTTACAGAAGGGGGGGGGGGGTGGGGGAGACCCCTCAACACTAATTATGCGTTTTTCCCTCGATCCTTAACGAAATTCGTATTTTTATGCAATGTTTTGAAGAAATTATGTCAATTTGCATAATTTGGCGAGTGGTTTGGTGAAATTGGTTGACGGAGTAACTAAGTAGTACCGAATATTGCTTAGGTTTTCATGCTGAGTTCAGTATGTTTTTGTTTCTAATTCATATTAAGTCTGAATATTTATCATGATGATATATATCATCAATAAGTTGTCTATTTTGAAAATATAAGGTATAGTGATATATTTATAAATCCTGATAAAAATGTCTTTGTGAATCTAAAAAATGCCCTTTTCTTTTCATCATCACATTTTTTTTTTAATGTTAAATGTAGTGAAAACTGTTATTGTAAAATAAATGGGAACAGATGTGCCCGTGTGCTTTGTAGAATGAACTTGGTAGGTTTTTTGTTTTTTAAATGCTGTTTTCGAAAATGATCGCCAATCTGAAACCTCAAGATAAACAAATGTAGCAGTTACTTCCAAAATTAGCAATTTTTATCAAAAAATTGAAAGATTGCGATAGTGAAAACCATAAATCCCTCATCATTTTTATAATTGCGATCAATTTCGATAACACATTTTGAAGTACTTTAACTGTAACTTTTTGTCTATATTTAGCCCCCTAGACAATCGCCCAACCTTTTCCACTTTTGTAAAATTCATTCTTAAACTAAGAAAGTACTTTTGAGGTTAGAGACTCCACATAAATGTTTTTGTGAAAATACTTCTATTTTTAAATGTACTGTAAATCCATTCGAGGGGAAATATATATATATATGTATGCAAGATATTCAGAAGTGCTCTCAGAATTGCATCATACTGGGTGATTCAAAATAAAGACTACAGCGATTATCATTTAAACTGCTGATGATAGAAACATTCTTCCAATTCTAAAAGAATATGCATATCAAGTGCAACTTTTGTTTTATAAAGATATGTATGTTAAAATACAAAATTTTATTTTTTTATACCCCTGGTTGTTAAAAACTTGTATTTAAAAATATATTATTCCATGTCTAGAAAGAAAATTTAAAAAATCCAAATTTTTTTACTACCAAAACTGACTAAATTATGGCATTTGAAATTTTATGAAATTTCAAGGTTTAGCAGCACTGAAATTACTTTCCATTTTAGTAGAAAACACTGAAATATCTTGCTTTGAATATAGGAAACAAGCACTCTGTCCCAAAAAAAAAATTCCACTTCACAGTCACATTTCTAAAAATGTTTCGAAAATGTACTCTATTTCTATCCTGCAAAACCAAATTTGCTTTCCAAATGGTCATATCCAGATTAAAAAAAAATAATAATTAGGTAGTACTCACTAAACATAACATCAGAGTTGTATAATATAGACCAGGGTTGGCGAACCTTTTTGTTGCTGCGTGCCAAATTTGGCCAAAAATATTTTACGTGACCAGGACGTGCCAACTAAAAAACAAATTTAGTAGATGGAAAAATAATGGATTAAAATTATTCAAAATTTTCTATTAAGATTAAAAAAAATATTAGAAACCTACATGTAGGTGCTATACTATAATAATTATGGAAACAAATATATTTAAGAAAAAAAAAAAATTGAAATGTCAAACGCCAGTTTCTCTGAATAGTTCTGAAATAAATTCAAAGTTGCCATAACTTTACCTTCGGAACTAAGTAATGTCTAATAACCAATTCTTTCCGATAGTTTTCAAATATCGCCTTTCTTTGGAAAATTCTTGAGACCATAATTAATTAGATTGGAATATAATATGCAGCAATTAAAATTTTTCAATTTCCATTTAATCGAATTTAGAAAAAATCAGTTGTGATTTTGTGAAATTCCATTTTATTTTGATTTAGAGCCACAAGCCGTGCCAAAATTATTCTTTCGCGTGCCAAAAGTGGCACGCGTGCCATAGGTTCGCTGTGCCTGATATAGACGCATGCGCGGAAAATTTTCCGAAAAATTCGGAACTTTGCGGAAAAAAGTTTCGCAAAGAAAATGTATGTTTTGTTTTTGTAACTTTTATTAATACCAAAAATTTAAAATATCCCCCAATTTTATATACGATTTATATATTGTTTATCCACAATTCAAAATTTAAAAACTCAAAACATTGTTGTGATACACAGACCCTTTTATTTCTATTTTCCGCAGACTAAAACTTGTTGTCAATCGGTTTTCCGGCGGTGGCTGCAGTGACAATTTAGCTCGGCAACGGCTGTTAAATTGAATAATTTCGTAGTGTTATAAGAGTGACTGGCATTTTGTGCGAAGAGATCACAAGATTAAGGATTAGGTTGTTTTTAAATGTATTGACAAAATAATTGACAAGAATTCACTTTCCTATCATTGATTTTAACTTTATTATTTTTAAATTAAAATTTATTCTTTACTTAATATTAATTATCTTTGAAATTTAAATAGCAATTATTTTAAACTATGATTTTTATTTCATATCGTCAAAATAATATAACACGTAATTTTATTAAAGATCAAATTAATTTGCGGAAAATTTTTGACCTAATATTCATGTGCGCGGAAAGTTTTTTGTTTTTATACAAGTCTGCATAACATTAAATAGCATATTTTCAAATTTAAAATAAAGGTTTTTGTTTTTAACCCTTTCCCTGAAAGGGTTAATGTTACAACAAATTTCTTTAATAAGAGTAGTTAAAATTTATATCTATTAACACATTGAATGCCAAGTCTATTTTGCCTCTCTTTCCATTTGGGCCACGAAATAAGATTCCCGTTACACAACCTATAAGTGTCAGTCACCAATGGCTGGTGGAATCTAAACGGAAAGTTTAAGTGTTAGTCACTGGTGACTGACATGGCACTCAAGCGTTCTCAAAAAGTTCTGATTAAAAAATATATATATATGGCAGAAGTCTAAATAAATTGGTGTTTCTTATTTTACTTTAAATAATATTCTTCACAACAAATATTTAAATGCACCCCTGCACTAATTAAAAATATTTTACTACTTTCCATGTGGTCAATAAATACGCATGCAGCCCATAAATTCTTCCTCTTCTTTGCTTTTGTATGGAAAAACAAATTTTCTAAAACATACCATATCATAAGTGATTTTTTTTTTTTTTTTTTTTCTGTGAACCACAGACATAGCCAATAATTTGTAAATTTATAAAAAATCAGTACATAGCCAATAATTTGTAAATTTATAAAAAATCAGTACATAGCCAATAATTTGTAAATTTATAAAAAATCAGTAAATTGAGCTGCAACATATTATTTGAAAGTGCATTTTGTTTCATATTTAAAGATTAGAAATGGAAATTATGCAATATTTAGAACTGAATGTAAGAGTAATGGAACTGAAAGAGATACTACCACTATTATCTTTGTCAGTTTCCCAATTTGTTTACTTGTATGATTTATTCAAAGCTTATTTAATTTTGATGTTTGTAACACTTATATTAACATAAAAATCATGGATATGTCATAAAATATTTATGTAAAATAAATGTCATAAAATATTTTAATATGTTCTGATGATTCATAAGTTGTTAGAAAATTTACATTCTATGTATTTACTTTTTTAATGCATGAAATTTTGTATTTATCTGAAAAATATTCATAAATCTATCGTATTATGTTGTATTTTTTCTACAAAATGTGCAATAAATTTTTATTTTTTAAATTATCTTTGTTTTATCATACTTAAAACTATTTTATAATAATAAAAATAACCTTATACAACGTTTTACTGCAGATATTAAAATTGAACAATTTAAAAGTGCGTAAATCGTATAAAATAATATTGTTTAAAACCGAATTTTTTGGAATAAGCCAGTAAATAGTATTTTAAAACGTGCTAATTTATTTATTTATTATTCTTGTAAATAGTAACAGTAATGTAAAAGTGTTTTTACGGTATTCAAATTTCATCAATTCAATCAAGTGAAACCATTTAAATATCTGAAAATTTCTCTGTTTAAATGATTACATATAAAAAAAAAAAAGCCAAATCTTTAAGAAGAAACGTGTAAGTGCATATTTTCTGAGGTTATTTGCTTGATTATTAGTATCTGTTTGATAAAAAGAAACATGTCTTATGTTTTAAAACAAACGTAAACAAATACAGAACCGGCTAGCGACGCATCAATAAAAGATAGATACTATACAAACAAGACAAGTAACAACTACCTGTTGCGACCCTCCCGAAACGTTTGCGACTGTTGTCACTAGAGGCTCTGAAGTTGCGATTCGGTTACCATTGAGCTTATGCAAGAGTCATATCTGTATGAGATATATATAATCTGTGAGTCGGTTAAGCGCTGGCCTTGCAATAGACGGGTTACACATGACGTCACACGTCTGAAATCGCTTTATATGGTGCCCAAATATAAGGTGAATATGGTGCTCTCCATTTGATTTTTTAGACTTATTTGCACTATAATAATAAAAATAAGGAAGCTCTAAATTAAAGAGAAAGATAACACGTGCTTCTAACGGCAAACGGGGAGTTCTGTGCTCCAGAAGTCGTTGCTAATAGCAACGTGACGTCAATGCAAGCGGTCTATACACAGTTTGCGAGGTCTGTCCTCTTTGAAGCAGTAAGCACTTTTTTTTCTTTTTTATCCTTTATAAGTCAGTTAATAAAGTAAATTTGATTTTATATTTCTATAAAAATGTACTGGTTTATTTTGATTTTTTTCTTTAAGAGTTTCACATATCACTATTTCGTGACAATTTTTCAGACAGTAAAAATACTGTAAAATCTGTCTAAGGCGGGTTCTGTGTAAGCCGGAAATCTGCCTACCGCGGAAAGACTTTCAAGTTCCGGCGAATCCATTGAAAATAACATTAATACGTGCTCCATAAGCCGAAATCTGCCTAACGCGGAAACGGAAAGGTTTTTAAGGTCCGCCGATAGTCAATTTTTACATGAGACGGAAAAAAGAATATTTTAAAATCAAAAAGAATTCGATAAAGGGAACTTTAAAACTGATACATATATCAAACACATATAATAAATAAATACCTATAATATACAAATATAAATAAAAGCACATTTTTGCGCATTCATTTGTTTACAGAGAGATAATTTTAATTTTGAAAATTTTCAGATTTAATTATAAGGAAAAGAAAATACACAGTATGTATTTGTTCAGTCCACAACAGTTTCTTTTTATTTACAATTTTTAACACAAATAAATTTATGTTTTTCTAGGGTACATAAATTTAAATTATGCGTTTTTATTTTTCCCTTACCCTTATAATAAAAAAGAAAAAAACAGGCCGTTATTCTTCCATTACCTTTATATAAAAAAAAAATAAATAAATAAAATACACGCCGTTATTCTAACTGTAAATGGAAGACTACGAGATAAAAATTGTCATACATTCAAAATTTTAAAAACTAGATTTTTAAAAATCATATATCTTTTTTTTAATTTTTAGGATAATTGAAAAAAAAAAATTGTATAGTTTATTTATATGTATCGTATTTCAATCCGTTTCGCTGAGGAAAATACGAATTTTTATGTGTAAAAAACTGTAAATAAAACCAAAATGTCGATTGAACAAATAAAAATGCGCACATTTTTCCCTTTTACTTTTCATTAAATTCATAAAATGGATACTTCATACTTTGAACTCTCTCTATGTGTAAAAAAAATATAAATAAATGCACAAGCTCATGTTTTTTTTGTTGTTGTTACAAGCTTAAGAAGTATTACTAATTAATATTTCACTTTAAAAAAGGTACTGAAGATTACAAACGCAAAAAATGCACGACAGTCTTTTTTTTACCAATTTCCATGTTTTATTTTGTTATATATTTAGCAAATAATTAATAACCTTCAAATTTTTTAGCTAGATCTAGTAAAATCAATCCCGGTTACATTTCTTGAAATTAGTGTTTTCTAGTGCTGCCATCTGTCTTTCAAATGTAAAAATAATAACATTCCATATAACACCTCTTCCGTGCATTTGCAAGTGGCTGAGAGGTTCTGCTCTCGAAGCTGGTAGACGGGAAGTGCTGGATTCGATCCCAATCGCGCCCGTCGGCCTAATCGTTCGGAGTTTTCGTGGTTTTCTTCGAACCGTGGATTTCCATGCGTTAATACGGATTAGGTTCCCTTAGAAAGACCTCAACGGAAGGCACTCCCCCTAGGGCCTATATCCCTCGTGTAGATAATTGGCCGTCAACAATCAAACCAACCCAACCCGTGCATTTGCAATTTTAAATACTGGTAAATAGGCCCCAAAAATTTTAATTTGGGTCAATATCTTTTATGAACAGCAATTATATTTAAGAGATTTAGTCATTTATCGTTGCTTTATCATGATATCAACGAGGTTACATTTTGGCAAGGTCTTGGCTATTTAATGTTACGAGTTCAATTTGGCAACATTTTTCTTAGAGTGGAATTTCATTTACTGCTATGGAAAATTGACGCTTTCCTGTGCTTTCTGTATGGAATGTATGTATATTCGAACTGTTGCTAAATGAAAATGGATACTCAATTATTAAGCAAAAAATTGTAAGTTTGAATTTGATTTAGATAGATTTATTTACGATAGATTTATTATTCGTGAGCAATTATTGTATTTTAAATGAAAAGGTTTAAAGAGTAATATTTCTTGATATTCTTCTTAAAAAAGTAAGCTTTTTACGTAGTAAAATTTAACAAAACTTTATATATATGAAACAAACCATAAAAAAATCCATTTTGTACATAGGTATGGTTTAAAAAAAGGGGGGGGGGATTAAAGATGAATGAAAATCACGATTATGAGTTGGTCCTTTGGCCTTTAATATTTTTTTGTTTTTATCTTTTTATTACTGACCTAAAAAAGACCCTTAAAAATGACCAATTAAAAAGACTCTTAACGGGTTGAAAGTTTGTGACACAGCACTTTATCTTATTGCTATAAGAATTTTAAATATGGGATTTTAAAAAATGATATCAAATTTTAAGTGACGCTATGCTATTAATTAATGTATGTGTATACATACATTTATATTATTTATTTCATCATTTTATTTTTGTTTTATTTATAATTCCATGTGTAAGAATTATGTTAAATTTAAAAGGATGTATAAAAATTTATTCATTGATGCTTTATCATTCACATCTTTCATAAACTCAAAATATGAGTTTTAAAAGATATGATATCAAAATTTAAGTGACGCCTTGATGTAGTTTTAAACAATGTTTTAAAATTCAATTTCAATTGTTTCGGTTTGGTTAAATATATTTACACATGTAACCAAAACTTTTAATTTACCAATACACTGTTAAAAATATCACTCTCACTGAACCTATACAATACACTGCAATGTATTTATATGAAAAAAATTGATTTATCTTTTCTGCCACGCTATCCAAAATAAAATACCCTAAGTAAAATTTATGTAAATGATTTCTGTGCGTCATATTATCCATTTGCATACATTTCGTTTAGTTTGACAATAATTCACAACCAATAAAACATAAACACAAAACGCACAATCAGGTGATCAAATCTCCCAGAAAATTTTTCTGAGTCGCACATAGACTTGTCATATAACTGGACTCAGAAATAGCGACCCTTTCTTGAAGCCGGGATCACTGCCCACCTTCACGTGATGGTGGGCAGAGAAAACGCGCCAAACCAGTTTTTCTCCTACCAAAATCGCCTTGGTATTTCACTCCGGTTCTCGCTGAAACTTTCTTGCGTCGGCGTTTCTCTCGCATGAATCAAATCCGACAGTTGTCAATAAGGGGATCACCGCCAAAAAAGGCAACCTTTTGACGATGAAAGCGGAAACATGTTAGCTTCAAGTTCTGACTGAAAGAACAGGTTAAGCCAGGTGGGGAGGCTTACCAATTGGCTTGAGCGCAACAAGCCCCACCCAAAATTATATGGTGGCCCGTGGGGGGAACGAACCCACGACCGACTGAAAGAACAAAGGGATTCGGCCTCTACTTCTTATAATTACTCTGAGGAGTCTTACGCGCTAACTTTGAGTGAGGTTGGTTTAAAAATTTTAAACGCTGAACGGGCTAAAGTAAATGAAATAGGTCATGTGATGCTTTTCCCGAATAGATTAGTTTCAACTGATGCACACACTAGCAACGACCTTAGCAACCAGACGTGTTTTTTGTTTGACCCTTCAAATTTGGCCGGTTGTGATTGGTTGGATCATAATACAGGCTACAAATAGTTGATTATGATTGGTTCGATGAAACTTGGGGAGGGGGGTGGTGATCACGTGGTTGAAACTGATCTATATTTTGGATTTTATCTGAGTGAACATAGGCATGTATTTCTGTTACGAAAATCATGTTTTGGAAGGATAAAGAAATATAGTCGTTGGTTTTACCTGATCTGAACCGTAAAAATAATGAAATAATTGAATTATTTTAAAATGCCTCTCTTCGATAAAATCTACTCCATGGTAAAAACTTCTGGACAGACCCAAAGTAAACAGCGAAATGTCTGCAAAAATGCCGGCTTCTGATTGGTCAATCCATTTTGCTAACAGCGTAAAATATTCCTGGATACCGGCCATTGTCTTTCCTCCGTGCTCCTAACCGTAACCACCATCCATGCATGACGTGACGTATGCATGGAAGATGCATGGAATATAATATCCTATATCTATGGGAAGATGTGATGTTTACGTTCTGTAGTTTACATGAGCGATTTTTTAATTTTGTTTTTTATTGTTTTATCTTTGTTTCCCAACTTATGCTGTAGATGGATTGCTGCCACGTGCGCTGTATTCAGAGGTGGAATCTGTTTTTATGATGGTAAGGAACAGGTAAATATTATTAAATGTAATTGATAAAGATTTTACTTATTACTGTTTGTTAATTTTTGTAGAAATAACTTTAGTTCTCGTTTATGTTACAATGCCTTTTCGTTATGTTATGAGGCAGTTTCGTAATTCGTTTCTTGTTTGGTAGGTATTAGTTGATCACGTTTCGATTTATGGCGTATTTTACTTATTAGAATTAAATTGTGATTTTTTTTTTTTTTTTTTTTTTTAAATAGGATGTGGAGGCAGATAGAATTAATGAAGTACATATTATTCGTTATTTTAAATGCACTTGATTTTATTTTATTAATCCAAATCTCAGTCTTAATTCGTTGATAAATTTATTTGGAATAACCATTGAAAGTGGCTCTCATTTTATTTACTTAATTTTTATCGGTGATAATTTTGTTACATAAGCATTTGCTGATCTTACTGAAAGGAGATGGTATTGATAAGTACTATTTATTATTAAATCATCATTTTTTATGTTTTCAAAAATCAATTTTGTTTGAAGAATATTTAAATACACAAGATCTGAAACAATAATTATATTTAGCAGATTTTAATATATTTAATTTTGGTACTTGTTAGTTATCCTGTCGACCAAATTACTGTGCCAAATTGTAAGATTAAATGCGAATAATGGTTGATCGTAAATGTCTCATTCACTTGACAACATGTGTCACGTCATCAAGTGATTTTTATTTCGACGTTTTATTTGTACTTTTATTAATGTTCCTATAGGGTCAGGCAGGGTGGAATGGGTAGGTGGGGTGGAATGGGTAATACTGTTTTGTGTCTGAATTAAAATCATACTATGTACAAAAAATATTTGTAAATCATGTATATAATTTATTAACCATTCAACTTCCATTTTAAATTTAGAAAAAAAAATATTGGCAACATTTAGCCCATTTAGAATCAGTTTTGAAAGGCACATGGTAAATGTCAATGTCACTGAGTGCTACATTAACTTTATTGTATTTTTTTATTTTATTGTAGAAATAATTTTTTTCACTGCATAGTTTGTACATAGCAGTGTCTTTTATTGACTGAAACAAACATGTAAGAAAAACTCTTTATTTTTTTAAAGTTATAATTAAAAATTAAAGTGGGGTGAAATGGGTATATGATTAGGCTTAAGAAAAAAATACTTAGGAAAAAAAATCTAAAATATATTTTAATGCCCAAGTGATTGAAACACCAGATCCCCTTACTTACATTGTAAAATTCCTGCATAAATCATCAGTAGGAAACAGGGCTGACTTTTTGCCGGCAGAAATGGGTTTCTGCCCTGCCAGTGGCAGAAAGTGGTTATAACCGGCAGAAATTGGCAACAACTGGCATAAACGCATTTCATACATAATCTGAGATTTTTTAGTAGTATTAAATTCCTTAAGTACATTTTTTTTTCAGTACAAATAACAAATGAAATATTATGGGTAGTTTTAATTAAAAAATAAATAGATTTGTATTAGAAAAAATGAGTTATATAACAGATAAAATTTTTGTTATAATATGATTGTATAATTTTATATATAAACAATTATTAGAGTATTTTAAAATTTCAGTTTAAAAATCAAATAGAAAACTATATCCAATTCTTATTTTAAATTAAACAATGAAAAGAAAAGAAAAATAATTAATACTTACTCAGAATACCTTTCTGTAATTTAACATAATAATTTAATAATAACAGTAAAAAAATATCTCTCATAGAAATGTTACAGTTATATGTGGATCTAGTAAGTGCATGGATTTAAAAAACATTTCATTTAAATGCAGTGTTCAAAGGAACAAATCTGACTTTTTTTTTTTCAATTTAAGACTGTTAGCTGAAAATATTCTAACCACATTTTGCACTTACAACACAAACAAATACAAAGATTCAACGAAGATTTAATACAGTAATAACCGAATACCATATGCTAGCTTAATTACTTCATCCTAAGTATATGGGATCGAAATTGACATATGAACATAAAGAAAAGGCAAGGAAATTGCTTTCTGATATTAATCCCAATTTTGTGCCATATATAATATCCTTTGAAGCAAAATTGACTCCTGTCCCAGAAACACATTTCTCGAAGGAAGCCCTAGAAAATGTCTTGCCTTCTGTGTGGTGGTTGTCTTTAAAAACGAATAATGGTGAAAATGAGGATTTTTCAAATTTTGCATCGTCAATAATGACATTGCCAGCAAGTAATGACAGTCTTGAAAGAAAATTTTCGAACTTTTATTTTATTCAGAACAAATTGAGAAACAGTCTGTGTTCAGAAAGATTAGCAAAATTTGTCCTGTGCTATGGCATGTTCTGTGGAAAAAGTAATAATAGTATATATGAGTGGCAGTTTTGTTCTTTCAATATTGTAAAATAATTGTACAAGATAGTTCATTAAATTTTTTTTCTGTTATTTACTGTGCTTCAATTATTTACTTATATGTTTTCACAAGAATCATAATCTTTAAGTTATTACATTGCATTATTTATTTAAAAATACTCTGAAAAACACATTTGTTAAAATATCACAGAATTTTTTGTAAATTTCTTTTTTTTTTTACTTTTAAATAGAAATTCAACTCTAAACAATAATATTAATAGTTAAACTTGTACAGCATCAGACTACCATTATGAAAATTTCTGTTTTTCAAGTGAAAGAAAATTAGTAATAAACAAAGTATATTTATATGATCATTTTGAAACTTTTTTGCAACCTTGAATAACATTCATAATCTTTAATTTTAAATTTTAACTTAATTGTTTACATATCAAATACATATGTGATTGTGTGAATTATGAATCATTGCACATTAAAGTTCTTATTAATATTATTTCTTAGTTTCTGCCAGTTTTTGCCACTTACTGGCAGAAACTAGTTTCTGCCATGCCGGTTTTAACCGGTTACAACTGCTGGTTTTAACCACTCTGGCAGAAACTTGCCAACCCTGGTAGGAAACTTCTATACCTTTCCTAACAAAGATGACAAGGTAGAAATCGACAGCAAACAACTTTAAGAAAGCTTAGCCAACCAACACTTAATAATCAGGGACATTATGTATTTAATGAGAAAAAAATTGGTCAATATAATTGTCAGTAAATAATTTGATGTAACAAAATATATAATACACTGAAATTTGTATTATTGGTTGCTTTGAATGCTTTTTAAACATGGTTACCCATTCCACCCCACCCTATGGGGTGGAATGGGTATAAAAACAGTCATCAGAAAAACTTTTTTTTTAACATTAATAAATAATCTTTTGAAAAACAATTACAATGAAAATGTGATGTCTATAAATGCAATGTAAACACTGAATCATTGCTTTCTACAAATTCCTTTCCAAATAGGAATGATGCCATAATCATTTTAAAAATTTGTATTTTTATACCCATTCCACCCCACCTGACCCTACTAATTTATTTGTTCTTTTGTTATTTAAAATAAAAATTATGTAAATTTGTATAATTTGGTGGGTGGTTTGGCGATTTATATAATTTGGCGAAATTTGTCGATGGGATAACTAACAAGTACCTTAATTTTTTTCCGATATGAGGTGATTATGACAGCATCGTATTTTTTGTATGTAACTTACTTTATTTTTCTCATATTAACATATGTAAAAATTGCGTTTGTGTTATGAGCATTTTATATCTTAAAAGAGAAATAAAAAAAACTGAATTGAAATGAAAATTTGCTTAATGAACGTATGTTTTTAAAATGATACTGTATAACACATTTAAGAAATCATCAAGCAAAAGTCAATCAGACAAGCCATAAATATGGATTTCAGTAGACAATCAAAATATCTTGGGGGGGGTGGGGGGAAACAGATACTTCATTATCCTGTCGACTACTTATCAAAATACCTATCTCCAAACTATGGATTCTAGTGTCACTGATTGTGACTTCACATTCATTTGTCGACAGATTCATTACACGTTCCAGATATTTGGCCAATATCCGTGTGTTACGGAAGATTGTCAGGAATGTATCCCATGAAAAATTTAATAAATACTTGGCAAGGCTTTTGTTCCAAAAGTTTTGGGATAAAGCTATTCACATAAAATTCCTTGTTTATGGTTTTGTATACTGCTGTTACAGATAAATTTTCTAAGGGCAATAATGATGGAAGTTTGAAAGGAACAGATTGATCATTAGGTTAGTAGTCAGAAAACCTAAAAAGATAAAACATATAAGATGTACTGTACAATGTACACAAACATTATATAAAGTCTTAAAATTATGAGGGGGAAAAAAATTTTCAAAATTTGTTTTTCAACATTACATTGCCATTGTTTATTGGTTTGCAGATAATCTGGTATTATGCCATTAATGCATGCTTTTTCAAATCCAGAATCCCATATCTTGAAAATAGCTTATATCACATCAAGTTCTGTAGGTGGAAGATCCCAGCTCTTTATCATTTTTTCTCAAAATGCAAGAGAAAGCATAGAAATAGCAGTTAATTAATATCCTTTTTTGGAAAAACTAAACTGATTTATCCACAAAATAAATAAATATAGAATATGTACATCACATGCTACTGTGACATTTAAAATCAAATGTGACGTTATGCTTTTTTATTATTTGTGTTACATCCTACAGTTTGGCAATACTTTTTTTCTTTTGAAAGTAGTCGATAGAAAATGGAGAAGTAAAAAAAAAAAATTTTTTTTTTTTTTTTTTTTTTTGGGGGGGGGGGGGGGGGGACAAAAACTATGAAATAATTTTTAAATGTTATCAACGATTTTATATTCTGTACTTTCTTCAATGTGCTCAAACTCTTACAACAAAAAACTTTTTGGTTTCAAGCGGGCTTTTAATATGGCTAAAATTTAAGAACAGTTATTCTGGTAGTTTTTTTATAAATAATACAAAATAATCTTAAATGTAAATTTTCAGTAGTTACATAAATATGGCTTTGATTTTTTTTTTATTTTATTTTTTTTATATTGTCTAATCTATGCAACCTTTTAAACCAGTTCATAGACTTTAGATTGAACATTTTAATTTTTTTTTTTCAGAAAATTCAATGAAGTTTGGGATATCCAAATAATCACAGATTATGCAAGTGATCTTAGCGATGTGCTCAATACATAAATGCCAACATCTTTTGAAATTCTAGATTTCCTACAGAATTGCAAAGTGAAGTATGGTAAGAAAGTAGAAAATTTGAAATTCTGCATCTATAGAAAATGAAAATAATTCCCCTGTTGAATTTTGATTTCAGTTTATCTACAATCTGAAGTTCGTTAGTCTATGTGATTTTTCTCTTGCTTACTGAAATCGAAATTCTGCAATTATATCTTAACGTGTGCAACTTTCTAAACTAGTTCATAGACTTTGATTGAACTTTTTCATTGTTTTTTTGTTTCTTTCAGGAAGTTCAGTGTTTGGGACATTCATCTTGGAAAAAGTAATAGTACCTTATAGCTATCAGATATACCATAATTTATCTAGTAAAAAAAAAAAAAAAAAAATGAATAAAGCAAAAAGTTACTTTGAGAATGAGAAAGTAAGTATATGATTACTAAGAAAGAAGAGGATGGTGAATGTTATTTAGTTTAACCCAATCGATTAAAAAAAAAAAGATTAGGGGTACTCTTGTTTTTAATGAAGAAAAAATGATCATTTTACTCATCTGATTTGAATGGTTTCAGTGTAGTGTAGACTTATTTGTATAATCTGTATCCAAATGGTCACAGATTGTGTAAGCATAGGCGTAGCATGACCAGAAATTTGGGGGGGGGGGGCACCAAGGCCGTGAGAAGTGCGCCCTTAGCGAATTTGAAATTTTGCACTCTCCCCCCCTCCAAATAAAAAAAAATCTTTCTCTTTGTAATGGGTGTAATAAAATTAATAAAGTGCAGAAACATAAATAAATTCTATAATATTTGTAATATGAATAAAAAAATGATCAAGAAAGAAAAAAGAAATTCCCCGTAAAATGATCGGCGCCAAAAACTGAATAAATAAATAAATAAAACTGTGGTTCGCAGCATAAATTTTGCGCCCAGGGCGACCGCTCCTTTAGCCCCCTCTTTGCACGGCCCTCGGGGGAACACTAGAGGTCTGCACGGGCCGCGGTTTCATGGCCGGCGTGGAAATTAAAAGTTCCACCCAAGCCCGGTCCGTTTATATTTTTACAGTTACGGCCAGGCCGGTTCGTAAAAAAAATCAGTGAGAACAAGCCCGGCCCATAAAAAACCAATTAAATCAGGCCTGGTCCAGCCCAACTCAATTTCTCACAAATTTCGATTTTTCTTAACATGCAATTGCGGGGCTGCCACTTGCTACTAAAATGCTACTAAAAGCGACTATTTTCAGCATCCGGCGGCTATGGCGACTATTTTAGGCCCATAACTGTTAAAAAGCGACTATTTCAAAAAAGCAGTAGGCGACTTTTTTCAGATTTCAGCGACTATTTTTACTGAAAATATTCGGTCTTTTTCTTCAAAGCGCCTGTAAAGTCATCTTCCCAAACGCACTTTTTCAAAGGTTGTTTGAGGAAATTCGCGATTTTTCTCGCGACGAATTTCAAAATTCGTGATTCCCCCCCCCAATCCCCCCCCCCCCCAAAAAAAAAACATTTACGAAAATACCTATTTATTTCTGATATCTTTTTATACTATCGTTGAAGGAGATTTTGCGATTTTTTCCGCGATCCTTTGCCAAATTTTGCAGATTTTTCGACTACAGATTCACGAAATTGATTTTTCTTCCCTCCACCACTTGTCCAAATTCGCGATGTATATTTTCTGCGACCGATTGATGGTAGTTACTATTTGTTTCAGAGATGTTTTGACGAAATTCCGGATTCTTTTCCAGATCATTTCTAAAAAATCGTGATTTTCTTTCACAACCGATTTATAAAATTTGTGATTTTTTGCGCGATCATTTGGTTAAATTCCCATTTTTTTTTTTAAACCAAATTTGCGTTTTTTGTCTGCTACCATTTGACGAAATTTGTGATTTTTTTCTTGTGGTCGTTAAACGAAATTCGCAATTTTTTGTCAATTCTTTTGACGAAATTTGCGATGATTTTTCCGCGACCGAATGACGAAAATCGCCATTTGTTTCCGCGACCTTAGGTAAAATTCAAGATATTTTTAGTTGTTTGGGGAGATTCGTGATTTTTCTCCGCGACGAATTGCAAAATTCGCGATTTTTTCCCCCAATCGATTGATGAAAATAGTTATTTCTTTTCGCTATCTTTTGTTACGATTGTTGAAGGAGATTTCGCAATTTTTCCTATAACCTATTACAAATTTCCCGATTTTTTTTGGGGCGATCGTTTCGCGGTACTCACAATTTTTTTTGTCGTGATGCTTTGCCAAATTTCGTGTTTTTGTGTCCGGCGATCGTTTCACGGAACTCACGATTTTTTCCCGCGATCCTTTGCCAAAATTCGCGAATTTTTCTGCGGCAGATTGGCGAAAATTTACGCAATTATTTGACCAAATTCGTGCCTTTTCAGGGGTGCTTCTGTTCTGAATTTTCCAAAAATTTAAGGCATCCGGTTCCGAAAATTTTAAAAATTCGGGCATATAAAATATCGTGAATTTCAGCAAATGGTCGCCGAAAAAATCAATTTGACAATCGTTCACAGAAAAAAATCGCCAATTTCTTTAAAGGATCGCAGAAAAAATGAATTTCTTCAAGGGATCGCGAAAAAATGCGAATTTCTTCGAGGGATACCAAAAAACGCAAACTCCGTCTAGGGATAGCGAGAAAAAAGCAAATTTCACAAAGGGTTCGCAAATTTTATCAAAGGATCGCGGGAAAATGCGAATTTCTTCAAAGGATTGCAGAATAAAACGCATAGTTGGCGCCGGGAGGCTATTTCCACCCTTTTTCCTCTATCGGCTGTAACTTTTTAGAAAATTTGCTGTGAATTTCAGTTTTTTTTTTTCTTTTTAAACTCAGAATCACATTTGCCGTCTTTTTGTCCATGATCATTTGACAAAATTTGCATTTTTTTTCTCTTCATAGTTTGATGAAATTCCTAATATTTTGTATATTCTTTTGTCCGTGACCGAATGACTAAAATCGCCATTTCTTTCCACAACCTATGATAAAATTCAAGATATTTTTCCACGGGCCTTTAAGGAGATTCGCGATTTTTTTCCCCCGACGAATTACCAAAATTCGCATTTTTTTCACCCTCATTAATCTCATCGATGGCTTTCAGAATCGTTAGACCTTTTCTTCAATAATGCCGGATCAACACACGTAAATTATACTGTTCAATAGGCCTTTTGGAGCTGATATTCCTGAACTCCTATAGATATACCTCTAGTACTCCTACATACGATACAAATTCTGGCAACTTAAAAATTTTCCAGTACTTTTTGCTCAACCTAATATTTAAAATTATTTAACTTATTTAATTAGCCTATTTTTGCACTGCATACATTTAATATATCTTATAAAGACATTTCTTGTTTGAATTGACTATTATCAATTTGGCATGGATCAAAATGACCCCTCATTGAGGTTTTAGTGTTATGTTAATCTTCTTGTAATATGACAAATGTCTTCAACAATTCTTCCTTAGACTATTGCCATATGAAAAGTTTGCAAAATAACTGCATTCGTTTGGTTTCATTAAATAAAATATTTGTTACGTTTCAGTAAACCTTAACTATTTTTAATCTTATTAGCGTAAAAGTAATTTATTTCCAAAACTGAAAGAAAATTCAGTTCCAAAAGGTTAAAAGTAGATTTTAAAATAAAAAAAATACCTTTTAAAAACCAAAATTCCCTTAAGAATAAAAATAATTGCCCTTTTTACCAGGGCTGCGGAGTCAATGGGAAAAATGGACGACTCCGACTTTCGCTCAAAAATGGGCCCCTTTCCGACTCCGCAGCCATGCTTTTTACACCAGAAGCACCCTGCTTTCTTTTTTGTAACTTTTTAGCATAATTGAAAAGTGTTTGACTTTGGTTATTCTGCCGATGCTCAAACTCTCATAAATGTACTCTGATTGTTCTGTAATTTTAATGTTTTTGACATTTACTATACTATGATCCCTGTTGAAAATGAAGCATGTAGCGTTTATAGTTCATTTACAAGGATTGTCAAAAGTATTCAGTTACATTACAGTCAATGGGAAAATATAGTTTCAAGTGCATTTTAATGATGATGTATCATTTCGAACAGAATGAAATTAATATGAATTTATGAAGTGCACTAAAATATGTATTCTGTGAAATATGGGTGCAAAGCATTTATTGCTCATTTACAGGGCCACACAAAAGAATTCTATTACATGATGGTCTACAGAGAAAAACTGTTTACAGCATTTTTTAATGATGTTACACTATTTCAAATATAATTAAATTGATATACATTACTGAGGTTTATTACAAGATACCTGCTGTAGAATATAATGTGCATTGTGCATATGATTTATCATTCATTTACAGCAGGCATTGCCCGTGGCCTACAACTGGCTTGTTGCGAACTTATCTGTGGCATTTTTCCAGTATTTAATTGTTAGAACGAGCATGCCGAAAATACACTTTGTATGAACACAGTTGCACCAACCATGGTCTCAGAAGATGCAAACATCCTGAAGATATTTATTCGAATATTTTGAACTGTTATACAAGGTTACAACTTTCATTTTAAATGGACAAGTTATGAGTGTATATTTTTAAAAGACCACCAATAGACAAAGTATTTGCAGTTTTTGTTTGAAATTACAAAGTACCTGAGTAAACTTCAAAATAAATTTCATAATGCTATCTTGTTATTTGAGCATTTGATTTTTCAAATAGAATTTATTACTTTTACAAAATAATTTAAAAAAATAAAATGTGTTTCATTTTAAATATGCCAGGCATTATTACAATCCAAGCCAACACGGTGCTTAAAGAATGCCAATATGGAACACAGAACCACTACGTGTGACTTCCATTTTAACTGAGCAAGGAACATAAAATGGATTATGGAAACAAAAGAATGGTCCGAAAAAATAAATTTGACAACTAAAAAATTTTGTGGAGAACACCGTGACAGCATGGCCATTCCAGAATTTGAAGTATCTGAGGTCCAGTGTAGCCTCAAAAAATGGCGCATAGAACATCTGAAATTTTGTCTGCCCTACACTTTGTTTACAGGCCATTTTAATTTTAGACATGGCAAAAGTGGAGAATGAGTAGGGAGAGACACAGCAAGGCCATATCAAAAGGCTCACCAGAGGCCTGAAACTAAACTGAATCCTATGTAGAATATAATAAAAAAAAGAGGCCACATAGTTCACTAAATTAATTTTCATGTTTTTGCTTAAGTGCCTGTCTTCATTCGGGGTTTTTTTAGGGACTTCTTGGATTGTATTATTACAAAAATCAGCAGAGTGGAGATTTTAACAAGTAATATAAAAATTTTGTTTTTAAAGTCAATTCCTACTTAGGTCATCAAAGAAAAAATTAATATAATCCCTTAAGCTAATATTAGTTTTTGTTGCATTAAAATATCTCAATTTGTTGATTTTCTATAAGCAAGTAGGTTTACAATGAAACTCTATGGGAATTTGGCGAAATATTAGAGATATCGCCAAATTTGGTGACAGAACAGGGTCCTCCCTATCGTAACCCCCCTTATTGATATGAAGATGCATTAAATGCTGTTCAATAACCAATGGCCGCCATTTTGTCTCCCATATAAAACTAAAATTAATTAAAATTTAATTAATGAATTGATAGTTGAAAAATCTGTGTTAACATCAATTGTCATCCAGTACAAGTTTAAAAAAATTTATTTCAACTTGATCGGATGAATAATAAGTATTTTATTAACGATTGAAAATTTGAACAAGATATATAAATAAATATAGGAAAAATGTGAACTAATAGTAGGAATTGAAAAAATGGAATCCGAAAAATATTTGAATTATAAGAAATATGAAAGTCAGTTTAATCTGTTTACTTCACCTTTAATGAAAAGTGATATTCAGAGATTATTACTGCAGTTAATCAAAATTCAGCACAATTCCATACTAGTGCAAAAATATATGCATATAGGGTTTTGCAAATTTCTAAAGTTGTTCATCAATCGACTAAATTTTTTAAATATAGTGTGCAACCTTTTGTTATTTTTCACGTCAAATAAACATAATTTGAACCAGGGAATAAGTAGCGCATAGATATAAGATATCTTGTTAAGTAGATTTTCTGATTCAATATTTTTTTTATACTTGGAGAAAACATGAAGATTGACAGCTATGCCTTTGTTAGATCAAGATTAGCAAATACAATCAATTTTTAAAATAAATAAAATTTTGAAATCTCAGTTAGGTTTTATAGATTTGCTGAATAAAAAGTAATTTTGAGTTTTTTTTTGAAAAAGAAGATAAAATAAACTATATATATTATAATTTTGGAACTTTGTGTTGAATTTATTTTTACATAGCTGTGTTTTTTACGAAGAAATTTTATTCTGTCTTAATGGTAATAATGTAGGGAAATAAGGGCGAATTTTTTCATTCTGTCATGAAAATCAAATTTTTGCCATTTGGATGCAGAAAATAGTTGAGAATTTGTCCAATCGGATGTGGGAAATTTCTTTGAAATCTTCATAAGTTGCTCACAAAAAAAAAGAAAGAAAAAGAATAATAATTTCATCAATCATAAACAGGTAAAATCACTAATATTGTTAATTACTCATGAGAAGGTAATTGCAATTTTTCTCTATCTGCTGTGGAAAAACAAAGGTTGGAACTCAGTCAATCAATTATGAAAAAAAACACACGAATTTTGTCAATCTGTCTTGGGAAAAAAATGCTCATTTCGTTATTTGATCATCGATTTTCGAAAAAGATATGTGCTGAATCTCTGATGCAGCATAACTACAAGCTACAAGTCAGACATGATCCCAGTGGCAGAAAGTTTTGTAGCTGTCTGCGACAAGCTTTTAAAATTTCATAATCTGTCTGCAAATTTTGCATGTCATTTTAATGAATAAATAATAAATTAAACTAGGAATTTTTTATCATTCTATTTAAAACATGGTAAGCATAATGCATTCTCATTAATTTTACTTATAACTTTTCATCATATAACTTCTTGTAGAATTTCTAAAGTGTGAAGGATAAGCAGAACCATACATTAGGCAATAATGATGATCTTAAAAACCTTCGGAAGCTTCAGAGGCCTCAAGCGCAAAAAGCACTGAGTTTTTTCTAAAACCCTTGAATGAAATTTTTTTTCCCCAATCCTTTCACAAAATTCGTATTTTTTCGCGCACTTCTGATGAAATTCGCGTTTTTCTCCTGACCCATTGACAAAATTGGGCGATTCCTTGACAAAATTCACATTTTTTTTTCTGCGGCCTTTTGAGGAAATTATTTTTTTGTAATTCTTTGGTAATATTCACATTTTTTCCATGGCTTTTTGACGAATTTCTCGTTTTTGCCGCAATTTTTAGACGAAATTTGCGTTTTTTTCGTGACCCCTTGACAAAATTCGAATTTTTCTTTTCTGCGTCTTTTTGAGGAAATTTTTTTTTTTTTTTTTTTTTTTTTTTTTTGTAATTCTTCGGTGAAATTCACGTTTTTTCCATGGCTTTTTGGTAAATGTCACGTTTTCCCGCAATTTTTGGACGAAATTTGCGTTTTTTTTTCTTTTTTTTGCGATCTTTTGACAATATTTGCATTTTTTCCACAATCCTATGACGAGATTCGCGTTTGTTCCACGATCCTTTGATGGAATTCGCACTTTTCCGCTATCCTTTGATGAAATTTGCTTTTTTTCATGACCCTCTGACATAATTCGCATTATCCGCGATCTTTTAATGAAATTTGCATTGTGTCCGCGATCCTTTGACGAAATTTACGTTTTGTTCGCGATCCTTTGACAAAATTCGCATTTTTTTCACGATCCCTTGACGAAATTTGCATTTTTCACGATTCTTTGACGAAATTTGCGTTTGTTTCACGATCCTTTGCCGAAATTCACCCTTTCTACGCGATCTTTTGCCGAAATTCGCGCTTTTTTTTTTTTTGCAAAAATTCACGTTTTTTACCTATTTTTTGCCAAAATTCACGCCTTTTACCCAATCTGTTGCCGAAATTAAAGCTTTTAACGCGATCTTTTGCCGAAATTCACACCTTTTACACGATCTTTTGCCGAAATTTGCGCTTTTTATGTGATCTTTTGCCGAAATTCGCGCTTTTTTTTGACAAAATTCACGTTTTATACCCGATCTTTTTCCAAAATTAACGACTTTTACCCAATTTTTTGCCGAAATTAAAGTTTTTAACGCGATCTTTTGCTGAAATTCACGCCATTAACACGATCTTTTGCCGAAATTCGCGCTTTTTTACGCGATCTTTTGCCGAAATTCGCGCTTTTTACGCGATCTTTGCCGAAATTCGCGCTTTTTACGCGATCTTTGCCTTACGCGATTTTTTGCCGAAATTAACGCTTTTACCCGATCTTTTACCGGAATTAACGCTTTTAACGCGATCTTTTTCCAAAATTCGCGTTTTTTTCGCGGGAAAATATTGTCCGAAAGTTGCGGGCAATTTTTATAATTGTTTTTATAAGTGCAGACAATAACTGTCCGCAAAAGATTTTTTTGTCCGCGACTATGTCGCCGTGTCGCGGTGTTTCTGCCACTGGGGACATGATTGAGGACAAGAACAAGAAATTATTCTAACTTTCTGTTTTGAATGATGAAAATTATATTCATTACAACCAGAGTTGTATAATATAGGCGCACGCCATGTGCGGATAATTTTCCGTAAAATTCGGAACTTTGTGGAAAATTTTTTTGGGGAAAAAAAAAAGCGTAATTTATGTTCCTTTTTTTAAATACTGAGATATTAAAAAAATATTTCCCAATTTTAGGTACGATTTATTTATTGTTTGCCAGGGATGATTCTGTTCTGAACTGTCTGAAAATTTAAAACATTCGGTTCCGAAAAAAAAAAAAAAAAATCGGCTATCAGCCCAAAAAATTAAGGCATAAAAAAAATATTGCGAATTTCAACAAATGGTCGCCAAAAAAAAAAAAAAAAAAAACAATTTTGTTAATCATTTGCAGAAAAAAAATCACAACTTTCGTCAAAGCATCGTGGAAAAAACGCGAATTTTGTCAAAGGACCGCAGTAAAAAACACGAATTTCTTCAAAGGATCCTGTAAAAAAAGATAATTTTATCAAAGAATCGCAGTAAAAACACGAATTTCTTGAAAGGATCCTAAAAAAAAAGATAATTTCGTCAAAGAGTCACAGAAAAAACGCAAATTTCGTCAAAGGAGCGCTGGAAAAAAACTAATTTCGTAAAAGCATAGCGGAAAAAGCCTGAATTTTGTCAAGGGATCGTGAAAAAAACGCTAATTTCGTAAAAGAATCATGGAAAAAATGAATTTCGTCAAAGAGCCACGAGGAAAGCGTGGATTTCGTCAAAAGATCGTGAAACAAATCCACTAATTTTGTCAAAAGATCGCAGGAAAACGCGAATTTTGTCAAAAGATTGCAAAAAAAAAACTAATTTTGTCAAAGGATCGCAGAAAAAAACCAAATTTCGTAAAAGTAGCGCAGGAAAAAAACGAATTTTGTCAAACGATCGTGAAAAAACGCACATTCCGTGAAAGAATTGTGGGAAAAAAACAAATTTTGTCAAAGGGCCGTGGAAAAACCACAAATTACGTCAAAGGATCGCGAAAAAAACACGAATTTCGTCAAAAATCATGAATTTTCTCAAAGGATCGCTAGTTTCATGCAAAAAAGAACAAAATGCGGTCAAAAGATAAAAAAAAACCCCTGTAAATTTCTTCAGAAAATCGCGAAAAACGCAAATTTCATCCAAAGATCATGAAAAACAAGCAAACTTCGTCCAAACATCGAAAAATATGTGAATTTCGCCGAAATATTCCGAAAAATATGCGAATTTAGTTAAAAGATTCCAAAATATATGCGAATTTAGTCAAAAGATTCCGAAAAACATGCAAATTTTGTCAAAAGATAGCAAAAATACTCGAATTTCGTCAAAAGACTGCAAAAAATACGCGAATTTCGTCAAGAGATCGTGAAAAATAAGTGAACTTAGACAAAAGATCGCGAAAAATAAGCAAATTTCTTCAAAAGATTGCGAAAGGCACTTTAATTTCAATAACAGATCGCAAAAAACAGTCAAATTTCGGTAAGAGATCGTGGAATCACATGAATTTTATCAACGGATCGCGAAAAACACGCTAATTTGGAGAAATGGTTGCGGAGATTTTGTTTATTTTAGTTTGTGATTTGCTGAATTTAGATCCCTAAAGGTTCCTTTTTATGCAAAATATATGGTCTTTTTTGGTCCCCTTTTACCATTTTTTACTACAAAAGTTGAGTGGGAGTCCTGTATGTTGTATTCATAGGCTTTTCTTTGATTAGTTAAAATTACTGCTCTAATATAATATTTTTTAAAGCCAAATAAACTGTTTTTTTTTTTTTTTTCCCTGCTGCTAATTTTTCATTATTGCAATCTGTACCCAATTTTTGTTTAGAATGCTCAGAGTTAGCAAAATGTGGGGAGAAATTTTATCCGAGTAATTAATTATTCTTTCAAATGTGAAAATATTTTCAAGATAGCAATCATTTTAATCTTTAGGAGTTTATTAGCATTAGAATTTCAGTCTGCTCTAAAAACAGAATTTTAATTTTATTGCTACAAAAATGGATTTTACTGCTACAAAATCAGATTTTTGCTGCTCCAAAATGGGTTTAGTGCACCTTCATCCCTGCATCAGTCTCTTTAGTGATGATACCTATGAATAGACCTCTCCCTATAAAATGTGATTCAGTTGTTTCAGAAGCAATGCCATATTATTTCTGTGAACAGAGTAACTGGCATTTTGTGTGAAGAGGTTACAATATTAAGGATTGGCTGTTTCTAAATGCATTGACAAAATGATTGATAAGAATTCACCTTTTCTTATCATGGATTTTTAGCTTTATTATTTTTGAACTAAAATAATTATTATTTAATTAATATCGTCAAAATAATATAACACATTTTTTAATTTTTTTTATTAAACATTAAATTAATTTGCAGAAAGTTTTTGACCTAATATTTGCATGCACAGAAAGTTTTTGGTTTTATACAAGTCTGATTACAACATCTAAGTTAAGAACTTGTATTGATTATTTATAAATTTTCATTATAAAAATTGACTACATCCCATTAAACTCAAAATGTTTTGAAGTTCGGAAAATGGAGATACACTGCTGAATTAAAAATACTACTTAATGTATCTCTAATAATGAAATATAAATTATAAAATTTTCAGTCAATTGTTATTTGAATAATGTTGTTTATGCAGATAAATTAATCTTAACATATATCCATTTGTATATATATATATATTAGAGGGGCTCCTAGTAATCAGTGGCTTTAAAATTTTTTAACCTTTATTGGAATTATAATATTTTAGTTGCTAGGAATTTTATAAGAAGATTTTAGCAATGATAAGCATGTAATATGAACAAAGCAAACAAAAATTTTTTAAAAATTCAGTCAGTTAAAAGCCACTTTATTGATTACTGTGGGAGAAGAGGTTAATCGGCTGCCTTCGCGTGGTATGCCCTGTGAGTACCTAAGTGTTACAGATCTAAGGGAAACTAAAGCCGACAGCCCCAGACAATATTTTTTGTCTGAATTTTGTTTGGCATACAGTGGCAGGGTGTTAGTATGTTGAATTGAACCTGAAATATCGAAGCTTGATATTCAACTCTTGAAACATTTTCAAAATTAAACTGCCATTTAATTCTTGGTGGGAGGCTGTTGTGTGGGTGAGGAGTATGGTGCTGGGAGATCATTCCCTTCTGGTAATGATCAAAATTGAAGGAAACCTATGTGTGGAGTAATTACATGACTCTTTAATTTGAATTTCAAGGGAATAGGAAAATTATCCAAAATAACAGAAATGTAGCATGTTTTAAAAAAATTCAGAAGTACAGTAAAACCTCCAAAGAGCGGCTAACATTGGGACTAAATAAAAGTGACCGCTTCTTAGAGTTGACTGGTGTATGGAGGTTTGGTTCAACTTATTAGAAAAGTAAAACAAAACTGTTTAACACAATGAAATACTTCAAAATGTATGAGTTTTAAAAAAAATTATTTTCCCTATTAAAGAAATCAGTTACTTTCATTTGTTTTGTACATTTTTAACTTAAATTTTTTTGTACCTGTACAATAATTTTTTTTTTTTTTTTCCACGCAAAAATTGAATGTCTCTGATATTTACAAGGACGTCTTCATAAGACATTGCTTTAGTTTCATTTTGTTTTTAAATTTTTACTTCGCCCTCCCTTAAAGTGTCAGTGTCCCTTCCTTCCATCATGTCCTGAACCATTTCCTGTATTTATTTTGATAAGTAATAAGGGTAAATGATTATCAATAGAAATAAATTGATCTTTCATTATGTTGGCAATTTTTGCTGTTTTAAATAATGCGCCAAATTTGCTATCGCTAAGGTCATTACTTGATTGCTTTTCAGAGCTGTTACTGTCTTTTTTAAGTTTCTGAAAGAGAAAATAAACCTTATAAATTTTGAAAATTTAATTTTTTATATCTCTTTCATTAAAGATAAAAAATCAAAGAAATAAAATGAATGAAAAACAGAGACTTAGCTAGAATCCAGCTTGTCTGAGACACTTTTCTGTTGTATTTCTGTTCAATTCCCTTACTGATATTGAATTCCAGTTAACAGCATCCAAAGCATTTAATGATTTGGATAGAGCAGTAGTGATGGAACTTCCGCCATTTCTGCGATGAGTTTCCTCATCATCTTTCTGTATCCTACTTTAAACATTTATATTATTCCCAGATCCAATAGCTTGCATATCGAATCGTATCAGGTGGGAAAAAATGCTGTTATATTGCTAAATATTTTGTCACTTGAGGGAGCAGGCAGCGTTGTCTATAAAAAGAAAAATTTTTAGTTTTTATTTCTTCATCTTTTAGTTGAACATTGTCAACCATCCGAGCATAAGTTTTTGGGTCATCCAAGATTTACCATTTTTCAGCCAAACTACAGGAAATTTCTGAAGCAACGTGGCTTAGCTGACTTTCTAATAAAAAATAGTTTTTTAAACTTACCTTCCATATTGCAGTCCATAATACTATAATCTTTCTTTTGAGATTTAACACCTTTACTTGAATCATTTTTTAAACACAGTCTTAAGTGTAACAGCACGTATAAAAAAGACCACTTTTGTCGAATTTTAACGTGTTTTTTGCCACGTGCTTGCTCAGAAGGTGTTTTAAAGTTTTTTTTTGAGTATTCTCTATTCTGAGATATCTGTAGTACAGACAATCAGTAGATTAACCGCAAGCAGTCTGGAACACGATATTATTTCTGAAGCAAAATTTTTCTAACCTTCCATTAGAATCATTAATACTAAGTTCTTTGGCAATTTTCTATGCGCTTTCTTGCAAAATTGCTACTGAAATCTGTAAATTTTTCGATCTTCAATTCCTAAACCACTTTAATAGCATTTCATTAATTACTTCATTTCCAGTTTTTCGACATTTTAACTTGTTTTCTGGACTTTTGCCTCTGAAATGTTTCTCAAAATGCACTTCTTTATTCTTTAAAATTTCATTTATTTGAATCCTTCTGCATCCATATTTTTATGCTACAGCACACTAAGGCTCTTCTTACTATCTTCAATAACTTTCAATTTTTCACTTAGCAATAAAAATTTCTTTTATAAGTTTTACTCATGTTTAACTTTGAAAACTACTAAAACACTATTGTACTTAAGTATCTAACCTGAAAGACAGAAAAATGTATATGTGCCCGAAGCAACAGATTCTCAGAATTCCACTTTAAGAAATTATCTAGTGTGTTCTATCGTCCACTTCATGCCTTATGTAACAATGTAAGTCCAGGAAATGAATGACTGCATGGGGAAGAAACTTAGTTTTTTTCTCTGAGTGGACATGGAGGAATGACTTTATGTAACTAGGCACGTTCTACCTCTGAATACAATATTTGTATAAATAGCGGGATTTCTCTAAGCAGACAAAACAAAACAGGTGTAAAAAAAGTGTACAGTAGAATGAATGCAATTCATGTGTATGTTTATGATCATGACACACGTGCATGGTGTCTAAATAAATACCTAGATTTTCTCAGTATTTGTAGCACCCTTGTCTGCTTTCGGTGGCTGTTTCGCAGTGGTTTTTCCTGCCCACGGCCGCTTTTCAGAGGTGACAGTATTTGGAGGTTCGATCTAATGTTATTTCAATGTGAATCATTCCATTCTATGGATAAGTGACCATTGTTAGAGGGGGCTGCTCTTCAGAGGTGACTGTTGAGGGAGATTTTACTGTATAACAGAATGAACGATGACTTTTGCTTACTTTGAATTCATTTGAATTTTTACCCGCAGCTATTCACGGGCTTCATGTTCCAGTTTTGCAGTATGTAGACATACTATACGGACAGAGTATAATTACTTTAAAAATTCTGAATTGTAACTTTCTTTAATTTCATGGTACAACACTAATAATAAAATTAATACTCCCATATTCTTAATAATAAAAAAAAAAAGTGTCTACTTATAAAATTGAAGAGGCTTATAGTAGAAATGTAAAAGATGACTTTCAGATGATAAGTAGTAGAAATAAAAATAAATTTTCTCAGATAAAATCCTACAACAATTTTTATTATGTGGATCAGGAGACATGTTTAATTTATACAATTGCAACACTAAAGCAAGAAACAGATGCTATGCATGAGAAACTCTTATTTTATAATGGTTTGCAACCAATCATCACTGGTCAACACATGTTGGAACTCTTTTCCATAAAAACCAGAAAGTTGAGTAATATTGTGCAACCTGAAAGCATGTTAACAAACATTGCTTCTTGTTTAACTGATACATTGTTAGAATTCAACCATTTAGCTATGAATTTAACTGAAAACCATTTAAACAATCTGTAAACAATATGGATGTCTGCATGCTGTTGGAGTTAAGTGTTAGGATTAGTTCTGTTAATAAGTTAGTAGTTTGTATCAGTGAAATACAGTAAAAGGTACCTTTTAAAATAAAACATTTAATTGAAAATTGATGGAAAAAATTTAATAAAAAGTGCGTTTCTTCCACACTTCGCATCCCCGTACACATGATCAATCTTTCTCGTTTCCTTTTCCTCTCGATTCTCTTGTCTATTCTTTCCTCTTTGTTTCACTCTCATTGTGGTTTCCTCTTTGGAGGTGAGAGCAATTCTGCATAGGCCAATATCATCCTGTCTATATCGACCTATGGAGAATCGTAAACTACCTGCGTGTTTGTCATGCGTGGTGACCCGTGTCCCTGGAAAGGGGGACAAATATGGTATCGTTATGCATTAGCTAAAAACTTGATACCGAATAATAAGTAAACATGTGCTTTAGATAAAAAGCAGGTAGAATGGAAAGATATCTGAATAATTAAACTGTAATTAGGAAATATCTAAAGACACTTTAAAGCTATACTTTAGACTTTGAACCAGATGTGTAAACTTATAAGGACTTAGACTTATGGAAAATAAGGACAAGTGAATTGTCAAACAAACAGGTTATAAGGTGATAAGAATAGAATACCTGGAAGTTGTATATAGGGTATATAAGTTGTATGTAAGTATACACAACAGTAGGAAAGGGTTCAGTGTCCTCCTGAATCAATTGTAATCGAAAAGGTGTGATGCAGCAAAATGATTATAAATGAAGAGTCTGTACGCCTTTAAGTCGCGCCCTCTAGCAGTAACTATTTTTTTTGTCAATTCCAAATTTGGTATGCTTTCCAACAAAAAAATGAGCTGAAGGAAGGAAATAATTTCCACCTTTGTGTCAGTTTCTTTTTATCTTCTTTCATTTGCTGATTTCAGCATGCGCAAATAAGAAGAAATGAATTTTTTTTTTTTTTTTTTTTTAAATTTACCTCAGTCCGTAATTTAGTTGAAATTCTAACAGCCATGACTGAAAAGTGACTCCATAAAAATCTGTCGACTGTGTTACTTGACGGATGCCTCTGTGGTAGGGCAAATCATGTATTCTGCCACAACAGGTAGATCAATACCCTCGCTCGTGTACTCTGAACATTCTGCAACTGATTGTATTAAGTAGATGATCTATCCAAATCATCCAAAGCGTGGAGGGTTGCTGTCTGTAAAACAGCATTCCTTAGAGCTCACATCTCTGAAGCTAATATCTTCCGCACACCATACTACCTGGTATGTTTCCCAGCATATGAGCAATATCGGAAGTATAAAAGTAGAGCTGACCATCATCTTTTGCCAGCACTCCCAGAAAGCTATAATGCTTGTCATCGTGAATCACGATCAGTCTGAAGTACATCATGACTAAAAGTAGAATAAGGACTTTCGGCCATTTTAACATGACTGAGCAGAGTTTGCAGTAAAGTGGAAGACTTTTTCAAGACAACCGTTCCATAAAAGAGATTTATTTAATTAAAGACAGCATTACTTTGCTTTTAACTTAAACAAAACTTAAAATAATAATTATAATGCAGCTACATAATGAAAATGATTAGCGTGCACAAATTACAAGAGGCAAAGGATCCACAGCAGTCCAGACATTTATACATAATCTAAACAGTTGTTTTGCATACCTGTTGCCAATCTGAAAGTACAAACCTGCATCTGAAACGCTATTCGAGGCAATGTATGACCTTGCAAAACTAATCGGTCACAGCAAATGAAGTGATCCCGAAATCACAGTTACTGGCAGTTACTTAATAACGTATTTGTCTCTGAAGCCAGTGAAGGAAACGAAGTGCAGGCTATTTCGGATATGTAAACATGTTGCTTAAGAAAGTGTGAAAAACAAACATGCATCAATATAAAAATGCTTTTTTGCTTTTTCCTTTACACACAAAAAGTAAAGAAAAAGAGTAATAGCATTTAAAAATCAAATCATAGTCCACCGTTCCAAACAGTTGTGGGACAGAATTGACTTCCTCTTCAGTACTTAACCCTTTCAGTACCAATACTTTAAAAAATGAAATAAAAATTATGAAGTTTTCACACATTGTTAATACAGCTCCCAATAAGCTAAAAACCACATAATAAAAAATTAGTGACGATTATTTTTTTAATTAGAGAATGTCCTTGATCAAGGACATTTGTATTCAATGGGTGTGTTGTAGACTATAACGAAAAGACACTTTTATTGGAAAAACAAATTTATTTTATGGTTACAAAATACTGTAATAACTAAGAATTTAAATGGAATTCTTTGAAACAATTGCGTTCTTTATTCAAACATAAATGTACTTGGCACTTTTCGCACCTGAAATGGGATTTACCCTTGCACTGATTTTTTTTACAGCGGCCTGCTTCCTTAGAGTCATTGTGGACAGGGAAATGATCCATTGCATCCAGTTGTATTGCCTTATAAGGTCTTACTTCTGTGTTTTTTCGTGAAGTATCGTGTTGAGAATTTTCTGGCATGTCTTTGATTTTACTTGGTCTACCACGTTTTCTTGATGGTGATGGCTTTCCAGCTTTGACTAGATAGTTAGCTATGGCCATCCTGAAGTGTAACAAATCCATAACTTCTGTTTTTGGAATATTACACTCGGTAGCATCTCTTTTATATTCAAGCCAACTATTACATATAGCCAGGTCTACTGCATGGAATATAAGGCGAAGTGTCCATTTTCTGGATCGAATAAAAATTCTGTATAAGCCAATTAGAAAATCCATCTTATCTACACCTCCCATTGATGCATTATATTTCTGCACTATTTCTGGTCGAAGCACATCAATGTATTGTTTAGACTTTTGTCCCATTGTTTAACAACATCAGTGTTTCCTTTACCCAAAAAGTTACTTGCAATATACACACTCTTGTTATCATACCATCTTACAAGTACAATATCGTTGTCCTTACTATATAGCTCTTCTATAAAACCCCTTCCTTGATTTTTTGCTGCTTTCTCCGGAATGAAAGGTGGATTTCCAAATCTGTTCAATCTTGCTGTACAAGCTGCTAATATTTTATGACTTTTCAAAATCTGCAACAAAGCATAAGATGAAAAATAATTATCAAAATATAACTGTGTTTTCTCGGTAGTTATTCTCTTACTCAAATGCATAACAACTGCTGCTGCCTGACCAAATCTGTTTTGTAGATCTTTATTTATTTCTGTGGTTGCTCTTCTGTGGTCTGAAGGGCAGTCTAAATTATTTACCATATGTAAATTATTTCGCAATGAAAAAAATCTATTGCGTGTCATAGAATTTTGGAAAAGGTCGATTCCCAGGGTTTTATCCCAGTAGAGTCCAACTCTTGGAAATTTCAATGCCCCCATAGCTACATGAAGACCAAGTAGCATTTCAATGTCTTGCTGTTTGGCTGGAATGAACGGTATATCATTTTGGAGAGCATAAATGTTAGTATTTTCTGCCATTTGACCAAATAAAGATTTAGGTATATATTTTAAAAAATATTTTTCTGGGTCTAGAGGATAAATTATATCACTTGCTTGACAGTTCCAGTCATATGCTTCAGGAGTGAAAGTAATGCGTTTCGTCCATTTTATGTTTTTTTTTTCTGTGACAAATGAATAACAATCATCTAACATAACACAATCATCATTCCCTTCAACAGAACTATCACTGTTTATGTTATCAACAGTATCTTCATCAGAGCCATCACTGTTTATATCATCTTCAGATTCCAAAGAAGAATCAGGTCTACAATCTAAAGGAAAGAGAAAAATAAAATCAATAAAACTAATTTATACATTTAAATACAAAGAAATAAAATTATGTAAATAAATATTAAGTTGAAATAAAGAATTACTTCGTTATTTACCTTCATTAAGAGCTTTCCATTCATCCTCCTCATCATTACTTTCGACCTCTGATAAATCAGATATATCTGATCCATTCGCTATTTTTTCTAGCAATTCCTCAACTCTCTTCCGTTCCTGAAGAGATCGAGAACGTCTATTTTCCATCGATAGACCTAAAAAAATAGTTTTAATAAGAATAATATGAATGTATGATTTTATACAGATAATTTATTATCATTTCGTTACGGGGGGGAAAAACGGCGTTTTCAAACATGTGTTCGAAATTTTATAGATGTCGAAGTTTTATTCATATTATGTTTTATAAAAAGTTTATAGAAATAATAACAACAAAAATAAAACATAGAATACACTAAATGATCTATATACAATAAAAACTGAACGAAAGCAATCAATATCATAAATTATAGTGATATGCACACATTGAAAACTTTTGTCCATGATCATGGACACATATTTTAAAATAATTCTACAACAAAATTATAACTACTTAGAGCTTTCATAATAAGCTTAAATCAAAGTTTCTAGTTTCCTTAACAAAATAATAAATGTATTTAGCTACTGTTTATATTAGATTATATCAAAATAATATGATTTTTAAAAGGCTTATACCGGGACGAGAGCTCGTGTTTCCATCCATCTTTATATAAAAGTTCCTAGGTGCTGCCATCTACTATTTCAATTTCTAAATATTTGTGCTTTTGGTAGGGAAAGGATTAAAAATGCTGACAAAAGTTGTAAAATTACTTTAAATTAAATTTAAATTGATAAAAAAAATTTCTAAAAAGGATGTCTTTGATCATGGACACCAGTAGCGAAAGGGTTAAATCTTGAGGTGTAGGGGCGTTGCAGCAGTCCATTAAATATTCAAAGATCAAATATGCTAAACTGTCATCATTATCGGCTGGCATCACTGAATCAAGATCACTCAGAGAAGCTCCAGGTGAGTCGTCGGCAGTTTTCGGTGAAGGAAGTCGTGTAATCCTAGTTGACAATGGGAGTCTCGGCAGAGGCATAGTTATCATCAGTTTCTTGTCAGAGTTGTGGCATATGCGGTAGCATCATCGTCTTCGTTGTTGCAAATGCTCAGGTCCAAAGGCTCCGTCCGGTTGCCAAGACCTAAAGTCATAAAAGTTTCATTTGGGTCTCCATGTTGCCTGTACAGAAACTGCTCTTGGTACCATTTCACAACATCCGTTTGCACGACTCGGATCATTTTGTTGTGCAGAATGTCGTTGATGGTAATCTGGTGAAAAGCTGTCCTTGGGTGGTGGTAGTGGTGGCAACATGACTGCACTTTTGGTGGCTCGAACCCTGGAATCCAGTTCCAGCAACACGGAATCATTCTCATCGTGAATACAGGATAATAGAAACTTGGCTGAAGTCGGGGATCTTGCAGAGTGAGTAGTGGATGATACACGAGGCTTTTGTGATTTGCAGTTTGAGTGTTCATTTTTCTAAGTTAATCATATCAGTTTAGATATATTTAGTTGCAAATCGCATTTCCCTTTCTGTAGCAGAGCATTTAATGGTGGTGAGTTGGTGTTATCTTCCCGTGATAAAGAAAAGAGAAAAGGGTACTTACAGAAACTGGTGTTGTTTAAAGACTTTAAGACAAAGAGGTATCCATGGACAAATTTATTGGTTTCCAAATGACAGAACAAAACCATCTCGGTTTCTTTACCCTTAAACTATTTACATCTGAAGAAAACACTGGATTCCCATATTTCAAACACTGATTTTTCCTCCCTAATACTTGACGTTAGTTGGATACACTTCATACCGAATCATTTACTAACTTTTGGAGATTCCTCCATTTTTAACTTTATAACTAACGAAAAACATGCTTTTAAACTTTTGTTAAAACGTATTAAAATTTAAATAATTCACCACGATATTTCATCAAAATACATTAGGATACGACGCACACGATAAGAAGCGGCTGACATCTCTGGATAAGTACCACAGAACATAACAGCATACGAAAAGAACAACACAACCTATTTGCAGAATCGCAGATCTTTAAATGAGAGCGGCGTGGCGGCAGCTAATGAAAATGAAGCATGTACTTTACATACTTCGGCGGCTTCTTAGTTTTACTTAAAACATTTTAAATTACATGAAAAATTACTACCTTGTTAAAATATCCTAGAAAATAACTGAGATCCATTTTAAAATTGAAATGAACTTAAAAAGAACTTTAAAGAAATAATTAAACAAAATGAAATTGCGAATGCGATCGCAATTCAAAATGGCTGCATACCAGAAAGAGGAAGACGCCCGCTCAACTCCTTCGATCCGTGACAGCTAAACATAAACAATGCTCGATGCAAGCAATGAGCAAGCAGAAAAAAAAATAAAGTAAAAAAAAAAGAAAAGATACGGGAATCCAGTTTACAGTAAGTAAATATTTGATAAGGTGGAAAGGGATGGAGAAAAATTGAATTGTTGACTCTACAGCTTTATTCATTCATTCTCCTGCTTCTCATCGTCTCCTCCGAACACATTTTCTTCTATGAGCGGTGTTCTTGTGGAACCATTAGTTCTCTCGGGTATTTCTGAAAGAGGATTGATACACTCGAAGGGCAAATTCGGAACAACATCCAAATTTACGAGTTGTAGGGAGAAGAAACTTTTGTTGGTGGTATAGGTGAGGTGAACTATTCCTTCCTACATCTTGTAGCAGTTGTGTCACATCAATATTCTTCTCGAATAGACATATTGCTCGTCCACAGGAAAATATTTTTTACGGTCAGTCTCTGTCAGTCAATTTTCAAATCGGCTAGATCATTGGGGAGCCGATGGGTTGATAGCAGCATGCACCTCTTAATCACAATGATCTTTCAAAGGAGGTCCAGGTGAGTCATCTGCGGCATTTTTCGGCAAAGGGGTCGTGCAATTGTAGGGAGAAACTGGAGTCTAGGCAGCAGCATGGATATCATCATCATCGTTCTTTATAAGAGTTGTGGCATCAGCATCATCGTTGTCATATTTCTTATGAATGCTCCGGTCTAGAGGCCCTGTCTGGTTGCTGCCGAGATCCAAAGACAAAAAAGTTTCGTTTGGGTAAACACAAACTGATCTTAGTACTATCTCACCACGTCCGGTTGCACGACTTGAATTGTATTGTTGATCGGAATGTCGTTGATGGTGATGATCTGATGAAGGGTTGTCATGCAGCAACAGTGGGTAGCTGTGGGGGATGGTGGTGGATGCGTCATGAGTGAAATCTTGGTGCCCAGAAACCAGTTCCAACAGCATGGGATTATTATGAATGAAAGGATCGTACAAAATATCAGCCAAAGTCGAAGGTCTCACAGCAGCAGAGTCAGTCGTAGTGGACGATACTTGAGGCCTCTCGAAAAACAAATTGTTCGATGAAGGGCATTCTCGTGGACCTTTTGTAGACGGGAGCCGTCAGTCTCTTGGGAATCTCTCAAAGCAGTGTGACGAACTTTAAGGGCAGATTAAGATCTACTGAAGGTGCAGGGATAAGAAGCATTTGTTGGTGGTGTAGATCAGATAAATGGTTCCTTCCGGGATCTGCTAGCTGTGGTGTGATCTCAGTTTTCTTTTTGAACAGACGTACCTTGTTCACGAGAAACAACTTGTTTTTCAATGTGAGTCTGAAGCTGTTGCTTTCTAAAAGTGCAGCAGCGTGCTCATGGCCCTGCTCATAGAGATGCATCATCATCATCATCATCATCGTTCTTTGCCAAAGTTGAGGAAGCAGCAGGGCATGCTCTCAAAGGGCAGTTTGGAATGTGTTCGGAATTCACGAGGTACAGGGAAAAGAAGCATTTGTTGGTGGTATAGATAAGCTAAATCGTTCCTTCCAGAATTCGGTAGCAGCGGAGTGGTCTCGGTTTTCTTTGTACAAACTATCGGTCAAAGTCAAAGGTCTCACTGCAGTAGCAGCATAATAGGTCATAGTGGATGATGCACGAGGCTTTTTAAATTCATCTGTTTCTTCCTTTCTGCCTTCAAACACAGTTTCTTCTATGAGGGCCTTTCTCGCGGCCCTTTGGTAGACGGGAACTGTTGGTCTCTGAAGAATCTCTCGAAGCGGTTTGACGCACTTGGAGTGCAGTTTAGGAACATCTTCAGAACTCACGAGGTGCAGGGAAAAGAAGCACTTGGTAGTGTAGATCAGGTAAACGGTTCCTTCTAGGATTCGGTAACAGTGGTGTGGTCTCAATTTCCTTTTAGAATAGACGTACTGCTCGTCCACGGGAAACGACTTGTTTATCACAGTTAGTCTCTGCAGCTGTTGCGTTCTCATAAAGTACAGCAGCACACTCATGGTTCTGATCTGATAGACATGCATCATCATCATTGTTTGTCAGAGTTGTGGCATTAGCAAGGGCATCGGCATCATCGTTTTTGTTCGTATTCCAAATGTTCATGTCCAGAGGCTCCGTCTGGCTGCTGCCAAGACCCAAAGACAAAAAATTTCATTCAGGTCTCCCTGTTGCTTATACACAAAATGAGCTTGTTACCATCTCACCACATCTAGTAGCACAATTCGAATAGTCTTCTCAATCGGAATGGTATTAATGGTGATGATTCGATGACAGGTTTCTGGAGCAGCAGTATGTGGCAGTGTAGGAGGCTGCACAATTCTTATAGTCTTGTCCATCGGAATGGTGTGGATAGTTATTATGTGATGAATGGGTTGTATCGTTTGTTGTCCTGGAGCAGCAGCAGGGGGCGGTGGCATCAGCGAGTTCTCGGCGACGCAGGTACCGGAATTCTGTTCCAGGAGCACGGGGTCGTCGTTGTCGTGGACAAAATGATCGTAAAAGCTCTGGGACGAAGTCTAAGGTTTCGAAGCGGCAGCAGTCATGTCGATGGTAGTAGTAATAGACGATACTCGAGGACGTTGATTATTGCTCATCATTATCGATATCTTCAATCAAAGGTGTTATCGCAGGTCTTTTGTAAGGATTCGTGGTTTTTTTTTTTTTTCGGGAATTTCTCGGAGTGGTCGGTGCAGTCAAAGGGCATGTCTTCGGAACTCACCCGAGTATAGAGAATAAGCACTTGGTGGTGGTATAGACAAGAAACACGGTTCCTTTGGGTATTAGGTAGCAGTCACGGAGTCTGTTTTCGCTTTGAATAGACATACTGCTCGTCCACGGGGAAAGCCTTGTTCTGCATTCGATGTCGAGGAAATAAGATGAAAAATAAGAGAATAGAGTTTATAAATAAAGGGAAAAATTAAAAACATGTTAGAATTTAGAAAAACCACAACGATGCGTTTAAGGTGGCTCTTGCCTCCTTCTTTTGAAAGGTGGAGCAAAACCATCATCACGACTAAGGATTGACAAACGGTCTTTTTTTATGAACAGAACTGTTTTTATTGACCGCAACGCTTCGTTGGGTATAAGAATACGATTTCTGTGGAAATTTTGTGCGAGTTTTTTAATAACTTGCGAAATAGGTCGAATATTGAGATCATTGTGAATGACATCGTTCCGGACAAACGAGGTTGCATTTACAGCCTGTCATAAAATAGTATTCTGCAGAATTTGAAGTTTTTGCATCTTAGTTTCACAAACAGATCCCCAAATAACTGACCCATAAGTCATGGTGGATCTGATAAAGGATTTATAAAGCAATAACTTGTTGGAGAGTGACAGACAGCTATGTCTAGCTAATGAAGATTTGAGGGAGGACTTGGCAGCTGTAGTTTTAGAATGTACATCGTGAATCTGCCTTGTCCAGAGTAATTTAGAATCTAGGTAAATTCCTGGATATTTATAACCCAGGGTATATCTTCATTATTAAGAGAAAGATTAATGTCTGTGGTGATGGATTTTTTAGAGAAAATCATGGCAACACTTTTTGTAGCATTTACTTTAATATGCCATTTCCTGAGCCAGATAGAAAGAGCCTGGAGATAGGATTGGAGTTGTTCAATCACAATGTTTAGTGAGATGTTTCTGTAGAGGATGTTGGGAATCTTGTGTATGTCGTTGATATATAAGTTGAAGAGCCAGTGCTGATCAGTCCCCCTTGGGGTACACCAGCCTGAATATTGCGATAAGAGGAGATAGAATGATGAACTCTGACAGAAAAGGATCTATTTTTTAAATATTTATAAATAAAGAGAATTAGTTGAGGGGGAACTTTAAGAAGAATTAATTTATAGATTAGAGCTTCATGCCAAACTCTATCAAATGCTTTTGCAATGTCTATGAATACTACACCAGTTTTTATCTACTGAGGAAACCCTCGTGAATGAGTTCAATTACCCTCCAAAGCTGGTGCTGCGTAGACAGTTTGGGCCAAAACCCGATTTGGCAGTAACGAACTCTTTCAGACGGTTTGAAAGTATGTATTCATAGACCTTAGAAATGCAAGAAAGTAAAGAAATAGATCGAAAGCTAGAAGGAGCGTGGCGGTCCTGCCTAGGTTTTGGGATTGGTACTACCAGTGCCCGCTTCCAGCAATCGGGAAACATGCGTAGATTAAGCATAGTATTAATTAATATACAGCTCATATTCAAAATATTAGAATAATTACTTTTTTTTACAAACTGAAAATATAGTTTGGCAAATTTAATGTATTTTTATGCAAATATGCAAACGATATGTTTATTAAGAATTTATTGTTGATTAAGGTTATTTATTATCTTAAAATTAATATCATTTTTGAAAAGATGAATTGAAAAAGAAAATTATTTTGAAAAGTCAAAATATTAGAATATTTATTCAAGTGGTTCAAAATATTAGAATATTTCACATTAATTCTCCTTTAATTATCACCAATTCATAACTGGTGGCATCATGGATTAAATTAAGACGATTTTATTTAACCCTCTGACAGTCTTAGAAAAGGGCAAAATTGTAATGTTGTTTTCTCTGCATTTTGTTTTAAATGATAAAAAAAGATGATTCGTTAAACATTTTATTGAAAAAATTAATAATGAATATGAATTCAATCCTTGGAAGTATTAATTATTGTCCAATGTATTCAAAATACATTAAATCAATAGAATTATATTACTTTAAATATTGCTTGTATTGCAATGAAACCTGGAGCTTAGTGAATGTATTAACACGGGCTTGTCAGTGAGGGGGTTAAAATCAATATTCTCTTTGCAGTATGTTTGCTTTTTCGTCTTAAAATGGGTCATGTAAGTGATATTCCTGAATCTATTAAAATTAGGATTGCTGATTTGTGTTGGCATGGTTAAAATCAATGTTATATAGCGAATTTTTTACACTGTTTGCAATCAAGCGTTAATAAAATACTAGCACAATATTTAAAAAATGAAAAATTTCAGAATAATCACCAAAAGGGTGTCCGAAAACTAGAAACATCTGCTACAGACGACAGGAAACTGAAGCGTATAGTTAAGATAAACCATTTTAAAAGTGTGCGATTGTTGCACCGAAAATGGAAAGAAGAAGGAGTTGAAGTTTCTACATCGAGAACATTAAGATGTCTCCATAAATTTAAGTTTGAATCTCGTGTACCGAAAACAAAACCTCTCATGACTGCAAAACAAAACCGTATAAGATGGTGGAAATCAAGACGTTTATGGAGCGAAGAAGATTGGAAAAACATATTAGTTAGTGATGAAATTATGTTGTATAGATACAAAACATACTTTCATCACTTAATAATGTATTTTTCCAAGCTTCTTCGCTCCATAAACGTCTTGATTTACACCAATTGAATCTTAGACGTTTTTGTTTTGCAGTCATGAGGGATTTTGTTTTCGGTATACAAGATTCAAACTTAAATTTATGTAGACGTCTTAATGTTCTCGATGTAGAAACTTCAACTCCTCCTTCTTTCCATTTTCGGTGCAAGAATTGCACACTTTTAAAAGCGTTTTTCTTAACTATACGCTTCAGTTTCCTGTCATCTCTAGCGGATTCGTTTGGTTTTCAGCCGCCATTTTGGCGATTAATTTAATCAATGATGCCGCCATTTATGAATAGGTCATAATTAAAGGAGAATTAATGCAAAATATTCTAATATTTTGAACCACTTGAATAAATATTCTAATATTTTGACTTTTCAAAATAATTTTTTTTTCAATTAATCTTTTCAGAAATGATATTAATTTGAAGATAATAAATAAGTTTAATCAACACTAAGTTCTTAATAAAAATATCGTTTGCATATTTGCATTAAAAGGTGTTAAATTATCAAACTATATTTCGAGTTTGTGAAAAAAAAGTAATTATTCTAATATTTTGAATATGAGCTGTAGTAAGAAAAAATATAAAATTTAAGGGGAGATATTTTAGCATATTAGTTGAAATGCAGTCGAGGCCGGGCGATTTATTCTTTTTCAGATTCCCACTGTATGCTACAACCTCAGAAGGAGTTGCAGGAGTAAGAGTGTTATTATGGTTTGTGTTAAGAAACTCTTCAATTTTGTCATTGACTATGTCCGTCATCCTGGGATTGACGACATCTTGATTAAGTGTAAACTGACTTCTAAGACTGTCAGCAATTAGCTCAGCCTTATCAGAGTTTTTATAGACCATCATATTATTAGGGCCGGAATGTGTGTTCGTGTCCTACGAATGCAGGCCGTTGCTGACCAAATTGTGTTGTCAGAAATGGAAAGAGACTCAACATATGTGTTCTGGCATGAAATACTGAACTCCTTGATTGCAGCACTAATATCGTGATTTAGTCGATTAATTTGGGGTTTTAGAAGGGGGTCCCTAGACGTCTGCCAGTCCCGTCTTAAACGATTTCTGACTCTTTTCAAGTTCCTGATGTGCTCAGGTAGTCGAAAACAATCGATCACCCTCTGTTGAGGTTTGCCGACCTCTTTTAAAAGCATTATGGAGGGTTTCTCCAAATGCATGAATTGAATCTGTTACGTCGTCGGCAGAGTGTATCTCAGTGGGGGGCGGCTCAGTATTCATGAAAACATGAGCAAAATCTTCCCATTTGACCGAAAAGGCCTGTGGGACGTCCAAATGGAATGTCTCCACGTCGAATTTGAGCACAACCGGTAAATGATTAGAAGTCAGACCGTTCACTGCTTGAATAGTGTGCGGGAATGGAAAATTGCAGGTGATAGCAAAATCAATAATAGAGTGGGATAAAATAAAGATTCTGCCCGTTTCCGTAGGAGATTTACGGAGGTCAGGAAGCGATTTTTTAAAAGTTGCAAGTATAACTTGCTTACCGAAAGTTTTCTCAAATTTGGGAAGCTGATTTAGAAAATCGGCGTCCGAAATTGCACCATTTTGGGGGGCCGATGTAATTTGGTTACCCATTTTAGGGGTAATAGCATTGGGTTTAGTAACCACACCAGCTGCAGTGCTCACAAAGGAGACTGCTGGATCCACTTTCTTTGGGGGAAAGGATGATGCGTTTTTTCGCGAATTTTTTACAGTCGAAAGAGAATTTTTTGAAAAACTATTTGACTGATTTCCTGGGAACTTGGGGCACAGCCGATAGTTAGCAGGGTGATTACCCGAACAGTGGCAACACTTGCAGGGGTCGTTGTATGGTTTGCTGCATGCGGCAGATTTGTGCGGTCCTGCACATTTCACGCACACAGATGGGAGGTGGCACACAGCTGCCAAGTGATAGAACCCCTGGCAGTTGTGACACTGTATCGAGCCTTTATGTCCCCGGTACTTCTCGAACTGTACCCCAAGTCCCATGATTTCAGTAATTTGGAAAAGGGAATCTATTTTAGTTGGCTGTCTGGGCAGCTGGATGAGAAAGAGCGGAAGGGGAACACGTTTTTTTGTGTTGCCCCTGTACATCTGCGTTAATGATATATTTTTAAGTTCGATCACTTCAAGTGCCAATTTGATGAGGTTAATGTCAGCGTCAGCTGGAAAACCTCTTAAGACAAGTTTTAGACTTATCTCTTTTTCCAAGAGAACTACGGTAGTGGATCCCGTCCCCCTGTAGGATTTGCTGTACCATATGGTATTCAGCTTCTGTGTCAACACACACTCTTATATAATTTTGTTTATGATAGAATGAACAGCAGGGACTTTTTGCCTGAGGAGAATAAGATTTGACCAATGTTTTATTGGTTCAATGAAGAAGGGAGGAATTCTCTCCTTTTTTGGTTGATTTTGGGAGCTTCCGCTCGAATTTTTCGTATTTGGGTTCTTCTTTTTAGAAGAAACATCTTGCCAATCCTCGGCAGTGGTGTCATTGTCAATATGACGCTTGCTCGTGGCTGGTTGAACGGTAGGTGATTCTACCATATCTACATTTGAGCTCTCCTCCTCAGGAGGGGTGGGGGGTCAACTGGAAAACCAGTAAATAAAGAGAGGCCACTCACCCGTAGGCTAGCTACCTCATCTGAGATCCCTTGAAGCTTGTCCAAGATGTTAGCTTTCTTGAGCTTCATAGCAGTTAGGGATGCTGAGTCGTCGAGCTTTTTTAGGCGTAAAATGAGTTTCTCTACGATTTCCAGTTCAAGGCCAGCATATTTCTGACCAGTCCTGTAATGCTCCAGGAGTAGGTTTTTGCTCTTATTCTCAAGATTTGCAAAAACGACATCTTTTTTGACTATCACTTCACGAATTTGTTTGGCTTCAATAAAAAGTTCCTCTGGAACATTATAGTTGACAACAGCCATGGTGAAAAGGAACAGAAACAATTGATAAATGCATCACGTCAGTGTTCGTATGAACTGCTGACAAAAAGCATCATTAAGCAAGAGCGAGATCACACACGTCTACTATCTTCCGTGTCTAAGACAGCTCTCCTCTTACATGAGTGCTGTTACACTTCTTACACGAGACCTTTTACATAAGTGCTCTTACACGAGTCGAACACGAGTCTCAAAAATCCATAAAGTACATCAGCATGCGCATGGCCTCGATCTGGTAGATGTGGGCCGTGTATCTATCCACTCGCCGTTGGCCATAGATAAAGCAGTTCATGACCAGAAAGTTATTGACATCAAACTTGAAGCAGGTGCAGACGTAAAGTTTTTTCCTCAAGTTATCGCCGATGTCCTTCATCAGTTTGCGGGCAGTATGCATGACTCACATCGTTTTGTTGATAGGAATGTCATGGAATGTTAAACAACTTGTTTTTCATGTTGATATTCTGTAGTTGTTTTTCTCAAAAGAGCAGCGGGTTTGCATCATCATTTTTGTTCTTCTGAATGCGCATGTCCAGGGCTAAATCTGGTCGCCGCCACACCCTAGAGAAAAAAGAGTTTTGGGTCTCCCCTCACCCGCTGCTGATACACAAACTTGGTGATAACATGAAAACGTTGTCCTGCTGCAGCAGCAACAACAACAGGAGGTGGCGGCGGCATAAGTGAACTCTCGGTGACTCGAGCCCACAATCCAGTTCCAACAGCACAGGATCATCATGAACAAAGGATCGTACAAACTGTTGGCCAAAGTCTAAGGTCCTGCCACAATAGCAGCAGAGTCTGTCATAGTTGACGATATGCGGGGCTTTTTAAATTCATCTGATTCTTCCTTTCTGCCTTCAAACACAGTTTCTTTTCTATGAGGGGCATTCTCGTGGGCCTTTTGCAGACGAGAAGTGTCGATCTCTCAGGAATCTCTCGAATCGGGTCAACACACTTGAAGTGCGGTTTCGGAACGTTTTCAGACATACGAGGTGCAGGGAAATGAAGCATTAGTTGGTGGTGTAGATCAGCTAAACAGTTCCTTCAGGGATTAATAATAGAAGTGTGGTCTTGAAGCAGGTGTGGACATAAAGTTTTTCCCTTAAGTTATCACCGATGTCCTTCATCAGTTTGCGGGCAGTATGCATGACTCGAATCGTTTTGTTGATAGGAATGTCATGGAATGGTAAACGAATTGTTTTTCATGGTGAGGTTCTGTAGCTGTCTTTTCTCTAAAAGAGCAGGACGTGCATGGTTCTCGAACTAATAGACATGTATCATCGTTCTTTGTCAGTGTGTGGCAGCAGGGTTATTAGAATCATCATTTTCTTCTTCTGAATGCCCATGTCCAGGGCTATATCTGGTCGCCTCCAAGACCCAAAGACAAAAATGTTTGTTCGGGTCTCCTCTCACCCGCTGCTGATACACAAACTTGGTGATAACATGAAAACGTTCTTCTGCTGCAGCAGCAACAACAGCAGGTGGCGGCGGCATAAGTGAACTCTCGGTGACTCAAGCCCCAGAATCCAGATCCAACAGCACAGGATCATCATGTACAAAAGGATCGTACAAACTGTTGGTCAAAGTCTAAGGTCCTGCCACAATAGCAGCAGCTTTTGGCTTTTTAAATTCATCTGATTCTTCCTTTTGCCTTCAGACACAGTTTTCTATGAGGGGCATTCTCGTGGGCCTTTTGCAGACAAGAACTGTCGGTCTCTCAGGGATCTCTCAAAGCAGCAAGGGCATCGACATCATCGTTTTTGTTTGTATTCCGAATGTTCATGTCCAGAGGTTCCATCTGGCTGCCGCCAAGACCCAAAGTAAAAAAATTTTCATTCAGTTCTCCCTGCTGCTTTTACACAAACTGACCTTGTTACCATCTAACCACGTCTGGTAGCATGATTCGAATAGTCCTCTCAATCGAAATGGCGTTAATGGTGATGATTCGATGACAGGTTTCAGGAGAAGCAGCATGTGGTGAGGTAGGAGACTGCACGTTTCGTTTAGTCTTGCCCATCGGAATGGTATTGTTAGTTATTATTTGATGAACGGGTTGTATCAGTTGTTGTCCAAGGGCAGCGGCGGCATCAGTGAGTTCTCAGGGACGTGGGTAATGGAATTCTGTTCCAGGAGCATGGGGTCGTCGTCGTTACGGACAAAGGGATCGTAAAAGTTCTGGACCGAAGTCGGAGGTTTCAATGCAGCAGTAGTCAGGTCGATGGTAGTAGTAGTAGTAGACGATACTCAAGGTCATTTAAATTATTGCTCATCATCATCGATTTCTTCAATCAAAGGTGTTCTCGCGGGTCTTTGTAAGGAGTCGTGTTTTTTTTTTTTTTTTTCAGGAATTTCTCGGAGTGGGTTGGTGCAGTCAAAGGGTATGTCTTCAGAACTCACCCGATGCAGAGAGAAAAAGCAATTGTTGGTTGGTATAGACAAGAAACACGGTTTCTTTAGATATTATGTAACAGCAATGGAGTCTCAGTTTTGCTTTGAATAGACGTACTGCTCGTCCACGGGGAAAGCCTTGTTCTGCATGACGAGTCCATGCATCTGCTGCTTCCTCATAAAGTACATCAGCATGCACATGTCCCCGATCTGGTAGACGTGGCCCGTGTTATCTCTCCATTTGCCGCTGGGCATAGGTAAAGCAGTTCATGACCAGAAAGTTGTTGACATCGAACTTGAAGCAGGTGTGGATGTAAAGGTTTTTCCTCAAGTTATCACAGACGTCCTTCATCAGTTTGCGAGCGGTATGCATGACTTGAATCGTTTTGTTGATAGGAATGTCATGGATGGGTTAACGACCTGCTTTTCACGGTGAGATTCTCTAGCTGTTGTTTTCTGAAAAAGAACATCAGCACGTGCATGGCTTCCGATCTAATAGACATGTATCATTGTTCTTTGTTAGTGTGTGGCAGCAGGGTTATCAGCATCATCGTTTTTTTTCTTCTTCTGAATGCTTATGTCTAGAGGCTCCCTCTGGCTGCCTCCAAGACCCAAAGACAAATAATTTCATTCAGGTCTCCCTGCTGCTTATACATAAACTGATCTTGTTACCATCTCACCATGTCTGGAAGCACGATTCGAATAGTCTTCTCAATCATAATGCCGTTAATGGTGATGATTTGATGACAGGTTTCTGGAGCTGCAGCAGGGGGTGGCGTAAGAGGCTGCACGATTCTTGTAGTCGTGCCCATTGGAATGGTATTGATAGTTATTATTTGATGAACAGGTTGTATCGGTTGTTGTCCTGGAGCAGCAGCAGCAGCATCGGCATCGGCATCAGAGAGTTCTCGGAGACGCGGGTACCGGAATTCTGGTCCAGGAGCACGTGTTTGTCGTTGTCATGGACAAAGGGATCCTATAAACTCTGGGACGAATCAAAGGTTTCGAAGCAGCAGCAGCAAGGTCTATGCTAGTAGTAGTAGACAATGCTCGAGGCCGTTTGAATTATTGATCATCATCATCATTATCGATTTCTTCAATCAAAGATATTCTCGTGGGTCTTTTGTAAGGAGTTGTGGTGGTTTTTTTTTTTTTTTTTTTCGGAATTTCTCGGAGTGGGTCCCTGCAGTCAAAGGGCAGGTTCGACATGTTCGAAACTCACCAGATGCTGAGAGAAAAAGCACTTAGTGGTGGTATAGACAAGAAACACGGTTCCTTAGGCAATTATGTAGCAGTGATGGAGTCTCAGTTTTCGCTTTGAATAGACGTACTGCTCGTCCATGGGGAAAGCCGCCTAGTTCTGCATGATGAGTATGCATCTGCTGCTTCCTCATACAGTACATGGGCCGTGTATCTCTCCATTTGCCACTGGCCATAGATAAAGCAGTTCATGACCAGAAAATTGTTGACATCGAACGTGAAGCAGGTGTGGACGTAAAGGTTTTTCCTCAAGTTATCACCGACGTCCTTTATCAGTTTGCGGGCACTATACATGACTTGAATCGTTTTGTTGATAGGAATGTCATGGAATGGTAAACGACTTGTTTTTCATGGTGAGATTCTGCAGCAGTAGGGGGCGGCGGCGGCAGCAGCAAGTTCTCAGTGACGCAAGTACCGTAATTCTGTTTGAGGAGCATCGGGTCGTCGTTGTTGTGGAAAAACTCTGGGACAAAGTCGAAGGTTTCGAAGCAGCACCAGCAGTCAGGTCGATGGTAGTAGTAGTAAACGATACTCGAGGCCGTTTGAATTATTGCTTATCATCATCATTATCAATTTCTTCAATCAAAGGTGTTCTCGTTGGTCTTTTGTAAGGAGTCGTGGTGTTTTTTTTTTCGGGAATATCTCGGAGTGGGTCTGTGCAGTCAAAGGGCAGGATCGGCATGTTCGGAACTCACCAGATGCAGAGAGAAAAAGCACTTGGTGATGGTTCAGCTGCTATTTTGTTGAAATTGAGATCCAAGGTTTCAATTTATTCAGTCGCTATTTCAGTCACATTTTAGTTCGACTGTCAGATCTTTTTGAAGCGTGAGTAATATTGAGTGTGAGTGATCCTTTGTTTCTAATTTAACAACATAATATAAAATTAAATCCTTATGCTGCTTTCATTGTAAGTCAACTGTTCTAAATCGACATTTAATTGTCAAAAAACTCTTTGTAATTTATCTTCGGCTTGACCAAAGGCACTTGGTGTCTTCGGATTCTCCTACTTTTGATGTTTATTTGTTCCAGTCACCTCCTATATCTTGCTATTTTCCGTTCTTGCCTTTGTCTTACCATGCCTCTAGGTTGTGGCTGACGGGATTAGATTTAAATAGGTATTAGTTTTAGCAGAGTGAGTTGAAAATGCCCAATGGAAACTTAAGCTGATAACCCCAAACCTGTGTATATTAAATAGTTAAGGGAGAATAAAAGATATGGTGGCGAAATAATTACAAGATAAATGTAAAAACAATCTAACGTTTATTGAGCAAAAGATAAAAACAATATATAAGTTAACTTTATATGCATTCAGCAATTCATAAATAAAATTAACAGTAACAAGATTAAAGTGATTTAACAGACCCCATGACATTCAGGAAATGAACTGCATCAAAGAGTGATTGCCAATATGTAAAATCCCATATACTGCTTAAAACATGCTGAGTCTAATGCTTCCATTAATAAGATTGAATTGATGAGAAACTTCTCTACAACAGATGACATTTCCATGAAGAACGTAGCAATAAACATTGCACGAAAACACAAATGATTTAGCTTTGAACTTCCCGACAAACGTGACTCCTTAAACGATGTTTATTTAGAAACACTTAACGCAGAGTCTACACGCTAATTCAGAGCCGATGTCAAAAACTATCCAACTCTCAAAAGGTAATACGAAGCGTTAAAATCAAAGTAAATCATTCAGATGTCAGCTTATTAAGATGTGCAGAACTTTCAGTTTCAAGTGAAACGCCATTTCAACAATCAAGGACGACCAGCTGTTAGTGACTGAGAATCGGAGAAGAAGGGACAAGGTCGAGGACGAGGAAGTGGAAAAGCCAAGGAAACATTCATATTTATACAAACTGGGAGAAAGAATAATAACTCATCACGCAATTCAACGGGCAGCTAATGATGTATCCAGAGTGACGACATCGTGACGAAGTGTCGTACATCCGATGTGCCGTAGGCTCGAACGAAAGACGCCATCTAGTGGCGACCGTGAAACCATACGTCAAATGAAAAAGCTATGTGCCGTTGAATGCGTGGGAGAAACAGATGGAAACCGGAAAGTACGATAAATGTAAACAGAGTGGATAAATTAAAGGGATGATGACAGAAGTTAATTTAAGGTAAGTAGAGTGATATTTAAAATAGATATATCTGAAAGAAACAAATGAAATGTATAATTTAATAAAAGTGAATATAGAGGAGATATATTGTTATGTAAAAGGATAATGTAGAGGGAAATTCCTGGACAGTGGCAAGACAGAAGAGGGTAATTTACATATATCAAATGCCCCCCCTCTTGACACTGGAACGGAAGAACAGAAGGGCAAATGCTCACAGAACCACTATATACATGACCTAACAACATACGAGACATGCAGTGTCCACCAGAGCTAACAATACGCCCCCCCAAAAAACCCCAACTACTTAAAAACAGCTTAACCTTATGCAATATATCCATGAAAACACAATCCCCCCTGGGATTACAGAACCAGCAGCCACTCAATGATGTAACATGAATCTATAAAACTAAAAAAAATATAAATGTAACATATAATACACATAAAACATTAGTAAAAACACACATTTCTCAGATCCCCCCCCCCCCCCTAAAGAATGAATCTTAAACAGAAAAAGACTAGACTGGTGAAGTAAGACACCTATCACAGGGCCTACCAACATGCTGAAAAATTGTATCAGCATTCCCTAACAGCTCAGATGCCGAAGCACGCACTCATTCCAAAAAGTAAATTAAAAATTTCTTTATCCAAGTGCACTTAGAAAAGAAATTTGCCATTGGCCAATGGTCTTCAGTCACGCCGACTATACCACATAAACACACAGGTATATATACGATTAAAGAGGGATCCTTGAAGTTACAACTAAACCTTAATAAAATTAATAAATCTCTAAATTCAACAACTATAGGAGCAATTTGTATTTCTACCCATGGAAAAACTAATCTTTACATCTTGTCAACATCAAAGGGAGAAAAGGAGATTTATACATTAGGAAGGCATGTAAATGAGTATAAAGTGCAAAAAGACTGATCAAGTTCTATCATTAGATGAACCAAATCTTTAAAAATTTTGCAAACTTGACCCTAAAAAGATTATATTCAAAAACAGCAGCCAACCTTCTCTAATTTAAAAGGATTACATAAACCTTGGGCAACAGCTACCATTACAAAAATAAATTTGCTTAAAATTAATATTAATTAATTAAAATTAATTAAAATTAATTAATTGCTTAAAATTTGCATAAATTTGCTGGAAAAGGACCTTAAACAGCTTTAAATTCTAAAAAAAACTTCAAATACACTACGTATTCTCACTTTCATGATCTAACCCTCCAAAGCAACAAATATATTCCATCAATCTAACCAGTAGACCTATAAAATAAACTGTCGATCATTTCTAAAAGTGAAGTTGAATCACTAAAAGGTTAACATGTGATTCAATTCTAAAAATTATTCATGGATTGACAGATGATCCTAAAACTTCAAAATTGCTGGAGGTTAACTTCAGATAAGCCAATGAATCGCAAATTCCCAGGGCTTAACACATTACTGGAACTCTTTCTATCTGTAAACATTAAAACTTTTATTTAAAAAGGAAGTTAAATTCCGGAATCTCTCCTTTCATAATGATCTATGAGCACCTAAACTAGATCCACATGCCAATGTATGAACATGCGACAGGCCAGAAGGGGAAAGGTTAAAAAGAAAATCTTTTAAAACTTAAACAATTATAAATATTGCACGTGTAACATTTAAAGCTAAAACCAAAAAGTCCCCCCCCAAATCAAAATAATGTTTCCCTCAGGTAATAAAAATCACAGTGTCTTAAAATAGTACATGACACAAGATACTTATACCAAGAAAACTAATGTAAATGACTAGAGGAAACTAACATGGCCAGCATAAGTCACATGAGTTTAATTTAAATAAAGATAAAATAATTATATTAAAGCATTGCCGTAAAAAGGTTTCTCAAACAGAACCCTGATATAGGATTCAAACAATAAGTGAAGATCCAAATTACTTATCTTTACACTTAAATTTAAAAATTTCAAAAGATCTTAAAGAAAACCCCATTAAAAATTTATAGACAATGTCAAAAAGAAAATTAAATATTTCTAATATAAATTATATTAAATTCAAATTAAATAGGTTACTTAAAAAAAGATTTAAAGAGAATTTAAATAATTAACCCCAATTAATGGCCAAAAATTCATGATCTTAAGCATGAATCAATAAAACTTTATATATAAGCACTGCTTTTAAATGATTCCATTGTTGTGGACAGCTGAAAAGAAAATACATCAAAATGCACATTCATATCAGGGAGGAGAACACTAATCAGGGCAAATAAAGCAGCATGAATAAATTACAGATTTTTTTTTTATTAACAAGATATAGCATAATCATGAAACAGTAGATAATTATGTCACTTAAAATAAAAGCATCTTAATCAACCGACTTCTCATATAGCCCAGCTATGCACATGACTAATTAAAAAGGATAAGTCTAAGTTGAAAATTTTGCAAGAATTCAGTGACAAAAAAAAAAATTTCAAAAAAATTCGATTAAATGTTCAAGAAAAGTATAAAAATAATTGTATCTATTGAACTTGACCCCCTGATAAATTAAAAGCAAAAGGTAAGCATAAGTTAAAAAAATTTCTTAGCTCTTACAGATATAGAAAATCAAACTTATTTGTAAAAACTATCAAAATTTTGGGTAATCGGTCCTGTTATTCGAACTTCCAAAAATATTGACAGTAACAAAACCATCCAATATTGATAGGACGATCAGAGGTAAAGTCAGATAGAAACCCCCTGCATTTCCCATAATCAAATTAAATGGCAAAGAAAACAAGATGAAAGTAATTAACAAAAATTAAAGAAATACAAACAACTGTTAATCAATCTATTAAGTTTAAGAATGTACATTTAAACTATAAATAATTTAACAAGGCCAAGAATTAGTTTAGATAAAACAAACTATATAAATTTAAAGTTAATTTAAGTCAGGCAGATAGGCAACATGCATAATCTGTGAACAGAAATTATGCTACTTTTAAAGAATTGCCCCCCAATAAAAAAAATTTAGACTTAACCTGACAAGATAGTATCTAATTAATGAAATCTGTAACATAAAAATCATAATTTAATAAATGATTTTTACCCTGATCAATTAAACATCAATTTTGATCATATAAAAAAAAATCCCCCCCCCCCTTTTAAAAATTTACATAAAATGCATTACTTTAAAACTGTTACACTGATCTACAGTATAAAGATTCCGAAACTTGAAAAACACTTAATACATTAGATAAGCACATTAAAAATCAGCAGAAAACAATCATGGCAATTGAAACTTGATGGAGTACACAATAAAAATACCAAGACTCATTAAAAACGTGAAACACTTAAATAGTGAGGGAATGAAAAATTGTAGTGGCGTCCTTGAAAAGTTAAAACAATGCTGGCTAAAGATGACTCTGGAACAAAACTGTTCAACTTTAAGTCAAAGATGTATACCGAAAGTTCTTTTATCAGCAAAAGAAAAGTCAAAAGTTTAATCTTTATATAGCCCCTAAGCAGGCATATATTATATAAAAGCTTCCATCTTTACCATCACTTCTACCCAGCACGCAACCGCCGCGCTACTGGTAGGAACACTAATTGCAAATCTTGAAAAATATTGCACTAAACTTTGACCATATTGATGAACTTTCGATGGAACAGCTTTAATAAAAATACGATGTTTCACACCATAAAATATCACCAAATGAAGAAGCATAACAGTTGAAACCACAGCAGTTGAATCACTTTAGCACTATTTGAAGACTTGGAAATATGCAAAATATTTTGGAAAAATGCAGATTTTAGGACGGCTATCAGCAATGTAGGTACCGATCCAATCTTCCATATTATTGAGGTCACTATCTCCATTTATTACCACACTTTGAATAGAAAACTTCTTTTCAGCAGTAAAAACTTGCAGTATTCATGTCATGAGGTCAAAAAAAATTCAAACTATTTAAAAATTATTCTAAAAACCAAGTTACTTTATGTAAAAAAAACTGCAAATAAGCCATATTAACTTTAATTACTTTAAAAAATTTAAAACTGCTATAGCAGATAACTTAGCAGAACTCTACACATAACTGCAGATAACTTATAAACATAAAAGTAATATAAATTAACTGCCCCCCCCCCCCCCCCATCGCTAAGCATCGCTAAATAGCTGATGAGGTCAGCGTTCACCACCATAATGCTGAACCCGTAAGGGTTAAATTCGGTAATTATAAAGAAAAACAGAAATATTGGACAATCTCTTTAAAAAAAAATTCATAAAAACAAATAACTTACAATTTATTTACTATTATAACGAAAAACGATTTTAAGTTTCTATTATATTAAACTATTAACACGGTTAGGGAGGGCCCATAACCTAACGGGATTAGATTTAAATACAGGTGGTTATCAAAATAATGGAAACACTTGTGAATGAAAGGGACATTTAAGAATTCTCTTCGTAAGCATTAAAATATAATCTTAGCTACCAGATTTATTTTAATATAAAAAGTACATGTATTAGGTAGTATGAGAGAGCTCTAGAAGAGTTGTCTACGTTTTGATTTTTTTTGTCAGAAGCATAAAATGTCAGACCTCACAGATTTTCAAAGAGGACAAATTGTAGGAGCCCGACTAGCTGGAGCAACGGTGACCGAAACATCCCAGCTTATAGGCGTTTCTAGAGGTACGGTGTCTAAAGTCATGACAGCATACACACAGCGCGGAAAGACAAGCTCAGCAAAGCAAAATAGTGGACGGAAGGAGAAGCTGAGTGAAAGAGACCGACGGGTATTGAAGCGGATTGTAATGTCTAAAAAGAAAACAACTGCAGCCAAAGTGACCGCAGAGCTCAATCAGCATCTGGATTCTCCAGTGTCAACAATTACAGTTCGGAGATACCTTCATAAAGAGAACATTTACGGCAGAACAGCAATTCCCAAGCCACTTGTCACAGATGCTAATGCCAAACGTCGTGTAGAGTGGTGCCACAACCACAAAACCTGGTCGATTGATAAGTGGAAGACTGTTATATGGTCAGACGAATCATTTTTCACATTGTTCCCCGCAACAGGACGGGTACATGTCTGGAGAACACCTGCACAAGCGTATGATCCTGATTGCCTCCGTCCAACTGTCAAGCATGGAGGTGGATCGGTCATGGTATGGGCAGCCGTGTCATGGTTTTCTGCTGGTCCAATCGTAACCCTGAAAGGAAGGATCACTGGGGAGAAGTATAGAGAAGTTTTAGCTGACCAGGTCCATCCCATGATGCAAATTTTGTTTCCTGCAGGAGATGGAATTTTCCAGGATGATAATGCCTCTATTCATGCAGCCAGAGTTGTCCAATCATGGTTTGATGAACATGAGGATGAGGTGGAACATCTACCTTGGCCCGCACAGTCCCCAGACCTCAACATAATCGAACCGTTGTGGTCTATTTTAGAGCTTTCAATCCAGAATCGATATCCTCCACCGACATCTCTCACGGAACTTTCACAATATCTCCATGAAGAATGGTACAATATTCCTCTAAACACTATTCAGAATTTGTATGATTCGATTCCCAGGCGAATCCAAGCTGTATTACATGCCAAAGGCGGTCCTACGCCATATTAATAAAGAATTCCTTCAAAATCTAGGGTGTTTCCATTATTTTGATAACCACCTGTAGGTATTAGTTTTAGCAGAGTGAGTTGAAAATGCCCAATGGAAACTTAAGCTGATAACCCCAAACCTGTGTATATTAAATAGTTAAGGGAGAATAAAAGATATGGTGGCGAAATAATTACAAGATAAATGTTAAAACAATCTAACGTTTATTGAGCAAAAGATAAAAACAATATATAAGTTAACTTTATATGCATTCAGCAATTCATAAATAAAATTAACAGTAACAAGATTAAAGTGATTTAACAGACCCCATGACATTCAGGAAATGAACTGCATCAAAGAGTGATTGCCAATATGTAAAATCCCATATACTGCTTAAAACATGCTGAGTCTAATGCTTCCATTAATAAGATTGAATTGATGAGAAACTTCTCTACAACAGATGACATTTCCATGAAGAACGTAGCAATAAACATTGCACGAAAACACAAATGATTTAGCTTTGAACTTCCCGACAAACGTGACTCCTTAAACGATGTTTATTTAGAAACACTTAACGCAGAGTCTACACGCTAATTCAGAGCCAATGTCAAAAACTATCCAACTCTCAAAAGGTAATACGAAGCGTTAAAATCAAAGTAAATCATTCAGATGTCAGCTTATTAAGATGTGCAGAACTTTCAGTTTCAAGTGAAACGCCATTTCAACAATCAAGGACGACCAGCTGTTAGTGACTGAGAATCGGAGAAGAAGGGACAAGGTCGAGGACGAGGAAGTGGAAAAGCCAAGGAAACATTCATATTTATACAAACTGGGAGAAAGAATAATAACTCATCACGCAATTCAACGGGCAGCTAATGATGTATCCAGAGTGACGACATCGTGACGAAGTGTCGTACATCCGATGTGCCGTAGGCTCGAACGAAAGACGCCATCTAGTCGCGACCGTGAAACCATACGTCAAATGAAAAAGCTATGTGCTGTTGAATGCGTGGGAGAAACAGATGGAAACCGGAAAGTACGATAAATGTAAACAGAGTGGATAAATTAAAGGGATGATGACAGAAGTTAATTTAAGGTAAGTAGAGTGATATTTAAAATAGATATATCTGAAAGAAACAAATGAAATGTATAATTTAATAAAAGTGAATATAGAGGAGATAGATATATTGTTATGTAAAAGGATAATGTAGAGGGAAATTCCCGGACAGTGGCAAGACAGAAGAGGGTAATTTACATATATCAGTGGCGGCGGCAGTGGCGACAGAGGAGGAGTTTTGTTTTCTACCTCCTCGCTCCATGATGGGCTCAGAACCCCCACCTCCTCATTGACAGCTTTTGCGTCCAAACTCGGAAGCGAGTTGTTGGATCTTGAAGTTATATATATATATATATTATACTAGCTAAAGTATCCATTGTTGCACCACAATTTTAAAAAGGTTTCTTTTTAAAAATCAATTTCAAAACTAAACAATATAACACAAACAATAAAAAAGCAGTTGAAGTGAAACATGAAATAAACGAAAATCCAATATAAAGATTTGTAGAAAGCAAAAGAATACAAGGGCACATATGGGTAAGTAGAAAGTTTTGGGAAACTGCCTTTGAACTGTCTAAAAAAAATAGTTTATGGACTACAGATTCCTCGATATGAATTCATGCTGATTTATATCCTAATGTTGTTGTATCTGTCGTAGGTTAAGTGTTTTAAATCAACACTTAATTCTCTAAATAATCTTTGCAATTTATCTTCAACTCTAACCAAAGCCTTGTGGTGTCTCTAGATTCTCTTAGAATTATATTGATTTGATCAGCCGCCACCTGTATCTGGCTATCCTCCGTACTTGTATTTGCTCCAATTCTTCCCTTTCTCTCTCTGCGCCCCTAGGTTGTGGCGGTTCGTTTACAACCTCCTCGTCTGAACATATTTCTTGGACAGATGGAGGAGATGCTTCAATTTCGTCAACACTTTCATCCGAATCATGTAGAGAAGCGGCGGTCAAAATACGAACAGGACACAGACCCCCCCCCTCCCCTCCTTTACCCCTCTTTGGATACAGAGCCTTCTGTATCCAAACTCGGAAGTGGGTTGCAGGGCCTTGAAGTTCCACTTCCAAGTCTGTAACTATGAACACTAGTCCCGGACGGTTGGGGTCTTCCGGTAGGTTCCAAACTCTCATGGACTCGTTTAAATATTCTAAGTGGTCCTGCCCTACACATTAGAATGCCACCCTAAGTTGCAGATTGCTGTCCCTCGAGATGAACAGGGGCAAGGTGTATCTATAGCACATGATCCTTAGTTCATTCATGAGCCCGTCTATGATCTCGGTGGCAATGTTTGCCCGACACAGAGGACATCTCATGGGCACGTCCTGGTCGCTGCCGCTTCTCAGGGACCGTAGGTACTCCCGGAGACACTCACTGGAGGAGACACTCACGGAGAGTTTTCTTTGTCCGGAGACACCACTCTGCAAATTGTGCAGCCTACTTCATCGACCTGGAGCAAAGCCATTATGCCTGAATGGGAAAAAAAAAAGCAAGAATTAAAGATGTACCTGCACAAAATACTCTTCCAACCCTTTCATCATCCGAGAGTTTTTTCCTATATATTTATAAGAATGCTTGTATGTGTATATATATAATATACACATTCGGATCTCATTATCGTGACATACTAAAGACCAGAAAAAGTGTCGTCATAAGCGGAGTGTTGCGGTAGCCGGAGTTGGAGAAAAATATGATTATAAACAGCTGTATTTTTAATTAATTTAAGACAATTTTAATTTCATAACTGTTCTTGCAGTTTAAACAATAAAACATTATTGTTAAACAAGATAAACACAAAAACAAAATTGAAAGGAATAAAAATCAGATTTATGATGACTTGTTTTTTTATTGTTACATGAAATATTGATGAATAAAGGTTTGCCCATCCCTGGATGCACTACCTACAATTCTTTTTTCAATATTATACAATGAATTGAAATCAGTATTCATTGTTTCAGAAATGGGAGTTAGATAATTTCTGATTGTTTCAATGCAATGCCAATGCTTCTGTTTTAGTTGGATGAAAAACACCACGTAACCACAAGAAAGCTTCACTTGCCCAGAACAAAAAGACATGAGTAGACTGTTACTTCTATCTGGAGATTAAGTGAGTCATTCATAGTGTGTGGGTTTATTTATTCAGATAAAAGATTGAAGTAAAATTTCTTATTTATCTCAATGGGTATTTTAGACATTTTTGTGAAAAATTTGGCTAAGGCATTTGTTACCGCTTAATTTCCATACTTAGATGGATTATGAAAAATGGACAATTTTCCTAAACCGTCGGGATATCCGGAGATGAAAATTATTCAACGACGTAAAGTCCAAAGTTCATTTACATACATATCATATACATAAAATAGGGACTTAGAGAAAGTGACGTGATAAGCAGAGTGACGTGAAAACCAAGTTTCGGGATAACGAGGTCCGACTGTATACATATTTAATTGCAGTTTGATGTTGTAATATCTTTAATATCACTTCTTTCTATATTTAGTTCAAACTAGAATTCTGTTTAAAATATTGTAGTCTACAGCCATTTTAACAATATTTCTAGCAACAGAAAAAGACAAGCCAGCCGGTTAAAGGGTTAATTTGGTACATGTAAGTATCATCGTGTAAAGTTTGAATGTGTTCCAAATTTATCTATAAAGGAATAACCCAAAGATCTAAGTTGTTTAGTTAGTGAATCGAAATATGAACATCTACTAGTATTGAAAATTTCCGTTGTATGTTTTCCATCCTATTGCTTACCAAACTTGCAGATGTTATTATTGAAGTTTCTCTCTATTCTAAAAAAAAGTAACTACCGCTGTCACCGCCGCCCCCGCCGCCGCCGGTTTTGAATTTTTTTTGACCGTAGGTCTTTCTCCGTTAATATTAAGAAAAATAATGCATACAAAAATATGAAAATCGGTGGTTTTATACAGAAATGTTTGATAAACACGCTGATGCAGACAGTTTTCAAATCGAAGAATTATTTTAAGAGATATTTAATTCTAAATTTGGACAAAAGCGTTCACTAAAAAAGTTTTATAGCAGCAAAAACTATACATGGCAGTGTGATCATTTTTAGATCATTTTATGCGTTAGAATTTGCTGGAGTGCAGATTGCATTAATTTTTTTATTTTGACTCATTTTTTGCGGTTTTATTTCTATTTTAAATTCAAATTTTCAGCATTTCTAGAGATATTTTTTAGAAAATGGTATTAATTTATACTGTTGCTAAATGTATAAACAGCGCAAACATTAATGTTTGCTTCAAATTAAAAATTTATTTACACGTGACTATTATAAACAGAAAAAATCATTTGGAATTAGAATTAAATAATTATGTACAAAAAGCAAGAACTTATTAAAAATTATGTCATAAAAAGTATACACGTGAATTTTAAAAGAGAAAAGATATTGTAAAATAATAAATTCATTAACATGCGTTAGAAGTCTTAAATAGGAGAAATTACGTCATATTATAGTTATTACATAAAATGAACACAAAATAATATTGCAAAACAATTTAAATTTAGAAATTGCGCTAGACATTTATTTGATATTTTGAGACGATCTTTTCAACTATTTTTGTTAGGAAAGCGGAGATAATATTTCATTTCTAACAAAAGTATTTTGACGTGAATATTTAAAAGAGAAAGAATAGCTTGGTAAAAATTACGTCAGATTAAAAACGATTAATTTAAAATAACTTTCTTTTTGCTTTGTTAAAAAATACCAGGAGACAAAGACTGTGTTTACTTAATTCCTTTTATATTAGCTTATTTTGAAATGTTGTTACACGTGTCTACGTCATCAAGTTATTTTTATTTCGACGTTTTATTTGTATTTTTATTAATGTTCTACTAAATTATTTGTTTCATTATTTAAAATAAAAATGTCATATTGTATAATTTGGCGAGTGGTTTGGCGATTTATATAATTAGGCGAAATTGGTCAACGGGATAATGAAGTAGTACCGCAGCGGATTTGGCGTTAAAATTCTCCAATCAAAGAGAAATGAATAGAAATTTATAGGGAGATCCCCACTGTTTTTAAAATTATAATTCAATCTTTTGAAATCTTTTTAAAGCCAATCAAATTAGCGTGCATTTAGAGTCTGCGGTGTCTGGACGGGGGTTGGCGAGCGTAGCTCATAGGGGGCCAAGCCCCCTAGTTATATACAATTTAGGAGGTTTATACTAAAGGTATTTTAGGGAATTGTAAAACACATAATAAACATTCCACTAGAGCACAAAACTCCTTTGCGACAGACAGTAGTGATTTGATAATGGAGAAGTCCATTGATAAAAGAAGAAAAAACTTGAGGACCACGTCGCCACGATGCTATTTGTGCCGGAGGCCTGTGCCCAGTGCAGTTACTGGGACCGGTCTAATATTAAAAAAAGTTGTAGCAGGGTTATGTTTTAACGACCATAATTCCAAAGCTGTGGCGACGGAAAGTGTTTAAATGTAGATGAAGACATGAGTAAAGAAACAGGTACGTTTTGTATGAGTAGTAAACATTTATTTAAACTAAACATATGACATTTATATGATAGTTACAATAATAAAAATAAATGATGATACTTAATGATGATTAACTGATTTAAATTAAATTTTGTATGACTTGGCAATTCGACAGCTGTAAGCATAATATGCATAGGATAATCAGTAAGTATCAATCAGCACTCTAAACAATATACAGTTCATCAACTACTTAAAATAAGAAATGTATATAACACTAGATTGCTTTAGATGCACGATGAAACACATTCGATTATCCACTTAAACAGCTGAGCAATAAACACTTGATGATAATGCATTAGGTTTCACATTAAGTGAGGATGAAAGACGAAGTTGAACCAATGAAATTGTAGAAGGGAAAAATGATACACTGTGAATTAATATCACTCGTAGAAGATATGAAGTTGATGGCACACGCTATTAAAATATTTCAGTATTTCGAATTATTCCGGCCATGTAGTTTCCTTTATTTTTATTTCAGGTTGCGATTCGATAATAATCTCACAAGGCGTAGTTAAAAAAAATTTCTATTTCCAGATATAAATGCTTTTCGACATACAGTCAAATTTATTTCCAAGAAATAATAAGTCCTAAGAAATCTTACCGAACGTATGGCTTGGCATAAACGACGTAGTAAAAAAGAATGTCTGTTTAGGATTTGAAAAAAAACAGCTAGTATTGTTTAAAAGTTTCTAAGTAAAACATTTGAACAATAAGTAAAAGATGACTGCTTTAAAGTTTATGCAAATTATTTCAAATTAACATCGTCGGTTAACACATCAACTATAACGTAACTTAAATAAAAAACTTTCCTTCAATAACCGGCTTCAACTAACATTTTAAAACAAAATAAATACGAATTAAACAAACAACAACCAAAGAACAGAAAAAGCGACAACAAACAACTTATTCCACTTCCAGCTCCATATATATCCCTTTTCACAACTACCGCCACATGTTATCAAAATGAAAACTCCTCCTTTTTTATTCCGACAAGTTGAGTAAAACCGTTCCACCTTCACGTCAAAACAAATAAAAAAACTCTTAAGCACGATATGACGTATGCCAGACACACAGGGAAAACACGTGACTCAACAGTATTACGGTGAGACGAACTACTGGTGTGCAAATACCGGTCGATTACGATAATCGATATAGGATCGGGAATAATTGAATCAAGATCTACAATCTTTAAAATGACAACGAAATATGGAAAAATGGAGATATATATAGTAATATAATCATTCTAACTTTATAATTTAATGACATTTACGTATATTAACTTTAATTTCTAGTAACTTAACTTATAGTAACTTTAATTTATAGTGAGCTCACTAGTAGACTAACCTATAACTAAAACATTTTTATAGATAATATATATATATTGTGTTACACTTTATACATTATATTTATGCCACTAGCTTCGAAAGAGAAACCCCTCCTTTATGATAAAATCTACATAAACAGATAAAATCGAACATAACATTATTACAACTCTATTTCCAACAGCACGGACAGGACAAAGTGGCATTTCCAGCAATAAAGATAAAAGACTGACTAAAAAAAAGAAAAGATGCCCGCGATTGGCTTTCCTGTGGTCGGAACACTCACGATGGCCATTACCCCCTGCAGACCAATTTGGCATTTACAATGGTTACCCCACTAGACGTGTTTCAGGGCTACTCGGACCCCGGAGGATGAACCATCATGAGGTCCTACCACATTCCAGCGGGAATTAAATTGTCCATGCCATTTGAAATGAGGGTAATAAAAAATATCACTATGCAGTGTAGTATTCTAAAAACAATAGTATAAACATGATACTTGATGCAGAAAAATGACAAAAAATAAAATAAAATAAAATACTGAAACAGTTACGTTTTCAGCGATGAAACTTGAAAGTTAAACTTTGATATTTAACATATGAAAATTTAAATTATATATAAGCAGTTTTCATACTTTATCCAAGATAAAAGTTGTGACCCATTAAAAAGAAAGGTATTAAGACTTAGAAAAGAAACCTCAGTGAACTTATTAAGATCATGTTTAGTGTAAGGTTTAGTAAAAATGTCTGAAAGATTTAGTTTACTGGCTACGTGTTTTACATTAAAAACTGGAATCTGAATCGGAGAAATGGAAGGAACATCTTAATTTTTCAATTTCAGCTGCATTGATTTCCTTCCATCTCCTCATTAAGCCGTCTTTACAGAGTTCAATAGTGTAATAATTTTGATAAACATCGCTATAATTTTGTTAAATTCTAATCCATAATTTGTACTCCTTTGCAATGGTGAAATAATAATCCACATGAAAATTCCTTTTATCAATAAAGTCGTATAAACTGATTATAATCTACTATTCTCAAAAACTTAAAAGGTTAGTGGTAATTGTTCAGGTCTATGAATGGTTCGCAAACATAGGTATACGGTTCAAACATGTAAGTGGTATGGTGTGGTTCAAATATGGTAGCGTTTGAAACATAAGGTGGTGTACTTGATGCACTTAATAACCACTAGCACTATCAGTGCGTAATACACCGTTTTACTTATTCTTTCCATTTAAAAAGAAAGCTTAGCATCGAACCTTATATTACAGGGGCAGCAACGAAGGAGTGGCTCATTTTGTAGTTGCTCATCCGAAGATGTTTCTTGGATAGGTGGATGATCCTCATTTTTGTCGGAATTTTCCAGAGGGGCGGTGTAGAAGCCCAGTGGTGTAGTGGTCAGCATGCCTGTCTGCCGCACCGCAGGTCGAGAGTTCGACTCCCGACTGGGCAAGGTTCACTCAGCCCTTCATCCCTTTGGGGTCGATAAAATGAGTACCAAGCTTGCTTGGGAACTAAACACCGAGGGTCTCGCGTTAGGTTGACCACCTGGCCGGGACGCATGCTGCATAGCACCTCGGGGCCCAGGGTCAAGAAAACAGAGATGGGCACTGTCGGCCCAGATCCTTCTTGGATTGTATAGCCACAGAGTTAGTAGTTTAGTTCATCCGAAGATGTTTCTTGGACAGGTGGATGATCCTCCTGTTTCTCGATAAATACAAAAAATAGACAAATGGTATAAATTTTTTTTATATTAACCCTGATTTTTTGTAACACCGTGTTATACATTCGAATATCCCCTGACATCTAATGATGTTTGGAGATCCTTGATCGCCCGTTTGGAGGCTAGAGGTTTACAGAAGGAAAAAGGATATAATAGAGACGTTATATATTTTTTATTATTGCTTTTATAGAGTTAAATAAACACACCTATGAGTATTTTAAACGACGAATCCAAATATTCTTTGAAAAACAACAGCAATTAGCGAATATAAATTAATTAACAATTTAAATTTTTTTAGTTTTTTTTTATCTGGTAGCTGTTTGATAATTCATTTGAGCATAGACTTCTCAATGACAGGAGACCACGTGTGTACCATTTTCACAGGCAACAAGATACATTATCCAGCGGAATTGAAAATTATTTAAAAAAAAAAATACCCTTTTTGACAACAGGTGTCTACCTACAGTGAGCAAAAAAAGTATTTGCACAACAGGTAAATTTGTTGTAGCATATGTATAAATAAATAAAAAGCAGCTAAGAATTAAAAATACCAACACTTTTAAAAAACAAATAAACATATTTAATATCTGACTTAATAATTATATTTAAAATATGAAAACATAAAGTAGCACTTGTACTGCCAAAAAAATATTTGCACATTAGCAATAAAAATAGAACTAGAGGAATTATTTATAAGTTAAAAACAGTGCTAATATTTAGTATGCATGCCCTTTGCTTCAATTACAGCTTGTTTTAAATAACACATCAAATGCTTTCATTGAGTTCTCACCGACAGCAATTAACATACTGTCTGCTTTAAAAGAAGACATTTTTCTCCCTTGATGCTTGCACCATAACTACATATGGCTGTATACATACTGATCCTTCAGGTTCAGTTAATAGATGTACATCTTCTCCAGCCTGTAAAAGAATGCATTTTTAGTTGACATTTTTGTTAATTATTAAGCATTAACAGTAAAATGAATAGCATTACCAATACCATCTGCATGAAAAAATAGTAAATAAAAACAGTTAAAAAGAATTTTAAAGCTAAATTCATCAATGAAATAATATTCACGAAAACAGACATAATCAACCACTGAAATAATAATAAACAAAATGATGACCATTAGATTCCAGTTTCTTTAGATTTAACGAAATTAAAAAGTACAAGATATTAAGAATTATACAAACCCTAATTATCACTCAGCAAATATAAAATGGACAATTACTTACAAAAACAGGATTTTCACTAAAAGATTTAAACAAATTTCTTTTATTTTCTCCAACTATAACATGGTATAACTTCTTAAATGGATTATAGATAATTATATTTACTTATTAAAATTACTATTTACTATTATTATTAAAGATAGCATCTTAAGAGTTACTTTGTTATTTTATAACATGAAACATCAAGCAACATACATATCATGGCATAATTATAACAACAACCATCCATTAACTGATGGTTACAGGCAGTGTTCTCGCTGGCTTTTGACCAACATTAGGGAATTGGCGAATAAGAAATAAAAAACAGTAGCCAAATGAAAAGAAATGTTAGCAAAATAGATTCGGCTTGAAACACTGCTAAATCTATCTTTAACACTTCATTGTATCCCTTCTTTTCAATATGTTCTAAAATAACCTAATTTTTTGTATTTGCTTATACAATAGACATTAGACTATCCGCTACAGAAACTATTAAAAATAAGTGTATTCTAAATTACTCCTAAATTTGCCAATGTTTCAGACATTCTTTTAGCTGTGTAAATAAAAATTAAAAACAACAATCTTTGATTTACCGTTGTGAAAATACACACTACAAATTTCTATGAGATTTCGACTCTTAACCGATTGAAAAAAAATATGACCAGTCAATGATACTTTGCATACATTCAATAAATTGTATCGTAAATGGCTGATTTCAACACTGCATTCCAGCAAAAAGTTTCTCTATTTGGCACTTAATGCGAGAAATTTTGTTTGTGTTTTTACCAGGACTGTGGAGTCGGTGTGAAATATGGATGACTCCGACTCCGGGAATTTTAACAGATCTGACTCTGACAACGCAACCCTGCTTGTAAAATGGATGACTTCGACTCCGGGAGTTTTAACTCCCCCAGGGGGATACCTTCTTTAGGTATTCACGGGCTTCGCAACCCTGGGTTCCTGAGCGATCTTTCTTTTTTCCTTTTCCTCTTATTTCTCTTATCTTTCTTTCCTCTATGTTTCACTCTCATTGTGGTTTCCTCTTCGGAGGTCAGGGCAATTCTGTATGAGCCGATATCATCCTGTATATCGACTCATGGAGAATTGTAAACCACCCACATGTTGCCGTACGTGGCGACCCGTGTCCCTGGAAAAAGGGATCCTGGCAGTTGAGGGAAACCAACACACTGCTTTGGCCTCTGCTTCAGGTAGACGGGAGATGCATATTGGTCCCGTATGCATCAATCGGCTGGTCAGCTGACTTGTCACTGGCTGGGGATCAAGTGAGCGAGTACTTACTAGCCATCTCGCTAAGGGTGGAGACTGGCATAGGAGTGTCTTGTGACCGTATGGGCCCTGGTTAGCACTGGTGTATGATTGTGCATCCCCTTGTTGGGCTCGGTAGTGGGTGGTGCGGCCGGGGTCTGAACTCTTATATTTTCAATTATGGATGGAAATACTAATGTTCCTTCTATTTCTCTCCCATGTGGAGAGCAACAAAGTGTACAGTCTTCATTTACTTGTTTTTTTGTAATTAAACCAGGGCTGCGGAGTCGGAGTTGGAGTCGTGGAGTCGGAGTCGGAGTCGTTGTGATTTTTCGGTGAAAAGAGTCGGAGTCGCTAAAAATACGCGAACTCCGACTCCGACTCCAAACTTTTTGTTGAGCAATTAGAAGTGAAATAAAAAATAAAACCAATTACGCTTAATTTTAAATTTTATGAACTGAATTACTATTTTATTTTTTAACTCTATACATTAATAAATATTTAGTTATTTTTCAGTTTATTGACACGTTAATGAGTAAATACAAGGCAAAAGAGCAGATGTGATGTTTTTCCTACATCAGTCATTAAATTGATTCATTTACGTACTTCTTCAGCTCATAGACGACACTATTGTACAATAATTAAATTAAAATGAGTTTTGATTTTTTTTAATTGTTTTTTGTAAATTAAGTCCAACGCAACCCGAACCCCGTGTCGGTCCAACTACCCAACCCAATGAAGGAATCTATCTCAGACAAAAATAGATGTTTCAATTTAACCTCTGTCCATCCGTGTTCGAGTCAGGTTCTGAAATTTATATTTTAAGTCAATCCGAAGCGAACCGGAAAGAAACCTGAACCCTGAACCCGATCCGAAACGAAATAAAATAAAAATTTTATTGAAATTATGAAAAAGAGTCATCTCTAACAGCACTTTTATCTTCTGTGTAAGAAAAGGAATATATATTTATTTATTCGACTTATAAGTTAAACAATATTGTGGACTTCCTTTTGAAAAACCAGGTCAACCCGACCTGAACCCGCAATAATAATTATCAGACTGGCCCACAAAGAAAAACATTTAGCGCCAACTCAATCCGAACCACCGTTCGAATCGGACCCTAACGAATGCAACAATCTACTTCAGATAACAATAGATCCTTTGTCCAACTTATACTGTCTTATTTTTCAGTATTTCAGATAAAAGAGAATGTGTGAAAAATATGAAATTGATTAATGCCGCTATCACTACAATGAACTCATACAGAATTTTTCTCATTAAAACAAAAAACTGCAGTTTTCTTCTTAAATATTTCTTACCCAAAACTCAGACGTTTCTAAGACGGTTCTAAACTATTTCTAAGCCCCAACTAGAGTCTTTCCACAAGTGCCGGGTTGCACCCGATCCGAATCTGAAATTTCTGCAGAAAGTCAACCCGAAACCCGACAAAAAGGAATTCGTCAACCAAATCCGAAAGTGGAAAAAAAAAATCGTCAATCCGACCCTGATTCGAGCCGAAAGAAAATTAGTTCATATTTTATAGAATAAATAATTATGAAAAAAGCCTACAATTTTATCTTTTTTGTATTAAAATGAACTTAAATACATTCATTAATATTCAAATATATAGATATTTCATTTGAAAAATATTCAGTACATATTTTGTTTTGAAAAATCAGGTCATATCGCTCACCCGCAAGAAAAGTGACACATCTCGACAAAAGTAAATTTAAAGGAGAGGCAAAAGAAAATTTGCATGATTTTACTGTAAGATGAAATTGCAGCCCTTATCTCTGCATGCAGCAGTAAAATTGTGCATAAAAGCATAAAACCTTTAAGAATGAAGGCTTAGGATGAGGTTTGGAGGGTTGTGTAACTTTACCTTCCTGCACAATTCACCCCTCTTCTTTGGTGACGAATGGACATAGAGCGTAAAAAAGTGATTTTCCGTATAACTACACTTATGAAACTATTTGTCTAACAATACTATGTACTGTAGCACCTATGACAGACCTATTAGTGCAATAAAACGCAAAATGAATTTTTGCGAGATGTGTCACTTTTCTTGCGGGTGAGCGATATTAAAAGTGTCAAAATCTGACAAGAAGCATTTAAAGTTTATCTGGTTCGGGCTAAATTTGGTTATCCTATCCGATGGAGGACCGTAATTCTAACCTACTGTAGAAAAAACAATTATTTCATGAATTTTGAGAGGCAAGTGAAGAAACTCATTTCATGCCTCAGAATGGCTTTTTTTTTTTCTTTTATCTTTTGTAATATATGTTTTTTAAGATTTTTCTATTTTTTCACTTTTTTTCATGATTATTCCTTATTCGTCAATTCCCCCCCCCCCCCCCCCACCCCCAATCCACCGAAATCGGCATTAATTTATTTAAGATTTTATTAGTATAGTGTAAATGTAGATAATAGCATTTACGTCTATGAATGAAAGGCAATGACAACTTGCCAATCTTTCACATAAAGTGCGGTCGAAGCACAATTTTCTTTTACTAATTCTGTTCAAAGTTCAAATTGAAAATATCTTTGTTTCTTAAGCAGGCATATGTTCTTTTCGCGTAATTTGGTTTTAATTTGCAGCTGACAAGATAAAAATCATTTGTTCGTATCATTAACTTCAAATTATATTTAGGTAAGTGAATCTTTTTAATAGTAAAATAATTACATTTTTATTTAATGTATTGCATATTCCGAATCGAAATTTATAAACGTCCGTTTTATGGCGGTTATAAAAATAAAATATTAGAAACAGGATCATTAGCATTCAGGACTGTATAGAAAAATTGTTTAAAAGGAAAGTTTTTTAAAAATTAGTGGCCGAACTTAGTATAATCTTACTCTAACTCAATAAAAACGTTTAATGAATATAATCTTAATTAGAGATCAACTGAAAAGTATTGACCGAAACTATCTGTATTCCAAAATTCTCGTATTTTCCTTAGGTAATTTTCAACATGATTCATCGATTCGAGCTGTATTGACTCATATGAGACACTCTTTATTCATTGCTATGAACTTCACTGTTTCTAAATATCAGTCACAACATGACTGACTCAAGATGTGAGTGCAAATTAGAAAACAAGAAATGCATATATGACTAAAATTTGAAGACCATTTTCACTTGCTCATGAAAAGCTGCAGACTTAACTTTAATATAATCTTTTTAGTTTGAAACAGAAGTGTTTCAAATATTCTTTGAGAAAGTTCTAGTAGAACATATGATCCTTTACAAAATTCATTATAAAAGATAAATCGAGGTATGTATACGTAAAAGATTTTTTAATTAGATAATCATTTCGTATCATTGATGAATTACTAATTACATTTTATTTTATATGAAAATAAAAAGTTTGGGTCAGAGTCACAGAGAGCCAACTTGGACCACAGGTTATAATTACATCTACAATTAATTAATAACTATGTACATTTATTATGTGTTAATTATTTAAACATTTTTTTGGAAATTTTCGTTTTCGGCCGAAAATAGAAATATTACCGAAATTCTGTTTCTGTTTCGGTAGATCCTTAATCTTAATTACTATTTTATTTTGAACACTTTTTCAATTAGCATTATCTATATATCTCCAACAGGTAAAAAATTAAAGCGCATTTCAATCTTTTTGATAAACCCTATGTGTATGCCGGAGTTGGAGTCGGAGTCAGAGTCGATTGTTTCAAAAATCCAGGAGTCGGAGTCGGTCATTTTCCCTACCGACTCCGCAGCCCTGAATTAAACGCATTGATAGTCTCTCTGATAGCTCTTTCAAGAAAACTTCTCCATTTCTTATAGCAAAAACTTTCCAGTCTGTCTTGGGATATGGTCATTCTCTCAAAAAACTGCAATCTGGGGACTTACTGGTTGAGGTTTCTTCAGCCAAGCAGTCTCAACTTCTGTCAAATTCCAATACTATCGGTACTTTTTCTGTCTCTGTTACCGCACATCAAACTCTGAATACTTGCCGTGGTGTAATATCTGAACCAGATCTTTTATTCTCCACAAAAGAAGAACTTCTATCTAATTTAAGCGATCAAAATGTTATAGATGTACGCCGTATCACTATTCGTCGCAATGGGCAAATACTTCCTACTAAACACATTATTCTAACTTTCAATAGTCATATCTTACCTACTAGAATTAAAGCTGGCTATCTAAACTGCCCAGTCAGGCCTTATATCCCTAATCCTCTCCGTTGTTTTAAATGCCAGCGTTATGGCCATACCAATACTAATTGTCGTGGTACCTGTGCACGTTGTGCAGAAGTCGGCCATGACGGTAAAAATTGCGATAAACCAGAACGCTGTGCAAATTGTAAAGGTGATCATACATCATATTCTCGTTCCTGTCCTAATTGGATCCGTGAAAAAGAAATTATTGCTGTAAAGATTACTCAGAAACTTTTGTACCCTGAAGCCCGTAAAGTAGTTGAATCTAGGACCCCGTCTGTTGGGGTTTCCTACTCTAGTATACTTAAAGAACAATCAAACCTGTAAGGCACATGGGCACCCAGACCGACACTTCCTTTCTTGCAAATAATTCAGCTAAAACCCAATCAACCACCTCTTCAAATAAAGAAACTCGTGATGTTTGTTGTGGTAGTAAATGCTATGCAACACCATTATTAGAACGCTGGCAACCCTCCTCAGAACCTGTAAAAATAGTATACCAAATCAATCAGTCTCAAAAATCCCCAAGTCAATCCAAAAAGTCATCTGAACTCCAGACTAAGATTAAGTCTGCTACATCTGCAAAAACATCACATAGACCTGATACTAGTCAAACTGACAAACCAAGCAAAAAAACTTGCGCTCAGAAAGAAACAAAGACAATCCGGGGTTCTTCACTGTGGAACACCGTGAAGAAAAAGAACGGGCTAAAATCATCTGTTACTAATGTAAAGGATCCGAAACAGTTGAAGAAATATGTTGATGAAGCAATGGAAATTTCATCTGATGACTCAAGTGTTGATGATGAAAATACAGTTTTCGAGGAATTTTTACCTAAGTGATTTTACATTGTTTTTTACTCATCTGATTTTAAAACTTTTTTTTATGTAATGTTCGTGCATCATTTTAAACTTTATGTATATTTTAAGTTATTACTTTATAACTCCACAGTTTTTAATTATATGCTTGTCTTTTTACTACGAACTATTGACTCTTTTAAATGATTTTATTTTTACGTGTAACTGTTTTCATTAACTTTTTTGTTTTGCTCACCTTTTCTTAATTGTTTTCTTTTACTCAAATTTTTGAGTTATATATTTTTTCCATTCTGACCTTGTCTTGGCGTAGCATGTCCCTAATGGGTTTTTGTGCCATAAAACCCCATACAACCAACCAACCAACCAACCGGGGGTTTTAACAGATCCAACTTGACTCCACAGCCCTGGTTTTTACTGCCGCGATGATGGCACATAGATAGTGATTAACTGACATTAGTGAAATACCTATCACGTAATCCTTTCTGTGTCTTTGGCTGTTGTGAAACACAATCGGTGTTGAGTCAGTATTTCTATAAACAGAGCAATGTAAATGGCACGGTGCGATTGAACATGTAAAGTGACATCAATCGTTCAGTAACACAGCTAAGAATCTCGACTACATTGGCACACCACACACACAAACTGAGCACTCACAATTTGGAGAATTTGACTGTTAGTTTACTCGCCAAATGAAGGATTTTGTTGTGACTTGGTGCAATGGTGAGCGGCAGCACGAACCGTGGTTACATGTAAGTTAATTGTTTACATACAGTTAAGGTTGTGACAGATTATTTTCTTTTATTTGCATGCGAGCATGTGCAAGAATTCTAAAACCTTCAGTTATGTTGTTGATACCTCACTTTTTGACTAACCTCAATTTTCAAAACCATCCCTAAAATTTTCCTGATTTTTCAGGTCTACTGGAATCTTGTTAAATAAAGCACGATAGTATAAAAAAATAAAACAAAACCAAAAATACTTATATCCCAATTACAGTAAGATGCTGTTCAGAACAAGTAGTTTTCAAGCAGGTTTATTATGTTGAAGCAGAAACAGAATGTAATTTTAAACTCACCAGTACAAGTAATTTCAAACTCATCGGTACAATCTTTAATAAACATGGGCTTGGGATTTTCTTTGGTTGGTAACTATTTGATTTTAAAATTGTTTTTTTACCAGAACCCTGGAAAATATAAGAGTTAAAAAAATTATACTTTGATGTAAAAAAAAAAAATATTCCTGCAGAATCACACAATAATTTTTGTGTATAATACCAAATATTAACTAATATAATTAATATGATTAAGATTGGACAGTGCTTAACATAGTCACTTGAGCACATTTCTTGAAAACCCATATGAATGATGAGTAACCATTACTGCCATATTTTTTACTATATTTAAATCATTATGCAAATGTCAATGTTTTGTCAAGTGCTGTCTGATGATTGTAGAGAAGTGGCAACCTGAAGTCAAACTGTGACAAGCATTTTTTTAATAATATAAGCCCTATTAATGGTGCAAACAAAAGGTGCTAGTTCAGCAATCAAAGTCAGGGTATGTTAGTTTATTACTAATAAATCTACAGATCAGGAGGCTCAATGTCTTATTTTTACATTTTTGATATGAATGCTTTATTCTGTATATTACATTCTAAATAATATTTCACCACATATAGTTTAAATCTGTTGACAAAAATTACATTATCAAACACAAAATGCTAATTTTTTCAAATAAAGTAGTTAAATAAATAAGAATAAATGAATACTTAAATAAACTTTATTAAACCAGGAGATCCAACATGGATGCCAGGATTGTAGATACGCAGTATAATGCTCTTTATACTATGATGATGTTGAATGATAAAATTTCAAAATCACCAGAAAGTCCATAATGCACAAGAAAGCATTATAATCTACAAATAATATTTTTTATTTTTCAAACGAAGTAACGAAATTTAAGCAAGAACTATAAGCTTATTCCGGGTATCCCACCAACAAACCTACTTAATTAGAAACGAATCTGAATCTTTTTGTGGTAGTTACTTTTGAATAACCAGACAAACTAATTGACAAGCATAGGGCTCCCAACACATTTTAGTCTCCTAAAGGGGGAAAGGTGACCATTTTTATTTTAAAAGGGGACTTCGGGAGGCCATGTCTAAAAGTACTGCACCGAGTTTTCCTAAATATTCAAGCAAATTTTTAAAAATTACCATAAAAAATATGTTAATTGGTTATCTTTATAAAGATGGGTCACTAAAAAGTACACTCAGCTAAATATTCTACTGCAAGAAGATAGGAAGTATTCCAACATTCAGTACTCACATTGATAATTCTCCTTAAAGGAGCTTTTAATTTAAATTGATGTTTTATTAAGGGAAGATAAGAGTGGGTGCAATTCTATTGATAATATGCGACCTTTAAGACCTGTTTTCTCGAAAACTACCTGAACGATTTTGATGAAATTTGGAATCCATATTCACTGGATTATGCTCAAGACTTATGGCAGACAGTTTTATTTTGCGACAATTTTTTTTATTTTAGAGCAATGGCAATTTTTCAGAAATTTTATTAAATTTTTTAAAAACTGTCTGCCACATATGTATGCTGTTATCTTATATTTATACTCTACCACAATATATATATATATATATATACCGGGTGTCCCAAAAATGACTGATGGATTTTAAAATTCAATAACTTGCAAACGGTGATAGGTATTTAAAAAATTCTTGCAAGAGGGTTATGTAAGATGTCAGGAATTTTTTTACTGTAATTCTTGATTTTAGTTCGAATTTCAAACAATAGATGGCGCTGACAGCAATTGACGCTCAGTCGAGGCAGAAACTGACGTCAATCAACACTAATGCGAAGGAAGGAGATTAAGGCTATGGAGTGGGTCTCATTCACCAGTAGAATCTTGCTCTTAGGGGCTGATTCTGAACTCATTCGATATGATTTCAATGGAGTGCGTTGTTGCCATGGAAACAATAGATTCCTCGATAGTGGAAATACAGTGTTAAGAAGTGGGCATGAATTTAAAAATTAGTATTCGAGTTTGCAGGCGATTTTACATTAATGAAGTTTTATTTTCCCGGATTAAATTACTTTTTATGGTCTGATTTAAAGAATATTTTATGCATCGTATTTTAAAACTAGCTGAAGAGTTTTAGACTATTTTGTTGTTGTTAAAAATTTCATAACTTTTATTACATTCTAATAAATTTTAGATCTTTTAAGGAAGTTCATCAGTACGTTTTTATGAATGTTGGAAAATAATCGTAAAAATTGTTAATAGTATTTTGTTGTTCAAAATAACTACTTAAAAACAAATATTAGAATTTACCTTGTTTAACACTTTTGAATAGGTATATTATATCGTTGCATTAAAATAAAAAAAATAAAATGAATGCTAGTTAATTAAAAATTTTGTTTGACAGTATGATATTAAAATATTGCACTACATGCAGCTTCATCTTGATGTTTGATAAAATAAAACTAGTAAATATTTTTTATCTACATCTACTATTTAAATTGTAAAAATGTGTTAAAAGAATTCTTGGAGTTAGATTTTTTACGGTTTGGTAACTCTTTCTACATACAAATGCTAATATGCATTTATTTTTTAATATTAAAGATATCAGTGATATCTAATGTGATAAACTAAGTTCAAATTAAACTTGACAAGAGTCTAAAACTTAGTAGTACTTAATTTATTGATGGCTACAAACAAATTTTGTATTGAAATTTTTATCTTTATATAAATTAAAACGGTATTTCTAATAGCAGTTTTTGTTGGAATGCAATTGCAATTTCAAAACTTTTTAGTTTATATATATTTTTCAAAAAATCATGAATCGTAATAATCAGGGATTGACAAATGTGGTCGCCACTTGCAACCAATATTTTTTGCTCGACGACCACGATTTTTAATCTGGCGGTTTTTGTAGTTTTAACGAAAGAACAAAGTGTAAGTGGCATTTTCCATATCATGCACAGAAAACGACATTCTTTGTTGATCTAGCATGTCATGTCATGTGATTAGAATGTGGGGAGAGGGTGGTTCGTTCTTACGGGTTGTTTACCAATGTTTTTGCAAGAAGGTTGAGTTTACAGTTTTTCAGGGAAATTTGGTAGTAGTGGCTTAAGGGGGGGGGGGGGATTGAGAGAGAATTTTAAATATTAGAATAATAACTTTGTTTAAGGAAGAATATTCTATAATTATACGTGTTTAGTGTTTGAATTATCATCCATAGTAAATGGGAAAAAATTCCACTGAAAATCAGAAGGACATTTTTTGGAGCGGAGTGGGGGGGGGGGGTACTTATCCTTAGTGATTTCATTGTTGTATTAAATCAATCCTTAGTTTGTTCTATTAAATCTATCGTTAGATTGTTGTATTGAATCAATATTTTGATTGTTGTATCAACCCGTTTACCACATTATATATCATTGATATTTTTATTATTAAAAATATATGCATATTAGCATTTGTGTATAGAAAGAGCTGCCAAAGCGTAAAAATTCAAACTCCAAGAATTCTTTTAACACATTTTTACAATTTAAAACAGATGTAGATAAAAAATATTTACTAGTTTTATTTTATCAAACATCAAGATGAAGCTGCATGTAGTACAATATTTTAATATCAAACTGTCAACATTTTTTTAAATTAACTAGCATTTATTTTATTTTTTTAGTTTTAATGTAACGATATAATACCCTATTCAAAAGGGTTAAACAATGTAACTTCTAATATTTGTTTTTAAATAGATATTTTGAACAACAATATACTATTAACCATTTTCACGATTATTATCCAGCATTCGTAAAAACCTATTGACGAACTTTCCTATGGGGTCTCAGGACTATTAAAGCTTCAAATTTTCGAAATTTTAATTTTTTTAAATGTTAAACTACTATCTTATCTGAACATTTTGACATAATTATATCCTTGAAATTCCTATTAGAACGGAAGTCATGGTTTTTAGGTAGATTTCGTATGAAATACTACCTATTACATTCTCCTCTATGTTGGAATTTCTGAAAAATTATCTACACCGATCATGACCCCTAGAACCCAAAACCACCCTCAGTAAAAAACTTTATCTATATATATATATATATATATATTCTCAATTCTGCACAAATCTCTTCCAAACTGATACATAAAATCAAGGGGCATAAAATCTCGGTCAAGTTTGTTAATGGGCAAAATCGGACCAAAGGGATGGAAATAGGAAGGGGTTTTGTGAAAACCGAAACCCCCCCCCCCCCTAATTTTTCTACATATCAAATCAGTTTAAAGTTTTTATTACTTCTAAAAATAGCGTCAAAAAATTATGTATCATAGATTTTTGATAAAATTAAAAAGGGTTCAAGAGGCGCAAAGGGCGCAAAAAAATAGGGTTTTTGGGAGAAAAAATTCATAACTTCGTCAATTCTCCAGATATCAAATCCAATTAATTTTATTATAAATCTCCTTAACATTATCTACAACTTTTATATTCACAAGTTTTTGATAGGACCAATTCGTACCGCAAAAAATAAAAAATAAAAAACAAAAACAAAAAGGTTGGGTTGAAGAAGAAAAAAATTCATAAATCCGTCAATTCACAAGATAGAAAATCCCCATAATTTTATCATATATCTTGTTAATATTGTCTGCAACATTTATACACACAAGTTTTTGATAGAACCAATTCTTACAGCAAAAACAAATTAAAAATACATAGCAGTTGAAGGGAAAAAAAAAATCATCTTATTAAGCGTGTATTCAAATCCAAACTATTTATTTTCTTACTCATTTTTAAATTCATTTTTGCTCTCAGACGCATCCAATTGGTAGATTCTCTTATTCAGAAACTGTATAATGTACCGTAATGATCGATTTTTTTATAGAGGCAGAATATATTTCAAAAAATGATGTCAAAGTGGGCATTTTGAACAGAATTTCCCGAAGTGATTGTGTTAGAAACGAAAAATATTGTCCTACTGAGAAAATAATTGTTTATAAATCAAGTTTTAATTAATTGAACGAAAAATAAAAACACAGGTCGCTTATAAATCTCTTCAAAAATCACGTCAGCACGTTTAATATTTTTTCTATTAAAAACAAATCTGAAAATGTGCCAGAAAATTTCGAGTTGTTGAGCATGGAAATGTATTTTTTTGAACACCGCCTTAACATGATTCTGATAAAACCAGCTATTATGTAAAATGAAATAAAAACTTGTCAAAAGCGACCAGATAAAACTGTTAAAGTGTGTTTATCTCTAATCATGATTTTTTTTTTTTTTTTTTTTTTTTTTTTTTTGTGAAATTAGTATACTTAACTTTGAAATCTACACCCGCCTGTAGGTCGGGCCGGCAGGGATTTTTAGAATTATACGCGCGCAATAGCTGTAGCGGCATTTTCGAAGATTTGAACTCATTTTTCTCCAAATGACGTTTTTGGGCGTAACGAGCGGGATATCTCAAAAACTTATGAATATTTTTTCATGAAATTAAAAAATATATATGTTTCAGTCTGTATAAACTGAACCTAAAATTTCCTTTTTACTGTCCAAAAAATATTTTTTTTAGGTGATTATATTGTTGAAATTATCAAAATTTTGTATTAGCTAAATACAACTTTGTATTAAAAATGTAAAAATGCTTTAAATACAAATTTATTTAGGTTCAGGATAATTATTGTAATCTAAAGTATAATTAGGCACAAAAAAAGTAATTTTAGTGACAAAATTTATTTTGTCTGAGCGTAAGCTGTCATACCAATTGTCTGCTCGACAAATATCTGACAGTTTGGAGCCCCCTATAAATACTAATTCTGCAACTTGACTTTTTTCTAAATACATGAAACGAAAGAACATACTTATATCTTTCAACACAATTAAATTTGTGTTTTTAAATCATATGCATTTTAAAATATTAAATGTTGAAAATGATCTTTTTTTTTCATTTTTTCCACTTTTAAGAGTTTTGTCCTGAGACCCCTTTAAAGATCTAAAATTTATTAGAATGTAATAAAAGTTTACTTCTTTAATTCATGCCCAGTTGTTAACGCTGTATTTCCACTATCGAAGAATTTGTTTTTCCATTGCAACAACGCACTCCATTGAAATCATATCGAATGAGTTCAGAATTGGGCCCTAAGAGCAAGATTCTACTGGCGAATGAGACCCATTCCATAACCTTAATCTTCTTCCTTCGCATCAGTGTTGATTGACGTCAGTTTCGGCCTCGACTGAGCGTCAATCGCTGTCAGCGCCATCTATTGTTTGAAATTCGAACTAAAATCAAGAATCACAGTAAAAAAACTCCTGACATTTTGCATAACCCTCCTGCAAGAATTTTTTAAATATCTGTCACCGTTTGCAAGTTATTGAATTTTAAAATCCATCAGTCATTTTTGGGACACCCGGTATATATATATATATATATATATATATCAAAATCACTTGAGTATTTTATGAGATAATGGGATTTTTACCTGAAAAATATGATTTTTCAGGAGATTTAAAAAACACAAATATTCCCAATTCTCGCTCTTTGCAAATGACACATTGAGTTTTCTGATTACATATCGACAGAACAGACTTTGGGAGTGTCGATAGTCGGTCAAATGTTTGTACACCTTTTTAAAACCTTCTTATTGTTCAATCAAAAGATTTCAACTTTTTGTGTTGAACTGCAACTTGTATTTTTTTGAACTTACACTTTGTGTTACAAAATGACAAAGCCGAAAAGTATTTTTGAGGGCAGACAAGAATTCGTGCAATCATAGGGAAGAAATGTGAGCTTTAAGACCTGTTTCCTCAGAAACTACCAGACCGATTTTGATGAAATTCTGAATCCCTATTCACTGGATTATGCTCAAGACTTATGGCAGACAGTTTTTTTCTGCGACTAAAACTTCTATTTTAGAGCAATCACAATTTTTCAGAAATTTTCTATTTTCAGAAAAGTTTTTTTTCTGAAACTAATTAAAATATTTTAAAACTATCTACCACATATGATCTTATATTTGTACTCTACCAAGAAATTTTTTTTATCGAAATCACTCAAGTACTTTAGGAGTTAATAGGGTTTTTAGCTGAAAAGTACAATTTTTCGAAAAGCTACAAAACTTAAATTTGTGTGAAGTTCTTGCAATGTTTTATCAAACACATCAATTAAAGAATATATAAACACTTGGATGAAGTTTAGTTACATATAATAAATGAGTATAAAATGCTAGAGTAAAATTAATGTGAGTGGCATCCCAGTCGCGTCTTCCCTTAGTGTGAGTAGTTGTAGTATCTCAGTCTTGTCTTTCGTTGAATTTTTACAATTATTTCTAATGGTCAGAAAAAAAATTGGGCATACCAATGGATTCAGGAAAGTTCAAAGAATTTTTTAAGCCAATAAAAAAAATATTTTTTTCAAAGAATTTCACAGATGTCTTTCCTTAATATTTATAACAGCAAAAAAATGATTTGCAATAAAATATAAACACTTAAAATTAATGCATCTAAGAAAATATCAAATCAACTGTTAACAGAAGTAGCACACTAGCAATTACAAAGTCTAGAGCATTTCTTCAAATTTAATACAGAGTAACAGTGATCAATGAATAAATCAAAAGAAAAGTGCACAACTAAACTGATGGCATTGAGCTCACAGGCTATTCACACGAATTGTAAAGTATACTCTTATTTCAAAGAATAATGCCCCTCGAAAAATAAATTAAGGGGGAGATTAGTTCTCCCACTGTTTCATATCTTTATACTTAACCAATGAACTTCAATCTCATCTGAGAAGCGCCTTATCAGAATAAACCTGTATACCAAATTTGAATCAAATCGGATAGAAAAATACATTTATCTAAATTAAGGGGGGTATTGGCCTCCCGTTAGTAACAGTGATCAATGAATAAATCAAAAGAAAAGTGCACAACTAAACTGATGGCATTGAGCTCACAGGCTATTCACACGAATTGTAAAGTATACTCTTATTTCAAAGAAAATGAATGCCTCTCGAAAAATAAATTAAGGGGGAGATTAGTTCTCCCACTGTTACATATCTTTATACTTAACCAATGAACTTCAATCTCATCTGGGAAGCGCCTTATCAGAATAAACCTGTATACCAAATTTGAATCAAATTGGATAGAAAAATACATTTATCTAAATTAAGGGGGTATTGGCCTCCCGTTCTCCCCTTTAGATTTAAACAATGAACCTTCAAATCTAATCAGGGAAGTTCGTAATCAGAATTAACCAGTATACCAAAATTTGAAGAAAATCTGATAATTCTGCACGAAAAACCCAAGTTAGGGGGGATTCCCCCTTTATACTTAACCAATGAACCCCCAAAACTTATCAGGGAAGCGCTTGCCTGCGAGCTAAAAAAGCACAGCGTAACAGCATCTCCTGTTGAGTATTACCCCCCAAGGGGATACCTTCTTTAGGTATTCACGGGCTTCGCAACCCCGGGTTCCTGAGCGATCTTTCTTTTTTCCTTTTCCTCTTATTTCTCTTCTCCTTCTTTTCTCTATGTTTCACTCTCGTTGTGGTTTCCTCTTCGGAGGTGAGGGCAATTCTGTATGAGCCGATATCATCCTGCATATCGACTTATGCAGAATTGTAAACCACCCACGTGTTTGCCGTGCGTGGCAACCCGTGTCCCTGGAAAGGGGGATCCTGGCAGTTGAGGGAAACCAACACGCTGCTTTGGCCCCTGCTTCAGGTAGACGGGAGGTGCATACTGGTCCCGTATGCATCAATTGGCTGGTCAGCTGACTTCTGTCACTGGCTGGGGATCAAGTGATCGGACACTTACTAGACATCTTATTAAGGGTGGAGACTGGCATAGGAGTGTTTTGTGACCGTATAGGCCCTGGCTAGCACTGGTGCACGATGTGCATCCCCTTGTTGGGCTCGGTAGTGGGTGGTGCGGCCGGGGTCTGAATTCTTATTTTTATTTCTAATATGGATGCAAATACTTCACTTACTTCCATTTCTCTCCCACGTGGAGAGCAACATTGCACAGAATTCCTCATACACTAGTTTTTTTTGTCATTAAACATACTGATAGCCTCTCTGATAGCTCTTTCAAAAAAACTTCACCATTTCTCATTGCAAAAACATTCCAGTCTGTCTTGGGGGATGGTCATTCTCTCAAAAAATTACAATCTGGTGATTTGCTTGTTGAGGTTTCTTCAGCCAAACAATCACATCTTCTCTCAAATTGCTCTACAATAGGCTCTTTCTCAGTTTCTACTCAAGTACATAAAACTCTAAATACAAGCCGTGGTGTAATATCCGAGGCAGACCTTTTATTCTCTACTAAAGACGAACTCTTACAAAATTTAAAAGACCAAGATATCATAGATGTACGTCGTATAACTATCCGTCGGAATGGGCAGGTGCTTCCTACGAAGCACATCATTCTGACTTTTAATAGCCCTAATTTACCCTCAAGAATTAAAGCTGCTTACTTGAACTGTCCTGTCCGTCCTTACATTCCTAATCCCCTCCGTTGCTTTAAATGCCAGCATTATGGTCACACCACAACTACCTGTCGAGGTTCCGTTACCTGTGCACGCTGTGCAGAAGTTGGCCACGACGGTAATTCCTGTCAAAACTCTGAATGCTGCATAAACTGCAAGGGTGATCATACAGCATATTCCCGTTCCTGTCCAAACTGGATACGTGAGAAGGAAATCCTTGCTGTTAAAGTAACTCAAAATCTCTCCTACCCTGAAGCCCGTAAAATTGTTGAATCCAGAACTCTGTCAGTCGGTGTCTCCTACTCTAGTCTACTCAAGCAACAACAAAATTCTGTAAGGCACATAAGCACCCAGACCGACACGTCCTTTCCACCAAGTAACTCAGCTAAAGCGCAATCAACAACCTCTTCAAATAGAGAAACCCGTGATGTTAGTTGTGGTAGTAAATGCTATGCAACCCCACTATTAGAACGCTGGCAACCTTCCTCAGAACCTGTTAAAATAGTATACCAGATCAATCAGTCTCAAAAATCCCCAAGTCAATCCAAAACGTCACCTGAACTTCAGACTAAGTCTGTTACATCTGCAAAAACACCACATAGACCTGATACTAGTAAAACTGACAAACCAAGCAAAAAATCTTGTATACAGAAAGAGAAAAAAACAATCCGGGGTTCTTCACAGTTTTCCACTGTGAAGAAAAAGAACAATAACAAAAGCCAAAACCCATCAGTTAGTAATGTAAAGGATCGTAAACAACTGCAAAACTTTGATGAAGAAATGGAATCGGAATCAAGTGCCGATTAGGAAAATGTAGCTTTTGAGGAATTTCTTCCTACTTAATTTTTTGTTTGTTATATCTTTCTGTGATTTTAAATTTGTTTTTAGGTAGTATTTGTACGTCATCTTGGACTTTGTTTATATTTTAACGGTTATTGCTTTTTAACTACACAGCTTTTAATCGGAATACTTTGGTCTTTTAATTATCAACCTTTGACTCTCTTATATGGTTTTAAATATACATATCAGTGTTCTCATTTATTATTTTTCTCACCTTTTTGTTCGTTTTGCTCAAATTTTTGGGTAATATATAATTTTTACATTATGACTTTGTCTTGGCGCAGCATGTCCCTAAAGGGACTTTGCGCCATAAAATCCCAATCAACCAACCAACCAACCTGTTGAGTATTAAAATTAGATTAAACTATTGATTAGATATTTTTAATTATTAATCTCAAACATAAAATTTAGTTCTTTTGTACTATCCAATAAAAGCTATAATGTTCATCGGAAAAAGCATAGTATGGCAACATTAGTGTTAGCTGAGTGAATTAGTTCTCCAGATTCGCCCGGGATGGCTCAGTAGGTAGAGCATTGGCGGCTCCAGCCAAGACATCCCTGGTTCGAATCCTGGTCTGGACTTTTTTCTCCCATTTGGAAATTTACAACTGATATGATTTATTTACCAATTTAATAATTGTAGTAAAAATTAATCTAATAAAAATAGAGGTTTGTGTATGTGTCTTTGTGCTGATGAGATCGCTATGCGTAGAGCTATAAGATTTGGCAAGAAGGTAGCTGTATGTCTATAGTTATGCACATAGAAGACAATTTTTGGACTTTTTTGAGTAGTTTTTTAAATGTAATTTTTTCTTCATGTTTTATGGATATTTTTCCAAATTTGTAAAAGGAATCTGGTTTAATTTTTTAGCAGAATGTAGTAAATTTTATCCTCTTTACAATAAAGCTTATTTGGAATTTATACAGTAAAATTTTCCCAATTATTTCATTGTTTTTTGGCATTTTGCAGTGATCTTTTGACGCTTTATAAAAGAAATTCGGTTTCAAACTTTTAACTCTAATGTAGTAAATTTTGTCTTTCTGCGATTGCATCGTCTGGTTTAAATTGTTAGCAATATATGTATAAAAAAAAAAAAAAAAAAAAAAAAAAAAAAATCACATCCTGCAAGGATTTTATTTCCCCATTTGTAAAAAAAAAAACTGATACAATGTTTTAGCCCTACTATAGTACATTTTGACTTCTCTGATTTTCTAAATTTTTAGAGATTTTTATGCAGTGACTTTTTCACACTAGTCAATGAATGGGATACAGTTTCAATTTTTTAGCCCAATTCAGTAAATGTTGTCCTCTTTTCAATAAAGCTTATTACAGCAATTTTTGCAATTTTTTTTCTTTCTTTTTTTTTTTTACATTTTTTGAAGTTCGGTTTCAAACTTCTAGCTTAATGTAGTAAAATTTTGTCCCCTAACTTGAATTTTTAGTGATTTTTAATGCGATTTTCTTCCGTGCATATTTTAACATCTTTTCACATTGTGCGGTAATTTTTTGACATTCATGAAAGTATTCCAGTTACAATGCTTTAGCTTCTTGCTACAGTAAAACACATTTTTTGAACTTTAGAATTATTTTGTGAATTTTAGAGTTTAGTGGTGATTTTTCTACATTAGTAAATTTTTTCCAGCCACAAAAAGGGGACTAAGGGGACGAAAATGTATAAAAGGGGCTAGGGGACTAAAGAGGACCATTTTCCAAAAAGGATGCTTTTGGAGGAAAAAGGGGACAATTTGGGAGCCCTGCAAGCAGAAACAAAAACATTTCGAGTCTCTAAAATAACACTCAACTGATGTTTCAACAACTATTTAAGTATATTTTTATTCAACAATATAAACTATCCATATACAAATACAAAAATTGAAAGTTGGTTCAAAATTTTTAAATTCAAGAGGCACTAATTAACCTTTGCACAGGGGCTTATACAGCAACAAAGAGTGCACAGGGGCTCTGACAGATGCAGTCTGAGCTCCAGTGTAAAGGTTAAAACATACAGAAAATATGCTCTATTACTTCTGTCTAAATTTAAAGAGAGAAAACTTAGGTCAAAGATATTCTGTAAATGTGTAAGAAATACATCCTTCTTGCCTTTACCTTTGCCATAGTTTGGGATTATTGCATCATAAGCATCTAAACAAGGCTCTTGTCCACATTCAAAACTTGAGTATTGTCGAAACAGAAATCGCATGAAAATGCCGTAGGTGATAAAAAAGTTTTTTTCACTCTGTCCATATTTTTACCACATTTGGAACATATTACTGTGCACCATTATTGAAAAAAGTGAATGCAGGACAGAACTGTTATTTTCCTAGATAAAAAGTTGTCAAAGACAATAAATAAATAAACAGTAGTAACATGAATAAAATAAAAATATATCAGGAATGTTTGCAGTTTTACTTTTAAAAAAATGAATAAAATAAATCGGAAATGTTTGTAGTTTTATTTTTTTTAAAAATTGCATGCCAAATTATAAATTTTTTTGTTATATCAAATAAAGTACAAACAAGAAAGAAATATCATGCTTCAAGCATAGGTTATGAAACAATTTCCAACACCCCCCAGGGGGATACCTTCTTTAGGTATTCACGGGCTTCGCAACCCCGGGTACCTGAGCGATCTTTCTCTTTTCCTTTTCCTCTTCTTTCTCTCGTCTTTCTTTTCTCTATGTTTCACTCTCGTTGTGGTTTCCTTTTCGAAGGTGAGGGCAATTCTGCATGAGCCGATATCATCCTGTATATCGACTCATGGGGAATTGTAAACCACCCACGTGTTTGCTGTGCGTGGCGACCCGTGTCCCTGGAAAGGGGGATCCTGGCAGTTGAGGGACACCAACACACTGCTTTGGCCTCTGCTTCAGGTAGACGAGAGGTGCATATTGGTCCCGTATGCATCAATCGGCTGGTCAGTTGACTTGTCACTGGCTGGGGATCAAGTGAGCAAGTACTTACTAGCCATCTCGTTAAGGGTGGAGACTGGCATAGGAGTGTCTTGTGACCATTTGGGCCCTGGTTAGCACTGGTGCACGAATGTGCATCCCCTTGTTGGGCTCGGTAGTGGGTGGTGCGGCCGGGGTCTGAACTATTTTTTTTTTCAAATATGGATGGAAATACTAATGTTCATTCTACTTCTCTTCCATGTGGAGAGCAACAAAGTGTACAGTCTTTATTTACTCGTTTTTTTGTTATTAAACGCACTGATGGTCTCTCTGATAGTTCTTTCAAAAAAACTTCACCATTTCTTATAGCAAAAACTTTCCAGTCTCTCTTGGGGGATGGTCATTGTCTAAAAAAATTACAATCTGGGGATTTACTGGTTGAGGTTTCTTCAGCCAGGCAGTCTGAACTTTTGTCAAATTCCAATGATATGGGTACTTTTTCTGTTTCTGTTAAAGCACATCAAACTCTGAATACTTGCCGTGGTGTAATATCTGAACCAGATCTTTTATTTTCCACTAAAGAAGAACTTCTATCTAATTTAACCCTCCGTCTACCAGACGGGTCCATTAGACCCGACAGGTACATACAAAATATTCATTCAAACCAGAAATTTCTTTAAAATAAACTAAGTATATAAACCAGACAAAAATAAGGTAAATAAATAAGTTAAATAGTTTTAAATAAAAATTCTGGTGTAGAACGTTTTATTAAAACTTGAATAAAATTCCCGGTAGATCTAGGGTTAAGCGATCAAAACATAATAGATGTTCGTCGTATCACTATCCGTCGAAATGGGCAAATTCTTCCTACAAAACACATTATTCTCACCTTCAACAGCCATTTTTTACCTACTAGAATCAAAGCTGGCTATCTAAACTGTCCAGTCAGACCTTATATACTTAATCCTCTCCGCTGTTTCAAATGCCAACGTTATGGCCATACTAATACAACCTGTCGTAGCAATGTTACCTGTGCACGCTGTGCTGAGGTCGGGCATGATGGTAAAACTTGTGAAAAACCCGAATGCTGTGCAAACTGCAAGGGTGATCACACATCATATTTTCATCTTGTCCTAATTGGATCCGTGAAAAGGAAATTCTTGCTGTTAAAATAACCCAAAATCTCTCCTACCCTGAAGTTCGTAAACGTGTTGAAATCAGGACCCCATCTGTTGGGGCATCATACTCCAGTATACTCAAACAACAATCAAAATCCGTAAGGCACATAAGTACCCAGACCGACTGCTCTATTCCACCAAATAATTCAAGTATTATACAATCAACTAAAGAAACCCGTGATGTGTCTCTTGGTAGTAAATGCTATGGTACCCCATTATTGGAACATTGGCTACCATCCTCAGAACCAGTTACAATAGAATATCAACTTACTCATTCACAGAAATCCCCAGTTGGATCCAAAAAGTCATCTAATCATCAGACTGAAACTAAGGCTGCTTCATCTCCAGTTCTATCATTACAGAAACCTAATTCTCCCCAAACATCATCAGTTAAATCAAAAATATCAACCGAACATAAGACAAAAAAAACACCAGCTACAGATAAAAGCAAATTAGTGAAACCTCTTGTTTGTCCAACTCCGAAAGCAAATGAAAAAACTTTCGCGCAAAAAGAAAGAAAGAAACCTCCAACTCAAATCTCTTCACAGTGGAAAACTGTGAAGAGAAAAGGCAATAAATCATGTCTTAGCTCAGAAATCAGTAATATAAAACATCACAAACAGCTCCTCAACTATGCAGAAGAGGCTATGGACTCTTGTAGCTATGACTCTGATAATGACGACAATAATACTGTTTTCGAAGTTATTAATCCTACGTCACTTTAGCCCCACCAGTGGCTGAGAGGTTCTGCTCTCGAAGCTGGTAGACGGGAGGTGCTGGGTTCGAACCCAATCGCGCCCGTCGGCCTAACCGTTTCGGAGTTTTCTTCGAAGCCTTGGATTTTCCATGCGTAAATACGGGTTAGGCTCCCCTAGAAAGACCCCCACGAAGGGCACTCACCCTAGGGCCTATATCCCTCGAGTAGATAATCGGCCGTCAACAATCAACCCCAACCCTACGTCACTTTATATCATTTTTAAATTTTGAATTCTAACTTTATTTTTAAAGCAGTATTATATAAAATTTTATGCTTTAATTTTGTTTTTGACTAATTATAATTTTCATAACTTTAGAGATTTTAGAATTTTTTAATTTAAATGTTCTAGTGTTTTAACTATTTTTTGTCTTTTAAAACCTTGTGTATTGTTGCTTTCATTGTGCATTATTTTTAATTACTCATATCATCACATTGCTTTCTTCATTTTGTTTTGTTTCTTCACTTTTATATTTCTGACAATCTTTTAATGTAACTTTTAATTTTTAACTATGTTTTACTCCTTAACTTTTTCTTGGCGCAGCATGTCCCTATGAGGACTTTGTGCCATAAAACTCTAATCAACCAACCAACCAACCAATTTCCAACACTTCCAGAATACTTTTAAAAATTTTTTCAGTTTAACAAGGTAGAGAAGATATCTAAGTAAATAGTTTAAAAAATATATAACACAAGCAGATTTCAACAATTACAGTGCATAGCCAGAAAAGCTGCCCAAATCCAGGGCTGCGGAGTTGGGGCCCATTTGAGCGAAAGAGTCTGAGTCTGATCTGTTAAAATTTCTGGAGTCGGAGTCGGAGATTTTACAAGCAGGTCTGTGTTGTCGGAGTCGCAGATTTCACAAGCAGGTCTGTGTTGTCGGAGTTGGACTATTTTTGAGCAAAAGAGTAGGAATCTGATCTGATAAAATTCCCGGAGTCAGAGTCATCCATTTTTCCCACCGACTCTGCAGCCCTGCCAAAATCACATGAATCATAAAAATGTGCAAATAAATTTTTAAAGGGAAGCAGAATATCTAATTATGCATTAATAAAATTATCAACAAAAAGTACTGTCATGCATTATTAAATCATAAAATTAACTAATGAGTTACCATAAGAGAAATTTGTTAGCTTTACTATTTGAATACAAGTTATATTATGCAATACAGATATCTAAATTCAATTCAGTTGTCTTTAATCTCTTATATCGGCAATTTTGCAGCCAATCTAAGCCTCTTCAATTCAGTTTCATCCAATTTGCTTCAACTATAATATAAGTGTATTTTGTAGCTATAAAATGTAGAAATTTGCCAGTTAGAGCTGTATCACTTCTTGCAATAATTACCATATAAATTTTATGGGAGAAGTGCATGCACATTAAACTGTAAAGTCTTCACAACAAATGGCACATTTTTTTATTTGTTAGATATCTATAATATTTAGATTAAATTACATTTTTAAAGATTATTGATAATCAAACTGACCTATTAAACTAACCTTAACAGAGATTTTTGGGTTAAACAAAAATAATGATCTAGTTGATAATATTTCGTAATATTATAACTGTATTTTTATCTTTACCCGACTATTTAAATCATTTTCATTACTTGAAAATGTTGGATTTAATTTTTTTGCACTTCTTTATTAATAATGCATTTTTTGAAGTTTATATTGAATTATAGATATGTTTTGCAAAACTAAGTAAAAAAAAAACACATTTTTATTCATTCTATTTTTTAATTGAATTTTTTCTAAGTTTTTATAAAAAAGACACAATTTTTTAAAAAAAAGTTTTTATAAAAAAAGACATCATTGAGTAAAAACTGTTTTTTTCTGTTAAATATTTATGATTTTGTATAATTCATATTAATAAAATGAATCATTAAATTTTCGATTTGATAAATGAGATATGGATAAAAAAAATTGACTGTAAAATATTAGACCTTTTATTTAATTAGCATAAGATATATAAATATTTATCGATGCAAAAAATATATATTTAAATAAATAGAATACATTTACTTTTTCACATTGCTAGAATTTAAATTATGCAAGTGGGAAAGGAGTGCAAACGCATTCCATCAGTGACAATCTGCAGTGTCACAAAATTCACATTTAGTTGATGGAATTGTTTCTAATTGGAAACATTGTACGTTTTTAAAGAGTTCCAGATAACTTGCTTTTATGTCTTTAAATTTGCTTACGGTTTTGTCGTTGTAGTCTTAAATTTTGAATTTTCATTTTAAAAATAGCATCAGCTAATTGCGAATAGTACACAGAAGATTTCGTGATGCTTTTGCACCCATTAAAAAGTGTGAACCCTTTTGCATTCACACAGAGGCCTGCTGTAAATTCATCATGTTTTGTTAAGATTTTTGTAGGTCCCGGGCAAGGTGATTTCGTCTTGTGTGAATCTTCTGGAGCCGATGGTTTGTTTTCGAGGGGTAACGATGATTCTGCCATTCTCTTTGATAATCTGTAGATCTCTGGGCTCATTTTAAAAACTAATCTTTTCCTCTTGGTTGTTTCCTTTGACACTCCTGCAGTCCGTTTATATGAAGACAAGGTCCTGCAAATGGGGAAAATCTGAGAATGGAGATTTATTTTATCAAGAGAGAAAAATATTTAAAATTTATATATGTCTGTTTTATATATATTTTTAAAAATACATAAAATTTTAAATATTCTGATTTTTTAAGTAGAGCGATTTTGTCGTATCAAAATATTCGTTTGTTATACAATTGATATACGCTATCGAGGTTTAAGTATACCGGATTTCCAGTAGTGGGTGATGTTCAACACTTACAGTAAGACGTAGTATGTGTATGGTGGTTGCTACTCACTCTATATAGATAAACAGTTTTTGCGTATTTTCGCGTGGCTTACTGGTCCCATTTGAGAAATGTTCAACTCATTCTTTCGGGGTACCCAGCTTTCTTGGAAACTATAAACAGTGACGCTTCCGCTTTGGGTGACCGCTTAATCTGGACCACCTATGCCTATGAGGTCGAGAAAACAGAGATGAACACATTGGTTAGTTGGTTCTGCGATAAATATAATAAAATTGTTATAGCCATGATTTTTGTAGGAGCATCATTCTCAGGGAAGATTTAAGTTCGGAAAACTTATTTTAATGACTATTTAAAAATTGTTGTATAAATAAATTACTACTGAGTTTTAATTAAAAGATGCTTCCACTAGAAATATTGCACTTAATTTTCATTTATAGAGATACAAAAGATAATTGTCTATTAGCGATGATTGCTGAAAATGTCAGTTTTAATTTTATTTAAAATTTTTATTGGTCTTCATTATTCAAACCTCAACATCTATTAAAATGGAGCTTGTCTTTGAAAAAAAAATGAATTCTTCTGATGAAAATGAAGTGGTTCTAATTATCTTTTTGTATTGCCCTGTATAAAAAATGTAAACAAACTAAATAAAAGAGAACTGTAAAACAAACTAAAATACTGTTCAAACTGTTTTTTGATAGGAATACAAGAGTATCTCCCTATATTTAAAAGTTAAGCAGAGCTATAATTACGTAGTGGTAAACGTAACAGCTGAAGTTTGAAACAGCATACAGAATTAAATTTAAACTGAAATCATAATTATCAGCTGAAAAAGAAAAACTTTAAAGTAGTGGATTAAATAAAGAACGAAACATTTTTTTTTCTCGGAAAAAGCAAGCTATGTTACAAAAAACTGGTATATATTACCGTGCAAGCACTGGACACACTCTCCAAGCTCATTTACTACGCTTCGTGCTAGGCAAGAAGTCGTCCTCGCTGTCCACATCGGCATTCGAACATGCAACCTCAGGTTCAGGTCCATGGGAACAGCCAGGGCGAGGAGATGATGAATGGACGTATCAACTGAAGACTCAGAGTGAACAGTAGTTTGTGCAGATTTTGACTGCTCACCCTCCTGCACCTCTTCATTGTGTGAGGTGGCACTCGCATGCAGATTCAAACTTTCATGCTTTATCAACATGTCTAGCACAGTGTTGTTTGGCTGCTGTCCTAGTCTCTCTGTATATGATGGTTCAGGACCGAAGAAGTCGTATATGCTAAACCTTGCCCGAGGTGCGTCTAAGGTTATGCCTGTGAAGCATTCTTGCATTTGAAAATTATAAGTTACTATAATGCACTTGGGCCTTATTAGAATAGTACCCCCTTTAATTTCCGCGCTGAAGGTGTACATATCAGCCCAAATTTTCAAAAAACTGGCAAGCCAGACACAGTGGGAAGTGTCTACGTAAGCTATCAGAACATAGTCTTGGTTGACGTATCAATTTCACCATTTGTTCAAACTTTTAATAAACAAAGGACTAAAATGCCTCACAGCGAAATCCTTACCGATCCGAGGCGGACCGCAAATCCAGACTCCACAGGAATTTGGAAGCGGGTCGTTGTTAAAAAGCTGACAAGAGTGTAAACACGTCTTGTAGCGGATATAGAGCCCCAGATAATCGGCCTTAATGGAGGTGATCTCACCGTGCCCGGCCTTATCGAGTACGTCTCTAAATGCATTAACTTTTCGCGTAACTGTTGGAATACATTCAAATTCTGTGAAATCACCATCCTTTTTACAATACGACGAAACCTCTGCCACAGTTCTTTTAGCCATTTCAAAATGAGCACCAGGAATCCAGCGCTTAACTGTGCAGAGGTTCCTTCTATTCTTAAAACAAACAAAGCCTTGGAGATGTTCACGACCCGTATCCGGGCAAGTCTCTTTACCATATATAAGATACTCCTGTACATTGCTATCAAACGCAGGCTCGGTAGAGAGATCAAAAGATGTAAAAACCCAGCGCTTACACTTGGACATCGCTAGCAGGCAGACTGATTTTACAAGCGTATATGCTCTTTATATATACCAGTTATTTATCTAAAATGCGATTAAAAACTCAGTCTAACATTACGCAGGCACTCAGTAGTTTTTATGCAAGCGAACCAAACATACTATCACCACAGGTTCGATTGCGCCTGAATAAGCAGAACTACATTCCAGAAACACGCACATTCAGCTAGTTACAAGTGCGAGAGCACATTTCAGACCGAGCAAGACAGGAGCCCGGATAATCGGCCTCAATGGAGGTGATCTCGCCGCACTCAGCTTTATCGAGAACGTCTCTAAATGATGCATGAATTTTTCGCGAATCTGCTGGAATTGTGCCAAATTCGGTGAAATCACCATCCTTTTTACAATAACTCGAAGCCTCTGTCACAGTTCCTTTAGCTCGCTCAAAATGAGCACCAGGAAACCAGCGCTTATCTGTGCAGGGGTTCCGTCGTTTTTTAAAGCAAACAAAGCTTTGGAGATGTGCGCGACCCGTATCCGGGCAAGTTTCACCACCATAAACAAGATACTCCTGTACATTGTTATCAAAAGCAGGATCGGTAGAGAGATCGAAAGAGGTTCCAGCAAGCACAGAACTAACAGACTGGCACAAAAATTTTATATTTCGCCAAGTACGAACGGTATTATTTCGATAACAGCGAATCGTAACCTAAAAGTATCGATTCTGTCTTTTCTTTCGATATCTTTGACGATACTTTCATTAGCTATCGAGGTTGCGCCATAAATATGGCACAGTGACGGAAATCGGCGATGTAGTTGATACGTATTTGATACAAATCGGTAGGAATTCCGAGATTGCTGGCATAAAAATGTTAAAATAAGAGCACAAATTCGGTATCCAATGGTAATCATTTTGAACTGTATTTTTGATGCACATATGACAATATAGATGATCGTGTGCCAATTTAATGATATTTTATACGTATGTCGGCAAATACTTTTAATCGATTTAATTGCACATTTTGCAGTATCGAAACTGTTTTAACCCTTTCAGGGCAAAACACTTCCATTACTACAATGTTGAAATGAATGAATGACACCAGAATTTACGAATTTGGATACAAGAAAAAGGTTAAATTTCACATGCATCATGAATTTTATTTTTTATCAAATCAAAATTCTGGCACCATTCTGTAATTAAAATTATGTGCTTTCATAAATGCACCACCGCCCTTGATAAAGTTAAACTTCTTGTATATTTATAATATTCACATGCACCTTTCTTAAGTTTCAGAATCTTAAATAATAGCACGATTTTCCCTAAACTAATTTTATAATAGAGATTTGAAGGTTATGTAGTCGTATTTTAAAATGTTGGGACTTAAAGACCCCTCCCCCCCACGACCTTGCAGTTAACCCTTAATCGGAAACGTACGTCTGTGAGATGTTTGCGTCTACATATCTGCCCTTAACATTTTCTCTCTCCGACATTCCAAAATTATTTTTATGCTGTTATATTAAAAAATTGGTCCTGTTAATGCTACTATTACTATTAAAGATTAAATGTTTAAGCTCACTATTTAGTAAATTATTAAGTGTTCTGCTTGTGCACGGAATTTTCACGTTTCCAGTTAAGGGTTAACATGTTGAATGCCAAGTTTATGTTGTCTGTCTTTCCGTTTGGGCCTTGAAGAAAAATTCCCGTTACACAATCTAAGTGCCAGTCACCGATGACTGATGCGGACTAAACTGAAAGTTTAGTGTCAGTCACCGGTAACTGATGTGGGACTCAACGTGTTAACTTATTTTATGGCATAGTACTTAACTTTTAGATTTTTTTTTTTTTACAGATATGCTTAGAAAAAGCAATCTTTTTTTCATATCTTATATAAATTTCTTCATTGTTTCAGGTGTGCTTCATTATTATGTTTCGTATTTTTGATCGGCCGTGTTCATCATATCTAGTGAAATGTACTAGAACTAAATTTTAAAAAAGGATATCATTTTAAACTAATAGATAAATTCTGACAATTTTAATTAAAAAAAATTTTTTGTTTTCCAATATCAATGTCTCGAACAACATAATTTCATTTTCATAACACAGCTTCATGGCGTAGATCAATATAACAAACACTTGTTAAATGTATATTCATATGTATTATATTTCAGTAGTTTTTTATATAAAGCATATATAACTTAAACCGTTAGTATAGCATACAGTTGCTAATCTGCTGTTTTTCAATTGTCATTCATCACTCCTAGTTACATATGAGAAAATATTTTTAGGTAGGGGGGGGAGGATGATACAGGTTTAAAATCCAATAAAATAGTTAAATATTTATCTCGTACAAATTTGAACATTATGCAAAATGAGAATACACACTTAATTTTCCAGGATATTAATTTTTCTTCTAAACGCCCCGTGTTTCTATTTTATCCCATGCAAAGAATTAAGTTTTAAAAATTCCCAGAAGTAGACTCAACTTTCATGTCTAAAAAATCTTAATTATCAAACAGACTTCCCAGCAAGATAGTTAATGTAACTTACCTTTGTTAAAAAGAAAATTCAAATGTAAAATTGCTTCAATAACAATTAATGGAAATGGTTAGGTCGAAAACTTAATACAAAATTTGGATTTTTTTTTTTTATATATATTATTCGCTGTAGTTTTCCAAATAATCAGATTGTAATCGCCAGAAATGTACTTTATGAGTATGCAAAAATTCACCTGTTTTATACCTTTATTAATATGTATTTATTTTCATATCAAATATCTGCATGTATTTACATAAATTAAAATAGTTTTGACTATGATCAGGATTACAGTTATGATTTTGCTTAGCTTTTACATAAATTATACATATGCCCTATAAGAGTGGAAAAATACATTTTAATTGCAATAGGTAAGAGGATTTTCTGACAGGGTGAGTGAAATTTTAGGCAGTCTTTGAAAATTTGAGTTTATACAAGACATGTTTAAAAACGTTAGAAACCAAAAATTTAATAGTGCTACAAAGTAAACATGGTAATTAAAGTTATATTCTATACTAAACTCTCTTGTGTACACTTCAATTTTATAAAAAATAAATTATGAAAATATTTGTAAAAGTAATAAACTATTTATTTTTCAGTCGCTTACATTGTTGGCTAGTTCCACACCTGCCCATGTATGTTATTTATATTTCATTAATGTTTCACATGAATAACTTGATCACATTCATTATAAAATGTCATCACTATCGTAACATCTCTGTTGCTTCACAATTCGGCCTTGAGGGCTGAAAAGCTGCTCCAAAACAAAATGGACAATAACAAATTCGATTGAAGATTTGAAAATATTTATGCCAAAAATAAAATTTGTTACTTTAAAATGGCATCATTTATATACTTAACAGTACACAAAATTTGTTTAAATTTGTCTTCAAGCTGCAATAATATTAGTTAAACTTTCAATTTTAGTTTTAATTATTTAAAACTGTTGATATACTTTACAGAAACATTTGTAAGAAATAAATTTTATAAGGTAGTTTACACTTTTGGCTAATGTATAATAAACTTTAAAAAATCCTTTCTTCACTTTGTCCTCAGCAATGGAAAAAGGGGAAAAAAAAATCCAACTTTGGAAAAAATTCTATTTAACTCTGTACAAATCTTGATATTTCAAAACCTTTGAAATTGTATGTAATACAAATTTTGATATTAAGGTTAGTTGGTTGGTTGTGTTTATGACGGCCAATTATCAACACGAGGGATATAGGCCCTAGGGGGGGGGGGGGGGGGAGGAGGAGTGCCCTTCGTCGGGGTCTTTCTAAGGGAACCTAACCTGTATTAACGCTTGGAAATCCAAGGTTCGAAGAAAACCACGAAAACTCCGAACGATTAGGCCGACGGGCGCGATTGGGTTCGAACCCAGCACTTCCCGTCTACCAGCTTCGAGAGCAGAACCTCTCGGCCACTGGTGGGACTTTGATATTAAGATCTGAAAAAAAAAAAAAAAAGACAATACAAATACATGGCAATTTCTTTATTAAGATCAGTAACGAAATTTTCTTGTACAATAGGCTGTTTCTTACAACACCCCAACTCTCGATCTGTGGCGTATCGCAGCCATTTGGCTATTCAGCTTTGAATGCGGCTTACAGCATCATCTTCAAACAGTTTGTTGTGTCTCACTGAAGCTAGAAAATATTTAAGAATACAATATTATTACATTATTTGAATATAAATTAAAAAGACAAATTAGTTTTGGTAAGATAGGGTTTAAATAAGATTTTATTTCAGAAAGCTGCAGAAAGATTCTTTTCAGTGTAAAAAGTGCTCATGCATGCCTTTATGAATGATAATATACACACCTAGAAGTGACTCTTCAAAAATATCGGAAATACAGGAATTTTTTCAAGAAAATGCATTATTTATGTATAAAATACCATAGACGCCAATATTTTAAAGACAATATCAGGCGTTAACTAAAGTTCACTCCTGACTATTTCAAGAATTTTGAACTCTCTTCAAGAGTAAAATATTAGCGTTTCAGAAGTTGTACGCAATTTTTTTTTCAAGTTTTACTTTTTAATATTTTTTACAATTATTTTCTGAACAATCATTCTTTATAGAATTTGCATTTATCCATACAAATAGAATTGAATTAAAGGTTACTTAATTTACTTTTATTTTTTAAGTATAAATTATTTTTTTGTAATAATTTTTGTGTAAAATGAATTACATTTGTTCTATCCATATAGAGCAAAAAATATGTGATTGATACAATTGCGTGAAATTATGTAACCAATTGACTAATTATGCGACTTTTTTTTTGCAATTGATTGAGAAAATTCGAAATTTTTATCAATGAATTTCACAATTTTTTGTCACAGGCGATTGACAAAATTATTTTTTTCCTTCGAACAATCAATAGGCAAAATCTACACTTTTTTTCCAATGACCTATTGACGTCCTTCCGAGATACATTGATGAAATTCGCTATTTTATTTTTGCGCCTTTTTTTTCCGATTGATGAAGCTCGCAATGCTGAATTTTTTTTTAAGTGACAAGCTGACAACATTCACACTTTTCTTCCGTGACTAATTGCCAAAATCTGTGACTTTAGTTTTACCGGGAGTGATTGCCGAAAATTTCTATTTTTATTGACAAGAATGATCGACAAATTTCGTAATATATTTCGATGGCTGACGAAATCGGTGATTTTTTTTTTCCGCAATTGCTCAAACCTGCATTTATTTATTTTTTTTTCAGTGAATGACTGCCGAAATTTGCAATTTTTAGTAACGAACGAGCGACACATTTTCTAGACCGACTAACAAAATCAGCGATTTTTTTTAAACTGTAAGTCAAACTTGTATAAAACCAAAAACTTTCTGTGCACACAAATATTGGGTCAAAATTTTTCTGCAAATTAATTTAATGTCTAATAAAATTATGTGTTATATTTTTTTGATGACATAAATTAAAAAAAGTAGTTTAATAATCACCATTTAAATTAAAAATTAATATTAATTGAATAATTATTTTGGTTAAAAAATAATAAACCTAAAAATCCATGATAGGAAGGCAGCAGTAATTCTGGGTAAAAAAAAAAAAATTCTGAAATTCAAAGCAAATTTTCTGACTTTGGAAATGCGTTATTTCTTGTTACGGCTGACTGACAAATTCGTTGATTTTTTTTTTTTTACAGTGACTGCTGAGATCTGATTTTTATCAACCAATGGTCGACAAATTTTGCGATTCATTTCAGCAATTGATTGACAAGACTGAAACACAAATTACTGATGAAAACAACGATATTTTGAAAAGAGTGAATGCCGAAATTTAAGATTTTTATTAACAACTGATCAACAAATTTTCCGATATATTACACAGACTGATTGACAAAATCAACGATTTTTTAATGCGATTGACTGGTGATTTTTTTTTAACCACACTTGATAGACCAAGATGACGAATTTTATCAGCCATTGATTAACAAAATTGGCAATTTTTTCCAATGATTTGATAGACGGAATTCACATTTTTTTTTCATCTATGATAGGGGAGACCGGGGGAATGGCGACACCTCAAGGGAATTTAAATTTTTTCACCTCAAAAAAATGATTATTTTTTAATAGTAAAAATTCTAAAGCTGAATCATGATCTTTAGTATCTGTATAAATTTAACCGTAATCATAACTGTAAAGTAAGCATACATAAAAAAATATTTTTTAAACCTCTGCACTGTGGCAGGATTACCCAGGACACTGGGGTAATTCTGCCACTGTACTGGGGTAATGCCGCCACTCTTTAATGACCTACTACATGCATCAAATGGATACTAGGAAACACACAACCTACTGAAAATAGTTAGAAAGCAATGTAATTGAGCAGAATAATGGTTAAGCTTACAATTTACTTCATATTGCAAAAGTCACTCTGCTGAATCGGCTCCACTACATTAAAATGAGGCCATTTCTCACCCGATTTGCATGGCGGCGGCATTACCCCGAGAGGAAAATATGGCGGAAATCCCCAAGCAAAGCCAAAAGAAGAACCGAACTTGTTCAACACATTGCATCAAAATGTCGGCGAATGCATGTAGATTACTGGGTCATATTATCTTAAATACCTAATGTTACAATAAAAGGTGCTTATCTCTACTCATTTGAAGGTCCAAAATAATAAGCAACTAGATGAAAACTACATTTTCCACTAGAACAAACGAACGACGTGCAGCAAAGTCACTCTCACTTTAGGCACTGTTTATATTGTTGGCCGCTATAGTGCAGGCACATTCACTATCTCATACTGCCCTTAGTTTTTAAACTAGGTGGGGTGGCGGCATAACTCGGGTTGGCGGCATTCACCTGGTCTCCCCTACACATTGACAAAAATCTCGATTTATTTTCAACCGATTGATGAAATTCATGATTATTTTTCGCAATTGAATGACGAAGATTCCAATATTGCCACAGACTTAAATTTACTTTTTTTTTTAATCTACAGGATTGACGAAATTACAGATTACTTACACGACTGTACGACTTACTGACACGACGAAGTTCGTGAAATTTGGAAAAATTTAAAAACATTTGTAGAAAAATCACATCCGGATTGTGGAACTTCGCTGCTAAATAAAAAATAATTGCGAAGGTGGAGGGCTGAAAAAATAGGAATGTTTTAAATTTATAGGAACTATGGGAGCGCTGCAAAGCATATTTAGCACTTTCAGAAGCAAAGTAATTCTGCTAATAAAATGTTGAAATCGGATGATTTTTTTCTCTTCATATTTCAGCGCTACAGGGAGGACAGTTAACTCATTAATTAGTGCAAATGTATCATTAGATGCAATAGCTTTTTGGACATGCCTGCCAGTAAACTTGCTTAACTAGAAGGGCTCAAATGAAATCATGTTAGACTATAAATTCAGAAATCGTTTGGATGTAAAAAAATGTGCTAAATTGGTTATACAGGGTGTTTAAAAAAAGATGGGAAAATTTTTAAGAGGTGATAGTACACACCCAAACAAACATTTTGTATCAAAGAATGCATGGCCGAAACTAAACGTAAAAAGTTAGAGGGCGCCAAAAGTTATGTTCTTATACGAGGCAAAAACACACAATGAACGATTAAGTTAAGTTACGAAAACAAATTTAATGGCATTTGATTACAATAAGTGCTCAAAACATTGACCGGCAGCTGTTATGCACGGAGTACAATGGCGAAGAACAGATTGGCGAATTTTCTGAAACACACCAGGCATATCGCGAACTTCCCCTACAGCAGCCGAAATCTTGGCGACAAGTTCTTCTGCAGATTCAATGGGAGTCTCATACACACGAGCCTTTAGCTGTCCCCACAAAAAAATCGAGACATGAAAGATCTGGCGAGTGCGGTGGCCAAGCTACAGGACCACCTCGCCCAATCCATTTGTTTGGAAAGGTTACGTCCAGATAGTTTCGCACTGCTCGGGCGTAATGAGCTGGTGCTCCATCTTGTTGAAACCACATTACTTGCCGGATGTGTGGACGAACTTCGTTCAACATGTCTGGTAGCACCTGTTGCAGAAACACGAGGTAGTCATTCCCATCAAGGTGTTTTGGCAGAAGATAAGGACCGAGTAAGAGGTCGCCGATTATTCCTGCCCAAACATTGATAGAAAAACGTTGCTGATGCGAATGTGGATGAGAGTGGTATGCGGATTTACTTCTGCCCATACATGCTGATTGTGGGTGTTAAATGCACCATCACGCGTGAAGGTACATTCATCCGTGAAAAGAACTGTTGAAATAAAATTTGGATTTACAGCATTCTGCTGCAGAAACCAGCGGGCAAACTCACACGACGAGGATAATCGCTTTGCCTTAGTGCCTGGACTCGTTGAACATGATAAGGGTGCAAACGTTAATCATGGAGTACTCACCATGTGCTGGATTGCGATATCTGTAATCCTCTACTCACTGCTCGTGTACTTGTACTTGGCTCATCAGCCACCATATCCAAAATGGCTTCTTCCACCATAACATCCCTCTTTGGACGATCTGCATCCAACCGGGATGCAAGAAAAGAACCCGTCTCGCACAACTGTCGATGCAAGCATTCAAATGTTTTCGGATTGGGCAACCGCCTGTTGGGAAATCGCTCTCCGTACAACCGTTGAGCTTCTACCATACTTCCATTTGCAGTTCCGTAAACAAAATGCATATCGGCTTTTTCCTTATTAGAGAAGGGCAACATCTTCAGATGCGTTACTACAGAGATTGACAATTGCACTCTCGTATCAGGGGCTTTTATCTATGAAATGTAACGAAAATTTGAATGCCAGCTCTTCTTCCTATCATAACATGCAATTATTACTCGCAGCGCGGTAACTCGCAACAGGATTGCAGCTTTCTGTTTTGAGCACTTATTGTAATCAAATGCCCTTAAATTTGTTTTCGTAACTTAACTTAATCGTTCATTGTGTGTTTTTGCCTCGTATAAGAGCATAACTTTTGGCGCCCTCAAACTTTTTTACGCTTAGTTTTCGCTCATGCATTCTTTGATACAAAATGTTTGTTTGGGTGTTTACTATCACCTCTTAAAATTTTTCCCATCTTTTTTGAATCACCCTGTATACTATAGAATGCTGCAGGGTTAAATGATCTGGATTATTAAATGTACAAAATGAATTTCCGATAGAAAAATTCAGAAAATATTTCATTACAACTAATAATTTAAAATGTTTTGCAATTATTAAATTACTATAGTTTAAAATAAAAGATTACATAAATCATTATGGCTTAATATATATCATTGTTAAAAAGTTTTAAAGTGTGTAACATGCGGCATTTAAACCAATTTTTGATGTCATAAACCCAACCCTGGCATTAAAGCTTTAAAAATTTATTTTTAGTTTAAGTATACAAACCTGCAACAAGCTGGATAACCTGTTTGTATTCCTGGAATGATGGCTTCATACGGCTTCCAAATTCAGTTATAACTCCGTGCTAAGCTATTTGAAATTAGCATCGACATTATCTTTCTGGTAGCGCTTTGTGCATCTTTCCCACTAAATGCAGCGAAAAAGAGAACCTGAAATAAACAAATAGAACTTCACAGACACAGACAAACAATTTTTGCCATTTCAGCTACAAACACAATTCATAATATTTTGATTTTGAATTCATTGTAAATATTTTAAATTTAAATGCAAATTAGTAATTTTGTTTTAAATTCAAAATTATGCATCTTTATTAAAGCATTTGATGTATGCGTATTTTTATTTTACTTTTTCATTTATCACAGTTAAACATACTAATTTTATTTGTAAATTTCTATTTACATTTATATGCACTCTTTAAGAATAAATCTGTTTTTCATATTTAAAATATGCTTACAAATGGGCAGTATAAAATGCTTAAAAATGGAGTTTCTGCACCAAGTGAATAATCCAACATTAATGCATATATATATATATATATCTAGGCCTAGAAGCGACTCCAAAAACTACAAGCAGTATAGGAATTTCAAGAAAATATAGCAATTTTCATTTATATCTAAATACACTTGCATATTTTTATGCACTTATATATGTACTATTATAAACATTCATTGTAAAGACTATCAGGAGTAAAATATATTTAAAGTTTACTCCTGACTATTTCAGGAATTTTGCACACTCTTCAAAAGTAAAATATTACCGTTTCACAGGCTGTACGCTATTTTTTTTCAAGCTACATTTTTAACTGTGTTTTACAATTATTTTCTGAATCATCACTCTTTATAACATTTGCATTTATACATACTAACTTTTTTTCTGTGGATTTTATCTTTCTCACAACCAAATGAAGCGCCCAATGTCAGATTTTTTTAAAGCAAAAAACTGACCTTTTTTTTTTTTTTTGGTCATTAGACTTCATGATATTGATTAGCGACAGATTAACAACATTTACCATTTATAGTATTTCAATGCCCGATTGACAAAATAAATTTTTTTTTTTTTTTTTTTTTTTTAACGACTGTTGGCAAAATGATTTTTGTTTTCCATCCTCCTCTAACCGATTGATGAAATAAGTTTTTTTCCCTTACAATCCAATAACAGTTTCCAATATCGCAACAAACTGAAGAAATTTATGATTATTTTGAGGAGGATTGACAAAATTCCGGATTTCTTTACATAGATGATTGACAAAATTTGTGCTTTTTTGATTAAAAAAAAATGATTCGCGGACTTCAGCAAAATTAAAATATAAGTGCAGAAAAATCAGGTCCAAACTGCAGAGGACAAGAAAGTATATGAACTTTTTCGAATTTATAGGAAGTATAGGAGTACTGTGAGGCCTGTATGTAAGAATGTTTTGTAACATCTTAGTTTTAACTGATAAAATATAGCAGAATAAAATCTTTTCAAATAGTTTTCCGATCTAGAATAAACCAATTAAAATTGTTTTCACTGTGAACTTATTTCATTTTTCAGAAGCATCCCGCATTTCCTTTTTTAGAGTAAACAGTAAGCACTATATTAGGGTTTAATGAAATTACCATTTTCGAAAAGACTTCATGATCTTTAACCCCCTCACTGACAAGCCCGTGTTAATACGTTCACTAAGCTCCAGGTTTTACTGCAATACAAGCAATATTTAAAGTAATATAATTCTATTGATTTAATGTATTTTTAATACATTGAACAATGATTAATACTTCGAAGGATTGCATTCATATTCGTTATTAAGTTTTTTTTATAAAATGTTCATAAAATCATTTTTTTTAGCATTTAAAACAAAATGCAGTGAAAACAACATTACAATTTTGCCCTTTTCCAAGACAGTCGGAGGGTTAAGGCTCTTATTAAATTTACATAATGCCTCTGTCGTTTCTATTTTATGGAAGTCTTCATACATTTGTGGGCTGCTGCGTTTTTCAATATTGCTCACACCAATCAAGATATTTGAAATCATCACCTTCATTTCTACTATATGCTTCTTGGAAGAAATTATTTCTTGCTCCATTTTTATTACTCTTTCTAAAAAAAAATAAAATAAATGAATAAATAAATATAAAGAAATCCAGAGAAAAATTTAAAAAATACGAAATTCATACTTTCTAAATCAGCGCAATTCGAACATTTCACATCTATGGCAGATGTATTAGGGATAACCCCCATATTAAACCTAGTAGTAGGAGTAGAAAAGATCAAAAAACTGCTCTCTGCATCGGTGTCTGGTGAAAAAACGTCTACATCTTTAAATGATTGGAAACTTTGAATTGCTTCTTCAGCACTTGAATAGCTTTCTATAATAAAGCAAATCGAAATAAAATCTGATAAAAACATAATGCAAGCATAGACGCAGACCTTTTCCTTTGGTAACGTTGCTTAATAACAGACATATGCTGGTGGAAACTTTTACCTTGCTCGTCGCTGAATTTTCCGCAGTTAGCATGGAAGAAATCCATGTGGGAATCTAAGAAATGTATCTTTAAGGGCATTCAACATCCAAACTTCTGATATAAAGTCAGCATGCCGTTAACAAGATCTTCGTAATATTCGGATCAGACGTTTTTAATGAAATTAGTACAAACTCGACAGACTGAATCCCATGCTTGTTTTCATCATGATTTAACCGGTTTTCAAATTTCGGAACCTTTAAAATACCTCTAATCTGTGGACCCACGAAAATTCCCTCTTTAATTTTTGCATCGCTCATTCTGGGAAATTTTGTACGCAAGTAAAGAAAAGCTTGTTTATTTGTATCCATAGCTTTAACCAACTGTTTCACAATACCCAATTTGTGTGGAGCAGGTAAGATGATTTTCTCTGGAGAAAGAAGCGGTGTTTTCTTGACATTCATTTTTCCAGGTGTCAAACACAGCCTCGGAGGCCAGTCTTTCTGTATATAGTGTAAATCTATAGCACGACTGCTCCATTCTCACAGGAAACAACAAAATTTTGTAAACCCCGGTTGTACACCCATAAAAAGCGCAATTACTTTCAAGTCAGCACAGACATACCATTCATTTTCAGTATATTTAATTAGGTGTAAGAGTTGTTTCAGGTGTTCACAAGTTTCTTTCATGTGCGCAGAATATGCAATAGGAATGGATGGCCGTTCATTACTATTATGAAACAAAATCAACTTTAAGCTTATTTTGTATGCATCTATAAATAGACGCCACTCGTTTACATTAAGTGTCAGTCCAAATTCATTCATCAAGCCTTTAATATCGGAGCAGAGCACAATACTAACATTTTTCCTGAAAATAATGTAGAAATTTTATATGACGGTTACGAAATGAAGTCACTCTGACATGTTCTTCCAAAAGATTCCACTGTAGTAGTCTTGATGCGAGTAATTCTGCTTTGGCTTTCGCCAGGTCTAAATCACGAACAAGATCGTTGAGATCATTCGATGTTATTTTATGTACTGCAGAATCAGAGGGTTTATACCGGGTGTCCCAAAAAGGACTGACTGATTTTAAAATTCAATAACTTGCAAACGGTGACAGATATTTAAAAAATTCTTGCAGGAGGGTTATGCATAAGGTCAAAAGTTTTATTACAGTGATTTTCGATTTTAGTTCGAATTACAAACAATAGATGGCGCTGTAAGCAATAGTCGCTAAATACAGGCTCGATTTCTGGTCCTTTCTCTTGTTCCATGCTGAAAAAGGAGATGGAAATGTATTATCCGGGCCACGAAGTACCAAAAATCGAGCCTGAATTCAGCGTCTATTGATCGCAGCGCCATCTATTGCTTGTAATTCGAACTAAAATTGAAAATCACTGTAAAAAAACTTTTGACCTTATGCATAACCCTCCTGCAAGAATTTTTTAAATATCTGTCACCGTTTGCAAGTTATTGAATTTTAAAATCAGTCAGTCCTTTTTGGGACACCCGGTATATTCTTCATCACTATGTCCATGAAATTGTGACCTGCTAGTACATCTAAGTGTTCAATAAATTCCTCGCCGTCCTCAGAATTAATTACAAAATCAGTCGGCGGTTTAGGAATTGGAAGTTCCTCACAATGCGGAACTGGTCGCAATGCAGAACACATTTGTGGATAATGAACAACATTCTTCCTTTTCTTCGAAAGGCCTCCACTTATTGGTTCAACCATACAAAAGTTACAATCGTTTTTGTGATTGTTCTGCCCTCTCCAAATCATGCGAACAGCAAATGGCATACTTTTTCTTTTACCGGTCACCCACAGAGAAAGTGTTGTTCCACAGCTGATACAGCATACGTGCGGTGCCCATTTTTTTTTTTTTAAATATTGGTCGCCTATTTTACAACCGAAATCGAGGAAATATGCCTTTCTGATTGCATTAGTACAATGTTGCCAGTGAGCTACTTTTTTAAAATTCAGATTCCTTGATTGGCACCAGCTTTTTGAAATGCTAAAATTCGCCTTATTCAATGACATATTAATTAAGGCGAAAAAACGGGAATTTTGCCATTTCAGAAAAGTGGTGCCAATCAAGAAATATGAATTTAAAAAAAGTAGCCCACTGCAACACTGCATTAGTAATGCGCTTTTTCTGTGATACAAATGTTACGTTACCACAAATGTAACAAAAATTATTGGTACTGTTAATGTATTTTCGCGACATTGCCGAAAATGAAATTATAACATGATTACACGTAAATACAAAAGCTCAGTCTTCAACGAAGTCAAATACTGAACTGGGAAGGGTTCGAACACCTCCACTCTTTTTATCAGAAAAGACACATGCTGTTACGTAATATGGCAGATGTTAATTTAACGGATTGCAAAGAGTAGTGCAATACTTTCTGTGTGGTATTACAATGGCAAATAGACAAATGAAAAATAGCGAACAAACTCTTGCATTTAACCTATGATATTTGTTGATTTATTTTATTTATTTTATTTATTTATTTTTTTTATTTTTTCGAAATTTTAATTTTATTACACGTTTTATTAATTCATATATGCATGAGAACATCTAAAAAGGAAATATTACTTATTATAATGCACCATAAATCAGTTTATTCTTTAAAATGTTTTAACAAAAGTGACACTTAAGCATTAGGTACATTATATCTTTGTACACCTTAATCTCAGAAACAAGAGCCAAAATACAGTTTTCATGTTGATATTCGGGTTAAGCCCGTTGAATTCATTAAGATTTCGGTGTTTTCAATTTTGATACATGAACTTTGTTAAAAATTGTTGTCCAGTGTAATGAATAAATAAAAAGAAACATACCTGTAGATAAAGAATATCCAAAAAGTTTTATAATAAGAAAGAAAACTGATAATAAAACACTGATTAATTACTAATTTTTTTTTCCAAATAGATTCTTACGATAAAGAAGAAAAACTAAATCATTAGTTCGTCCATTACCAGTCCTAAAGCAATAAAAACAAATGAGTTTGCGCACTGTCTGTTGCGTGAATCATCTGCTAACACAAAAACGAAAGAGTAAGTGACCTTTGCTCTTGAAAATAGCTGATGAACTTGACACAGTTTTAAAAGGAAAGTTTTTCACTCAGTTGATAAGAGAAAAATGATCAAGTTATTTAAGTTGGAATCACCACGCGTAATCAAGAAACCACAAATTGTACGATCTCTTTGAAAGGTCTAAATAGAAGTTTATATTTCCCTTTCATTTATGAGGATTGCTGGATGTTGGAGGGAAAAAAGCTTTCAAAATGATTAAATGTTTTTTTTTCTTTCTTCATTTCATGATTGTTTGAAGATAATTTTCAAGCAATAAGTCTTCACAGCAAGCGACATCGGCATAAATTCCATTAATGGGTAGAATGATGAAAGTATTTTTTTTTTTTTTTTGGAACAGTTTGTACGATCTTGAAAATATGAGAAGTATTCCTGTCTTTTACACAGAGATCGCGGCCGTTTATCCATTTGAGAAAACTCTTAATTCGCTCTTGGTAATATATCCATTTAATAATTTGAGGAAAACTCACTTTCTCCTAAGTAGCCGGATATTTAATAGAAAGGCATAGGGATTTCTTCACGCACATCCTTCATCCTGCGCGACTTTAAAATTGCACTTACCTCAGCAAAAGTATTCTTATGAACTGTGATAAAACGATCTTTGAAAATTATAAGATGTGATGCTGAAGAACTAATTTAACAGGGGCAGCGGTACTCAATCGAGACACAATTACTAAAGCATTTAAAAAGTTTTAATTTCTAAATTTAAATTTCTGTTTTTTAAAACGGAGATTTCAAATTTTAAAAGAGGCAAAAAGGGGATTTTTAAATTTTCAAAAGGAGCTTAGCTTATATCGTTTGATACCCCCCCCCCCCCCTCCATTTAAACAAGAGCCACAGGGCTCGCCTGCAAGACCTGTGGGTCTTATCTCGTGAATTTAACCCAGGGTGTTTTTTTTAGCCTTTATTACTGGCGCTGTCATCGCACACCATTTGCATTTTTCTTTGATACCTGTGTTTTATGCTAATTCTCGTTATTGTAAGCTACAGCAGCGCCACAAAATTCTCTAGCGGCGATTTTTGGAACTAAATTTTTTTTCACGGAATCCTTTTTCCCATGCCTTGATTAGTCTACATACCAAGTTTGGTGCTATTTTGGCTATTAGATCGCGCTACAGGGCACTCCAAACATTGTCACTTCAAAAAAGATCACCCTGTATTTCAATGCCCGATTGACAAAATACATTTTCTTTTCTTTTAACGACTGTTGGCAAAATTCATGATTTTTGTTTTCCCTCCTCCCCGCATTTTCTTTTTTAGAGTAAACAGTAAACACTATATTAGGGTTTAAGAAAATTACCATTTTCGAAAGGACTTCATAATCTTTAAGGCTCTCATTAAAATTACATAACGCCTCTGTCGTTTCTATTATATGGAAGTCTTCATACATTTGTGGGCTGCTGAGTTCTTCAATATTGCTCACACCAATCAAGATGTTTGAAATCATCACTTTCATTTCTACTATATGCTTCTTGGAAGAAATTATTTCTTGCTCAATATTTATTACTCTTTCTAAAATAAATAAATATAAAGAAATCTAGAGAAAAATTTAAAAAATACGAAATTCACACTTTCTAAATCAGCACAGTAGATATAAAATAGGGCTTCTGCGCCAGCGGTGGGAGCGGTGTGACCTTGAATGACCTCTGTGCGCCTGTGAAGGTCATGTGGCGTGCTCTTGGAGGAGGGGTCAAGGTCATGTGGCGTGCTCTTGGAGGAGGGGTCAAGGTCATGTGACGTACTTTTGGAGGCGGGGTCAAGGTGATGTGATGTGATCTAAGAGGAGGTTGACGTCATCTTATAAGATAAGGGTTTAGATAAGAATTTTTTTGAGCGGAATTTTTGGGAGATTTGTCGTGATTTTTTTGTCGTACTACAGTATGCAGGGTATTTTTTGGTTTTTATGTGGGGACTTTAATTTTTGTAGGGAGTATTTTTCAATCGGTTACATAAATTAACATGATGCAGTATAAGGGATATTTTTCTGACAGTTACATAAATTTAGTGTTACAGTTCGAGGGGACTTTTTTTACTATCGGTTTCATGAATTATGTGTTACAGTTTGAGGGGACTTTATTTTATTTATTTATTTATTTTTTTTTGGATGATAATTTTGGAAGAATAAAAATTTTTTACTGGTGACGATTTTAGATTTGACGACTTTAAAATATTTTTTTTTTGTGACTTTTTAAATATTTTTGATAGAGAAAAAAGGATAGAAATTTTAAGCATTTAGTTAATTCGTTTTTGGAAGAAAAAAAAAGTTTTTTTTTGTAAATTGTGGTCCCACCATAACCACCCGTTTTGAAAAATATTCAAAACGCCACAATTTTTTTTTTTTTTTACCTGTTCTGCACCTTCTTTAAACAAGGTTCAGCAAGGTACCTGAAAAGAAAAGAAAATATATTTTTAATTTTATGTACACAATTTTGAAAGAAGAAATTTTGAATCTCTTTTGGAAAGTTACCTTATTTTGCAAAATAGACTGCTTCATGAACACAGAACGGTTCTTTCCGAAAGGTAAGTTAAAATTGGCGTAGGATTCTCTTCACGAAGATCACAGAACGGTTCTTTCCGAAAGGCAAGTTAAAATTGGCGTAGGATTCTATTCACAAAGACCGCAGAACGGTTATTTCCGAAAGGCAAGTTAAAATTGGCGTACGATTCTATTCACAAAGACCGCAGAACGGTTATTTCCGAAAGGCAAGTTAAAATTGGCGTAGGATTCTATTCACAAAGACCGCAGAACGGTTATTTCCGAAAGGCAAGTTAAAATTGGCGTAGGATTCTATTCACAAAGACCGCAGAACGGTTATTTCCGAAAGACATTATTTTTTTTGGTGATCACAGTTTACCAGTTTATTGGAGAAATATAGATTTTTTCTGAAAAGAAAAGAAAAATTTAATTTCTTATACATAATTTTAAAACAAAAATTTTTAAGTGTGTTTTGAAAAGATAGTTACCTTGTTCTGCAAAACAGGATGCTTGATAACTGCAGAACGGTTCTGTATGAAAGGTGAGCTTTCCCAATATTTTGGATAAAAGTAGATTTTTCTGTGCAAAAGAAAATTTTAATAGCTAGTACATAATTTTGAAACAAAATTTTTTGAATCTATTTTGAAAATTTAGTTACCTTATTTTGCAAAACAGTCAGCTTTTCCTTTTAGCGATCTCACCAAGGGACTCTCTTCATGAAGACCCCAGAACGGTTCTTGATGAAAGGCAGCAAGGTTTGTTGATCACAGCAAGGTATCACAGCCAGGTAAGTCATTCGCAGAATAGAAAACTTTTTGTTTTGTTGAACTGACAGTTTAATGATTTTGCACCATTCTTTTTTTTTTTTTTTTTTTTTTTTTTTTTTTTGCACCACAAGATTAATTCGCACCATGAAACATGAATGTTTTTGCATCAAAAAAGTTCTTGATTTTTCACCATAATTATCATTCAGTTTTTAAATTATTACAGTTCATTCTAAGAATGCTTATTAACAGGTTTCACTATTTTAAAATTGTTTAACAGAAAATCAAACATAAAGATTTTTTTGAGTGACTGCAACAAGTGAAATCTAGCATGGAGAAGCAGAGAAGGATCGCCCAAGATGATTATCACCCATACACAATTAGCCAGAATAAAATTAGCTTAAGTCCTTTTGACGACAAGCGCTACTTGCTGGCTGATGGAGTATCAAGTTTTGCTTTTGGACATTTTAAAATTATCCAAGATTGGAAGAAATATTTGAAGAAAAAATTATTTATTTTTTGAATTGTGCCCATCCGTCCACCCGCCATGTTTAATTATGACGCCACAATTCATTTGAGGAGAAGAATTTTTAACCACCCGATGCTTTTTTTTTTTTTTTTTACACGGCCATTACATATTTCACGACCATTTTTCGACGACCACATTTTTAAAAGACTTGATAATGAAAAGATATGAGAAGACTTGATATTTTGAAGACTTGAGAAGACTTTATATTTTAATATATTTTTTTTTTTTCAGTGCCCATTGCATTCTCGCCCACTGCCGCTAGCATCCCATGTAATCCTCATTTTATAAATTAGAAGATAATATTTTTAAGAATAATGTAGGAATAATGCACCCCATATGAAAAAATGAGTTATCTTGAAAAATGATATATTTTATATGAAGAAATGCACCCTATATGAAAAAATGAGTTATCTCGAAAAATGATATATTTTATATGAAGAAATGTACCTTGTATGTAAAAAGAGTTCTTTATCTTGTAAGAATATTGCACCCCGTTTGAAAAAAATGATTTTTTGAAGAAAAGAGTTCTTTATCTTGAAAGACTAATGCACCTCGTTTGAAGAAACTTGATTTCTTGAAGAAACTTGATTTCTTGAAGAAACTTGATTTGAAGAAAATGATTAGAAGAAACTTGATATGAAGAAAATGATTAGAAGAAATGATTTGAAGAAATATTATTTTGGAATTTTGTAATGGCCGTGCGCGAGTGTATGGACACCATCTTCCAAAATATAGCGTTTGTCATCGAAAGCCGACAAGGCTACTTTATTTATTTGTACAGTATGAAGATGGTGCCTCTCGCTTTGGATTCGATGTTGGATCTCTCTCGTTGAAACCAGACTCTTTAAGCAGGACTTATAATGTTCATGTTTAATTTTATTTTTAACAACGCTTCTGGCTACCCCCTTAGCTCTTTTCTTCTCCTCATCGACCAACATGACTGAATACATCTTAGCTCGTAGACCGATAAATTCATGAATCGGTCTACTATTGAGCTCATCCTTGAACTTCCCGATCACCTTCTTATTTTTATCACTGTATAGAGGGTGATCTTTGGGATAATCCGATGTATCCAGCATGTCGGAAAATGCCTGCATATCCGTATAAATATTTTGTGTACGGATTTCATATGTAAGAGAGTCGGTATCGGTGAACAGAAGGGTGGCTTTATTTTGATATGTCTTTTTGATGATATTGTAATGAAAATTATACATGAGAATCTTGCTCAGCTCCAATATGACGAAACCCACATAAATAGGCTTGTTTAGAGTGAGAGACTGTTTCAGTCTCTCAACAGCAACTAGATTGTTGTCAAAAGGTAGGAACCTTTTGTAGGTAGGAGCTGAGACAAGTTTTTTAGCCTTCTGTCCACTATTTACTAGCTGTACATCTTTGTGCTTCCGGATGTTCTCCAATGACTTGCCATATACAGCGTTATTCATGAGTTTGAAGAAATCTTTGGCGAAGGGGGACTTGGCATTTTTTCGCTGTTCTGTATTAAAATCGATATATTCTTTCAGCCACGGTTTTTGTTTGAATTTCAATACTTTGTGTACAGCTAGTATTTGGAGGCCTTGCTGCAAATAAAATTGTAAATTTTTATGATAGGTTATGTAATTTTTTTAATCTTTCAAGTTGGGGACTAACTTGGTAACTGGGCAATATTTATTGTTGTGCAGAGCTTCGACTGAAAAAGGAGAGAGATCCGAATAATTAATTTGTATTTTCTCAGGTGCTAAAGGATAACAGTTGTGGTCGTCGTGGAGGTTGTTGGGGTATTTTAAATCGACTTCTAATATATATCCCACTGGACTATTTTCGGGGAGGGCAAGTATTTCTTCAACGGAAACTTGATCCTTCGAGAACCATTCGAACTCCCCGCATGGCAGATTTTGTGACATACCCCACCCATACAAATTATTGGCATCTAAATACATGATATAATTATCATTTTCGCCCCCTTCACCATTGCCAATCACTTCATTTTTTGCTTGGGCCCAACGCTTTGTAATCACAGATATTCCCCCCCCCCGAATTCCTTGTTCAATAAACAAATGCATGCTTATATCTGTGAACAATTCGAGGGGTTGATTTGTCATTTTTAGACAACTCTGCCATGCTAGTCCAGGGGCTGTCAGCAGGTGCACACAATCAATATTATAAAAATCAAAACATAATTTTCTAAAATTTTCAAAAACATCTGATAATTGGAGAACATCCATTTGTACATAGAGATTATGATATTCGCCCATGTTTTTAATCTTGAATGCTTGCCAAACATTTTGAGCATGTTGGTAATCTTCTAGAGAAATTTTTTCACCAGTCAAAGTGTTGGTGAATGCATCGGGTGGTGGCAGCTGTGTTTCCTCAAACTTCGCAAAAGAGTCCATATGTTCGTAAGGGTAGACCCCTTTTCTAAGCAAAAGATCAGTATGCTGAGGAAACTGCTGCCTTAATGAATAAAACTTGTCTTTGTCTAAATTAGAGACAAGTTTCTCTAAGGAGGTAGCCATAAAAGCGAAACTATCAATAAAGGTGAGCGAAACTCTGCACTTACCATATTGTTTGGATAATGAAAATGATATGTATTTTTCCATCGTAGATGGAATGACAGAAAAGGAATGGTCATCAATATTGCCCAGTTGCTGCATGAGTAAGTGCCCGTCGTAATGTTTCAGGTTATGAAATACGACGGGTATTTTCTTCTGAAGTCTAAACTTCAAATTGCAGCTGTTATGCAAGGCCCCCCGATAGCGACCATCTAGATGATCATGGTCGCGAATTCGGTCCCCATTCAATGGTTTTTTGCAGAGATAGCAAACCATGGCTGTTTGAAAATCTTCATTATCTTGGGGCGTCATCTTGATTGGCACAATGGTCGTCAAAATTTTGGCAAGTTCTTTTTCTTCTTTGATAATGGCTTTTAAAAATTCTTGTACAGCGTTGGGCCCACGATAAACAGAAATGGGTTTGGTTCTTTTCCCATTAGGACCAATAATATGGTATGCATATCCACATGCTTCGTGATGGGCTATTTTCTTCGTTTTTGGAACCATTTTCTTATTTTTTCGAGCCATTTTCTTTGGTATACTGATAGTTGTGTGCACCTGATCCATGCCGACAATCAAAGATTCAAAGTCGGCATAGATAACATAGGGAACCGGATGACAATATTGATAATTTTCAAATTGAAGAATATGGTCCCCATGTTCTGGCATTTTGATCTTTTGAGGTGCTTGCTTCTTGCAAAGAGGAGTATGTTGTTTTAGTAAGTCTTCTCGACAAAATCTATGCTAGCACCTATAACAATAATAACCTGCTCCTTTATATTTTGTGAGATCCCCCAACAACCTCGAGAAGCTTCGAATTAATGTATAATGATAATTATCTTCATTGGATATAAGCAATAAATTGATGCAATCTTCATCTTCTCTGTCTGATATGTAGAGGGGAAATACTTCTTCTTCATACCCGAAGACATTTATCCGCAAATCATCCAGTTCTTCAATTTTAGATATTTTGTTTAAGGGCACTGGGCACTGGATATTGCCTAATTTGACTTCATGTTCATGGGGTTCATATTTTGATACACGGTTTGCATGTTGTAAACGATCATGACAATATTTGTAGGCGAGAATGCACCAGACTAAATATTTATGATCATTTTTATTAACGATATTCAGAACGGCCCTTTTAGTGACTATTTCTGGAGGAAGCTCGATATAGCTGCTAGCGGCAAGGGGGTGGAATTTAGCCATGCATAGTTCCATTTTTTCAATACGTTCCATCGTCCACCCCGACCCCATTTGAGTAAAGGCTTCGAATGATCTTATAATTTTCGCATAAGCTTGCTCTAAATTGGAAGAAAATCAGCCAATTCGATCATCACTTTCGATCTAAAATTGGCAGTGATCGATTCCGAGTCACCTTCTTGAGTGATCCGGTTGAGGATTACATGGGTTACGAGGTACCATTTAATTGCCCTTTTTTCAAGCAATTGGTACTGTATTTCTTCCTCCAGAAGGGGGGTCATATGTTCAAAAAATATATTAAAATCTTGATTGTTATCTTCATTGGAATCAAATGTTACGATGGAAAAAACATCAAGAGCGTCAAAGGATTTATGTTTACGAGGTTTTTTAGCTTGGGGTGCAATAGTATCATCATTTTTACGTTTTGATGATGATAGATGCATGGTGCGCTTGTGAAGAGTCAGATCTTTTTTAAGATCAAATTGTTCATCACATTCAGTGCATGTCACTTTTTCATGCACTTTCAAGTGCCTGTTTAAATCACTATTTCGCGTGAAAGATTTGGTGCATATATTACATGAGAAAGGTTTATCACCTGTGTGCGTTTTTAAATGACGCATTAAAGCATCTTTACGTGCGAATGACTTATTACATGTTGGGCAAGTCTGTAAAGATAAAAAAGCCCAATTTTAAAATTTAGTTTACTAAATAAAAATGAACTATTTTTGCTACCTTTTAAAAATTTTAACTAACTATTTTTAAACGAACAAATAAAAACATTAGCTACACTTTATAAAAATTTCAAAACCCCTATTCTCTAAACGTTTTCTCAATAGACTCTTTAAAATAGGATAATCACTAAACATCACTAAAATTTTTTGACCCAAATGAAACACCCTTAGAAAATGTCCCTTCCAAAATATTTTTACATAGAAATATCTTTTCATGCAATTGAAAAAGTTCAGTATGATAATTTTACTTTCATTAATTTTTAGAGGAACAATTTTTAAATAAATTTAGTTTGAAAAGCAAAATTAAACTTGTAACATTTAAAAAATATATCTTTAAATTAAGTCTCTTTTGAAAAAAAGTAATAATATTTAAAACTTTCAATCGATCATACTAAACTTTTCCAAACAATAAAGAAAATATGAGTTTTTAAATTCCTACCTTGGCAGACTTCAAAGTAGATATGTCATCCTTTTGAGGGGTTCCTACTTTAGCCTCTGTTAACAGTTTTCGTAAAACTGAAGGTTCTGAACGGGTATGAGTAGGTGACTCTTTAGGGGGCGAATTGTAAACTTCATTATCCAGGAAAAAATCCTCTGGCAACTCCTTCATGATTTCCTCTAATAAGGGTGACTCCATTATGGGCTAAAAAATAAAATTTTATATAAATAAATTACCTCGTTTTACTCTTTCGAGTTTAAAAAAGATCTACTTAATTTCTATTTTTAACATTTAAAAATATTACGTTTAAAATTGAAGTTAACTTTTAAAATACTTTAAACAAAGTTAAAAATTTTAAATAATGTAGGTTTTAACAACGTTGAAAATTTTAAATACTTTAGGTTTAAACAACGTTAGAAATTTTAAACAAGTAATTCATTTTTCAAAAACATATACACACACCTTGAAAGATTCCATGTCGGGTTGGGCTGAAGTCGAAGCGTAATGCTTGTTTTCAGCCACTTCTAAAGTCCATATAACTGAGTGTCGGTTATACTACACTGAAAAAGAAAAAATGAATCCCGTCAAAAAGTTTCCACATATATGTCTAACCCAAAATTAATTAAAGTGTTTTGCTTAAACTCTATTTTATAATAAAAGTTACTAAAAAAATAAAGTTAAAAAAATCTTATTCAGATTGAAAAAAAAAAAAATACTTTAGTATAACTTAGATTGTAGGTTTACAATAAAATATTAGGTTTTAAATCTTAAATGTATAGTTTTAATATACTAATAGATCCACTTTTATACAATGAAAATAATTAAAAAATACCTTCATAGATTCTTCCATTTGGTTTTTTTCAGCCAACTCCTTCAGTGTTTTAATTTCAAGGGCGTCAATTTTTCTTGGGGAGAAACTCATGTCCATATCCCACTAAATTATAAAAATAACCCACATTAAGAACTATTTTTAATGGTTCAGAGTCTAAACATTCAATTTAAAAAGGGGTTAACTAAATAATAGCAGAAAAGATAAAGGTTACACTCTATCAATTAATGAGTCATTAAGTGATGACTCATCCTCTTGTTGAAACATGCGTTCAACATTTTAAGATAACTTTTAGAAACGATTATTAAAAAAAAAGGCTATTCACAAATTTCGAAAGAGTATCTAAAATTTTTCAAATATATATTTCATGGGAAATAACTACCCATTACAAGTTAGGTGTAATGAAAATAACTACCCATCACAAGTTAGGTGGGAAAAAAAAAATACACTTTAGTTTATATTTTTACCGCACATTAAAAGTTAGGTGATTTAAATTCTTTTCGGAAAGGGCATAGTAACATTAAGAATTTTTAAGAGGATTCATCAATAACAGGTTCTAAATAAATTCACATAGAATAAAGACTTTGTTTTTATTTTGATTTAGAATTAAAATTTTAGGATTAACAGGAAAAAGGAATTTTCAACAAAAATATATGTAAATAAAACATTTTTCACATAAAATAGAACATTCCACATAAATAATAACATATCAAAATAGCAATTTACTTTTTAAAATTAGCAGTTTTTCAAAAAATTAGTAGAACTTTTAATAAGTAATTGAATATATACATTTAGAAAGAGTTTGAAAAATAAATCAATTAGAAATATTAAGACACTCTATGTGGAAAACTCTTAGGTTAAAACCATTTAGAAAGTAATGAATACATTAAAATATAGAACGACATAAAACAATTTTTCAAAATAAGTAACTTACATGACTTTGAACTTTTGAATAAAAATTTTTAGCGATCTTTTTATTACTGTACCAAAAATGAATAATTTCCAATACTTCAAGCAAAAATTTTAACGTTTACTCTCTAGAACAACTAATTTAAGAATGAATCCGTTTACCCACAGCGGTACGCTTATCTGATTAATGAGATAATAGAATCTTATCTGATTAATGACGTCATCGGGTTTTCCCCACAAATATGAATCATTTCAAAATAGCAATACTAGTAAAGATTGTTTAATTTCAATACTTAACAAGTTTTAAAATATTATATAAATGTGAATACTGTTTTAAGTAAAATGAGATATATTTTAAATTTCAAAAAATGGTAAACAAAATTTAAAAAAAATTAAACTTTTTTTTTCACATACTATCGATTCATTAAAAAGTATCGCTTAAAATATATTTAGATATATTCATTTAGATTTATTTTCCAAAAATAAATTTTAAAATATCACATAAATTATTTAATTCTTAAAAAAAAAAAACGTTTAACATACTAACGCTTCAATAAATAAGTATCGCTTAATAAGTATTTCAATAAATTCATTAAGATTTCTTTTCCAAAACAAATTTTAAAATATAAAGTATAAATAATTTAATTCTTTAAGAGCAATTTCACATATTTTCAATTCAATAAATGAGTACCGCTTAGTAAATATTTTAGATTTATTCATTTTAGTTATATTTTCCAAAAATAAATTTAAAAAAAAGAGTTCAAATAAGTTTGCAATTTAAAAATACTACATAAATAATTCTATAATATCAATTTCACATATTATCAATTTAATAAATGAGTATCGCTTAATAAGTATTTAGATATATTCATTTAGATTTATTTTGCAAAAACAAATTTAAAAATTGAGAATCCAAATAAGTATTTCATTATAAAAATATCACTTAAATAATTTAATTCTTCAAAAAAAGTTTGATATACTAACGTTAAAACATAGGATAGAAGTATCGCTTAATAAATATTTATATATAAATTCATTATAGATTTAGAGTTCAAAAATAAATTTAAAAATATAAAATTTCCTATTTTAGAAGCATTTTCGCTAATTTCTGTTCAAAGTAGTTATAGTAAACAGAATACATTTTTTCTAAAAAAACTCTAAATCATTTAAATAAAATCATTTCACATTGAATAAATTAAATTACTTACGTTATCATCATCAGAGAAAGTAGATGCAGAACTTTGATGAGTTGAAGAATCCATTCTTTTTCTATATATCCAAAAATAGGCACACACACACAAATTTTTGAAGAGCACGAACTCTAGAAAGCACTATCACAATGTAAAATCTGCGAGAGACTGATTTAGCCTCGGACAAACACGTTGAGTATATCTACTGATGGTGATTCATCTTACCTCATCTTATCTGATAAGGGTTTTTCCAAGCGCTGATTCATCGCGTGATACGAACTTACATGAAATTCTCTCCAATTATGAATTCAAATAATATTTTAGTCTATCCCAAATTAGAAATAGTATTCATTAAGAATTTTTAATTGTTAGACTTAGAATAATTTTTTTTTTTCATCAATTAAGTGTCAAACAAGAAATGTTGATTTGCAAACTATAGAGTCTTTTTCTCTATTTATTGTCAAAAGATAACTATTTTAGGATCAAATCAAAGTCTTAATGAGTTGAAACACTAATTAATCTTTTTTTTTTTTTTTTTTTCTTCATTAATGATAATGGGTGATTCACTAAAACTATTTATTATAAAATTCTAATAAAAATACCATTCCTTTCCACTTAAATAATTCAAACTATGATTTTTTTTTTTTTTCAAAATGGTGATATAGGCTTTAAATAAGCCCTAACATGTATATTTTATTTTACTCATTTTCTTTTAGTGATTTTAATACAACTAAATACATATTAAAATGAATTGCGTTTGTTCTTTAAAATATTTTCTTTCTGTCTTAGAAAATCTGAATTTTTTTCCCATAAAAGTAATAGAAGTGTTAATATTTTTTTTTTCCCCATAAAAGTAATAGAAGTGTTAATATTTTTTTTTTTTTCCCAAAAAGAGAGAAATTATTCAAAATTATTATCATATTCATGTCTTTCAATAAGCATTATTCAAAATACTTTCTCACAAAATTATTTTTTTTTTCTTCTCTCTCTCTTAAATTTAAAAAGATCATTGCAGAGTATTAACAAGCTAAAAGAAAATTTAAATAAAACGGAGAAATGGTTAAATGAAAAATAAATACTTTATTAAATCTAATTGTTTACACATTATGTTTCTTGCTTATTAACAAAAATTGTTTCTAAGTAATTTTTATAAAAGTCAGATTTTAAATTGGCAAAAAATGCATGTGTATAGTGACAAACACAGTTTGAAGTGACATTCTTCACAAATTGAAAAACGTTAAAATTCAATAAAGCACTGTCTTTATACATCTCAAATTTTTCGTGTAAAGTAGTTAGAAGACATTCGTGATCCATTTGTGAAAGCTGGTTAATTTTACACCCGTAGCACGAAAAAACACGATGTAAAGATTGTTCTATTTCATGGTTGAGGCAGGATAAAAAGCTTTTCTTAGCAGAATCAGAGTCTATGTGGGAATGCATGCATTTTTCTGATTTTCACAAAATTGCAACAGGAATCACTCGTGTTAAAAGCATGTCAATAAAACAGTCAGTAATTTCAGAACAAAATTCCGTGAGTTTCAAAAATTGGTCTCGGGATAATCGAATTCCATTCGGTTTGAAATGAAAATTATTTTCATCCGTTTTGAATATTTGTTGAAGTAGACAAAAATCTTCATCTAAGAATGCCAAGATCAATTGATTATTACAAATGGAAGACTCTTTCACAGAATAAAAATTGAACTTTGTCACATTTTGCTGGAAATGATCAAAAGTCGTAGCAGTCATCACGACTCCATTCTTCGTCAAAATAGCTTCCCATGAGAACCTTCTTTATAGTTTCGAATGTGAAGTTTTAAGTTACAGTTTTCTTCCATTTGAATTTGTGCCAAAGTACACCATTCTAGATTCCAAGTGGTTGAATAATAACTTCCTTTAAAGGTTCTAGTAAACCACTCGTCTTCATGGGAAATATCAGCTTCAGTTTTATTCATCGGCGAAATATGTTTAGGTGAAGAGCAGCGCGGAAATTCGTCATCAGAGAGGGTGAACAAGTCTAGATGTAGTTCCGGATCCTTCGATAGAGTAGCAAAATCTAGTCTTGGCTTTTTCAGATCAAGGGGATGGGAAATTAAATGTCGAAATGTAAGACTAATCCGTATATCTTTAATGTGAGGCTCTGCCCCAATACCATGCATGAATAGTTCATTGCTGGGATGGTTCATGATGTACAACGATCCATGTCCCAATTTTATAAATGTAGAGGGCACATTCGGTCTCTTGAATTCAATAGTTCTCTGAGCACCAAAACTGAGCACTGTAATAGGAAACACGGCATTCAGGCAGGATTCGTCATCTTTGTGATGACTAATGCAAGTAGATCCATCTTGATAGAAATTGAGCAGCACATAGTTGAAAGTACATGCTGTTTCTTTCTCTACTTTGTCTCGCAATTCAATCATGAGGGGCGTCCAAGGGTTGCCGGGCACACTGGTTCTGCTGAAGGCATAGCTTGTGTTGGCATCACCATAACCTAACATCAGGCATTTAGGCTTTACATCCTTTCCATAAATGTGAAAAGTAGGTCGAAAGAAAGGCAATGTCCGCAGCTCCGTCATATACCGGTCAGCATGAGCTTTCTCAATAAAGTCGCTAATATATTCGACGTTTAATCCATTATCTAAATAAAAAATGGAAGACATATTGAAGTCACTAGGCAGCACGAGGTATCCAACTAGACTAGAACAGCTTAACTCAAACGAAAATTATAAGCACTGACGATCTGCTCGTGGTTATATACAAGTTCTTATCGTCTAATCTTATCAACTGATTAGATCTAGTCACGTGGTACATGACATCACTTATCACTGATGACGTAGGGTGATCACGTGATGGGGAATCCCTATCACGTGCAATATGACATCACTCATGACGTAGGGGTTATCACGTGTTGGGAAAACCCTGTCACGTGGTGTATGATAACACTGATGACGTAGGAGACCAGATTGGGAAACCCAATCGATAAGAACTTGTAAGATTTTTCATTTCTACTCAAGTAACCAAGGATGAAGCACGTGTTCCAGGTAAGCTTGTTTTAATTTATTTCTTTTTTTAATTGTTTAATCGAATTATATTTCATTCTTTTTTCAAAAATCTGTTTTAATTCCCCTCTGTTAGAAAAAACACACACCATTTTAAAAAATAAAGACACAAATATAAAATGAAATCAATTTATTGAAACGATTTAAACAATACACTTTTAAAAGTTTCTACATTCAAGTTACATAAAAACTGATCGCTAACAGAATCCACATTCTTTAAAAACATGGATAGAACATCATCAAAATTCACAAGCATTAAAATCATATCCCCTAACTGTTGAAATTTTTCACGGTTGTTTAACATAAAACAGGAATGCAGACTAACACTTGGATGTCTAAAAACACAACCGGTGCATTCAAAAATTTGATTAAATATATTTAAAATAGAATTCTCGATACAATAAATTAGTTTAGACCACAAAACAAATTCATTTTCTGTAGAACTTCGTTGACATTTTTGTTTTAATAAAGCAGGTAAATGTTTTTCATACATATGATGAATCAATTTCTTATTGAATTTATAGGCTTTTTCTTTCAACTGTTCAAGTTGATAATTGTTTAATTGAATGTGGGATTCCTTTTTTAACATTTTGAGCCACATAACGGAATTATCCTCATTCAAAACCAAAAGGGTGTTATTGGCGATGAATGAAGAACTGGTATATTTCAAATTAAACGCAAATATTTTATATTGGAATTCATACCAAGTGCGAATATCTAAATCGATTCCATTCTGAGTTGGAATTCCTTCACTCGTAAATTCTCGAATTTGAATAGAATATTCAGCATTCTGTAACTGCAGTCCTAAAAATAAAGCGTTTCCAAGTTCTTTTCGAAAAATAAAATTGCAATCTTTCACAGGTGGGGTTTGAAACACATTTTGTCTATCAGACATGGGTTCTTCGTCCATTTGGGCAGTAGAAGATTTCTGGAAGTTAAAGTCGATGAAAAATTCATTCATAATATCCTGAGCGGATTCACAGCAGGAATCAGGAAACGACGTTTCTTCGTCATGACAATTAATAGGCGATGAAGGTTCGTCGGTGGAAGGATACAGCGTAACACTTTCCATGTTAAATCTTGAATCGTCCAGCAGGGGTTGATACTTGGAAGGCGACAACATTTCTCCGTGAGATCTTTTCAATAAATTTTCAGCCATTGGACTAGCAATCACTAAAGTTAGCAGTAAACTGAACAAATTGTAAAAACAAAAAACTTTTATAGATTAGTGACGCATATTATATCCAATCACATTCTTTCAAACAGATCACGTCACAGATGAGTCATAGGAAGCACACACTCGCTGCAGTAAATTACACAAGCGATTAATTAACACACTTCGTTGATCGTCTTTTAGTTGTTTCGAGATCTTTCTCACAGATCTTCTACGTTCAGTAGGTTTATGCATTTTTTGATGTTTTAAAAAGTCCACTTTTCTTGCGAAGATTTCGTTACATACCTCACACGTTTTCGAATGAATCTTAACATGTCGTCGTAAATCACTGTTTTGAATAAAACTTTTTCCACACAAATCACAACAGAAGGGTTTTTTCTGCAAGTGCGATTTCACATGTCTATTAAGCACAAACTTTCGCATAAACGATTTATTACAGGTTTCACAAACAAAAGGGGGTTCTTCTTTAATGAAAAGTTCTAATGAAGAGGGTTTCATTTCAACATCTGAAACAGGTTCCACTTTAGGCACGAGATTCGTCGCTTCAAAAATCATTCCGGGTGCTCCTACAACAGCAATATCTTGAAAACTAGACATAAGAACAACCTCACTCAGCAGCAGTAATTAATCAACTAATGAAAAAAACTTCATTCGCATCAATTTATAATAATCATAGGTGGCGCGCGTGTGCCTAAAAAAAATCTGTGATTGGTTCAAAAATGACTTATTTTTCTAAAAAAAGAGCACAGCACTTCTTAAAAATTTCATTCTCAAACATGTAATCGTGGCTGAATCGATAAGGTAACGGTCTATTATTCAACCACGACTACATTTTGCAGGTTCAATCCTCCTCGAAACCTTTTGGAAAAAATACTAATTTCGAAACTAAATTCTATCAATCGACACTAGATGGCAGCACCAAAACACAAATTGCTCCCCTAAAAATTAAAGTCCCCTCGAACTGTAACACTTGATTCATGTAACCGATATCAAAATATTCCTCAAACTGTAACACTAAATTTATGTAACTGTCAGAAAAATACCCCTAACAATTTATGAAACCGATTGAAAAATACTCCCTAAAAAAATTAAAGTCTTCACATAAAAACCAAAAAATACCCCGCGTACTGTAGTACGACAAAAAAAAAATCAATCTCCCAAAAATTCCGCTCAAAAAAATTCTTATCTAAATCCTTATCTTATAAGATGACGTCAACCTCCTCTTAGATCACATCACATCACCTTGACCCCGCCTCCAAAAGTACGTCACATGACCTTGACCCCTCCTCCAAGAGCACGCCACATGACCTTCACAGGCGCACAGAGGTCATTCAAGGTCACACCGCTCCCACCGCTGGCGCAGAAGCCCTATTTTATATCTACTCAGCACAATTCGAACATTTCAGTTATGTATTAGGGATTATCTCCATATTAAACCTAGTAGAAGAAGTAGAAGAGATAAAAAAAAACTGCTCTCTGCATCGGTGTCTGGTGAAAAAACGTCTACATCTTTAAATGATTGGAAACTTTGCATTGCTTCTTCAGCACTTGAATAGCTTTCTATAATAAAGTAAATCAAAATAAAATCTGATAAAAACCATAATACAACATATCAACTAGACCTAGACATTAAAACAATCTATAAATCAGATTTATCTATTTTTAGGGGTGAGGAAATGCATCCTTTTTACTCAACACTGGCAAGTGGATTTTCTAATAGTGTGAGTGAAATTTTATGCATTTTTGGAAAAATTGCAGGCTATAAAACGCATACAAAAACTTTCTTTTTACCAAGCTATATTTTGAAACTTACTAAATTACTGCGATATAAACATGATACTGAATTCTATGCTATATTAATTTTTTTACTGTTGTACACAGGGTTTGTTGATATATATCAATCGATATATGTCCGATATTTATTTTCAACATTAAACATTTTTTTATATTTTCATATTACTTGTTTTTTTTTTTTTTTCAAAATATCACTGTGCAAGATATTTTTGATATTTTCAACCGAAACAAGTGTCAATGAAATTTCCAACTATTATGACTGTGTTGTTCTGTAAATAAAGATTTTTTGTCTCTGATAGTAACTTCTTTAGCCGAAAAAGAAATCAAATGTCTTTTCCAAGCTTTATGTTTGAATTTTTTACGTTTAACTGTAGACTATGGGAGGTGGGGGCATAATTCCAACTGAAAGATAAACTGTCTAATATAGATACTCAATTATATATATGAAAAGAAAGTCGAATCCCTTTTTAAAACTTAAATTTAAAATTAAAATTCAAAATTCCAAATTAAATTGCAAAAACTTAAATTAAAATCCGAAGTCTCTTTTCTTCTAACTTTAAATCTATTTCTAAAACCAGTTTCTCCCCTTGTAATTTTGTTTCCCAACAATACATCTTATTACTTTCAGAGATCATTTTAGGACGATTCTTAAGAGTGAAACTGCTAATCTAAGCGCTTTTTGCAGGCATCTGTGGGCAGGGCTGATACGTCACATTCCCTTGGAATTGTGCGGGCCTTGGCCACAGATCAGTCAAAACTTAATGAACCAATTAAATTAAATGTTCCTCCCAAATTAGCAATTCTGCCCTCTGCTGGAAAATATTGGAATCTTCACCATATTACCCCGAACACGCACAAAAAACTAGGGATTTTGGTAATTTGAGATGCTTGCTAAACTTACGCCAATGTAACCTCCCAAAATCTACGCTGTTGGCTCCGGGACCGGCGATCGGCTCGCGAATCTGATGTATGATGAGCAGCCTAATAAATGAGTTCTATTCGCATAAAGTTTCCCGAGTCAATTTCTTAGACATCATTCATGACAAGCTCACTGGAATCATTACATTATTATTAAAGGCAACTCGCACGGAGAATGGTGAATACAAAAGCAGATAAGTGCGACATTACAGATTAGGGTTAAAGTTAAATCTAAAGGTAAATTTAAATTAAATGTAATGTTAAAGTTAAAGTTAAGTTTGCTAAGATATGAGGGTTGAATTCTGCTGCTGGAAAACATATTTAAAATTTAAATTTCGAAGCATAAATTTTAAGGAAGAAATTTAAGATTAAAAATTTTTAGGCTGAAGTATTTAAGTTTGGGATATGGCTCTCGAGACGATCCGATCGGACTTTACATATAATATTTGAAAAATATAATGACATAAAATGTGAAAAAAAGCTGAATACACAAACAACAATACTAATACTAGAAATATATGGGAAAGAAAACAAAACAATAATGATACAATTTAAAGTATTGATCATATTTTTCTTACTTGAAAGTCTTCAAGTTTGTGCTTTTTTCAGTTAGAGTATTTAACCTGAGTGAACTCGCTAGTGAGAATGCCCAATTGCTTTTCTTTTACTTTACATTCATATAATATCAACTTTTTTTGATCGGCTTAGTACTTTTATTCACAAAATAGGTAAAATAATTGAAAAACATTTTGAAATTTTAATTAAAATGAAAAATGATTTAAATAAGAGTCTTAAAAAAGTACGACTGTGAGAGAAAATCTCATGCAGCGAGTTCTCCCGGGTTTTAAGCACATATTTCACCTTTGTTTTATAAAGTTAAACTCTGTAAAAATATAAATTTATGCTCATAATCTAGGAATCTATTCCTTATTTTCCGAGGTAAGTTCTGTATTTAGTCTCTTATGGCATAAATTGGTATGATTTCCACAATAATTGAAATTATTATAAAATACACAGATACAGGTAATATTAAAAAATTTGATAAATATAAAACTATACTCGCATATGATTACTGGGGAAAAAAATTGGTTTATGCACTAAACATTCAAATTATAGAAACATTTAAAAATTGAAAACTTTCTTCACTCATTTGGAAATGTGAAAATCTTAAAAATAAGTTAAAATATAACATTGATTAAAAAAAAAAAGATGTAAACATTAAACAAATATAACAATAACATTGAAATGCACAATGAAAATAATGAAAAATATATCGAAGACTATTTACATTGTAAGTAATATTTATCCTAAACCCTAAGGAGGTTTTAGCCAAAATTAAGAAAAAAGAAAAATGAGCTTTATGTTTATTTTTTGTGTGAAGATGCAGATGCAGTTTACCAGTAAGCAATGGTGTTTACTATATTGCAGACTGAGGTTTTTATTTTCCTCAGTGGCATTAATAAACTAAAGTCATAATTTAATAAACCACATTTACATCTCACTCAGCTCTTGGCAAATAGCAAAAATCTATAAATTTTTAAGAATTCATGAATTTTACTACTGCCAAAAAGAAAAAAAAAAATCTATAAATAAAACAGGAAAATTAATAGATAAAACAAACAAAAAAAATTAATAAAATAATAGACTCTGGTTCAAACAAACAGGATTATGACCAAGACCTCTAAGTGCATGGCAACCCGTTGACAAATTTTTTAATGGTTTGGTTTGTGTTTATGATGGCCGATTATCAACACGTGGGATATAGGCCCTGGGGGGGGGGAGTGCCCTTCGTGGGGGGTCTTTCTAAGGGAACCTAACCCGTATTTACGCATGGGAATCCACGGTTTCGAAGAAAACTCCGAAACGGTTAGGCCGACGGGCGCGATTGGGTTCGAACCCAGCACCTCCCGTCTACCAGCTTCGAGAGCAGAACCTCTCAGCCACTGGTGGGGCAAATTTTTCAATGATCTTGTATTTTGTTGATTGACCGGACATTTTTATCAACAGTTGCCACATTTTTCTCAGATTGCACAGGTCACTGAATCCCTTTTGTCTGTAGAGGGATGTTTTCTGTGGAAGTTACTTAAAAAAATATTGCTGAAAGACAATGGGGTGGAACCATGGTCATCTTTAAAAATTGACTGTTTGGATTAAGACGCTAATGGATTTACCACGGTTAAAGTGGGGTTACCACGTTCATATCTAAACCAGCGATTGAATTATGGGCAATATTTTAAACATGGTGGGGGCGGGATCTTCACCTGTTTCTAAAATTGGCAGGGGTGAACTACCTGTTCATATTTTGTTTTTGTGAAATGGTAAGGACGGGACCTTCCCTTTTGTCTCTTAAAAGTGGTTGGGGTAGCCAACTCACTGGACTTGATGTGATTAAATTAACTTTTTAAAGAAATACTGGATAAAAATATTAAAAATTCAAAACTCAAAATATAATATTCAGCTGTACACAAAATCTAAAATGAAAAATTCCCCCAGGGGAATACCTTCTTTAGGTATTTACGGGTTTCGCGACCCCGGGTTCCCGAGCGATCTTTCTCCTTTCCTGTCTTCTTCTTCCTTTGGTTGTCTATCCTTTTTTCTTTGTTTCACACTTTTTAATCTTCTTTTTTCAGTTTTTATCCGTCTTTGTTCTTGTTCTTTACTGCCCATTTTGTTCAAATTGTTATTTGTTCTACTAACATTGTTCTTGTTCTTTTGTTTAAAAAAAAAGTTTAAAATATTGAAAAAGACAAAAAATACACCTTGTTTCTAAGTTCTCACCCACATTACTTTTTCTTTTTTACAATAGTTGATATTTTTATTTTCACGTGAGACACTCTGGGTGTTGAGGTTTTTTAATCTCATCACCTCGTTTCTACCTTTTTAGGCTGATCTCGAGTCCCAGAGTGCAGGGCATTTCCGAATTCCGGTTCCGTGATCGGTGGACACCATACTTGTATGGCGGCGGTTAGGAATTCTCTGGGCGACTGGTACCTTTCGGCGTAAGGGCGTTGTAGGTTGGACAGAGCTGTAAAGGCTTACCTACGACAACCGAGTTCCACTGTGAAAGAACTAGATTTTGGAGATGCTATCGAGTTCAATCCAACGTTCGAAAAACGTGGAAGTTTGTTGATAGTTTTCACCCTTTGAGACCTGCGCCTAAAGTAACGGTAAGAAGAAGGGTCGGTGACCAGCCCGATGCCTGGCGTTTCATAAAATCTCTCTTGAATATGGTGACAACTCAAGAAAATAAGACATGTTTTGTGGAGGCCCCACAACCCCATGATTCACACAACATTCAGCCTGAGACTGTAATGTCTCATAGTAAATCGAAGGGGAAACTCACTGCATCAGGCTCTGGCCAGCAAGTAGATATAAATAAGAGATCTTGGGCCCATAGAGAAGATATTACCTCCAATGCTGATTCATGTTCTGAAAGATTCTTTGTTGTCAAAAGACAAGAAGGCAACTTTGACAAGACATCTCCATTTTTGATCCTCAAATCTATCCAAAGATTGATTGGTGAACCTAAGACTATAAAAAAAAATACGATCTGGTGAACTTCTTATTGAAGTAATCAATAGCAAACAAGCCACAAACTTAATGAAATGTACACATTTTGGAAATATTCACATCTGTAAGCCCGCATAGAACACTCAATACATCTCGTGGAGTTATTTCTGAACTCGACTTCTTGCATGTTACAGAATCAGAAGTAGTAGGTAATTTAAAAGAACAAAATGTTATTGCAGCCAGACGAATAAAATTCTTCCGCGGAGACTAACAAATAACAGCAAATCAAGTACAAATACCCACCAAACACATTATACGCACGTTTAACTCACCCAACTTACCCAAATTATTAAAAGCAGGTTATTTATCATGTTCCGTTAGACCGTACATCCCAAATCCTCTACGCTGCTTTCAATGTCAACGTTTTGGGCATTCCAAAGCAAATTGCCGTGGTAAAATCACATGTGGCCGGTGCAGTACAGTTGGCCACGAAAGTACTGACTGTAAGGCCCCGCCTCACTGCTTAAATTGTAAAAAAGAACACCCATCCTATTCTAAATCCTGTGAACAATGGAAAATGGAAAAAGAAATACAGACAATACGCACAAAAGAAAATATATCGTACCCTGAAGCAAGAAAAATAGTTGAATCCAGGACACCTAAAGTTGGTGTTTCATATGCTGCTGCCTTAATTAAAACTGCCCATAAAACTTATCAAAGTATTGGAACCCAAAACGATTTCCCTACTGAAAATAATTGCCGACCAAATCAAAAGGGAATCAACCCGTATAATAATTCTGGTAAGGTAAATAGTTCAACGCAATCTGTTCTTCTTAAGCCACCGAAATCAGTTTCTTCTAAGCCATCGAATACTGTTCCTCCTAAATCACCGCAACCAGAAACTGTCTCTTCTAAGTCAGCACAACCTAATTTTTCAAAACTTCCACTTCATAAAAGAGACTCACAAAATACCACTAAAATAACACCTTTAAAACCGGGCCATAGAACTGATGCAGAGAAACATAAACTACCAATAGTTAAATCCAGTGTCTCATCTGATAATACTACCAAAAAGAAAAAAAACTAAAACTTCCCAAAATCAAACCCATACAAAACAACATGATAAAATGGAAGATGATGATGCTTTAGCTCTTCACCCAGAACCGGATGAAGGCTTTAATGATGTGGATAGTATGTCCACTGTCTCCGAGTAAAATAAAGCATTTAAATTTATATAAGAAAAGAAAAAAAATGACTAATATTATTTCGTGGAACTGCCGTGGATATCATAATAAACATGATGAGATCCGTAATATTCTCTCTGACCATCATCCATTATGTTTAGCTCATTTCATGATTGTTTGAAGATAATTTTCAAGCAATAAGTCTTCACAGCAAGCGACATCGGCATAAATTCCATTAACGGGTAGAAAGATAAAAGTATTTTTTCTTTTTGGAACAGTTTGTACGATCTTGAAAATGGGAGAAGTATTGCTGTCTTTTACACAGAGATCGTGGCCGTTTATCCATTTGAGATAACTCTTAGTTTTCGCTCTTGGTAATATATCCATTTAATAATTTGAGGAAAATCCATTTTCTCCGAAGTAGCCGGATATTTAATAGAAAGGCGTAGGGATTTCTTCACGCACATCCTTCATCCTTCGGGACTTTACTTACCTCAGCAAAAGTATTCTTATGAACTGTGACAAAACGATCTTTGTAAGTTATAAGATGCGATGCTGAAAAACTAATTTAACAAGGCAGCGGTACTCAATCAATTGAGATAGAATCACGCAGGTATGAGACGCATTTAAAAAGTTTTAATTTTAATTTCTAAATTTAAATTTCTGTTTTTTAAAACGGGGATTTCAAATTTTAAAAGGGGCAAAAAGGAGATTTTTAAATTTAAAAAAAGGGGCTTAGCTTATATCGTTTCATATCCCCCCTCCCCCACTAAAACAAGAGCCACAGGGCTCGCCTGCAGGACCTGTGGGTCTTATCGCGTGAATTTAACCCAGGGTGTTTTTTTCCCATCGGTTTTTGACTCTTATTTTCTCCAGCTCTCGAGTCAAGTGGACCTATTTTTACATTTATACAGTAGAAGATCTTTATAACGCAAACCTAAAAACGCAAGGTTGTGCGTTATATAGAATTTTGCGTTATATGGATCACATCATTAAATTCACCTTGTAAACATGGCCAAATATGTCTGAAACACATCAAAATACATTAGAATATCTTTATACTGCATTCCTTGTTACCAAGAGTTATCCAAATTATAAATATTTGCATAATATATTTGCCAGACATTGTTAAATTTACTTTATAAACATGATCCAAATATAACTGACACAACAATCCCTTATATTAGACATTTTCAGAAATGTTTATCGTAATAATAGCATTTTTTCACTAAAAAGGTCTTAAATTAGAAGATACAGTTGAACTAATGTATCAAATTTAGTCCTTTAGAGAGTAGCAATATTTTACAATGTGAAAGTGCAGGTGCTTTTTAACTGCAAAAATCATTGTTTACATCTGAGAAGTTGTGCGTTATATGGAGAATTGCATTATATAGAATTGCGTTATAAAGATCTTCTACTGTATATCAAGTTTACATAAAAATATTGGTTACACTAAAACATGGGAATTCTTTCAATGGTGCTGCAGCAAAATAATAAGGGGACAGTCTCGAGACATATCTAGATTATAAAAAAAATATTGTCATACAACAACAGCGTTTATGATGTTTCCTGTTTTTTTCCAGTTTTTGGTTTAGAGTCTCTGATACAGTTTGTTGGGAAACATCTTTTTGTGTATATTTGCAAATTTGCAACCATAAAACATATAGTATTCTAAAATATTCAAAGATAAACATACTGAAAACTATACAACATATTCAAATGTAAAAACTGTTCACAAATACAAAATATTAAAAAAAATATATATAAAAATGTTCAATAATACACAATATTCAAAAATATCAAATATTCAAAAATACAAAATATGCACTAATACTATCAACAAACATATATTGTCTACCAAAATGCAATTTGAAAAGTTTGCATTTCTAGCAGTACTGAATTTCCACACTGAGATAAAATAAAAGTAAAATACACTATAACTATACTAACAACAACAACAAACACATAATATATCTCCCTATACTATTCTATTTTGGTAGGGACTTAGCTACTTCTATGATGCAGCCTTAGGGTTATCTTCATGAAAAACAAAACTAAGTTGTCTAAAAAGGAAATCTATAGCCAAAAAAATACAAATATACACTTGCTATAATATTCACCATGTCCAGGGTCAGTGTGACATATGTTTTAAGGTGAATATCATTCCAAAAAATGTACCACTTGCACGACTGAAAAAGGAAGGTGGGTAATCGATATTAACCTGCAGAGGGGAAGCGAAGCAGTTTTGGCAGATTCTCCGTTCTATCTAGAAAGAGAATCCGGGAAAACAGTCCGGCTAAAGATGGGTGGCCACGGAGCGGAAGACCCCCTTCATATGTCACAAAATCATCATAATAATATAGTTATTAAAAAAAAACAAAAATTCTAACAGTACTTCTAAACTGTCACCATCATTCTACGACGCTGGGGGATTGGGTTACACGCCCAGTTGGGTCCTCGTCCAAATGTTACGAGCAAGGGGGACGACAGGAAAGCAAAAATAAAAAAATGAAAGATGAAAGAGATAGATGGGGTTTATTCATGGTTGAGTTTAAGGTTTTGAAGAGGGTGGTAGTATCTTAATGGATGAATGGACAATTTCGGAATTTCTCTTAAAATGTGAACTGGGTTTATCAATTTCAAAGGATACATCAGAAAGTTGTTTGAAATTGGTGTATGGGCCAGAATATGGCAAAGTCAGTTTATGGGTATTAGGATAATGAAATTCTTCATACATCACAATGTCACCAACTTTAAATTTTACAGGAAGGAAACGAGCATCATAACAGAAGGGTCGCCATTGTCGGTATTGATTGGGGTTTTGCGGGCTTGCGTCAACTTTGCTCTCATTTCTCTTTATGTCCAGTTGCAGTTTGCAAATTCTGAATACTAATTCACGCCGGGAATGTGTCGTTGAGTGGTTGCTTGCAATAATTAACTTTTGCATTTCTAACGGCAAGCCCTCCGTTAGCCCTTCCAGGATAAGTTTCTGTTCTAAACCTAAGGTTCTCCCTATTTTAGTCTTTTTTTGATAATATTCGTTCAGGTCCTCTCCAATTTTGTATCTAATACGTGAAAAATCAGTTAACGAAAGAGTGTCAGGAATTTCGTAATGTTCGTTGAACAAAGTGACAAATTCGGACCAATGCAGCACATTTAAACAGTTATTAATGTACAACGTAAGTGCATTGTCCTTTAAGTATTTTTGTATGTGCCTAATTTTCCAACAGTCGTCTTTTTCCTGTTCTATACAGACACTCTCGAAATAGGCCAACTACGGTAACCAAATCATACACGATGTATGCGAAAAAGCAATGATATCAGGGTATATTGAATTGTGACCAGACCCAGCTTGTGCTGACAGGGTCTGTTCACCTAATGTTGTTACATTACGTGTCTGTGGGGCACCTCCGGACTCCTGACTAGACTTCTATCTTCTCTTCAGGACTCTGAACTGGCGTCCATCATTACTCGGAAGCTGATTTTTCTCGTTACCAGAGTCCCCGACTTGTTTTCCAAGTCGTTCACTTCTTTAGAAGGCGTTGGGGTACTCATTTTGGAATACAAAATATCACAAGATTACACAAAAATATAAGGCACTATTAAAACACGTAAGAATAAAAATGGAATATTTTTCAAAAAAAATTGCAACACGATATTTGTAAAAATGGGCTTAGATCTAAATGAAATTCAAATTTAATGCATCATTTTTTTTTTCAAATAGAGACAAAAAAAACGAACTTTGAAATAAAATTTTAAAATTCCAAAGATTTAAATTATGTATAAATTTGAGCATTATTCTCTTATAACAAAAAACAAAATAAACCTTTTCTTATTCTATTTTTTACTATTACAATAACAACGAATTAAAAAAACGATTACTTCTTAAAACTGTAACTCTTTTCTTTTTCTCTTAAATATTTATCAAAAGTAAAAAATAAGAATATACTATCGGGTTCCTTTTCACTTGTTTCCTTTCTTTAATTAATAAAAGAAAGCGCTTACCTGTTATCCTTTTACACGTTAAAAAAAACTAATCGTGCAATACAATCATCATACGCGTAAACACCTGTCTATAAAATCCGATGGAGTCCGTGTCGTATTCTGATAGAACGTAAAACAGTCTCACTATGTTTGTCTTTTCTTTTTATCTTTCTACTCGTCTAGAAACCGAAACTAATTCGTTCAACACATCTGTTCACTTTGACCTCGAAAGACAGCCTATCCTGGATGAATCACTGAAGATCGCGATCGTGCCCCATTTTTCACTGATAACTTTTCCTTTTTGTTTTTTTTCTTTCTTGAAAAGATTGGCTAAAAGTTTTAATCGTCTTTTGGTTGGAAAAGAACTTATTTTCAGTAACAGGTCATTTTCTTCTTAATTTATCACTAGGGCAAGTGAATGTTTTTCCGTTTTCTTTTTCTTTTACGCTCATGGAGGGCGGAAAAAGGATTTGTTAAATGTCTTTTTTAGAGATTTCTTTTCATCATTTTGCCGTAAACAGATTCGTCATTTTTTTCGGACTTTGTTACACACCTCCTGGTAGTTTTACTGGTATTAACTGCGTGGTTACATACACAGTAGATACGTCGTGGAATTCTTGCTTCAAGCACGAATCTTTAAGGATTTTCCCTCTAAGGTATTCGCTGGGATTTCGGGATTTGTGCCGCGTAGATACATTGTGTGCCGGCTTTTCTGTAAGGATTTATCGCTCTTTCTGTTGTTTCCTCTGGGTTTCTATCATAGTTCTGTAGTCGCAGGCCGCGAGTGTTGATCCAGTAGCTAATAAAAGTCTGATTAACTGATTAAATGAAAGTCTGATTAAATGAAGACAGTTTTTTCGGGAACCTGATTTATTGGTCTTTTGGTACATCCTTTTGAGAAATCAGGTCCCTTTGACATGAGAGCTGTTAGTTTAATCTTTGCTGGACATTGGGACTTCGGTGTATCGCAAAGCGATCCCTGGAGAGCAGAGTGGCGTGGAGTTAAGGTATGGTAAAAAGACCCGTGCAGCGGTATAAGTATGAGGTATTTTGCATTATTCCTGCTAGGGGTCGTTGAAGTCAAAGGAGGCGTCTTTAAAATTTAATTGGCCGCTAGCTGAATGATTGATTGCCCGGGCAAAAAGCGTTGGCTCATGATCGGCCGATTGAATGCAGCACGACTTTAAAATTGCACTTACCTCAGCAAAAGTATTCTTATGAACTGTGACAAAACGATCTTTGAAAGTTATAAGATGCGATGCTGAAAAACTAATTTAACAGGGTAGCGGTACTCAATCAATTGAGACAGAATTACGCAGGTATGAGACGCATTTAAAAAGTTTTAATTTTAATTTCTAAATTTAAAATTTTGTTTTTTAAAACGGGTATTTCAAATTTTAAAAGGGGCAAAAAGGGATTTTTTAATTTAAAAAAGGGATTTAGCTTATATCGTTTCATATACAGATTCATTAGAAAAGAATCTGTTCTGGTATTTAGTTCAATTTAAACTGTACAGCATGTTAGGGAATAAAAAATAATATAAACTTACATTTATGTTAAAAATTATCAATTAAAACAGTATTTTGTATTTTAAATTTTGTTTTGATTTATTGATAGTTGATATTGAACCCTATAGCTCTTTCTTTTTTTAATATTTCAGTATAAGTTAAAAAAAAGGGAAAAGAAAAATGCTTTTTAATGTATTTTTTAAGTTTTAATGTATTTATAAGTGCAATATTTTTTAGTTTCTAATTTATATTATGCTTGAAAATATTTATTATTAGCAGTAGGGATGGGCATTATTTAACGTATTAGGATAAAAAACACTTACTATGCTGGAACCTAATATTCCATTAATATGTTACCAAAAAGTCCCTGTTAATTAAATAGCATGGTTTTAAATGGCAGCATCTTCATTCATTTGCCCTAATCAAGAATTCAATTTTGTGCTTCTAAAATAGAACAACATTCACTAAAAACGTCCTCAATCGTTTCTTTTGAGACGTGCGCATCTTCACTCTCTAGTTATTGGCAACTCTGTTAGGTGTGTAGTGCTAAAGGATTATTTTACATTTCACCAATCCCTAATGCATGAATAGTAACAACTTGCAGCACTAATTAAACGCTTTTTCGGCTCGGTGCCTGGTGCTAGGTCACCATCATCACATACTTTCTCCGATTCTGATTGTGTGAAGTAGAGCATAAACAAAACGCTGAAACAAATAGTAGATCAGAAAAACATCTGAAAATTGGTAAGAAAAAAGCTCATGCTTGACATGTTTTGTACTTATGAAGCGTATATATATATATTGATATATATATTGTTTTCATTTAGCATTTTTTTTAACAAAAAGCCAAGTTTAAATTTCTAAAACCCAGGAACGTTTTGTCTAACTTTTTACCTAAACAGTTTTTTCCAACTAAAAATGCACTTTCGTGCTTTTTTTTTTTGTTTTGCTTCTAATTTTCAATGAGTAAATTAAAAAAATTATATTCGTAAAAAAAAAACATGATTTTCGACTCTAATTTGTACAAATGTTCACCAACCCAAATTAAATTCGGCAAATACAGGATCAGATGTATCCAAATTTTGAAGATAAGAATCAAACCAGTCTTGATGCGGGATTTCTTTTACAATTTGTGAAGAATCTTTCATTTTTTGATCTGGGTTTTCATTTTTTTTGTTTCTCGGGAGAAATCGAAAAAAGATCAAAATTTAATTTTTGTTCTTTTAAGGGGGTGAAAGCAGAATTTGAAATATGGCTAAATGTTAAGCTAATTCTCATTTCTTTAATAGTAGGTTGGTTGGTTGGTTGTATGGGGTTTTATGGCGCAAAGTCCCTATAGGGCCAAGACAAAGTCAAAATGGAAAAACATAAACAACCGAAAAATTTGAATAAGAAAAGAATAACAAAAAAAATGAGAAAAATAGAAAAATTAATGAAAACAGTAAAATGTATAATTAAAACCATTTAAAAGATTCAAAAGTTCATAGTTAAAATGCAAGCGTATGATAATTAAAAACTGCTGAGTTATAAAGTAATAACTGTTAAAAATACAAAGTTTAAAATGATGTACAAATACTATATAAACACAAGTTTTAAAAACACATGAGTAAAAAACAATGTAAAATCAATTAGGTAAAAATTCCTCAAAAACTGTATTTTCTTCGTCAGCACTTGACTCATATGACTCTGAGTCCATTTCTTCATCCACATATTTCTGCAGCTGCTTCGAATCCTTTAAGTTAGAGACAAATGGATTTAGCCAGTTCTTGTTCTTTTTCTTCACAGTGTTCCACTGTGAAGAGCCCGCGATTGTTTTTCTCTCTTTCTGAATGCAAAGTTTTTTGCTTGGTTTCACTGTTTGATTAGTATCAGGTTTCTGTGATGTTTTCTTACATTTAACAACCTTAGTATCAGTCTGGAGTTCAGATGACTTTTTGGGTTGAACTGTGTCGGATGACTTTTTGGATTGAACTGGGTCGGATGACCTTTTGGATTGACTTGGAGATTTTTGTGACTGATTGATTTGGTATACTATTTTAACAGGTTCTGAGGAAGGTTGCCAGCGTTCCAAGAGTGGGGTTGCATAGCATTTACTGCCACAACTAACATCACGGGTTTCTCTGTTTGAAGTGGTTGTTGATTGTACTTTAGCTGAGTTATTTGGTGGAAAGGAGGTGTCGGTCTGGGTGCTTATGTGTCTTACAGAATTTTGTGGTTTCTTGAATAGACTAGAGTAGGAGACCTTCGACTGACGGAGTCCTGGATTCAACAACTTTGCGGGCTTCAGGGTAGGAGAGATTTTGAGTTACTTTAACAGCAAGGATTTCCTTCTCACGTTCTCCCCAGGGGAATGCCTTCTTTAGGTATTTACGGGTTTCGCGACCCCGGGTTCCCGAGCGATCTTTCTCCTTTCCTGTTTTCTTCTCTTTTTAGTTGTCTATCCTTTTTTCTTTGTTTCACACTTTTTAATCTTCTTTTTTCAGTTTCTTATCCTTCTTTGTTCTTGTTCATGTTTTTTGCTGACCATTTTGTTCAAATTGTTATTTGTTCTACTAACATTGTTCTTGTTCTTTTGTTTAAAAAAAAAAAAGGAAAAAAAGTTTAAAATATTTAAAAAAGACAAAAAATACACCTCGTTTCTAAGTTCTCACCCACATCACTCCTTCTTTTTTACAATAGTGGATTTTTTTATTTTCACGTGAGACACTCTGGGTGTTGAGGTTTTTTAATCTCATCGCCTCGTTTCTACCTCTTTAGGCTGATCTCGAGTCCCAGAGTGCAGGGCATCTCTGAATTCCGGTTCCGTGATCGGTGGGCGCCGTACTTGAATGGCGGTGGTTAGGAATGCACTGGGCGACTGGTGTCCTTTCGACGTAAGGGCGATGTAGGTTGGACAGAGCTGTAAAGGCTTACCTACGACAACCGAGTTCCACTGTGAAAGAACTAGAGTTTGGAGATGCTATCGAGTTTAATCCAACGTTCGAAAAACGTGGAAGTTTGTTGATAGTTTTCACCCTTTTGAGACCTGCGCCTAAAGTAACGGTAAGAAGAAGGGTCGGTGACCAGGCCCGATGCCTGGCGTTTTTTCAATCCTTTCTAAATATGGCTACAATCTCAGGAAATAAATCATACGAAGTGGAAGCCCCACACCCAAAAGAGAGTACATGCGAAGTGGAAGCCCCACAACCAAAAGAGAGTACTAATGCGTTGAGCTCTTGCTCAAAAGCTGGTTCTGACCAGGGCCAAAAAAATTCGTGGGGTGATAGAGTTGAGGATTCTTCTTCCAATACGGAATGTAAGAATGTCAACTCTAATTCATGTAATGTTGAAGAGAGATTTTTTGTAGTGAAACGAGTAGAAGGGAGGATTGACAAAACATCCCCCTTCCTAATTAATAAATCTATCCAAGGTTTGGTTGGTGAACCGAAAACAATAAAAAAAACTCCGGACAGGTGAACTATTAATTGAAGTAAGCAATAGTCAACAAGCAGCCAACTTAAAAAAATGTACTGATTTTGCAAACATTGCAGTCTCCATATCTAAACATAGAACTTTAAACACATCTCGCGGTGTGATCTCTGAATCTGATCTCTTGCATGTCACTGAAGATGAAGTTGTAGAGAATTTAAAAGAACAAAATGTCATTGAAGCTAGAAGAATAAAAATCTACCGTCGAGACGAGCAAATACCAGCTAATCAAATACAAATTCCTACCAAGCACATTATTCTCACATTCAACTCACCGAACTTACCCAAATCAATAAAAGCCGGATATCTGTCATGTTCTGTAAGGCCTTACATCCCAAACTCACTGCGTTGTTTTAAATGTCAACGCTTTGGGCATTCAAAAACCTCATGCCGTGGTAAAATCACCTGTGGTCGGTGCAGTGCAGTAGGCCACGAAAGTGAACACTGCAATGCCCAACCATGTTGTGTAAATTGTAAAAAAGACCACCCATCTTATGCTAAATCATGTGAACAAGGGAAAATAGAAAAAGAAATACAAACAATACGCACTGAAGAAAATATGTCATACCCTGAAGCCAGAAAAATAGTAGAATCCAGGACACCCAAAGTTGGTGTATCATATGCTGCAGCCCTATCAAAAACCACCCAAAAAACTCATAAAACATTGCAACACAAACCGAATTCCCCACTGAAACTAATTGCCAACCTAATCAAAAACAAAACAACCTGTCTAATAATTCTGATAAGACAAGCAGATCAACGCAGTCTGCTGTTCCTAAGTCACCTAAATCTGTTCCTCCTAACTTGCCAAGATCTGTTCCTCCTAAATCATCAACAAATTCTACTTTAAAATCATCACAGTCTCTTATTTCTAAACTTCCACTCCATAAAAGAGTATCTGAAAATACAACTAAAGCACCATCCGTGAAACCAAACCGTAAATCTGATGCAGAAAAATTTAACTTACCAATAATTAAAGCCACAGTCTCATCTGAAAATACACCCAAAAAGAAAAAGAGTAAAAGATCTAAAATTGAAACACAATCAAAACAGAAAGATAAAATGGAAGAGGATGATGCCCTTGCTCTTCACCCAGAACCGAATGAACAATTTAACGATGGAGATAATATGTCTACTATCTCTGTAATATAACGCAGATAATTTTCATCTAGGAAAAAATAGTAAAATCGATCATGACTAATATTATTTCATGGAACTGTCGAGGCTTTCATAACAAATATGACGAAATTCGAAGTATTCTTCATGACCATCAACCACTATGTTTATCTTTACAAGAAACCCATCTTAAAATTAATGACAAAGCTAAATTGCGCACCTTCGCCACATACAGAAAAGATTTTACAGGTAGTGATAGGGCCACTGGTGGAGTGGCTCTTTTCATCTCTCGCAATTTACCCCATACTCATATTAACTTAAACACAAACTTACAAGCTGTTGCAGTCCGTGTACATATAAAACGTCTCATTACAGTCTGTACCATTTATTTACCACCCCACCAAATTATTCAGTCAGCACTACTTGATGATCTCCTTCTTCAACTCCCCACTCCTTTCATCATCGTTGGGGATTTTAATGCTCACAGCCAACTGTGGGGGAATTCTGACATTAATCAACGTGGTGATATCATTGAAAAATTAATTTCTGACAATGGCTTATGCCTACTCAATAATGGTGATCATACATATTTTCATGAACCGACACACACCTTTCATGCCATAGATCTCACTATCTGCTCTCCATCTATCTATCCGTATTGGAATTTCTGGATTTCAAGTGACCTGCACGGCAGTGACCATTTTCCCACTTTCATTTCACAGACCACTCCTGACAGGGATTCTAATCATTATTTTAAACGCTATAACTATGACAGAGCCAATTGGCCAACTTTCACAAATCATGCTAACATCACAAATCATATGGTAGAAGGTGACATAGACGATGCAGTTGATAATATCACCCAGTGTATTATCAATGCTGCAGATATTAGCATACCTAACTCATCATCTACAATGAAACACCGGAAGCCATGGTGGAGCAGTGACTGTCAAGCTGCAAAAAAAAATCAACAGAAAGCCTGGGGCATCTTTCGACGTTATCCCAATAACACTAACTATATTGCCTACAAAAAAGCAAAGGCTGAAGCTAGAAGAGTGCGCCGTAAAAGCCAACGTGAATCCTGGATTCAATATGTATATAATATTAACCCAAATACCTCTAGTAAAGTCCTCTGGAAAAAAGTAAAAAATTGTATGGGTCTTTATTCTGAAAACCACATCACAATCTTAAATCATAACGGACAAACAATAGCTTCTCCTAAGAATATTGCTGAAACCATAGCAAATACATTTGCATCTAACTCTGCCTGTGAATCATACCGGAACCTTTTTTATCATACAAAAGACAAACAGAAACTACCCACCTCAATTTTAATTCCCGTAACTCTTATGACTATAATCTTCCTTTTACTCTCTCAGAGCTCATAAATTGTTTGCAATATAGTCATCTATCAGCTCCAGGTCACGATGGCATCACCTATACCATGCTTAAACATCTCTGCACTACCTCTCTCAATAATTTACTTGCATTTTATAATAGAATTTGGATAGAACAGGTCTTTCCTCAAGCCTGGTGTAACTCTATTATCATTCCTTTTCCTAAACCAGGGAAAGATGCTAGCAATCCCAATAATTACAGGCCAATCGCACTTTCTAGCAGTCTTTGCAAATTACATGAAAAAATGATCAATTGTCGTCTTGTGCATATTTTAGAAAATAACAATTGCCTTGCTGCATTTCAAAGTGGATTTCGACGAGGTAGGTCAACTATCGATAACCTGATCAATCTTGAAAATCACATACGGACAGCCTTTCTAAAACGCAACCATTGGTGTCAGTATTTTTTTACATGGCAAAGGCCTACGACAGAACATGGCGATACGGGATCCTTCGTGATCTTTTTAACCTAGGCTTTCGTGGGAATCTCCCTATTTTTATTAAGAACTTCCTCGCCATCCGACTTTTTCAAGTCCGAATCGGTGGGGTACTCTCTAGTTTTCATGTACAAGAAGAGGGTGTAACCCAGGGCAGTGTCCTGAGTGTCACCCTCTTTGCTATAAAAATAAATGACATTCTTAGTCAACTGCCCCCTTCTGTGAAAGGTGATTTATATGTTGACGACTTCCGAATTATGTGCATGGGGCAGGATATCTGCTTTATTGAGAGACAGTTGCAAATTGCAATCACCCGTATTCTTAATTGGACTAATAAAAATGGATTTACAATATCTCATGACAAAACTTCTTGTGTTCACTTCTGTAGACGTAGGGATCTGCATCCAGATCCTGAAATTTTTATTGGACCAACCTAAATTCCTGTTGTGGACATTGTCCGTTTTCTCGGCCTCCAATTTGATAGTAAGCTAACCTTTTTACCACATATTTTACAATTACGGACAAAATGTGAAAAATCGCTTAACTTACTAAAGGTGCTTTCAAATACTTCCTGGGGAGCAGACCGTACTTCTCTCCTTAAAATCTATCGAGCCGTCATCCGTGCCAAAATTGACTATGCCTGCCAGGTCTATGGTTCCGCACGTAATTCTGTTCTTAAAAAACTTGACACTGTGCACCATAGCGCACTTCGTGTTTGCTCTGGTGCATTTCGTACCTCTCCAGTTTTAAGCCTTTACGTTGACTGCAATGAACCAGCATTACACCACATTCGAGAAAAACTTTCTTTAGAACTTTATTACCGTATCCTTTCACATCCAGGCCATCCTCTTCATTCATACATTCTAAATACAGACAACGATATGCTTTATCAGCATCGACCATCTTGCATCCCACCTTTTGGTGTCAGAATAAGGAACATTACTGATAATAGCCCACTGAGTAGTATCGAGGTGAGTCCATGTCCATTGCATGTACTCCCTCCTTGGAAACCTCCAAGTATTACATCGCTCCATCCTTTTAAAGGATACTATAGAAACACCTTAGCTCCTGTTGTTTTTCAACAGATATTTGCTGCACGCAGATCAAACTTTAATGATTACACTGACATTTACACAGATGGCTCTAAGAGTGGAGATACTGTTGGGTGTGGGATATTTTGTGAAAACAACTCTTTAAGCTATCGCCTTCATTCATCTACTTCTGTCTTTACAGCCGAACTGATTGCAATAGAGAGAGCCATGTTCTGCATCTCTCATCATCATAGCTCATCCTTCATCATTTATACCGACTCAAATAGCTCTATTGACGCAATTAAATCATTTAAAAAGCATCCTTTTGTTTCATTAGTCCTTTATTTTTATAATAAATTGAAAAGACGTGGCTATAATATTTTATTTTGCTGGGTACCTGGACACATGGGTATTCCTGGTAATGAGAAAGCGGATGAGGCGGCGAAACGTGCCCTTAATCCGTTGTGCCATAAAGTTCCATTCTCAGACGTAAAACTACTTATCAAACGCTTTATTCATTATAAATGGCAAGAAAGTTGGAATTTAGAATGCAATAATAAACTGCACCACATCAAACCTACCATCATGACCTGGCCTCCGTGTTATCCAAGGAAAACCGATGTTCTTCTGACCCGTCTGAGAATTGGACATTCTAGAATCACTCATAAACATCTTTTACTTCGGGAGGATGCTCCCATGTGTCCACATTGCCATTTTGATTACCTGAACATTCATCATGTTTTAACTGACTGTCCAGGTCTCCGGCACTTATACAGAATCTATTTTAACTCATCATCACCAATCTTGACAAACCTCATTGGGGAAACACCTCATGGGGCACTCTTCACTTTTTTAAAACATGCTGGATTTTACTTTGAAATATGATTTTTGCATCTTTCTTTGGTTTAACAACAATTTGAATTGTTCTTTTAATTTTTTCTGACATCTGGATGGGGGCCCCATCCAGAACTGCACTTCGGCACTTTTTACCTAAAATCTTTTATAGTCCGTTTGTTTAGTTTTTAATTTTCTTCCCTATCTACACTTTTCTGACTGCATCTGGATGGGACCCCCATCCAGATTGCTTTTCTTATGCTCTTTATTTTTATTTTTTAGTCTATTCTTGTTTGGCGCAGCATGTCCCTTATGGGATTTTGTGCCATTAAACAATATACAACCAACCAACCTTCTCACGTATCCAGTTTGGACAGGAATGGGAATATGCTACATGATCACCCTTGCAGTTTATGCAGCGTTCAGAGTTTTGACATGAATTACCGTCGTGGCCAACTTTTGCGCAGCGTGCACAGGTAACGGAACCTCGACAGGTAGTTGTGGTGTGACCATAACGCTGGCATTTGAAGCAACGAGGGGATTAGGAATGTAAGGACGGGCAGGACAGTTCAAGTAGGCAGCTTTAATTCTCGATGGTAACTTAGGGCTATTAAAAGTCAAAATGATGTGCTTCGTAGGAAGCACCTGCCCATTCCGACGGATGGTTATACGACGTACATCTATGATATCTTGGTCTTTTAAATTTTGTAAAAGTTCGTCTTTAGTAGAGAATAAAAGATCTGGCTCGGATATTACACCACGGCTTGTATTTAGAGTTTTATGTACTTGAACAGAAACTGAGAAAGAGCCTATTGTAGAGCAATTTGAGAGAAGATGTGATTGTTTGGCTGAAGAAACCTCAACAAGCAAATCCCCAGATTGCAATTTTTTGAGGGAATGACCATCCCCCAAGACAGACTGGAATGGTTTTGCAATGAGAAATGGTGAAGTGTTTTTGAAAGAGCTATCAGAGAGACTATCAGAACGTTTAATGACGAAAAAACGAGTGTATGGGGAATTCTGTACAATTTGTTGCTCTCCACATGGGAGAGAAATGGAAGTAAGTGAATTATTTCCATCCATATTAGAAAAAAAAATAAGAATTCAGACCCCGGCCGCACCACCCACTACCGAGCCCAACAAGGGGATGCACAGTCGTGCACCAGTGCTAACCAGGGCCTATACGGTCACAAGACACTCCTATGCCTGTCTCCACCCTTAACGAGTTGGCTAGTAAGAACTCGCTCGCTTGATCCCCAGCCAGTGACAAGCCAGCTGACCAGCCGATTGATGCATATGGGACCAATATGCACCTCCCGTCTACCTGAAGCAGAGACAAAGCAGTGTGTTGGTTTCCCTCAACTGCCAGGATCCCCCTTTCCAAGGACATGGGTCGCCACGCACGTCAAACACGTGGGTGGTTTACAATTCCCCATGAGTCGATATACAGGATGATATCGGCTCATACAGAATTGCCCTCACCTCCAAAGAGGAAACCACAACGAGAGTGAAACATAGAGGAAAGAAAGATAAGAGAAATAAGAGGAAAAGGAAAAAAGAAAGATCGCTCAGGAGCCCGGGGTTGCGAAGCCCGTGAATACCTAAAGAAGGTATCCCCCTGGGGGTCTTTAATAGTAGGATTGAGTGGAATACCATGTGAAAACAAATCATTTGAAGGTCTAAACATGGCATAATATGAACCATGATTGAGCTCTAAACATGTTAAGGGAGTATCGGGTTTTTTAAACTCAATTTTTCGTTGTGCACCGAAACTCAGCACTGAAATTGGAAAAGTAGCATCTAAATCACTTTCATTATCTTTATGACGACTAATATAACTGTTTCCACCAGAATACAAATTTAGAAGGACATATTTGTAGGTACAAGCCGTGTATTTTTCAACTTTATCTCGTAAATCTAACAATAACGGATTCCAAGGAAGCGCAGCGAAAGGAGCTCCACTAAAACTGTAAATCACACCAGAATCACCATAGGTTAACATTTGTCTTCGTGGTTTAACATTTTTCCCGCGAATTTTTAGAGTTCGTGTGAAAAAGGGTAAGGTTTTACATTCCTCGAAATATCGACCAGCTTCTTTTTCGAAAAAGTTCTCGATGAAATGGACATTTAAGACGTTTTCATTTAAAATTAAGAGTGTCATGACTCACAAATCAACCAGGTGAGAAGGGGTCTAAATAGCAGGTGAAGCAACCAGGTGACGAGGCAGTTAAAAGCAAGAAAACAAATCAGCGAGGGAACCAAGCAACCAGACAACCAGATGATGAATCAACAGGCAGAACACGCAGCTAACAGCAAGAAAGGAAGACACGGCAAAGCAAGTAAGGATAACAAGGCAGCGTGGCACCACACAGCAAGAAAACCAAACAGTCAGGTAGCAACACAGGTAAATGACTAAATCATACAGGTAAGCAGCAAAACAGGTAGGGGAGATGGGGGCACATGTGAACACTTCGCATAAATATAGCTTTTTCTCATAACTGGATTAATTTCTATAAACAAAAACTACTTAATATAGTAAACAGAACTTTCTTTTACACATGGTAATTTTTTAAAAATCGCCGTATAGTTTTTCTTACATTTTTTAATAGTTTTATAAATTCAAAAAATTGTTCACATGTGCCCCATCAGCGGGGTAGTTGTGAACACACGTGGGGCACATGTAAACACAAGGAAAAAATATCCTTTAACATAATTTTTATTCTGTTATTCATTTGTCGTCGTAATCATTAGTTATATTACCTTTTAAATTCACCATAAAGAAAAATATATATATATATTTCTCTAGTTTCTGGGTGATATGTTTAAGCAAAAGATTATAAAATGAAAATAAGTAGATTTGGAGGGGAGAGGCTTAGATGATTCATTAAATATTGTTGCAATAAAATAAAAAAATAAAGAAGAAACTTTAAAAAAGAAATTAAAACTTTTAAATTTTGCTTGGCGGTTTTTGTTTAGGGGAAATTTTAGGGAGGGGGCCTTTACATACTATTTATCGGAAATCTGCTAAAATACGAAAGATTCTCACTCCTGTATTTGCCTTATTTACTTGTTTATTATAGGTAAAAAAGGGTTTTTTAATGATTAAAAAATCTCGATTATAACTCCCCCCCCCCAGCTTCTTTTGCTTGGAGGGGGGAAGTTACAATCGCGATTTTACGGTAGTTGTCAGTTTAAAAATTTTACTTTCTTAAAATATTACTGGTATTTATGGATATGGTATTTTGAATGGATAGCTTCATTCAAAGCTTCATATACATAACTGTTTTAGAGATGGAAGTCATTGCAGGGTTAGAACAAATGTAACAAAAAAAAATTGCAAAGTTGTTCAAGGTAATACTTTTGTATTAACAATGCATAAAAAATATTGTTGTAAACCGTTTAGTAAAATAATATATAACACTTATTGCATTTTAGAAAACATTAAATTTATTTAAAGTACAATTGAACGTAAACGAGCTTGTTGCTCTTTATGTATTTGCTGAAAATGTGTTTGTGGAAGTTTCAACACAAAATAAACTTTGTGGGAGGAAAATATCTTCTATTTCAGGAAAATTTTAGATAATGGAACTTGCATCATTTCTCATTAAGTTAACTGAAAGAAACAGAATCACAGGATGAGTATTGAGGCACTTATGAACTGTTCATATATGACCCAACTGGTCTGTTCACAAGTGCCCCACATTGCTCCTTTTGTTAAATTGATAAATCATTAACATTTCTCAATTTTAGAAGAAAAAGAACTGTATCAAAAATGTTTATTAGTATTCATAGTATATGTTAAAACACTCAAATTCAAATAAATGAATAAATAAATAAAGATATTCGCTTATAAACTTGGAACAAAGATTTTACTTTTGAGATATAAAACAGTGTTTTGACCACAGAGGACAAACAAAATGTCATAGAGCTTCGAAAAATTTTTACCATATGTCTACAGGTACTATCATCTTTAGTAATTTTTTGCAAATAAAAAAACTTATAATAACTATCGAAAAATTGCGATGTTCACATGTGCCCCGTGTTCACATGTGCCCCCATTTCCCCTACACAGTAATCCGACCGTCGAAACAAATCAGTTGGTTAGAGATCTCGAGACAATGAATTCACTCTTGTGTGCAAGCTGCTTATATTGCAATTCTTATCGATAAGCGTACATAACAGGATGTTATTCCAAAAATGTCGTCACATCCTGTTTTTGCTATTACCGTCATATTTTTCATGTATATTTCACTTTAAGTGTGGATTTCAGGCGCTTTCTCCAGTGTGCTAGTTTCATTATCTTATACGAATAGTGTTTTTCAAAAGACTTGCCCCTTTTTCGGATAAATTCTCTGATGTGAAACTCGAGTTGATACGAGAGACAATTTTTTACTAACGTTCATAATGTAAGAATGTTTCTTTTGTAAGCGTGACAACTGGTCGGATCCTGTTAGTAGTTATAAAAGGACAGTTCTACATCAGCCTTGGGAGCAGTGTGACCTCTACAGCTGTTTGAAGGTCATGCTGCGTACTCTTTGAGGAGGGGTCAAGGTCATGCGGTGTGATCTAAGAGGGTCAAGGTCATGCCTCATCTTATAAGACGAGGGTTTAGATAAATTTTTTGAGTGGAATTTTTAGGAGATTGATTTTTTTTCGTCATACTACAGTACGCGGGGTATTTTTCGGTTTTAATGCGGGGACTTAAATTTTTTAAGGGGTAATTTTCAATTGGTTACAAAAATTAACATGTTACAGTTTGAGGGGTATTTTTTACTATCAGTTACATAAATTAACATGTTACAGTACGCGGGATATTTTTCGGTTTTAATGTGGGGACTTTAATTTTTTAGGGGGTAATTTTCAATCGGTTACATAAATTAACATGTTTCAGTTCGAGGGGACTTTAATGTTATACTGATAACGATTTTAGATTTTTAATATTAATTTGGCGACTTAATTTTTTTTGTGCTAATTTTTAATTTTGCAGAGTTTTCAAATATTTTTGATAGAGATTAAGGGATAGAAATTTTGAACAGATATCGACGTTTAAACATTTAGTTAATTCGTTTTTGGAGAAATTTTTTTTTTTTAATTGTGTACTCACCATGACCACAAGTTTTGAAAAATATTCAAAACGCCACAATTTTTTTTTTTTTACCAATTCTGCGCCCCCTTTTAACAAGGTTCAGCAAGGTACCTGTAAAGAAAAGAAAATACATTTTTAATTTTATGTACACAATTTTGAAAGAAGAAATTTTTGAATCTCTTTTGAAAATTTAGTTACCTTGTTTTACAAAACAGGCTGCTTCATAACTCCAAAACGGTTCTTTCCGGAAGGCAAGTGAAAATTAGCTTGGGATTCTCTTCACGAAGACTTTAGAACGGTTGTTTCCGAAAGGTAATCTTTGCATGGCGAGCACAGTTTCTCAACGTTATAATTTTTTTTTTTTTGATAAAAGTATATTTTTTCTGTAAAGAAAAGAAGAATTAAATATCTTATATCAACTTTGAAAGAAGAAATTTTGAATCTTTTTTGAAAATTTAGTTACCTTGTTATGCAAAACAGACTGCTTATTAACTCCAGAACGGTTCACAATGAAAGGCGATTTTTCTCAGTTTATTGGATAAAAGTAGATTGAAAATTTAGTTACCTTATTTTGCAAAACAGTCAGCTTTTCTTGTAGGCGATCTCAGCAAGGACTTTCCTCATGAAGTCTCCAGAACGGTTCTTGACGAAAGGCGTTCTCAGCAAGGTTTGTTGATCTCAGCAAAGTTAGTCATTCGCAGCCAGGTCTTTTACTCAGCAAGGTATCACATCCAGGTAAGTTATTCGCAGAATAGAAAACTTTTTGTTATGTTGAACTTACAGTTTAATGATTTTGCACCACAAGATTAATTAGCACCATGTAAAATAAAAGTTTTTGCACCATAAAAGTTCTTGATTTTTCACCATTAATGTCATTCAGTTCTTGAATTATTACAGTTCATTCGAAGAATGCTCATCATAAGGTTCGAGGGGTTTTTTTTTCTCAAATTGTTCAGCAGAAAATTTAGCATGAAGATTATTTAGAGTGTCTGCAACTAGTATGGAGAAGCAGAGAAGGATCACCTCCTTTATTCGGAAACCAACAAGAAGATGATTGACAAGTTTAAGGATGAATTGAGCAACTGTTCGTCGGTCTCAAGGCGAAAATGTACTCTCCAAAATCCTTTTAAGAAGAAACAAAGCAGGCGAAGGGTGTGTCTATACATGCTATTCGACAAAAAATGAGGCATGTCGATTATTTAGAGTGTCTGCGTGGTGTAAAAACAAGCATGGAGAAGCAGACATAGAATCGCTCAAGATGACCATCGCCTGTATACAATAAGACAGAATAAAATTTCACTAAGCCCTTTCGACGATAAGCGTTACTTGCTAGATGATGGAATAACAAGTTTTGCTTTTGGACATTATAAAATAATCCTAGATAGTTTGAAATATTTGAAGAAAAAATTTATTTCTATAAATTGTGAAAATCCATCCCCCGGCCATGTTTAATCATGACACCACAATTCATTTGAGGAGAAGAATTTTTAATCACCCAATGCTTTTTTTTTAACACAGCCATTACATATTTGATGACCATTTTTCGACAACCACATTTTAAAAAGACTTGATAATGAAAAGATATGAGAAGACTTGATATTTTGAAGACTTGAGAAGACTTTATATTTTTAAGAAAAGATTTTTTTTTCAGTGCCCATTGCATTCTCGCCCACTGCCGCTAGCATTCCATGTAATCCTCATTTTATAAATTAGAAAAAATATTTAAAAGAATAATGCACCCCATATGAAAAAATGAATTAGCTTGAAAAAGGATATCTTTTTCATGAAAAAATGCACCTCGTATGTAAAAAGAGTTCTTGATGAAAAGAGTTCTTTATCTTCAAAGAATATTTCACCTCGTATGAAAACAGAGTTCTTTATCTTGAAAGAAGAAACTTGATTTTTTTTTTATTGATTTGAAGAAATTTGATATTTTTATTGAAGAAATGGTTTGAAGAAAAATATTATTTTGGAATTTTGTAATTGCCGTGGGCGAGTGTATGGACACCATCTTCTAAAATATAACGTTTGTCGTCAAAAGCCGACAAAGCTACTTTATTTATTTGTACTGTATGGAGATGGTGCCTCTCGCTTTGGATTCGATGTTTGATCTCTCTCGTTGAAACCCGACACTCTAAGCAGGATTTACAATGTTTGTTTAATTTTATTTTCAACGACGCTTCTGGCTACCCCCCTTGGCTCTTTTCTTCTCCTCATCGACCAACATGATTGAATACACCTTAGCTCGTAGACCGATAAATTCATGAATCAGTCTACTTTTGAGCTCATCCTTAAATTTCCCGATCACCTTCTTATTTTCTTCACTATACTGATGGTGATCTTTGTGATAATTCGATGTATCCAAAATGTCGGAAAATGCCTGCATATCCATATAAATATTTACACCTTGTTGTGTCAACTGCAAAAAAGATCATCCATCCTATGCTAATGCCATCGTGTGAAATGTGGAAAATAGAAAAAGAAATACAGACAATACGCACAAGACAAAATATATCATATCCTGAAGCCAGAAAAATAGTCGAATCCAGACCGCCCAAAGTTGGTGTATCATATGCTGCTGCCTTATCTAAAACCGTCCATAAAATTATAAAACTATTGCAACTCAAACTGAACTCCCAACTAAACCTAATTGCCAACCTACTTAAAACTATAACAGCCTGTTTAATAATTCTGGTAAGACGAATAAATCAACACAATCTGCTCCTCCTAAGGCACCTAAATCTGCTCCTTCTAAGGCACCTAAATCTGCTCCTTCTAATTCACAAATATCTGTTGCTCCTAAATAATCAACAAATGCTTCTTCAAAATCATCAAAATCTTTTAGCTCTAAACTTCCACTCCATAAAAGAGGTTCTCAAAATACAACTAAAACACCATCTGTGAAACCAAGCCGTAAATCTGATGCCGAAAAATTTAACCTACCAACAATTAAGGCAACTGCGTCTTCTGAAAATACAGCCAAAAGGAAAAAGAATAAAACATTAAAAAATGAAACTCAATCAAAACAAAATGATAAAATGGAGGAGGATGATGCTTTAGCTCTTCACCCAGAACCGGATGAAGAATTTAACAATGGAGTATGACTACTATCTCTGAATAAATTTGCTCAGGTAAATTAAAAAAAAATCATTCATGTCTAATATTATCTCTTGGAACTGCCGTGATTATCAAAATAAACATGACGGAATCCGTAATATTCTATCCGACCATAAACCTTTATGTTTAGCTCTGCAGGAAACCCATCTAAAACCCACTGACAAAGCGAAATTATGCAACTATGCTATCTACAGAAAAGATTGTACAGGTAAAGATAGAGCCACCGGTGGAGTGGCTCTTTTCATCTCTCGCAGTTTCCCCCATTCTCATATTTTATTAAACACAAACTTACAAGCTGTTGCAGTCCGTGCACATGTAAAACGTCTCATTACAATCTGCACTATTTATTTACCACCCCACCAAAATATTCAGTCAGCACTACTTGATGATCTCCTTCTCCAGCTCCCCACTCCTTTCATCATCATTGGGGATTTTAATGCTCACAGCCAACTGTGGGGGTAATTCTACACTAATCAACGTGGTTTTATAATAGAAAAACTAATTTCTGACAATGTCTTATGCCTACTCCATAATTGTGATCATACGTATTTTCATGAACCGACACGCACCTTTCATGCCATATATATCTCACTATCTGCCTCCATTTATCTATCCGTATTGGAATTTCTGGATTTAAAATGACCTGCACGGCAGTGACCATTTTCCCTCTTTCATTTCACAGACCACTCCTGATAGGGATTGTAATAATTATCTTAAACGCTATATCTATGACAGAGCCAATTGGGCAACTTTTACAGACCTTGCTAAAATTACACGCAATATGATAGAAGGTGATATTGACGATGCGCTTGATAATATCACACAGTGTATTATCAATGCTGCAGATCTTAGCATTCTAAATCACTTTCTACACCGCGACACAGGAAATCTTGGTGGAATGATGAATGCAAAAAGGTAAAAAAAATTCAACAGAAGGCTTGGGGCATTTTCCGTCGCTACCCGAATAATACTAATTATATTGCATACCAAAAAGCAAAGGCTGATGCTAGAAGAGTGCGACGTAAAAGCCAACGTGAATCCTGGATGCAATACACCTCTAACATTGACTCTAATACTTCAAGTACCACTCTTTGGAAAAAAGTGAAAAATTGTATGGGTATATATGCTGAAAATCACATCTCTATAATAAAACACAATGGCCACACTAGAGCATCTCCCAAAAACATTGCTGAAACAATAGCTAGTACACTCGCATTTAATTCCAGTTCTGACTCTTACCCAGAACCTTTTCTTTCATACAAAAGACAAATGGAAACTACCAGCATCAATTTTAACGCCCGCCAATCATATGATTATAATCTGCCATTTACTAATTCAGAGCAGTTAAAATGTTTACAAAAAAGTTGTTTATTTGCTCCAGGTCACGATGGCATAATTTATACCATGCTGAAACATCTCTGCAGGACGTCTCTAACTAACCTTCTTTCATATTACAATAGGATATGGATGGAACAAACTTTTCCAAAGCCTGGTGTAAAGCAATTGTTATTCCGTTTTCTAAACCAGGAAAGGATCCCAGCGATTCGAATAATTACAGGCCAATCGCACACACTAGTAGCCTCTGCAAACTCTTAGAAAAAATGATTAACTGCCGCTTGGTGCATGTTTTAGAGTCAAATAATTGCCTTGCAGCTTTCCAAAGCGGATTTCCACGTGGTAGGTGTACTATTGAGAACCTTATTCTTTTAGAAACACATATACGCACTGCTTTTTTAAAGCGTAACCACCTGGTCACGGTGTTTTTTGATATGATGAAAGCGTATGACAAGACTTGGAGGTATGGCATCCTTCACGATCTTTTTAATGTGAACTTTCGTGGAAACCTCCCGATTTTTATTAAGAACCTCCATGCCATCCGCATCTTTCAAGTTCGTATTGGTGGAGCTTTGTCTAACCTTTATAGTCAAGAAGAGGTAGTACCTCAGGGTAGTGTCCTGAGTGTGACTCTGTTTGCTATTAAAATTAATGATATTCTTAACCAAATGCCTCCGTATGTGCATGGTACTTTATATGTGGACGACTTCAAAATTTTATGTAAAGAACAAGATATGCGTTTTATTGAGAGACAATTGCAAATTGCTATTAACCGTATTATTAAATGGACAAATAAAAATGGCTTTATTATTTCTCAGGACAAAACTTCTTGTGTGCATTTCTGTAGACGTAGGGATTTGCATCCAGATCCTGAAATCTTCATCGAAGCATCTCAAATTTCTGTTGTCGACTCTGTCCGCTGTATTTTGACAAAAAACTTACTTTCTTACCACATGTTCTTTCAATTGCGTAAAAAATGTGAGCAGTCACTTAACTTAGTCAAGGTGCTTTCGAACACTTCTTGGGGAGCTGACCGGGGATCTCTCCTTAAAATTTATCGCGCTATGATCCGTTCCAAAATTGACTATGCCTGCCAGGTCTATGGTTCTGCACATAACTCAGTTTTGAAAAAGTTGGACACGGTGTACCATAGCGCACTTCATGTCTGCTCTGGTGCATTTCCCCAGTGCTTAGCCTCTATGTCGATTGCAACGAAGCTGCATTGCACTAGATCCGGGAAAGACTTTCCCTGGAGTTATACTATCGTATCCTTTCACATTCTGGCCGTCCTCTACATTTCCATTTATTAAATACTGACAATGATCTTCTTTATCAGCACCGCCCATCATGCATTCCACCTTTTGGGGCTAGAATGTGACATATTGAGAATAGCTCTCTTAGCAACATTGAAGTATGCCCATGCCCTAAGCATTTATATCCCCCTTTGGAATCTTATAATATCATCTCCCTCCATCCTTTTAATACTTTTGACAGAAACAGTTTGGCTCCTGTTGTGTTTCAACAACTTTTTGCTGCGCACCGTGCACATTACAAAAACTATATAGATATTTATACAGATGGTTCAAAATCTGGAGATACTGCTGGTTGTGGAATTGTTTGCGAGAATAACATCTTTAGTTATCGTTTACATTCATCTGACCCCATGGGGATACCTTCTTTAGGTATTCACGGGCTTCGCAACCCCGGGCACCTGAGCAATCTTTCTCCTTTTCTTTTCCTCTTGCCTTTCTTTCCTCTTCGTTTCACTCTTGTTGTGGTTTCCTCTTCGGAGGTGAGGGCAATTCTGTATGTGCCGATATCATCTTGTATATCGACTCGTGGAGAATTGTAAACCACTCTCGTGTTTGCCGTGCGTGGCGACCCGTGTCCCTGGAAAGGGGGATCCTGGCAGTTGAGGGACACCAACACACTGCTTTGGCCTCTGCTTCAGGTAGACGGGAGGTGCATATTGGTCCGTATGCATCAATCGGCTGGTCAGCTGACTTCTGTCAATGGCTGGGGATCAAGTGACCGAGTACTTACTAGCCATCTCGATAAGGGTGGAGACTGGCATAGGAGTGTCTTGTGACCGTATGGGCCCTGGCTAGCACTGGTGCACGAATGTACATCCCCTTGTTGGGCTCGGTAGTGGGTGGTGCGGCCGGGGTCTGAATTCTATTTTTTTTCAATTATGGATGGACATACTAATATTCCTTCTATTTCTCTCCCAAGGGGCGAGCAACAAAGTTTACAGACTTTATTCACTCGTTTTTTGTAATTAAACGCACCGATAGTCTCTCAGATAGTTCTTTCAAAAAAACTTCACCTTTTCTTATAGCTAAAACATTGGCAAAAACCATTTTGGCATCGCCAAAAACATCTGTTTTTGGCGATGGTCACTCACTCAAAAAATTGCAGTCTGGGGACTTACTGGTTGAGGTTTCTTCAGTCAGGCAGTCACAACTTCTGTCAAATTGCAATACTATAGGTACTTTTTCTGTCTCTGTTAAAGCACATCAAACACTTAATACTTGCCGTGGTGTAATATCTGAACCAGATCTTTTATTTTCTACAAAAGAAGAACTTCTAGCTAATTTAAGCGATCAAAATATCATAGATGTACGCCGTATCACTATCCGCCGTAATGGGAAAATACTTCCTACTAAACACATTATTCTAACTTTCAATAGCCATATTTTACCTACTAGAAATAAATCTGGTTATCTTAACTGCCCTGTTAGGCCTTATATCCCTAATCCTCTCCTCTGTTTTAAGTGCCAGCGTTATGGCATACTAATACTACCTGTCGTGGCACTGTTACTTGTGCACGTTGTGCAGAAGGCGGCCATGACGGTAAAACATGTGAAAAAACAGAACGCTGCGCTAATTGTAAAGGTGATCCTACCTCATACTCTCGTTCCTGTCCTAATTGGATCCGGGAAAAGGAAATTCTTGCTGTTAAGATTACTCAAAAACTTTCTTACCCTGAAGCCCGTAACCTAGTAGAATCCAGGACCCATCTGTTGGGGTGTCTTACTCTAGTATACTTAAAGAACAATCAAAACCTGTAAGACACATAAGCACATAGACCTGATACTAGCCAAACAGATAAACCAAGCTTAAAAACTAAAGAGAAAAAGACAATTCGGGGTTCTTCACAGTGGAAAACTGTGAAGAAAAAGGGCAAGAATGAAGCAATGGATATAGAATCATGACTCAAGTGCAGACGAAGATAATACAGTATTCCAAGAAATTGTACCTAAATAAGTTTACATTGTTTTTTACTTCTGTGATTTTTAAACTTGTTATTACGTAGTATTTGTACATAATCTTAAACTTTGTTTATCTTTTAACGATATTACTTTTTAACTCTACAGTTTTTAATTATAATTCTTTTGTCTCTAGTATTTTTAACTATACATATTACTCTTTTCATTTAATGTTTTTGTTTTTCTATTTTTTTTTGTTAGTGAATTTTTACTCTTGGTTATAAATTTTTTTAATTCTGACTTTGGTTTGGCGCAGCATGTCCCTAAAGAGACTTTGCGCCATAAAACTTCAACCAACCAACCATTCATCTGTCTCGGTGTTTACTTCAGAATTAATGGCAATAGAAAAAGCTATGCCATTTATATCACATCATCACTGTGCATCTTTTATCATTTAAACTCCAAACTACTCCAACTACTCTAAAAGTACACTGGTGTACAAAATTAAGGACCAATCACAAAATGCTAACTTTCAAGTTAGTGAATACTCAAAAGGAAGTAATATAATTCGAATAATTACTATCTCTATAGCACAGCTAGTCCATATAACATCTCATTCATGCCACACATGGTCACAAGTGTCACAATCACTACGGTGAAGCAAAAAATAGGAAATTCCATACATCTCATTATGAGTCTAAAATGATCACTATATGTGACTCCACTGAGGCGTCACTGTGACTACTGCTTTGTGACAAGTCACCATGTGGCTTTACAATGTAGTTACATTGTGACTCTCGTGTGACTGTCATCTGTAGACTCAATTTCAAAGTCATCGTGAACGCTGCATTGTGATAAGTTACCAAATAATGTCACATTAAAGTCATACGATGACTTTCAGATGACAAAGAGACTACTGTGATGTCACCATTGTGCTCTTTTGTGAAAAGTCACCATGTGACTATAATGTGATATTATTTGGTGACTTAATCATAATGCAACTTTCATGATGACTTTGAAATTGAGTCTAAAAATGACAGTCACATGAGAGTCACAATGTAACTACATTGTAAAGTCACCTGGTGACTCGTCACAAAGCAGCAGTCACATTGACGTCTAAGTGGAGTCACATATAGTGATCATTTGAGACTCATAATGTAAGTAAGTAAGCACCCACCCTGGGAACCCGCTTTTGGCTTATGGTTAGGTTTGAACCCCGAGCCCAGGGCAGGGAAAGTACTATTACCTGTAAAACCTTCAAGTATTTAAGACACTTAATAGAATACAATACAATAAAAAAAAATTAAATTAAATTAGTTTTTTTTTGCAATCAGCTGCTGGCCCCTCTAGAAATATGAGGTAATAATTACTAAAAATATTTAAAAGGTAAAATAATCTAAATTTAAAGATAAAATTACAATAATATATAACTTAAAGGCCAAAACAATAGCTGTAGTAATGAATTTATATGTCCAGCACTCCTGCTCACTGCAGATAACTCGGAGGAGGATCGTTGAACTGATATATTGATCTATAAGATCCACGTTTATATTAAACCTTCTGAACGATATAAATATAGTTTTAAGCTAGATTTGAGATTAATTACTGTGAGCTATATATAAGTACAATAACATATAGGGAGGGTTTATCGGTTACCCACAACGTACTAGAGCAAGATTAAAGTTTATAAGAGCTGAATTTAAAGTTTTTAAGAGTTTATCTGAAGTTGCTATATATCACGAAAAGTTCAACTGGTTATCACAGCGACATACAAGTTTACAAAAGCAGGACACCATTTTTGAAGATATTAGCCTTTGATACTCATATTTAAAATCTTTCGCTGATGAGTTAATGAAAGTATTTTGTAAGAGACTATTTTCAAGATGGATGAATATTTTTTTTTATGTAGATACTTTATCTGTACCTCCTGTCCATCAATTGAGACTGAAATATAGAACACAAACTAGAGTCTGCTGTATGCTTCCTATAGTTTTCTTGATAATAGCAATTAGTACAGCGATGCTGTGATGGATCGGTGATATAAGGACAGTTGAGAGTTTGATGACCCATGGCACATTTGGCACGTACGGAGTTCCTTCTACAGTTAGTCTTTGTATGACCGTAAAGTTCACATTTCTCACATCTAAGTACGGGTCGATATATTCTTATACTGCAATTATTGAGGCCAATTGAGATACTTTTCTGAGCCAGAAGTTTTTTAGCTGCATTTACTTCTAAATTCAGTACCATATGATAACTTGTGGAATTTTCTCTTTGTATTATTTTTAATATTGTTAAATTCTTGTCTGTTGAACGATCCTTTAAGTAGTTAATTATGTCATCAGTAGGTATTATCATCGGTGGTATTCCTGTAATTATTATCCTTGAGTGTTTTTGCAGGTTGTAAGTTAGTTCTACTATTTCTGAAATGTTTGGGAATTTTTCAATTCTTTTCAATAACTTCTCTGTGTTGTTATCTGTATCTGATTGAATTGTCAGTGTATTGATTTGTCTTGTTTGTTTACAGAATATTGGTAGATCATTTTCTTTAATCAATTCGGTATTTAACAGTTCTTTCAATTTATTTGTTGATATTTTCTTTGAGATATTTTTTATAATTATTGCCGAGTTTGAATACTTTCCTTGAGAGTTAAATTGTTTTTGTTCTTTGTTATCTTGAGATCTTTCATAATTCTTTGTATTTTTGTCTATAAGATTTTCTATTATTAGTTTTTCAATTTTGTGAATCCTTGATAATTGTGGTATGTCTGTATCTATATTATTTGCTATATCTCTAAGCTTGTTCATGCACTCTTCTATTATTTTGTCTTGTGCTTTTAATTGTTCTTCTCTTGTAGCAATTTCCTGCTCCAATTTGGCTATTATTTCTTTGGTTGATTCTGTTGTTTTTGTTGTTGCTTATCCATTTTCGTACCAGTCAAGATTGTCTGAGTATACTTTTGTTGTGTTTTTGTTTGTATTTGTGTTGCCTTTTCTATTGTTTCCGATGCTGAATGCTGTTGTTTGATTAAGTTCTTTATTTTTTTTATTTCTTCTCTCATTTCCTCTTCTTTGTGTTTGAAAATGGTATTTTCTTTTTCTATCAGTTTTCCTTCTAGTCTTTGTTCCATCTTGGAGCTTTCTTCCAACTGAGCTGTAATTTTATCAATTTCCTCTTCCAATTCGCTTATTTTTCTTCTGTCTCTTTGTATCGTTGTTGTATTTTATGATATCTTATTATTCTAGATTCATCATTTTTTGCTCTTGTAAATATTGCATTAAGATATTTCTGTTCTTCAAGATGTTTCTGTGCTTCCTCTGTAGTTCCTCTCACCCTTTTCCTTTCTATCCTTTCATATTCCGAAATCAATTGGCTTATCGGTAGGCTTTGCAGTGGGTCCTGTTTTTCAATAGGTCTTTGTGGAAGTCTTGGATATTCTTCCGTATATGACTTTTGTATGTTTATGCTTTCCGGAGAGTCCACTGTTGACTTCAACAAGGAATTCATTGTTGAGTTCGGTGTTGTATTGTAGTTCAATTGTTTTGGTGTCTGGTGTAATCTGACCAAACTAACTTTTGGGTTGTTTGTTAGAATTTCTTTCTGTAATCTTTGGTTAGGATTTATATTATTTTTCTGTGAATGTTTATTGGAATTCATTATTTGCAGTGTTTGTTTCAGAGGCAATGGTGTAAATTGAGTTGCTTCGGTCACTATCCCTTTCTTCCTTGCCTCTATTGTTCTTTTCTCCTCCTCTTTAGATGTGTTTAGTTCTTTTTCCAAGATATTTTTCATCATATCATTTGAATCGTCGAGACCAATTAGTTTTTCGCATGCTATCATGGTAATTGCTCTGGATGGTGATAAATTAAACAAAAACATAATTTGAAGAACAAATTAAATAAACAAAGTTTATTTCCTACATTGTTTAAGCCTGAGAAGGGACAGATATTAAGTTATTTCATTCAGTTAGTTCTACATTTAATGTTAAATTTTTGTAACAAATTAGTTAAGCCAATTGAAGATTAAAAAATAAAAATAAAATTTATACAATATGATACTTTAAACATCCTAAAAACTTAGATTCCGTTCAAATGAAATCAAAATAAATCTTAGGCTTCTTCTATTTTTAATTGAAAATATTTGTATTGCAGATTTAATATTATGTTTATGAAAATTGTGCATAAAATGATAAGATGCATGCAAAATACAAAACTTAAAAACAGTCTAAGATTTATTTTGATTTCATTTGAACGGAAGCTAATTTTTTAGGACTGTTTTAAGTATCATATTGTAGGAATTTTATTTTTATTTTTTAATCTTCAATTGGCTTAACTAATTTGTTAAAAAATTTAACATTAAATGTAGAACTAATTGAATGAAATAACTTAATATCTGTCCCTTCTCAGGCTTAAACAATGTAGGAAATAAATTTTGTTTTTTTAATTTGTTCTTCAAATTATGTTTTTGTTTAATATGTCAAGTTTTTTAATGACTACAGCACTCAGACGAACGCATTTCAAAATTAATACAGAGTATCATCATCAGGCTTTGATGTATGCGGTATTGCATCACAATGTGGGATGCAGTTTACCAATGTGTAATTCAAAATGTTTCACCACTGTAGTAATGCAGGTTGTGGTAGTTTGGACAAAAACTTCCAATCTGAACGTAGAAAATCTATAATCAAAACATAAAAAATTAACTTCACTTAAATTTAGATACCCTATTTCCCACCCAGGAACGCTATGAATGTAAATATAAATTCTGTTGAATCCTTACTGCTAATATTTGACAATATTATAGCTGTGATACAGTAAAAAATAAAAAAAATAAAGTTTTACTTGAATTTTTAAACCTTATTCTCTCCCAAAGGGTGAAATGTAAACACATCAGAAAATTATTACCTAAGTTTAACTTGGGGTATAAATAGTTCTCATCGCGAAAAAAAAAAAATACATTTTAAAATTTGAGTTATGTATTCCCCACTAAGTTCGCTACCTGCGTAAAAATAGCTATCCATTAGAAACTTTTTACTAAAATATAAACTTGACCAAAGTAAAAACGTATTCTGAAAATATCCTTTTTATTTCCACTATGACGCCATATTCACCTTTTTAATCTCTCTATTCTAAAAAAAAGTAACTACTGCTGTCACCGCCGCCGCCGCCGCCGGTTTTGATTTTTTTGTGACCGGAGGCCTTTCTTCGTTAATATTAACAAAAATAATGCATACAAAAATATGAAAATCGGTGGTTTTATACAGAAATGTTTGATAAACACGCTGATGCAGACAGTTTTCAAATTGAAGAATTATTTTAAGAGTTATTTAATGCGAAAGTTGGACAAAATCGTTCCACTAAAAAAGTTTTATAGCAGCAAAAACTATACATGGCAGTGTAATCATTTTTAGATCATTTTATGCGTTAGAATTTGCCGGAGTGCAGATTGCATTAATTTTTTTATTTTGACTCATTTTTTCAGGTTTTATTTCTATTTTAAATTCAAATTTTCAGCATTTCTAGAGATATTTTTTACAGATTTCAGAAAATTGTACTAATTTAAAATGTTGCCAACTGTATAAAAAGCGCAAGCAATAATGTTTGCTTCAAATTAAAAATTTATTTACACGTGACTATTATAAACAGGAAAAAAACTTTCAAATTAGAATTAAATAATTACGTATAAAAAGCAGGAACTTATTAAAAATTACGTCATAAAAAGTATACACGTGAATTTTAAAAGAGAAAGGATATTGTAAAATAATAAATTCATTAACATGCGTTAGAAGTCTTAGGAGAAATTACGTCATATTTACGTCACATTATAGTTATTACATAAAATGAACACAAAATAATATTGCAAAAAAGTTTAAATTTAGAAATTGCGCTAGACATTTATTTGATATTTTGAGAATTAATTTAAAATGTCTCATTTAAAAGAACTTTCTTTTCGCTTTGTTAAAAAATACCAGGAGACAAAGACTCTCTTTACTTAATTCCTTTTATATTAGCTTATTTTGAAATGTTGTTACACGTGTATACGTCATCAAGTTATTTTTATTTTGACGTTTTATTTGTGTTTTTATTAATGTTGTACGAATGTATTTGTTCTTTCGTTATTTAAAATAAAAATTATATCAATTTGTATAATTTGGCGAGTGGTTTGGCGATTTATATAATTTGGCGAAATTGGTCGACAGGATAATCAAGTAGTACCGCAGCGGATTTGGCGTTAAAAGAGAAATGAATTCCCCAATCAAAGAGAAATGAATAGAAATTCGTTTATAGGGAGATCGCCACTGTTTTTTAAATTATAATTCAATCTTTCGAAATCTTTTTAAAGCCGATCAAATTAGCGTGCATTTAGAGTCTGCGGTGTCTGGACGGGGGTTGGCGAGCGTAGCTCGTAGGAGGCCGAGCCCCCTAGTTAAAAAAAAAAAAAAAAAAAAAAAAAAAAAAAAAAAACTATTTCAATTAAAATTTTTCACGCGGGAATCTTTCTACTAAAACCAAATAAATTATTATTACGGCTTTTGAAATTTTTGCAACAATGAAGAAAAAATGTTACATTTTCTATTAATGTCCTTTGATTCTCAATGAAAAAAGTGAAATTTGGAATTAAGAAAACTATTTGAATAATATACAAAAAAATTGGCCCTTGTTTCTCTCTGGGTTATAATTCACCCATATGCAAAAGTATTTTGCCATTCGTTTTGACCCTGATGTCAAGCAAACGTTTTTATACTTTAAATTTATAATATAATTAGAATTAGTTAGGAATAAAAAATAAGTGGCATCAGGGACAAAAGGGTGGGAAGAAAAAATGAAAAAGTTACCATCTCCATAGGCTTTTCTATGTTAAATTAACATTGAGAAGTGACACTGGAAATAAATAAGTATTGCGCTGCCGCGCAATACTTAAATATTGAAATGAGTGTATGCATGATGTGTCCGAAATTGCTGAAGATCTCGTACTCGTTTCCAATGAATCTGATTTATTTCCTGACTCATTTATTGGACTTCCAGATGATTCCATGTTCCAATCTAGGTCGAGCTTAGTTGGATTTACCCTTGGATTTTGTTGATTATAGATTATTCTACTTTTATATGGTGTCGCCATTTAGAAGATGATTAATAATTCAACTATTAGTGGTAAGGCCATTATAGATATTGCTGTTCAATTAATCAGAGAGATACTTTTATATGGATTACTCAGAGCTACTGGTAACTATATTCAGAGATATACTTTTAAATGATGATATATACGTTCAAATGCCGGAAGTTAAAAATATTAAGATATATTAAAATATAATGAGATAATAAATAGAGATAAAGAACAGGGGTCCACTTGGCCTTTTGTGAAATAAAATCAAAATAAAACAAAACAATGATAGTGATAGAAATTAACCAAAAGCAGAAGAAGGGGAGGGGGAAAGGTACATGAGTATGCTTCCCGTGTCCATAACTCATACACTAAAATTAATAAAAACCTGTTGCCATCGTAACAAAGATCAATTGCCCTTAACGACTTGCTCAATAAAACCCCCTTTACAAATACTTTGTCTCTCACCACTGTATTGACATATTCAGATATGCAAACAGAGCATGAGAAAAGCAAAATAAGAGATAGTGAATACGCTTATTAAATGACATATACGAGATATAAAACAAATGTATTAACAATAGATATATAGAACTGAGTATTGAAGCATTAAAACAGATTTGTTTACAATAGATATATAGAACTGAGTAATGAAACAATAAGTAGATAAACATTTAATATATACTGTAAATAATATGTAGCAATATATGTGAGATAAGCTAGTAAATATTTACAGCACAACGCGATACCAAATACTTGAAGCTGTGTTATACCTTGTAACATTGAATCCGATGTACTTGTAAAATATGTTAAACAATTTCTATAACTCTGCACAAAAACGCGTTCTATCAGAAACTCCCATAGAGAGGGAAAAATAACTTTTACTAAAGAATTACTGGGATGACAGCGATTGGGTGGACGTAGGATGACTAGTAAAAGAGAAAAAAGTTTAAGTAATAGACAAGTAACAGCAAAACACTTACCTTACTCAAAAGGTCCCGCTGCACTTGACTGTAAAGCATGTTAGTTAGAGCATCTAGATTATTACGGAGTGTTGCCAATCATTATTATGATGCTAAGTAAACACTGTAGAATACCCGAAAACAGTGCAGGGACCGCCGGAAATAAATTAGAGTGGTTTGGATAATTAATTTAACGGAAATCAATAAGTAGTATTAAAAGACTGTAAAGATAAAATTTTAAGTAAAAAGATGCCATTGTTAGGGAAAAATATAAAATATTAAAAATTTTAAGTGGGATAAGATCTCCACTCGAAAACCCCTGTGACGTTACAAATTGGAAGGCCGTAACCCCAAAAGCAAAAAAGTTCTATTGTTAAGCAAGTTGAGATGTAACTGGAAGTGAAATTTTTAGTGGGACAAATTATTGTAATGAAGGCAGTTAGCTGTGAGAAAAAACTAGAGAGATAGCGAAATAAATAAAAAAGTAACAAAAGTTAAGGATTAGGCCTAACCAATACCAAACACATAGATAATGAGTGGGACAACTTTAGAAAGTGAAATTAATATTATCAGAAGTGAAACCATGTCTCTAGCTCAAAAAACAAAAATGTTGGTAATGTTAAAGATAAGTAAAAGGGGGGAAAACAGTAGTGTCAAAGCTGTTAAAGTTGAGAAACAATGCAAGGTAATAGAAAAGTGGGCAAAAAATGAATTAATACTATAGTTATAAGCTAAAAACAATGAGAGCCCCATTCAGCCCCCTCTGACGGGGCCCCTAAATGAGCTAGAGATAAACGAAATGTCGGAAAAGAAAGAGGGGGGAAAGTTTCCTTAGGCTGTTTGCAGCTGATTTCGGCGCGACAGAATTTCGCTAAAGTTGATAGTTTACGAGATAATTGGACTTTTATCCAAAAATCTCAACGAAAAATCCTATGAAAAAAGAGAAAATGGCGAATTCAGTGACCCCATGGTGGCTCAAGGGGTAAGTAACACCACTAAAAGTTATAGACAGTCCCCCAAAACATATTTACATCGAAAAAACACAACAATAATAAAATTTATAGTTAACATTATTTAGTAAAATGAGATATTGGAAATAAAACTGAAAGAAACAAAATGGAGAACTACACCTTAACAAAAGTGACTTTTTACACGATATTACACCATCACACCACTGAAGACCTCCTAAGTCCTAGGTAACCATTAATTTTTTAATTTTAAAAGATTCCGGTAGGCTAAATGTTACTTTAAACCTAATACATTGCTTTTCCCATAGGGAAAACTACTGTGGGCAAAAATGGCGTCAGCGGCCCGTAAAGGGCTAGGTTGGTAATATAAAAATACTGCATGACCCCATAACACCTATGTTTTGTTATTACAAGTATTAAAAAGCACTCTTAAGTGAAACTGGTAACATTTTACTTAGATTAACTTTAGTATTTACTATTAAAACAGTGGCTGTCGGATAATTTTCCAATTGTTTACTAGTTTACAGCCAATCACAAATCAGTAAATTTAAGTGACGTCAAATGAAGCTCTCAATTTTAAAGATAATCTAACTAAGAGTTATAATTCCGATGACAAAATGCCCTTACAAAACACAGTAATTAAATGAGCAACCAATATCCACCCAACTGCAGAAGAATAGATTATACCAATATTTAAACGATAATTAAAAATACTTACAAGGAAGGTCTCCATACTGGGCATACTCAGATTATGTTGAAAAAAATGCTAGTGAAACTACTCATCTATGTATTAAAGGATCAGTTAAAATTAGCGGCGGAATTCCAGTAGAAAATATGTAAAAAAAATAAAATACTTTCAAATAATTGGCGTAAAAAAGACCAAACCGACACACAATTTGGCGAACAGCATTTTTCCTCGCCAAAAGCAAACGATTTTAATGAATCTGACAATTGCTTTTAATTTATTTTGAGAATGTGCGCCATTTAATGAATTTAAATGTAAACCATGAAATAATTTAATATTATTTTGTATTATACATGTTGCTTGTTGCCAAATTGAATGAAATTTTGCCATTGTTTTATTCTCCAATCCGCAATTTTTTTAATTTAAACGGCTTTACCGGTTATTAAAATAACTTTTAAAGCCAGATGAATAATGCTGTTGTTATAAATTTCCATATCGAAGAAGTTGTTTCCATAGCAACAAAGTTGAATCGATAGTGCTCAGTGGGGCATATTTTTGAGTTTGAAACAATTTTAATCAATTCAAATTTTGTTTTAAATCGTAAAATATGATAGTTAAATTTCGTTATAAGTACATATAAATATATATGACAGAACTATAGTTAAAACAAACTAAAAATGACAAAGCTAAAGCTATTTAAATTAAACTTGTTTAAACAAATTCAACATAAAAAGTTTTTTCTTTAAAGAGTATTCGACAAGCGTATTTTTAAAATCGCATTTTTTGAAATTTTATTTCCTCACCAATCAGTGATATGTCGCCAAATAAGCGAAATTTTCCTTTTTTTTTTACGGACGTTCTATCGAGGTTCCGCCGCAATATGTTTTATAAACATATATACCCACAGGAGAAGAGCATTTTGTATTTTTTTCAGATTTTTCTGAGTATGCCCGTATGGAGACCTTCCTTGTTAGAGTTAACACTTTTTAATAAAAATAGTACCACTAGATAGAACAGAATTTAAGCTTTAAGAGGATATAAATAGGTAGTGGGAGAGTAATGGTTAAGTGGGTGAAATATTGTACACAAAAAAGTAAACAACTAATGTAACTCTACGGTAATTCTGAAAATTCTGAACAAAATTTTACACTTTTTCAAAAAAAAACATTTCATATGTAAAGTATCATCCTAGAAAAGAATGGGTGGAGGCGGAAGTAAGCTAAAGGATCAAAGTAACTGAAACTTAGGTTAGTTTTTCAAAATAATCAAGAAAAGTAAGAAATTAAGCTATGTTAAAATTGGTATAAAAAGCCTCCAATATCCCATGCTTTTCTATGGAGATGAGGGTTAAACAGAAAAGAACAAAAAGAACACTTTTTCTTTTGCATATTTTACACATAAATCCTGCAAGTTTCTCAACAAACTTGGTATTAAATTAAAGCTTATGAGCTAAACTAAGAAAATGACACCATAATTTTTAACTGAAAGTACTTTTTCATTAATTAATTTACGTAAGAATTTGGTTGTTTACCCCATAGGAATAACATGGGGAAAACAGAAGTACTTTCACAAAAACGATACTTTTTAAATTGCTCATATTTCCTATAATTCTTATTGAAAACATAAAAAACTGTATACTAAAATGATCTACGTATTCTAAAGTATGTGAATAGAGCCAAAGTTTTTAGTTTTTGATAAGATATAGTTAATTTACAAGCTTGTGAAAATTGATGAAATTTGAAAATGGCTCTATTTTACCAAAAAGTGTATGAGCTTAAATGGGTTAACAAACAGGGAAAAAATGGTTGTACATATACAAGTTTGGTATTAAAATGTTCAGAAATGTTCGTAGTACATGAAATAAACAAGTTCTGAATTTTAAATGTAAGTTAAATGGACACAAGAAGCATTTTAGTAGGTGGCTAATGCCAGGTTCATCAAAGATATGAAACCAAAAGAAATAGAAAGTTTAAACACTCATATCGTTTGAACCCCTACACATAATTCAAGTACCTTATATCAAAATGTTCAGCATAAAAAATGGAAGAGAATGATATACAGCACAAGGTTCTAGCTTACCCCATTCCCGAAAAATCTAAGTATTCATCATGAGCTCGAATTGCACGATGCTACTGTGTTCACGGCAATGAAGGAACTACTCATAATGAGGCGTGTGGAATTTCCTATTTTTTGATTCACCGTAGTAACTGTGACACTTGTGACCATGTGTGACATGAATGAGATGCTATATGGACTAGCTGTTCTGTAGGGATAGTAATTATTTGAATTATATTATTTCCTTTTGAGTATTCGCTTACTTAAAAATTAGCATTTTGTGACTGGTCCTTAATTTTGGACACCAGTGTACTACAGACGCTATTAAGTCTGCTAAACACCATCCCATTATTTCATCAATTTTGAAACTTTTTAACCAACTTTCAAGGCGTGGATTTAATATCCTCTTTTGTTGGGTTCCCGGGCACATGGGTATCCCAGGTAATGAAAAAGCAGACAAAGCAGCAAAACGTGCTCTCAATTCATTACATCGTCAGATTCCTTTTGCAGATGCCAAACATATCATCAAAAGTCATATTTATAGTAAATGGCAAAAAAGCTGGGACACTGCAATAAACAACAAATTACACCACGTTAAACCTCAATAACAATTTGATCCACTAATTACCCGAGGAAAACTGATGTTCTACTTACCCGTCTTAGGATCGGTCACTCCAGAATCACTCATAGACATCTATTACTTCGGGAGGATCACCCATGTGCCCACACTGTTTTTTTTATTTCCTAACCATACATCCTCTTTTAACTGATTGTCCGGGCCTCCGGCACTTGTACAGGATCTACTTTAGATCATCATCACCAACCTTGACAAACCTCATTGGGGAAACACCTCATGAGGCACTATTTAACTTTTTAAAACATGCCGGCTTTTATTCTGAGATTTAAATATTTATTTACTTCACTGGTTGACTCTTATGGTTATTACTTTACACTTTTATGACATGTGGATGGGGTACCCCATCCAGAGTACACTTTTTATTCAAATTTTTGTCTTTTGTACTTGTATACTTTTCCTGTTTTTGGAATTAACATTCTTTAGTCGTTTCCTCTTACGTGACGACATCTGGGTGGGTTACCCCATCCATATAATTTTTATAATAAACCATATTATACCATATAATTTTTATTATCGTGTAAGTTGGGGACTAACTTTGTAACTGGGCAATATTTCTTTTTGTGCACAGCTTCGACTGAAAAAGGAGAGAGATCCGAATAATTAATTTCCATTTTCTCAGGTGCCAAAGGATAACAGTTGTGGTCGTCGTGGAGGTTGTTGGGGTATTTCAGATCGACTTCTAGTATATATCCCACTGGACTATTTTCGGGGAGTGCAAGTATTTCTTCAATGGAAACTTGATCTTCTGAGACCCATTCAAACTCCCCGCATTGCAGATACTGTGAATGGTCCATCCATACAAATTATTGGCATCTAAATACATGATATAATTATCGTTTTCGCCCCCTTCGCCACTTTTAATCACTTCATTTTTCGCTTGGGCCCAACGCTTTGTAATCACAGATATTCTCCCCCGAATTCCTTGTTCAATAAACAAATGCATGTTTATATCAGTGAACAATTCGAGGGATTGATTTGTCATTTTAAGACAACTCTGCCATGCTAGTCCAGGGGCTGTCAGCGGGTGCACACAATCAATATTATAATAATCAAAACATATTTTTCTGAAATTTTCAAAGACATCTGCAAGTTGGAGAACATCCCTTTGTACATAGAGATTATGATATGCGCCCATGTTTTTAATCTTGAATGCTTGCCAAACATTTTGAGCATGTTGGTAATCTTCTGGAGAAATTTTTTCACCAGTCAAAGTGTTGGTGAATGCATCGGGTGGTGGCAGCTGTGTTTCCTCAAACTTCGCAAAAGAGTCCATATGTTCGTATGGGTAGACCCCTTTCCTTAATAATAAATTGTGTGTTGAGGAAATTGCTGCCTTAATGAATGGAACTTATCTTGCTCAAGATTTGAGACAAGTTTCTCTAAGGAGGTAGCCTTGAAAGCGAAACTATCAATAAATGTGAGCGAAACTCTGCACTTACTTAAACTACTTACGAAACTCTGCACTTTACTTATTTGGATAATGAAAATGATATATACTTTTCCATCGTAGATGGAATGACTGAAAAGAGTGATCTTGAATATTGCCCAGTTGCTGCATGAGTAAGTGCCCGTCGTAATGTTTCAGGTTATGAAATACGACGGGTATTTTCTTTTGAAGTCTAAACTTCAGATTGCAGCTATTATGCAAGGCCCCCCCCCGATAGCGACCATCTAGATGATCATGGTCGCGAATCTTGTCCCCATTTAAAGGTTTTTTGCAAAGATAGCAGACCGTGGCTGAACGGAAATGTTCATTATCTTGGGGCGGCATAGTAATTGGTACAATGGTCGTCAAAATTTTGGCAAGTTCCTTTTCTTCTTCGATAATGGCTTTTAAAAATTCTTGTACAGCGTTGGGCCCGCGATAGATACTGATCTCTTTAGTGGGTTTCCCATCAGGACCAGTAATTAAATAAGCATATCCACATGTTTCATGGTGGGCTATTTTCTTTGTTTTTGGAACCATTTTCTTTGTTTTTCAGGCCATTTTCTTTGTTGTACTGGTATTTGTGTGCACCTGATCCATGCCGACAATCAAAGATTCAAAGTCGGCATAGATAACATAGGGAACAGGATGACAATATTGATAATTCTCAAATTTAAGAATATGATCCCCATGAACTGGCATTTTGATCTTTTGAGATGCTTGCTGCTTCTTGGAAACAGGCGTATGCTGTTTCAATAAGTCTTCTCGACAAAATCTATGCAAGCACCTATAACAGTAGAATCTAGCTAGCCCCACCATGATGTGTGAGATCCCCCAACAACCTCGAGAAGCTTCGGATTAAAGTATAACGGTAATTATCTTCATTGGATATCAGCAATAAATTGATGTAGTCTTCATCTTCTCGTTCGGATATATACAAAGGAAATACTACTACTTCACACCCGAAGACGTTTATGCGCAAATCATTTAATTCTTCTATTTTCGATATTTTGTTCAAAGGAACTGGGCACTGAATATTTCCTAATTTGATTTCATGTTCATGGGGTTGATATTTTGATACTCTATTCGCATGTTGATTAAATGGAATTTTATATTTGTGGGCGAGAATGCACCAGACTAAGCATTTCTGATCATTTTCATTTTAATAAATAGAACACCGTGTTTAGCACCGATTCCTAGAGGAAGATCGATGTAACTGCTAGCGGCAAGAGGGTAGAATTTTGCCATGCACAATTCTATTTTTTCAATTTTATCCAAAATCCACCCCGACCCCATTTGAGTAAAGGCTTCGAAAGATCTTATAATTTTCGCATAAGCTTGCTCTAAATTGGAAGAAATGGAAAAATCAGTCAATTCGATCATCACTTTCGATCTAAAATTTGCAGTGATCGATACAGAGTCACCTTTTTGAGTGATCCGGTTGAGGATTACATGGGTTACGAGATACCATTTAATTGCCCTTTTTTCAAGCAATTGGTACTGTATTTCTTCCTCTAGGAGGGGCATCATATGTTCAAAAAATATATTAAAATCTTGATCGTTATCTTCGTTGGATTCAAATGTCACGATGGAAAAAATTTCAAGAGCATCAAAAGATTTATGTTTTCGAGGGTTTTTTTTGCTTGGGGTGCAATAATATCATTAGTTTTACGTTTTGATAATTGGTGCATGGTGCGCTTATGAAGGGTAAGATCTTTCTTTAGATCAAATTGTTCGTTGCATTCGGTGCATGATACTTTTTGATGCACTTTTAAGTGTCTGTGGGCATATATTACAAGTAAGGTTTCTCACCACTATGGGTTTTTAAATGACGCATTAAAGCATCTTTACATGCGAATGACTTTTGACAAACAGAGCAAGTCTGGAAAGATTAGAAACTCAATTTTAAAATTTTGTTTCCTAAACAAAAATTAACTATTTTTGATTCCTTTTCAATAAATTCCCTTTAAAATTTTAACTAACTATTTTTAAACAAAGAAATAAAAGCATTAGCTACACTCAAAATTTTCAAAACCCCTATTCTCTAAACGTTTTCTCAATAGACTCTTTAAAATAGGAAAATCCCTAAATTATTTAAACATCACTAAGATTTTTTGCCCCAAATGAAACACCACTTAAAAATTACCCTTCCAAAATATTTTTACATAGAAATATCTTTTCATGCAAATGAAAAAGTTTAGTATGAAAATTTTACTTTCATCAATTTGTAAATAAATTTAGTTTGAAAAGCAAAATTAAACTTGTAACATTTTTTAATAAATTTAGTTTGAAAAGCAAAATTAAACCTGTAACACTTTAAAAAATATATCTTTAAATGAAATCCCTTTTGAGAAAAAAAGTAATAATAATAATAATATATAAAACTTTTAATCGATCATACTAAACTTTTTCAAACAATAAAGAAAAAATATTTTTTTTTTAATTCCTACCTTGATAGACTTCAAAGCAGACATCTCGTCGTTTTGAAGAGTTTCCCCTTTAGACTCTGTCAGCAGCTTATGTAATAGAGAAGGACCTGATTGTTTCTGAGTTGGCGACTGTTTATGAGGAGAGTTCCACACTTCACTATTCAGGAAAAAATCCTCAGGCAGATAATTCAATATCTCATCTAATAATGGTGACTCCATTATAGGCTAAAAAATAAATTTATATATATATATAAATAAAAACATAAGCTCGTTTTACTCTTTCTAGTTTAAAAAAGATCTACTTAATTTCTTTTTTTAACATTCAAAAATATTATGTTTAAAATTTTTCATTTTACAAAAAACATATACACACCTTGAAAGGTTCTATGTCTGGTTGTGCTGAAGTTGAAGCATAATGCTTGTTTTCAGCCACCGCTAAAGTTCTCAATAACTGAGAATCAAGTATAGTACACTGAAAAAGAAAACAAAAAATTAACCCTGCCAAAAAGTTTCCACATGTATGCCTAATCCAAAATTAATTAGAGTGTTTTGCTTAAACTATATTTTATAATAAAAGTTACTTAAAAACAAAGTTAAAAAAACATTATTTAGATTTTTAAAAAAATCTTATTCAGATTAAAAAATTTTTTTATTCACATTTACAAAAAAAAAAAATACTCTAGTTTAATTCAGATAGTAGGTTTATAATAAAATAATAGGTTTTTAAATCTGAAATCTATTAGATCTACTTTTATACATTGAGAATAATTAAAAAATACCTCCATAGATTCTTCCATTTGGTTTTTTGAGCCAGTTCCTTCAAAGTTTTAATTTCGAGGCGTCAATTTTGCTTGGAGAGAAGCTAATGTCCATATCCCTCTAAATTAGAAAAATAACCCACATAAACAACTATTTTTTTAATGGATCAGAGTCTAAATATTCAATTTTAAAAGGGGTTAATTAAATAATGACAGAAAAGGTTAAAGGTTACACTCTATCAATTAATGAGTTCAAAAGTGATGAGTCATACTCTTGTTGAAACATGCGTTCAACATTTTAAGATAACTTTTAGAAACGATTTTTAAAATAAATGCTATTCACAAATTTTGAAAGAGTATCTAAAATTTTTCAAATATATTTCATTGGAAATAACTACCCATTACAAGTTAGGTGGAATGAAAATAACTACCCAGTACAAGTTAGGTGGGGGGGGGGGGGGAAACACTTTAGTTTATATTTTTACCACACATTGAAAGTTAAACGATTTAAAATTATTTTCGAAAAAGGTATAGTAACATTTAGAATTTTAAAGATGATTCATCAATAACAGGTTCTAAATAAATTCACATAGAATAAAGACTTTGTTTATATTTTGATTTAAGTTAAATATTCACTCGAATTAAAATTTACTTTGTAAAAGAAATTTTTAGGATTAACATGGAAAGGGAATGTTTAACAAATATATATATGAATAAAACATTTTTCACATGAAATAGAACATTCCACATAAATAATAACATGTCATAAAAACAATTTACTTTTTTAAATTCGCAGTTCAAGAAAATTAGTAGAACTTTTAATAAGTAATTGAATATATACATTTAGAGAGAGTTAAAAAAATAAATAAATTAAAAATATTAACACACTCTATGGGGAAAACTCTTAGGTTAAAATCATTTAGAAAGGAATAAATACTTAAAATATAGAATGATACTAAACAGTTTTTCAAAATAAGTAACTTACATCCCTAGTAGCACAGTTTCGTTTTTAAAACGATGAGAAAACGACAACGCATATCGTTGAAAAGACGGTATTCGTTGACGTTATAAATTCGAAAATAAGTCTCGTTGATTCGATTATTTTCCAACGGTTAATTTGGCAAAATTTTCAACGTGATAACAACCGTCTTGAAAACGTTGTTTAAAGCTCAAATATCATAGTTAGTATTACTATTTTTCAACGATATTTTAATGAGAATAAAAACGTAAAATAATAATAATAATAATGGGAGTGTATCAGCAATACTACTTCGTTAATTTTCCTTTATTTCAACGGCACTTTAACACTTTAAAAACGTTTAAAATTAAGAATAAATCCGCAATATTGTCTCGTTAGTTCCACTTTTATCCAAGGGTAATTTAATGTCATGAAAAACATTTAAAAATTAGAGGAATATTAAAGGGGAGGGGATATATAACACTTCATAAGAAAATAACAAATTTTTAAGCTAAATTTAAGATTAGTAATTTTGTTAACTTTTCTTTTCATATTATGCATATATATCTACTTAAACTACTCGCTATCTACTTCAAAATTGCAGTTTTTTCGTGATCTTTTCAAAATTTACCTTTTTTTCACGATTGATGAAATTCGCGTTTTTTCCATGATCTTTTAACGAAATTGATGACTTTTCTGTGAAAAATTGAAAACATTGATTTTTTTTTTTCGCAATCATTTGTCGAAATTCCAATATACTTTTATGTCCGAATTTTCAGATTTATGACAATTTTTTTTTTTTTTTTTAATCTTTAGAATATTCGGACCAGAATCACACCTGCCCTCAGATTTCAATTGATAAAAGAGGCATTTGATAATAAAAATGTTGCAGTTATTAGATTTATCAGTTGATTTTCTCAATATTACTAATATAAAATTATTTTAGCATATGAGCTCAACTATAAGTACAAAACATATGTTTTGAAATTTCTGTTTTTAAAATTTTGTATTAATCAGTTCTCATACTATCGTTTTATCATAGTATACACTGAAAAAGAATGTTATTTCTCAAAATCTTTTTTATAAATAGAATTCTTGTTTCTGAAATATTTATTCCACTGTTTATTATTAGACTAGAGAGTATCCACCTATCACACTTTCTCAAAATGAGTGTAGGCTTTCTTCTAACTTTTTAAATTGCTAATTTAATTTGTTGTAGTTTGGATTAAAAATAGGATTGAATACATAAGTACACATATCCAAATTTTATTGTGTGCTGGTAGTCCTAAATTTGTATTTTTTTTTTAATTTTTTTTTATGGCTAATACGGAGATGAAACCACACGCTTTTTTAGAGCTCTAGAATTCTACTTTGGTTCTACAATTACAAAAAAAATCTCTTATTTTTTTCTACGTGTAATTTGAAATTCTTATTTTTAATATGTATAAACACATATTGTAAATATCTTTTCTTATACTATACTGCGAGCAAAAATTGTGTGTGTATGTATGTGTGTGTGTGTGTGTGTGTGTGTGTGTGTGTAAATTTTATCTTAAAAACGGCTCAAACGATTTTGAAGAAATTTTGTATTTTACCATTTTCGGGCATGATAAGACCATTGGGCTAGGTCACGTGTTCGAGAAAATTCGATTAGTGGGTCATTTTGGGTCGCAATGGGTCACGATCAAGCTAATTATATCTAAAAAACGGCTCAATCGATTTTGACCAAATTTCACATCCAACCGTTTTTCGACACGAAGAAGCTTTTGGGCTAGGTCACATGTTCGAGAAAATTCGATTAGTGGATCATTTTGGGGTCACTATGGGTCAAGCCAATTTTATCTAAAAAATGGCTCTAACGATTTTCCCTAAACTCTATATTCTACAGTTTTGGATTACGAGAAAACTATTGGACTAAGTCACATGTTCGAGAAAATTCGATTATTGGGTCACCGTGGGTCAAGCTAATTATATCTAGATAACATCTTTAACGATTTTGACGAAATTTTGCACCCTACTGTTTTCGGGCACGAAAAGACCATTGGGATGGGTCTCGTGTTCGAGAAAATTCTATTAGTGGGTCATTTTGGGTCAGGGTCAAGTTAATTATATCTAGAGAACGGCTCAATCGATTTTGACAAAATTTTGTATCTAACCATTTTCAGGCACGAAAAGATCATTGGGATGGGTCTCGTGTTCGAGTAAATTCGATTAGTGGATCATTTTGGGTCATAATGGGTCAGGGTCAAGCTAATTATATCTAGAGAACGGCTCAATCGATTTTGACTAAATTTTGTATCTAACCATTTTCGGGCACGAAAAAACCATTGGGATGGGTAAAGTGTTCAAGAAAATTCGATTAGTGGGTCATTTTTGGGTCACCGTGGGTCCAGCTAAGTTTATCTAGATAACGGCACTACGATTTGACGAAATTCTGTAATCTATCGTTTTCGGGCACGAAAAGACTATTGGGATGGGTCACGTGTTCGAGAAAATTGGATTAGTGGATCATTATGGGTCAGGTTCAAGCTAATTATATCTAAAAAACCGGCTCAACACATTTTCACAAATTTTTTTAATATACGGCCGTTTCTGGTCATGAGAGGACCATTGGGCTAGGTCACATGTTCGAAAAAATTGGATTAGTGGGTCATTTTGGGTCACAATGGGTCAGGGTCCAGCTAATTGTATCTAAAAAATGGCTTAAACGATTTCAACTAAATTTTGTATTCTATCGTTTTCGGGCTCGAGAAGACCATTGGGCTAGGTCACGTGTTCAAGAAAATTCGATTAGTGGGTCATTTAGGATCACAATGGATCAGGGTCAATCTAATTGTATTTAAAAAGCGCTTTAAAACATTGAGATAATTTTGTATAATACCGTTACGGGCATGATAAGAGTATTGTGCAGCGTCGCATGCTCAAGAAAATTCAATCAATGGGTCATTTTGGGCCCTAATGGATCAGGATCAAGCTAACTGTATCTAAAAAACCGCTCAAAAAAACTTTGTAATACACCGTTTCTGGACAAGATAAAACCATTGGGCTGGGTCGCATGCTCAAGAAAATTCTATTAGTGGGTCATTTTGGTGATAATGGGTCGGGGTCAAGCTATCGGCATCTCAAAAATGTTCAAACAATTTTGGCAATTTTTTTTTTTGTTATACCGTTTCACAGTACAAAAAGACCATTGAAATATCTCACATCTGTCGATGAATTTTGGTTAGTGATTTTTTGAATCAACGTGGACCAAGCTTATTTTACCTAGAAAACGACTAACGATTTTCACTAAATTTTGTGTTCCATCGTTTTCAGGCTCGAGAAGAGCATTGTGATAGGTCGGATGTTCGAAAAAACTCGATTAGTGGGTCATTTTGGGTCACTATGTTTCATGGTCAAGCTAATTGCATCTAAAACAGCAAGAATGATTCAGTGGGAAAAATATATCGAGATAAACAGAAAGAATTTTGACCGAGCTTAGCTCGGTCATTCCTGCTAGTATATATTATACATAAATTTAATATTTTAAGAAATCGTTTTCCATTATTTAACCCTTCAGAGGGATAAAACTGGAAAAATTTAGTAATTTTTTTTTTTTTTTTTTTTTTTGGTGGGGAAAAGGTTATAAAACTGCTTTTCCACATTTGAAACCAACACCTTTAAAAATTCCGATAGAATCCAGCATTACAGAAACAACTGTTTGCCCCTGATAGGGTTAAATATGACTAAAAAAAAGTACTTGACCAAGCCTCAAAAAATCCTCTGACCCACACATAGGCATGCAACAAAATTTATTTTCTTTTCGCAATCGTCTGTCAGAATTAGCAATGTTTTTTTCCTGCAAATTTCTTATTTTTCTTTTTCTGCTATCATTTGATAAATTTTGCATCATTTTTCATTATTTCTCCAAGAAAATCTGAATACTCTGTTACATAAAATTTCAGCTTGAAAAGGGTTATTTTGCAGTCTAAACTACTTTTGTTCAGATAGAGGCAGCGATAGAATTCAAATAATCTAAGAACTCGTTTGCTGCCCAAATGTTAATATAAATGAGATTTTAATATTGCATATATAGTTTTAACAACTGGTTCGCCGAACTCAACACAAATTAACCATTTCTACCGAACCGGCTGAATCCCACCACTGAATAGAGGGGAAGATCTAGATTCAAATTTACAAAATACCATGAAATACTTGGGTACAAGTAATTTCTTTTAAAGGAGATCATGTTGATGGTAAAAGGATTTTTTTTTTAAATTCCAGATTGATACACTCAAATGTTGATAACTTTACATACATATTTGCAAAAATACCAATAGTATAGAATGCATAATGAAAACTATCTTCCTTAAAAATATTAATAGCTATTAAGTTAACTTTGAAGCTATTATCTGCAGTAAAGTTCTTTTAAATATTGCATGCAAATTGCATTAAAATTTTTCAAAGCCATTTTTGTTACGATTTAAATATTTTGTGTGAAAGCATAGAAAATTATTTCATTCATTGGTATTATATATTTTTTACACAATAGCTTTCACTACTGCACAGTTGCAAATACTTAGGAGAATTGATAGGAAGGGTTGAGGAAGAAGAAATTAAAAAATTATATAACTGTACACAGCAAACTAATAAAACTACTGTCAGTAAAATGTTAAAATTGGTGTCTTTTCCTGTTGTGAATGTTTCTGTACCTGAACATAATTATGTAGTTATAACTCTGTGAAATCTGCACTTTGAAACTGAGGGTATGATGAATTAGGGGAGACCGGGGGAATGCCGCCAACCCGGGTTATGCCGGGTTATACAATAGAAACAGTGCCTAAAGTGAGAGTGACTTTGCTGTACGTCGTTCGTTTGTTCTAGTGAAAAATATAGTTTTCATCTAGTTGCTGATTTTGGAGATTCAAATGAGTAGAGATAAGCACCTTTTATTGTAACATTAGGTATTTAAGACAATATAACCCGTAATCTACATGCATTCACCGACATTTTGATGCAATGTGTTGAACAAGTTCTGTTCTTCTTTCGGCTTTGCTTGGGGATCTCCGCCATATTGTCCTCTCGGGGTAATGCCGCCACCATGCAAATCGGGTGAAAAATGGTCTCATTTGAATGTAGTGGAGCCGATTCAGCAGAGTGACTTTTGCAATATGAAGTAAATTGTAACCTTAACCATTATTCTGCTCAGTTACATTGCTTTCTAACTATTTTCAGTAGGTTATGTGTTTCCTAGTATTCATTTGATGCATATACTAGGTCATTAAACAGTGGCGGCATTACCCCGGTACAGTGGCGGAATTACCACAGTGTCCTGGGCACTCCCGCCACTGTGCAGAGGTTTAAAAAATATTTTTTTTATGTATGCTTACTTTACAGTTATGATTACGGTTAAATTTATACAGATACTAAAGATAATGATTCAGCTTTGGAATTTTTACTATTAAAAAATAAACATTTTTTTTAATGTGAAAAAAATTAAATTACCTTAAGGTGTCGCCATTCCCCGGTCTCCCCTGTACAATTTGACGGATTATAGATCATACCTTTGTCTACATTTTACTTTTTAAAATTACTATAAATTAGGAACAAATACACTAAAATTACAGTGCAATACTGGTATAATGTATTTAATAACTAAGATGAAGGAAAATTTAAATTATAATACATTTTTTACCGATTATTCTTTATTTTAAACATTGACAAAACACAATGGTAGTTTTTTAAATTTTATTTTTTAGTGTAAATGTATGAACACATTACTTCTTGCTCCAAGATAAAATTTTGTTACTCAAGAAAACTTAAAATATTTATATCCATTTTATATTTAAGAATTTATTCACTGAAAAAGTGATAACTGAGGGGAAAAAAAAAAAAAAAAAAAAAAAAAAAAAAAATTATGTGTTCAAATGTTAATGACAATTTTCATCGTTCACATTCCAATATGAATGGCAGATAATAGAGAATTGTGGTTTATACATTGGCAGATTTCACAGAATTGACTGTACTTTCAAATGAAATAAATTTTGTTACAAAAGATCAATATTGATCACAACTTTTAAAGATGTATCAATAATCCTATGGATTACTAAAAAGTGCTCAAAAATGAAAAACAACTTCTGAAATATTAAATAGTAAGAAATCAGTAACTCATACCTTCACACTAACAGGAATAATAAACTTTTTAAGGAGTAGAATCATTTTTTATCATTAATCATCTATAAAAGCTTATTTAATAATTCAATGTTAAGAAATCATGAGAGGTTTTTAGAGGTGCATATTTAAGGAAAAGTTTTAAGCAGTCTTCGACTTTACTCTCATCAAAAGTCTTTCCTACTTTAGCCCGAACAGCATCTGAAAAGAAAAGAGATTAATGAATTACAGTAAACTCCCGACTATCCGGCTTAATGTGGCGGAAGGGTAGGCCGGATAACAAAAAAGCCGGATACGTCGGAGTGCTATAAATATTTACTCACTTTTGCCCCCCATACACAGGATTATATTTAAAACAAACATTACACATTTTAAGATAAGTTTTATGTATAAAGTACATACAGTTTTAAAATAAAGCCAACATGTTGACTTGTTCTTTGCTTTTCTTATATCCTGCAGCTGCGGCTGTTTTCTTTAATGAAAAAAGGTTTTATAGAAAATATTTATAATTTAAACCTCCCTTTCTGTCTATCATTGCTCTGATATTACATTCTGCAATCCCTTCTTGCTTCTTCCTATCGTAGATAGCACTTTCCCACGGGCGAGAACCTATCTCTCGGTCGTTTGCAACATTCCTCATTTTTTTTAGTAAGCCGGATAGTCGAGAGTTTACTGTACAACATAATGAATAGATAAGGAGGCTAAAGAAATGTCGCTTGATGAAATTTGCCTATTCTCCCCTGCAATTGATTGATATTCACAATATTTTTCTGCGACCATTTGTCAAAAATTACGATATTTTTCAGCAACTGTTGGGCAAAATTCACTATGTATATCTGCAAACTTTTGAAGAAATTCACAATATTTTCCCTGAATTGTTACAGGAATCAAAGCAAAACATGTATGGCAATTTCCATGACTTTTCCTGATTTAATCTTAAATTCTAAATGGGCATATAACAGAATTTATTTATGAAATCCTTTCACAAAATTAATGACATTTTTATGCAAGCTCTTTTCAAATTCAAGTTTTTCTGAGATTAATTGCAAGTCTTTTTCTTTTTTCCCTTGAAATACTTTTCAATGACTTAATAAAATATTTTAAATTATTTTTTTCCCATACCTTTTAAAATTTTTATGACTACTTTGAAACTCCCTGACTTTCATATCGCTGGGAACAATTAAACAGAAATTCAGATTTTTTTTCAGCTATCATCTGACAACACTCATAAGTTCTCTAAAATTGTTGACAGAACATACTGCTTCACGATCTACAACCCAAATTAACTCTCTCCCCCCCCCCCCCCCCCCGCAACCATATGTCACAGTTCACAATATTTTACAGAGACATTTATAAACTTTGCTATGTGCTTCCATGATTTTTTCACAAAATGTGCAATATTTTTTCTTTATTCTTAATTGAAATTATATCCCACAGCACCTCCCAATATTTTTTTCAACTTGATATTTTGCAACAGAACAGCGAAATGAATGACATTTTTGCTAAGCAACACGGATTATAAAAAAATATGAATAATGGATATGTGGATTGTCTACCCTCTTGACTGCATTTTAAATTTCATTGTAACCGAATGTACAGCACAATATTCTTTCAAAAATAGGGTGAAGGGAAAAAAAATCAACTTTTAATTATAAAGGTTATCTGATGTAACAGCATAATCTATAGCGAAACGTTTCAACTTTTGCTTATTATTGTACAAAGTAAATGGAACAATAAAAATTTATATGGATATCTTCCCAATAGCAGAAAATTCTTTAAGTGTCTGCGACAGATTTTACTTCAGGAACAAAAAGTAATCTGCAGGTAAAATATTTTTACAACTTAATTTAGACTTAATTAAGCAATCACATGTAGCGTTTTTAGGCAATTTATAAATTTTCTTTAATAATAATCTTAAACTTTTGTATTAAGTAATAAACAGCTAAACGTAATATGAAGTAAAATAAAGGTTTGATGGAAAAAATCTCTGACGTCCATCTCTCATCTCAAACTTTCTGCTATTAGAGGGTATCCATAACAGTAGAAATGCATATCACTTTTCTATCATTAAATCTATAAGGTAGTTAATACTTTTAATAAAACCTTATCAAATAAGAAAAGCACTTGAAATAATTTTCTTACAAAGCACAAGCTTCTTCATATTTGTAGTTTTAAAAGGTATTTTATCTCCGCGTCCTGCCCAGTTGTATGTAGAGGCTACTTCAGGTGTCATCAGGGACTGGAGGATTCTCCTTGTGACATGTGAAAAATCAACACCACCTTTTGTTTGCAAATATTTCCCCTGAAACAAAATTAAACCCATCTTCAATGTCAACATTAGTGATGTAACGAATAGTGATTTGGCCGAATACCGAATATTCGGCCAACTTTTAGGCCGAATACCGAATATTCGGCGGCCGAATACTGACTTTAATATAAATGACTTTTATTTTAATTGTTTAATTTTTTTTTTCAATTTTAAAATAAAAAATTAAATTAAGGACTAATTGAAATTAATTTTTTGCTTGAGTTTTCAAAAATCATAACAGCTGAATGTATTTTTTGTTATACTTTAAATGTCTTAAAAAATACTTTAAAGATAACATATGACTTTTAAAAATGTAAATAATAATTTAATTCATAATTTTTTATTTAATCCATAGATAGTTCTAGTAATTTATATATATATATACTATCTAAAATATATACTATCTAACTCATTACCTCTGTAAATTGAAACTTTCTTTATTTTAGTAAAATCCTTTCACCCCCTAAAAATAAGAACTTGCATGTGTCCTCTGTCTTGTTATATCCTTTTTCATGCAACTTAAACTTAGTAAATTTACACTCTGTATGTCAAAAAAAAAAAAAAGGTGATTTTCTTAAAATATAATTATTCATTCCATTAAAATATTATATATTCTTTTCTGCTACCAAGATATACTTTTCTCTTTTCTTTCTCTCAAAATTAACAAGCCCCTCATAATACTTCCTCCACTTCATATTTCAGAATGAGATCTTTTTCGTATAATAATTAATGTATTTAGGTATAATTTTTTAATATTGTTTGTCGAAAATATTTAAAATCATATTTTGTTTTGATTTTCTGGAACATATCTAACCAAATATCTTAAAATATTCGGCCAAATATGCCACTATTCGGTTACAGGTTTTTGGTCAAATGTCCCACTATTCGGCCACAGGTATTCGGCCGAATATCTGTTCAATATTCGGCCGGCCGAATATTCGGCAAAAGGGCCGAATAGGCCGGATACCGAATAGTGGCCGAATATTCGTTACATCCCTAGTCAACATGAAAGCAATTTTTTTCATTTTTCTTATTATTTAAGGATTTATGCAATGAGGTAAGATATCAATTACTTTTACAATTAAATAGGGTTGACTCTAGAAAAGTAAGTTGTCAAGTAGGAATTTAACACGTTGAGTGTCATGCGGATTCTTAGGGAAATTCCCATCAGGCGACAGCGCATTGCGCTTAGTAGCGCTGATATTGCAGTATAGCTATCAAAGCACACTACTGACAGATTAAAATTTATTCGATATAGCTGTGTAAATATTGTTTGCTATCGCAGTAGAAGTTATTTACGTTTCGAAAAAAAAAATGCTTATAGCCTGCACTTCGCTGTTTTAATTAAGCAGATTTTCTGATTGGTTAATCTTGTTTTGATAACAGCGCAAAAATTCAGTATCAGTCACCGCTGACTGAGGTCCATACAACGTGTTAAATAAATTGTAAATAGATTTTCAGCAATTACTTTAAACAATATAATTTTTTATGTCATATTTTACAATGTCAATCATCTATGCCTGATGCAGTCTAAACAGAAAATTGAATGTCAGTCACTGTTGAGTGATTTACTGCTCAACTTGTTAAACTTTAAATACATTTTCAGTAATTCCTTAGAACAATATTTTTTTTTATTGCTTTATGTCATATTTTACAAGCTCAGTCATTGGTGCCTGACGCAGCTTAAACGAGAAATTCAGTGTCAGTCATCGCTAAGTGATGTTCCGCTCAACGTATTAAATAAATTTAATAAATTTTCCATAATTACTTTAAACAATATATTTTTTAGTTTTACATTACATTTTACATTATCAGTCACTGGTGCTTGATGCATCTTAAATGAAAATTGAAGTGTCAGTCATCGGTGACTGACGTATCCTGAACGGGAAGTTCAGTGTCAGTCACCAATGACTGACATGGCACTTAACGTGTTAAATAATACATTACTCTGAAAAAGGCTTGCTCACGCAAAATTTTTTATTTAGAGTATCAGTAGAATTTTGAAATAATTTCTGCAATCAATGGAGCACCCCCCCCCCCCCCCCTCCAAACCAGTAATTGTCAAATTTTGCATTTTTTCTGCAGCCGGCTGAAAAATTTTGCTTTAAAACAATTCATGGTTTTTCCTGTGAGCAATGGATAAATTTTGCAATATTTTAAAGCAATTATGTGAAGAATTTCCAGATTTTTACCTTGAACTATTATCAACTGGTGAATTATGATATTTTATTTCTATGTCAACAATTAATGACATTTTGAAATTAGTATTATGAATGACACCCCCACCTCCTCAAAATAAGAACAAAGTAATCTCAAAGTTTAGATACCTATATAAAAAATATGAACTGAAATTAGAAAAAAAATTGTGTAAAACCAAATATTTTGTGTACCTTGTGGAGCTGTCTTTAAAAATTTAGTAGCTTAATGCAAGAATTTAATTTTCACCTAATGGATTTATTACCTCTGAAAAGCATTACGAATAATATGAAGGCCACAAGTGCCAATATGAATTTTGAAATATCTTTTATTTTTCTTAAGTTATTCTTGAAACTGAAGTCAAACCTCACAATGTCACGTGTATCTATTTTCTAGAGACTGAATGGAAATTAACAGATATATCATAACAGGACTGTGCAAAGCATGGGGTGAAGTGGGCGGTCGCTCTGGGCGCGGGCGTTGACGGACGCCAAATTTATGCTACCATAGTCTCTAGTTTTATCCCCCCCCCCCCTCGTAATAAAATTTATATAAACAAACCAGGATTTTTTTCGAAAAATCATACATGATAATGAAGATATACTAATGGCAGAATGACAATTGTGTAAAACAAGGTGAATTGTTATAAATGGAACTTTTGAAGCACAGCTTAGAATTTTAGTTTTATACCATACCGATTGAAACAATACATTTTTTGCTTTCTTTGTTTTCATTATATCAAACTTCGAGTATATTTTATCACATCCGTGATATTTGAGAATAAATTTTATTATATTAATAGTTCTAGTTATTGATATAGAATGTAGATTTCCATTAATCATATTTCATATTGTATTGAAATAAGATTTACTTTTTTGTTAATTTCTGATTCCGGACAGGTTAACTTTAAATGGAGTTTTTGGGTTCGGACCATGTACAACGAACCCGTGCAAGACCTTAATACAAACATTTATTTAGAGAACACTTTCAATTTCTAAAATTTACATTATTTGAATGCTTATACCGCTGAATAGCTGGCATTTCTCAATCTATGCACATGTAACATGTGTATGTATACAATGTACACTGTACATAAATGATCCAAAATACGTTACATTACATAAGTTTTTCTGCGCAACAAAAACTAAATGTTGATAATATTTTCCATATTTTGGAAGAAAAATGGTTCTTAAAGAACGAATAATCTCATTTTTTATATACATGTATTATTTCTCATCCAGTAAATTGAACATTCCTCATACATATTTAATTTCTTTGAAACATGTAGTCGTGCTCTAACTTTACTTAAAAATCGCATCAACCTGATTAGCAACAAAATCTATATATGATGCACAGGAGTTCTTCTAGAGTGAACCCAATCTGTAGCAAGAAAATTAGATTCATTCCGAGCCGAAAATAGAAAATTCGGGATAGTCCAACCAAACACTTGACTCTATTCAACGAACCCGAGATGTCCACTCTTCAGGTTTCTCTATATTTGAATATTGAAGAATACAAATTTGTTTATTCTTCTAAAATAAAAATGGTACTAGAGATGCAATTGCAGATTATTTTTTATTATGGTATTAAGTCATAAATTACTCTTCCTTCATTGCAGGTTCAGGTAGGGTTGACGAAAATTATTTTTGCAGGTTTGGATCGAGTTGGATTTTTTTTTTTTTTTTGTCGTGTTCGGGAGGGACTTTTGTGGCTCCCGATGCAATTTTTGATCATTGAAAACGCAAAATCTCAAAATTTCCAGGGCGGGGGGGGGGGGGGGGTCCCCCCGCCCCCTTAATTCAACACTGCCCGTGCAGGAGTCTACACCAGCTCTATACATAACCAGTCGGCATCTAAGCACATAAACTAGTTAATAAGGACTAACAGATGCATAACTTTGTTAAAAAGGCCTAGAGTCAACACTAAAAGTACCGTATTTTCCTGCGTGTAATCTGTGGCCACAAATTTTAGCCCTTTAAAAAAAATTCAGCAGATAATCCGCACCAGCGTATAATCCACATATTATACGCCGATGTTTACTCATTGCCTTCAATATTCCAAAATACTGCAAATAAATTAAATTTTTATTTATCTAGTATCTCTATTTAAATATTTCTAATAAAATAATTACAAATAAAATACAAAATAACTATAGGATAATTAAAAGTTAAAATAATAGATAGTATCAATATTAATCGATAATAATCGATATCAATCAATCTAAAAATTCAATATTTTGATCATGTTAAGCTTCGATTCAGCTGTATTTAGACATAATTCTTTAACTTAATACTACAAATGTAAAATTTTAGCTAAACGATTTGGATTCACTCTGAGAAGTCTATGTTCGAATTGCAATTTTTAACAAGATGAGTTGAGAAACTCTGTATTCTTCATAGAAGCATGTTGCCAAAAGACTTAGAAAAATATTACTTAAATATCGGAAGCCGCTACCACTAGCATTTATACATCATATGTGAACCAACTACAAGCAGCTTCACGAGTATCCTGCAAACAGACGAACATGCGATGTTTACATTTTATATTCGCCGGTAGAAATCTAATATTGACTCAAAGTTCTGCTTAAAAAGGTCTCACCAGATTATCTGCATTTGCAGATAATCTGCACTTGAAATTTTCGAGGTTTTTTAACGGATAATCCGCGGATTATACACCAGAAAATACGGTATATTTTCTATTTGAACATTCAATATTTTGCTGTTAACTGAAAAATCTCATGTTACAGAAACAAAAAAATTACCATTTTGTTGAAGTTTGGAGGATCATTCAAGAAATCTTCAAAACTCTTCACCTCACTGGTATCTTTAAGTGGCAATTCAAATAGTCTGGCTGAATCATCAGTAGCAGGTACTTGACTTGAGTTGTCCAATAAAATGGACGTTAAAAGATTCTCATTGTGGCTGACTTTATAGGATATAGTTTCAAGGAGAGTCAATATCTTTTTCTGAAAAGCTAAAAGAACAGTTACTTATAAGCCTACAGCACCTTACATTACAATAAACTTTCAGACAACAATAGAATAGACAGAGATGTAAAATTGGGAAGTAAATGATAGGCATCAAATGACAACAACTAAAAATCTTAGGTGTCAAATCAGAATTTAGCCCCAATTTCTAAAATTCGTTTCTTAATATTACTGTAGTATTGCATGCTATTTTTTAGAAAAGCACAAATACAGTAAACTTCCTGATATTCGGGGCCTGCCTCATGTCGGACTACAGGATGAATGTAGAGAAAAACATTTAGAAGTTAGAATTAAAAAATGAAAGTAAAACGTGTTTGATTCTTTAACCCCTTAATTCTCGCTCCCGTCAATATCTCGGGCTGAGGTGTCGTTCGTTATTTCTCGGGCTGGAGATTTAATTGCTGGAAAAAACTTCTGAAACCAGAAAAATTGAACTGGAATTTCCATTTGAAGTCTTTGAATATTAGCACTTTGGTTTGATTTGTACGATCTATAATTTGCCATAGATTTGTCATAGATTTGTAGTATTTTTGTGATTTTGATATGGATTCTGATGAATCAAGCCTTTCAGATGATAACTGGAATATTAGCCCCTTCACGGTTGCTTAATATTTGAAAAAACCATCAAAAGTGTACCTATTTTTTTTATTACAGAAATTGAATAATTATAAGGTTTCTAAATAAAATATGCAATTAGTTTATTTTTAAGGCGAAAAAACAATATTTTATAGCCATATTCATATTTGTATAAAAGCCATCATGCGAGAATTATGTGTCTTAACCTCTTAAGCTCCGCCCCCGATAAATGTAGGCTACTATCTTTTAATTCAGATTGTTTGACTCCCACCAGTTTTTTTTTTTTTTAATAGTGTAAATGGCTTTATTTTCGCATCAGTTTATCTGCCGTAAACTACGGTGGTGGGAATCAAACAATCTGAATAATAAATCAAATTCAATTTAGTTGCATTTGACGACTAACAACTGCTAATTTCAAACACTGTAGAAGTAGGGAAATACATCTTACTCGCCACTTTTTTGATAGGATGAGAATTTTTAAAGTCTTCGACTACAACTGCATATGCATACATAAGCGGAAAACTATATTCGCAACTCTTATATGAAGAGCTCAAAGATAAATGTGGTAAACTAAATTTTTTTTGTCAAACACCTTCTTTATTAAACAGAATATGTGTGTTCGTTTTTTTTTAAATAATTTAACCAATGGTTGAGAATCACCATTATGAACATATGATTAACTCAACTTTTTTTTAAAATAAATTACAAATTTTATCATTTGAGCTCCACATTATTTTATTGTTATTATATTTACAGAGAAAATCTTAGCTTTCTAAAACATTAATTATATAAGATTATCATTAAGGTACTGAATTTAGGGACAACAGTTTATAGAAATAATTATGAAACAAAAATATATTAGCCCAAGAAAAAAATTCCAAATGAATTCCATAATACTGCTTTTTATAAGAAGATTTTAAATATAAAAGAAAGTTTACAATGAGAAACATATTTAAGGAAATAAAAAATTCACCTGAAGTTTAAAACTTTTTAGATACTTACGAGTAACCTGTGCCAGCTGCTGTGAAACTGGACTTGACATTGCTTGGCAGCAGCTGGAGCGAAATAGATTGCTTGGGTTGAAGGAGTGTGATTCAGCTGCATTGCTTGGGTTGAAGGAGTGTGATTCAGTTGCATTGCTTGGGTTGAAGGAGTGTGATTCATATGCACAACATGATTTGAAGGAGTGTGATTTGAATGCATTGCATGACTTGGAGTGGAATAATGTGAAATATCCGATGCAACATCTCTCAAACGACACTTCATTTTCAGAAATGCTGTGCTCAGCAGTTTCATTCGAATTCACACTTACACAAAGTTCTAGCATATCTCCAGACATTTGATCTATATCACCTTGATTGAATGCTGAAGAAGTATACTTATGAGAATTATACTTTGGTGGAAGAGGTAATCTTTTCTTTTTCGATTTTAAGTTTTTTGGCCACATTTCATCATCTGATTCTATGGTAAGTTTTCTAGTAGTACTCTTTTTTCTTTTAATTCTCTTTTTAATTTTGCTTTCCGACTCACTTCTGTCGGTTTCCAAAGTTGACGTTTCTTCAGCAGCCGATAAATCTTCAATAGCTGTATCGAACGAGTCTAAAAAATTTAAAAATATAAAAAAAATCCAAATAATAATAAAAAAAATTACTGTAGGATTTTAAAATCCTCTTTATTTTGTAGACTTCTCAATTAGTTTTTTGCCGGCATCTGGTTTCTTAGTGCATTTTGCAATTTTGTGCGCATAAAAGGAGGGAAATAACTTGAGCTACGGTCTGGCAGTATCCAACTGTCGTATATGATTTCAACTTCATCGCGAGTATCTTCACATGCAGAAGGAAAAACAGTTATGTGATACATCTAATATTCAAAAGAGTGCAATTATTACATTTAAAAGTCTCATTAAAATTAAATGGTACATAAAAATACATTCAATGGTAATCAAAATGTTTATATATACTAAACGAATTTTTTTTTTTATCACAGGCTTCTGTTATCAACTGACAAAATCCATCTGTGAGACTGGCAATAGAAAAATGAACGTGAGAAATATTGAAAGTATTTGATTTTAAGGAATGAAAATTTAATTATGTAATGGAAACGAAAATATCTTATTTCTATACTGAATTAACATGCACTTATATTTAATTTTATCTATAGGACTATATAATAATTTAGAAGATAAATCAGACACTGTTGTGATATTTAGCATTTCAGAATTAATAGGATAATCATATGCATTTCTCTTATGTTAAATTTTTTTAAATAATACATACTTGATATTGTTATATTCAACGAAATTTTGGACTAGGCAAATGGAATTATCTATGGAGCAGCAAGAATCTGACATGTTTATTTTTAATGTGAAAGATTGAGTTACTAATTGCTGATACTGGATACATTCTGCATTGTCAGGTATCAAGGGACCATTTATATGGGAATATTTAAAAATACTTTTGTCATTAATTTGTGGGACATGTTCTATCGCTTCTACTTCATAGATTCTTCGAACAACTTGTTGAAGAGGTTTTGCTCCACTTCTTACATGTTTTTTTATTTTTCCCAGAAAGCTTTCAAAAGAAAAACAGCTGAAATTATCTAACATCATCAGCTATATGGAGAAGATTATGTACATTATAAGTACAAAATTCTTGTCCATACAGCTGTATGCAATGTCTGTATGCAATGTAAAAGTCTATCTGGTACTTGTAACTGAAATAATTGTTTCAAAATGTTTTTATGAGTTTCGGTAGTTACACTTTATGAAGGAAGACCCCACACATAGCGAGTTGTATGGTCAATGACTAAATGCAAATATTGTTTTTGTAGAAATGTAATAATTAAATCCGCCAACAGAGTCCACTGCTAAACATTCAAAAGGTATATCTGTTGGGGGCATAAACTGCAATAAGCCAAATCTTTTTTGCCTACATTTTTTGTTTATCTGACACGTGTGACAGTGTTTTACAAAATTTTCAATGTCCCGATTAATGTTAGGCCAATAATACTGCGGAGATATTAAATTTATCATCTTATAAATTCCAGGGTGGCCAAATTGTGTGTGGGTTTTTTCTAACAGGGGTAGACGTAAAGACATAGGGACCACAATTTTATACAAACTTTTCTTTTTAATCACAACAACATCATTTATCTCAGTGTACTTTTTACTACCAACTGTTACATTTTCTTTTTTCTGATTGTCTCTTACTTCATTCAAGTCAATTTACCCCATATTATACATCTCCTTTTCTGAAACAGGCTGTCTAGATAGCATATCAGCTTCAACGTTAGTGGAGCCTTTCTGGTATTTAATTTCATAGTCGAACATACTAAGTTTTAGGGACAAGCGGAAAAAACGTCCTCTTAAATTTTTAACACTTTTGAGCCAGGTAAGTGCCGCATGGTCTGTATGTATGACAAATTTTGGACCGTGTAAATAATGATAAAATTTATCTAAAGCATCCACAATCGCCAAACATTCTAATTCAGTAATTGCATAATTTTTTTCATAATCGCGAAGATTTTTAGAGTGATATGCTATAGGATGTAATGTTCCTGTTTCATCAACTTGTTTCACAACACATCCCACTCCATGACTTGATGCATCTACAAATAAATGACAAGATGTTTTGGGATCAAAAAATTTTAATATAGATTTTTCAATTAAAGCATTTTTTTTAACTTTTCGAAAGAATTTTGACAATTTTGGTCCCATAAATAGGGGACACTTTTCTTCAAGAAATTGATAGGAGGGTATCGAATGTTAGCATACTTTGGAATAAATTTGTGATAAACATTTATAGATACCAAAAAATGTTGTAATTCCTTTACATTCGTAGGTGGTGTTAATTTCTTAATGGTCTCTATATTAGGGTTGTCAGGTTGATACAACCATTTGAGACTTTATATCCTAGAAAATTAATTTTGGATTTAACCAAATTACACTTTTACAATTTGAGTTTAAGGTTTTCTTGGACACAGATATTAAATAATGTCTCTAAATGACACAAATGTTCCTCTTCATTTTGGGAGAATACAATAACATCATCAAAATGACTACAGGCAAAGTCAATTTTGTATTTATTAAGGATTCTTCTGAGGGTACGGTTAAACAAAACAGGGGCGTTTTTCCATCTGAAGGGTAAACGATTCCCACTCATATAATCTGAAGGTAGTTGCAAATCCCAGCTTCTCCGTATCTCGAGGGTGGATAGGGATGTGCCAATATCCACTGGCCAAATCAAGAGTGGAAAAAACTTTAGCATGCGCCAAATTATCCTACAGGGTGTCTATTCTAGGTAAGGGATCTGCATCTGTTTTTGTAAGGGAATTCAATTTACGAAAGTCAATACATAACCGGGTTTTCTTCCCTTCTTCACGTTTATACACCAAAGTTACGGGTGATGAATAAGGGGAATAACTTTCTTTAATGATACCGGCCTGCAATAAATTTTGAATTTGTTCTTTAATCTCCTCTTCTTCCTTAGGGGAAGTGCGATATGCTCTTAAAGAAACGGGGAGGTCTGATGTTAATTGTATTCTCTGGGGTTCAATGTTTACACAGCCTACATCACATTTATCTTTAGCGAAAATACAGACATATTTGGTTAGGGACAGGGTACCTCTCCCATCTTGATAGTATGTTCTAGAGGTCTATAATGAGATAGACGTTGTGGATTTGAGATCTAACTTTAATTGATGTGCGATTAAGCACCATATCAAACATTTAGAATCATTATAATTTTCAATGTTTAATAAACTCAGGGGATTTAATGTCGCAGCTTGGTGCTAGAAGATGATAATCGGCTATTTTAATTTCGATATGTTGAATGTGTTGGAAAATCTAACATGATCCTAAATTTATAAACTCGTCGATTAAATGTTTTATTTTCTCGTAAGCTTGGTAGATATGCTCATTTATTTCATCTGTGGTTAATTCTGTGTACTTGGAACTTCTGAAATAAGTGGAAATGGCTTGTAGTTCACCTTCTGGAGTTTTCCTTTCGACAAGACATTTCGCGAGGATCTGCCATTTGACACCATGATATGTAGCCAGTTTTTCTCTATGATTCGACGAATGTCCACTCCACGTTTTTCCACGAAAACATCTTCGTCATAAAAATGTAGAAGAAAAGACGTTAAGAGCTTCGTTATAAGTCTCCTGCTTTTTCGAAGATGAATTCTTCTGGTTAGTTTTTCTTTTCCTATTTTCATGGAATAGACTGGTGTGCTGCGATTGTATGTGTTGTTTCAAATTAAATTTCGAATTGAATTTTTCATGACAGATATTACAGGGATAATTTAGATTTTCGGTGGCCTCTCAAATGAACTGTTAGATTACCAGCACACGTAAATTCGATACCACATAAGGGGCACTTGAATGTTTTCTTCTTTTCGTTATGTGACATTTAATGTCTCTTCAAATCATAGTTTCTTGTGAAGGTTTGGGAAGAAGGCTTGTGAAGAAGACCCAGGGTGATTTTTTTTCCACCGGTTTTAGATTCTTATTTTCTCCAGCTCTCGAGTCAAGTGGACCTATTTTTACATTTATATATCTAGTTTACATAAAAATATTGGTTACACTAAAACATTGGAATTCTTTCAATGGTGCTGCAGCAAAATAATAATAATATATCTCGAGACATATCTGGATTATAAAAAAAAATTGTCATAAAACGACAGCATTTTTTATGTTCCCTTTTCTTTCCAGTTTTTGTTTTAAAGTCTCTTGTACAGTTCGTTGGGAGACATCTGTTTGTGTATATTTGCAAATTTGCAACCATAATATATATAGCATTCTAAAATATTCAAAGATAAACATACCGAAAACTATACAACATACTCAAATGCAAAAAATATTCCCACATACAAAATATTTAAAAATATAAAATGTTCAATAATACAAAATGTTCAAAAATATAAAATATTCAATAATATAAAATGTTCAACAATATAAAATATGCTCTAATACTATCAATACAAATATATTGGCTACAAAAATGCAATTTGGAAAATTTGCATTTCTAAAAATACTGAATTTTCACACTGAGTTTAAGGTTTTCTTGGACACAGATATTAAATAATGTCTCTAAATGACACAAATGTTCCTCTTCATTTTGGGAGAATACAACATCATCATCAAAATAACTACAGGCAAAGTCAATTTTGTATTTATTAAGGATTCTTCTGAGGGTACGGTTTTGAGGGTCGTTATTAGACAGTAGTGCATATTCTCACCATTACTTATGACTAATAAGTTGATTACATCTTCATTTGTTTTTTCAGACACATATAAAACATAAAGTTCCCCTTCTTCAAAGCCGTAAATATTGATTCGCAAATTATTTTGCGATTCTCTTTGTCAGGTTTTATGATATGGGACTGGGTAGGTGATCTCTTTCATATTAACTTCCTTTTGAAAGGGGAGATATTTGCTAACTCGATTTGGATTCTCATTTGCATTAAGTTTCATTCGATGTGCCAGGAGGCACCAGAGATAGCATTTGTTATCTTCGAAATTCTGGATATTTAGAATGGTACTTTTCCCTTTTAACTCTTTGCGTAAACGAATGAAACTACTGCCCTTTAAAGGTGCGTGTCTGGGAATTTGTAGTTCGAAGTAATGGATTTCACGGATCACGCCTCCAGAACCCTTCTGTATAAATTTTTCGGAACTATTCACAATTTTTTTGTGAGCTTATGCGAGATTATCCACGATGAAATCATTCGTATATTCTGTATACGTATCCGACCAAAAATAGGTTGGCAATACTTCTAACTTCACCTTCCGGCGATGTTTTCTCTAGGAGGAGTTTGATCAATAATCGCCACTTGATGGCTTGCTTTTCCTCAACGGCTTCCCCCAAAATCTCCAAAAGTTCCGATCGCATCGAATAAAAAAAAACCGAAATATCAAATTTGAAATCCTCTTCTGGATTTAAGAAAATTGATTCAAACACATCAATAGCTTGAATTTGTTTTCTTGATTTCCTATTTTTTTAGTGATCTGTTTTTTGTGTTTGACGGACACGAGGTTTTCAGGTTGGTTTTCATGAATGGTCCCCATATGTCGATTCAAATGTTGTGTTGTACTAAATTTTTGCTCAAAAAATGACAACTGTACTGTGGTTGATCGTCCGATTTTAAATGTTGTTTCAGATTATCCATGCGACGAAATTCTTTACTGCAGAGATTACAAATATATGTTCGACTAGTCTCTTCATGAATAAGTATGTGACGCTTTAAATCGTTAATCCTCGAAAAGGATTTTTGACAAGTTTTGCACGAGTGAACACCGTAAAAAAGAAGAAAATGTCTTCTTAAGTTTTTTAAACCATTAAATATATTTATAAGACAATTTTCCTGCTTAAATGTTACTTTAGAACAGACTAAAATGAGACGAAAAAAAGGTCTAAAGTTTTTAAATTTAGTACAAAATTTTATTAAAAATTCGCGACAATCTAAAAAACAAACAAACAAACAGTAATAATAAATATAATAAATTCATACCTGCATTGAATTTTCTGCAGGTCGTACAACCATCTGATGAGACTTGGAATGTCGCGTCAAGTTGTGTTTAAGCATAAAAAATTTTCCACATTGATTGAATGGAAATACCTAAAAATAAATAAACCCAACATTTTTTAACTATTCATTTTTTTACCCCATTCTATAAAATTAATATTCCAAATGATTAATTTCTACCTCTGTTTTCGCTTCTTGTGTAGAAGATGAAGGACTTTAAACATTTGACTCCATTTGAAGAAAGCCTGTTTCATTTTGGGGAAGGTCCCATTCAGGATTTGAGTCATTCATTTCCTGTATCACATCTTCCTTTATCTAATAATAATTTTTTTTACTTTTTTAATACAAATTCAGTTTTCTAAAAACTATGTGAAATAACATGATTTTTTTCTTCACCTACCAGGATTTTACTTTCTGTAGATTCTGAGATATGTTGGTCTTTTAGATGTCTCTTTAAGTTATCAATTCTTGTAAGTTTTTTTAAGCATATACCACATCGTAGATTCTAAAAAACAAATAATAGAACACTTTTTCACCTAAATATTTTAAAAAGTTTGATATACCTTTTCATTGTAACAAACTTATTTAAAGTTAGTCTTTTATTTTTAAACCAGTTAAAAGAAATTCTTTAAATCCTTACTGTTAAAACATTAGATTAGTATGTTTTAGAATATTCGAAAACACAAAGTTATGTAAATATTACTAGTATAATATTTTTGAAAAAATAAAATGTAAATAATATTTAAGAAGAGAAACATTTAATAATATCAAAATGACGAGAAGGATTAAATCATATTAAAGGCTGGAGTAGCATAGTTGAAATTTATTCCAAACATAGCGAAAAATGTTCATCCCGGGAATCGAACCTGAATACTTGGACAATATCATTTAATAATACTTTTATAAAATATTTTTACTAATAAGCAATGTGTTTCTAAGTATATTTTTTCTAATACTTCTTAAAAAGTAAACAAATTAGGTGCTTAAATAATATTCGTAGAAAATAGAAACGAAATAAATTAAACAAATAATTTTACTGTATTGAGATTCGTTTAAAAATTTTACAAGTATATCAATTATTATTATTATTATTTAAAGAAATTATATTAAATAAAATAATCAAATAATATTTATAAAAAGTAGAAACGAAATAAAATAGTTTTTAGATGATTCACAATCATAAACAGAAATAACAATTCATAATAAAAAAATTGACTTACCGAATTTCTTTGCATGTTGAATACTTGAAGACACACACATATACAAACACTATTAAAATCATTTTAGAATAATAATCCTAAGTTAAGGGGTCTCAGGACTCTTAAAGCTTTAAAATTTTCGAAATTTAAATTTTTTTAGATGTTAAACTCCTATCTTTTCTGAACATTTTCATATAATTGTTTCCTTGAAATTCCTATTAGAACTGGCTGTTGCATTTATACACGTTCATTAGCTGAAGCGTCGTTTCGGAAACTTTGAAGCCATTTTTCTCCAAATGACGTTTTTGGGCATAACGCGCACGATATCTCAAAAACTTATGAATATTTTTTCATGAAATTTTCAAAACATATGTTTCATGTTAATTCGTGGAAACTGAACCTAAAATTTCCTTTTTATTGTTCAAAACAATATTTTTTAGGTGATTATATTGTTGAAATTGTCTTAATTTTTGCATTAGCTAAATACAACTTTGTATTAAAAATATAAAAAAGCTTTAAATACAAATTTATTTAGGTTCAGGATAATTATTATACTCTGAAGTATAAGTAAGTTCCAAAATTTTCATTCTAGTTGTAATACTTATTTCGTAATCGTGCGCGTAAGCTGTTATGTCGATTTTTCGCTCGTCAAGTGTCTAACAGTTTGGAGCCCCCTGTAAATGCTAATTCTGCATCTTATAATTTTTTAAATACATGAAATGAAAGAACATACTTATATACTATTTTATTCCAATTAAAATTGTGTCTTAAAATCAAATACAATTTAAGATATTAAATGTTAAAAATGGTCTTTTTTTTTTTTTCATTTTTTCCAACTTTAAGAGTCCTGAGACCCCTTAACGAGATGGTCAATTTATACTAGATCTAGTCAGCACTGATTGCATCACTCTAATTTATCTCAGTCCATATATGGACATAATTTTTGGCACCGCGAAAAGTTGTTAGCCAATAAAAATTCAAGGACACTTCAGTGTGATTACATCACTCGTATTCTGAAAACATCCATATATGGGCATAGTTTTTTGGTAACGTGAAAAACCGTTGAAAAAAAATTAAAGAATCGCCAAAATACCCCTACTAGCAAACATTTCATTATTCTGATCAGTTCATTATTCTAATTAGTTTTTCCCGTTTTACACCAATACACCAATGTAGTTTTTTTTTAGCCCCTACATAAGTCACAGGGATGCCGCGGACGCGCTATAGCGCGTAAATTACGCGAAAAATCGGAGACGGGACGCAAAAATGTAGCTCTTACGAGTCCCGCGGAACGCGTAATTTCGTCAAAAATCGCGAAAAAAAAACAATTTTCGTCAAAAAATCGCGAAAAAAGCGCAAATCTCATCAAAATATCGCTCAAAAACAGCGATTTTCGTAAAAAGGCCGCGAAAAAAAAACGCATTTCGTCAAAGTAACGTGGAAAAAATGTGAATTTAGTCAAAGCACCAAAAAAGATGTGCAAACTAAACTTATAGGTAGAAAATTCATAAAATGTGATTTAATTTTTTTTTATGTGATTCTTAAAAATACAGCATGATTTAATTGTACTTTGATAAAGTATTCAGTAGGTGGAGCAGTGAAAAATCACCCCCCTCCCCCCTCCTTCTTACTGCATTGAAATGTCTCCCACCTTCAGAACATTTAGGATTTGATGCTTATCAATGATTTAGATGTAAATTTCCCTTCCAAGGAAAATGTCTGATTCCAACACAGATCTATGCTGACAAATAATTCAATGGGAAGTATAATGAAAGCACCCATTCATTCAACAAAAAGTACACCTTTACTTAACATAAGTATTCTTTTTTTTCAGCAAAAATATAATTTTCAATAAACCCGTCTTGCCCCTTTTTAAAAGAACACTTGGTAGTGGAACTTGATATCTTCTACTCTCAAATAAACATTATTTTACAATTAAAATTGTATCTTGCATTTGTACTTTTAAAAAAGTAAAGAAAATTTCTCTTAATATTTTTTAAAAATATCTTATTTGATTGCAAATAATACTGGTTTTAATTCATTATTTAATTATTATTAAAACAATAACTAATGCATTTCATTTCCAAATAAATAAGTTTCATTTATTCCTTTAAAATATAAATTATTATCGATGGGGACCCGCTTTTGTAAAAAAGGGACCCAGATTTTTGGAAATCCTGGGTCCCGGGGACCCAGGTTTTTTCAAGTACAGTGGCATCACTGAGTCATCATGCTTATGTTTATCTCATTCGAATTTCGTGGGTGGAATATGACAGAGTGCTTCAATGTTAAGCAGAATGAATTCCTTACGAATTCTGGAGCATCGGGATGGTAGACGTAGCCAGGGATCGTGGGGAAAGATGAAAAAAGGCCCCAGAGCCATACATTTTATTAAATAGAAATTAGTTATATCAAAATAGAAATGATAGGAATCGTAAAAAATAATAAAATAGAAGTTGTCGCATAAAAATAACGAAATTTGAAAAGAAAACGGCAAGGATTTGACGGCTAACTTCGTCAGCCAATGAGGAAGCGAAGTGTATAGAATCAAAACTGCCTAAAAAGATCAATAAAGAAAAAGGATAGTAACACCAGAGAACTGGATGTCTGAGAAAACTGTAAGTGTGATCCGCCAATCAGAAAGTTCCGTGCATTCTACGTCAGAAACAGGTGATGAGCGGGTCGGGATGGGACAATCTCAGTCGGATTTGACGGCAAACTTCAGCAGCCAATGAGGAAGCGAAGTGCATCGAATCAAAGTCTTTCGTTCAACAAGAGATATAGGTGGTGACCGGTGGCTGGGGGGATACTTAAAAATCAGAAGATACATGAAAACAAGATAAATTTTGATAGAAAGTGGATATTTACCGGTACCAAATGATAGGCAGGAACGATGTCGAGGAAATAAATTGAAAAATAAGAGAATAGAGTTTAAAAAATAAGGGAAAATTAAAAACATGTTAGAATTTAGATACGTTTAAAGTGGTTCTTGCGTCCTTCTTTTGGAAGGTGGGGCAAAACCGTTATCTCGACTAAGGATGACAAGAGGTCTTTTTTTACCAACAGAACTGTTAATACTGTAAGTTTTTATTGACCGCAACGCTTCGTTGGGTATAAGAATACGATCTCTGTGGAAATTTTGTGCGAGTTTTTTAATAACTTGTGAAATAGGTCGAATATTGAGATCCTTGTGAATGACATCGTTCCGGACGAACGAGGTTGCATTTACAGCCTGTCTTAAAATAGTATTCTGCAGAATTTGAAGTTTTTGCATCTTAGTTTCACAAACAGATCCCCAAACAACTGACCCGTAAGTCATGGTGGATCTGATAAAGGATTTATAAAGCAATAACTTGTTGGAGAGTGACAGACAGCTATATCTAGCTAATAAAGATTTGAGGGAGGACTTGGCAATTGTAGTTTTAGAACGTACATCGTGAATCTGCCTTGTCCAGAGTAATTTAGAATCCAGGTAAATTCCTGGATATTTATAATCGTTTACCCAGGCTATATCTTCATTAAGAGAACGGGGTGATAGATTTTTAGAGAAAATCATGGCAGCACTTTTTGCAGCATTTACTTTAATACGCCATTTCCTGGAGCCAGATAGAAACATAGATTAACATCCAAGATCGGACATTCCCATAGAGCGTAATGGTAATGCGATTGCGATCGTAGCGCCCTTAGTGACTGTGGGGAAGAAACTCCCCATCCTTGTAGTATGCTTATTATTGAGTATCTACCTTATTGTGATCTTTCTTTTTTTAATGTTGATGTTTACGTTTTCGATAGAATCTTACACCGACACATGAACATAGAATAGACATTCTATTTTATATATCTAATATCTATTCTATGTTCATGCACGGATATATGTTCTTTACATTATTAGTGAATGGTTTTAAGTGCAACGAATACTAGGTAAAAATTTCGTCTTGAATGCTATATATCAAAAGCAATTGTGTAATATAAAAATATACGAAATGTTGAACTCTACAAGTCTCAGAAAATTTCATAATTATTCCCCTTTGGCAGGAAAATTTTTATAGCCCGTGTTTTATACATTTATGAAGTGTCTAACGTATTAAACAATCGTTACAATAATCTTTTAAAATTTATGCATTTTCTCTTCCTTACAGATAAAATAAAAATATTGCTTTTAATGTAAATAACGTACAATCAATTCAATAATGTTTATAATAGTAACATATAAGGAATAATAATATTACAGATAGGGAAAAATTCCTTTCGACAAATTTTTTGAATTGTATAAATCTAAAAGTTAAAAATAAATAGAGGTTCTGACATTACACTCAATAAAATTTTATTCGATATGAATAAATTGACACAATACCTGAATTTGATTTTTTACAATTTAATCTTATGAACTTACATATTTGCATTCTTAACAGAATTTTCTGGCGGCTTTCTTTTATATTATTAGTCTAATTATCATTTTTTAAGTTAAAAATGAATAATACAAGTACGGTAAAAAAAAAAAGAAAGAAGCAGCTAAATAAATAAAGCAAGCATGAGGTTCCATGGTTAAGGACGTAACAAACAGAGACTTTAAAGCTTCAGAAATAATGTAAAAAAAAATACTTATTACATGGATTATTTTATATTTAAGGTCGGCCCTAGAATTGTAAATAGAATATTAAATTTTGAAATCTGAAAAATGTTCCCATAATTTTCGAAAAAATAAAATGTAGGTGTTACGGACGTAATTCACAAAACAGTCAAAATTGCATAGTTGCAGTTATTTTCATAATTCTGTGAATTTTAAGGAAGAACATTTAACTTTTTCTTCAATAATTCATTATTAGGGTATTAGCTGTTGGAAACTGCAATTCTGAAAACATTAAAATAATTATTAATTAATGTATGGGATAATTAAATTGTTACAGACGTAACAATTCAATGTATCAAAATTTATTTATGAATTTAATTCATTTGTAATATATTCCCTAATTTCTTTTATAAATTTTAAAAATAGAATATTCAAATACAAAAACTAGCCTAATTACAACTTCTACAAATAATTTTTGAAATGACAATAACTTGTTAAACTTTACCATAATTTAAGCGAAATGTTCTCAATCTCATCACTCTCACCTTTATAGTGCTAATACTTTTATTTAATTTACTTTTTATACTTAAACTGCATGTTTTCAGAAAATTCACGCTCTAAGCTATAAAAAAATGTATTACATGACTTTATAAATTAAATATTATTTGTTTTATAAATAAAAAAAGATCAGTACTTTGGTTTCACTTTTCATGGAATGACCCCAGAGAAAACACGGAGTGCGCTATGGTACACAGTGTCAAGTTTTTTGAGAGTGGAAATGCAGGACGAACCATAGACCTGGCAGGCATAGTCAATTTTGGAACGGATTATAGAACGATAAATTTTAAGGAGAGAACCACGGTCTGCTCCCTAAGATGTGTTCGAAAGCACCTTAATTAAATTAAAGAATTGTTCGCATTTTTTTCGTAATTGTAAAATATGTGGTAAGAAAGTTAGTTTTTTGTCAAAATACATGCCCAAAAAGCGGACGCAGTCAACAACACAAATTTGATAAGAACCAATAAAAATTTCAGGGTCTGGATGCAGATCCCAACGTCTACAGAAATGCACACAAAAGTTTTCCTGAGATATAATAAAACCATTTTTATTTGTCCATTGAATAATATGGTTGATAGCTAACTGAAATTGTCTCTCAATAAAACGCATATCCTGTCCTTTACATAAAATTTTAAAATCGTCAACATAGAGAGTTCCCTGAACACATGGCGGCAACTGGTCAAGGATGCCATTTATCTTGATAGCAAAGAGGGTGACACTCAGAACACTACCCTGAGGTACACCCTCTTCTTGTATATAGAAACTGGAGAGGATCCCGCCAATTCGGACTTGAAAAAGTCGAATGGCGAGGAAGTTCTTAATAAAAATTGGGAGGTTCCCACGAAAGTCCATCTAAAAAGATCGCGAAGGATACCATACCTCCATGTCTTGTCATATGCTTTCAGCATGTCAAAAAACACTGCGACCAGATGGTTCCTCTTTAAAAAAGCAGTCCGTATATGAGATTCTAAGAGAATGAGGTTATTAATAGTGGACCTACCTCGTCGAAATCCGCTTTGAAAAGCTGCAAGGTAATTATTTGATTCTAAAATATGGACCAGACGGCAATTAATCATTTTTTCTAAATGTTTGAAAGGCAACTAGAGAGTGCGATTGGCCTGTAATTATTTGGATCGCTGCAATCCTTTCCTGGTTTAGGAAAAGGGATAATAATGGCTTTACACCAGGCATTGGGAAAAACTTGTTCCATCCAGATTCTATTGCAATAAGCATTCTTGCTATTTAGAGAAAACCTGCAGAGATGTTTCGGCATGGTATAGGTGATGCCATCGTGACCTGGAGCAGATAAATGACTGTTTTGTAAACATTTTAAGAGTTTTGAAATAGTAAAAGGAAGATTGTAATCATAAGAGTGATATGAATTAAAATTGATGTTGGTAGTTTCCATTTGTCTTTTGTATGATAAGAAAGGTTCCGGGTAAGAATCAGAGCTAGAATTACATGCGAGGGTACTTGCTATTGTTTCAGCTATGTTTTTTGGAGATGCTATTATTTGACCATTGTGTTTTAAAATTGCGATGTGGTTTTCAGAATATACAGTGGACGCTCGTTAATTCGAACTCAAAGGTTCTCAGAAATAAGTTCGAATTATCCGAAGTTTGAATTATCCGATGTTAAGTGAAAATATAACTTAAAATGTGTATCACTGAAGAAGAAAAATCTCCTAGTATGTATAACCCGAGAAAATATATTATATTGTATTATGCTATTTAAAATTAAACATAGTACATAAAAAGCAATAAAGACTTACCTTAATCATAAAATGAAGAAGATACGCAGTAGAAAGTAAACTTTAATTAAAAATATGAATTACACTTTTGGGAAAAACTGTAAAATGACTGTTTGGTTTTGTTTATTATGCCTACATTTTTCAGCCAGCTTCTCGATTTGAAGTAAACATTTCAATTCATTTTCAGAGGAAGGTTCCATCTGAATAAATGCTTTCAGAGTTTTTATAGAGTCCATTATGGCTTGATCATTAGGACGCTTAACAGTCTCTGCATTCTCTTCGGAATCCGATAAGATCTCTGCATTTTCATCTTCTCGGATAGTTTTTATTATGTCATCGTCGCTCAGTTTTTCACAAACGTCCACGTCTTCATCTACCCTTACATAATCAGAAAAAGTAATGTTATCACATTTAAATTTTTTGAAATCAGGAAAATTTGTATCAATATCGTCACATTCTTCGATATGATTTTTCTTTTCGGGGTGAATGAATTTAGCATGACGAAAGCTGTGCTTTCCTTTACAGCATCCCATGCGGCATATAGATCATTTATAGCTGTCAGCAGAGTAATATTGTAATTTTCACCACAATCTAAAGAAAAAAGGATTTGTTTTAAGAGTCTTTTACGATAATTTGTTTTAAGATTATGGATGATTCCTTGATCCATTGGTTGTGCTTAGCAGTTGTATTTGGCGGCAAATATTCAACCTGTATGGAACTCAGTTCTGGAAGGTTATTATGGCACCTTGCGTTATCCACAAATAATACAATTTTACGCTTTTGCCTCGAAAACTGCTTATCTATTCCTTTTAACCAGCTACGGAAGATGTCTTGTGTCATCCATGCTTTTGCTTTGGATACATAATCAACTGGCAGTGTTTTAATTCCTTTAAAACACCGTGGATTCTTGGACTTTCCAATCACTAATAATTTAAGCTTTTCGCTCCCATCCATATTAGCACAAACTAAAGCTGTAACCCTCTCTTTACTGTTTTTACCTCCTACGCAAGTTTCCCCTTTAAAATGTAATGTCTTATTTGGCAAGAGTTTATAAAAAAGTGCAGTTTCGTCTGCATTAAAAATATCTTTCGGCAGGTAAGTAGATAAAATCTCTGGCAGTTTCCTACCGAAATTAGTGCATACATCTTCGCTTACATCAGAGCTCTGGCCACATACCGCTTTATAAGAAATATTGTGCCTTGACTAAAACCGAGAAAGCCATCCATCACTGCATTTAAAATCTTCAATACCCATTCGACTCGCCAATTCATCAGCCTTCGCCTGCACTAAGGGTCCATTTATCGGAAAGTTTCGAGATCTTGCATCCTGGAACCATAGCAGTAGAGCCTTCTCTAGATCTTCTTGGGACGCATTTCTCATGCGTTTCCTTCCTCTAGCAAATTTCGATTTTTCCCATGAATCTAAAATTGATTCCTTGTTTTTCAAATAAGTTGACAAGGTATTTTTTTTAATTCCATAGTCAGCTGCTAACTTTGTTTTGTTTTCGCCATTCTCTACCTTCCTTAAAATTTCTATCTTTGTCTCCAAAGTTAGGGCTTTGTACTTTCCACGTGTAGACATCCTGAATTTTTACACGTTCACACCACACACTGAGGAAGAACAACTAGAGCACATTAATTTGGACGCAGCTTCCCTAAAATCTAAAGTAAAGACTAGTTTTTCTGAAATTCTAAGAAAATCAGCAGCAAATAAACGAATGGTAGAGCTTCCCCCCCCCCCTAATTCTTTTTTCCGCGCGCTATGTTTCTACTCACGAGAGTGGGTTCTGTTTGGCGGAGGGCAGGGGGAAGGAAAAGTATGTTGCAATGGTTTTGGTTTAAGTTTCTAACTACTGCGCACGCTTGCCGGTGAGGGAAAAAAGTACGTTGATGTTGTTACGTCACGGCAGGTACTTTTCCTACCACCACCCATTCATAAACGTTTCTGAATGAATGTAAGGAAACAGGTAACGACGGAGAACTTTGTCAGTTAAGCACTGATAAGAAGAGGACAGTAGGACTGACGTTTAGCGGAAATACAATAGTTTAGGAATGCAGGCATACGTGTCTTTACACTGAAAAGAAATACAGATAATTTTGGCACAGAAAATAATAAAAAAGCGTGTATTTTCTCCATTAAACGAGGAAAAAGAAATTTCTTTTGCCAAATTTTTAGTTCGAATTAACCGAAGGGATGAAAAATTAGTTCGAATTAATGAGATATTTTTAACATTGATTCCAATACAAGTTTTGTGGGGCCTTTGGATTAGTTCGAATTAACCGAAAGTTCGAATTAACCGAGTTCGAATTAACGAGCGTCCGCTGTAATCCCACACAATTTTTCACTTTTTCCCAAAGAACTTTACTTGAGGCATTACAGCTTATAGTGGAGATGTAATGCATCTAGGATTCACGTTGGCTTTTGCGGTGCACTCTTCTAGCATCAGTCTTTGCTTTTTTGTACGTAATATAATTAGCATTATTGGTATACCTCCGGAAGAGGCCCCATGCCTTCTGTTGATTTTTTTCCCTTTTGACAATCATCATTCCACCATGGTTTCCTGTGTTTTGGTGTAGAAAGTGATTTAGGAATGCTAATATCTGCAGCATTGATAATACAGTGGGTGATATTATCAAGCGCATCGTCAATATCACCTTCTATCATGTCGCTAGTGATTTTAGCAAGGTATGTGAAAGTTGCCTATTGACTCTCTCATAGACATAGCGATTAAAGCAATTATTAGAATCCCTGTGAGGAGTAGTCTGTGAGATAAAAGTTGGAAAATGGTAACTGCCGTGTAAGTCATTAGAGACCCAGAAGTTCCAATAAGGATAGAGAGATGGAGAGCAGATAGTGGGATCTATGGCATGAAAGGTGCGTGTCGGTTCATGAAAATATGTATGGTCACCATTATTGAGTAGGCATAAGCCATTGTCAGAAATGAATTTCTCTATAATATCTCCACGTTGATTAGTGTCTGAATTACCCCACAGTTGGCTATGAGCATTAAAATCTCCAACAGTGATGAAAGGAGTGGGGAGTTGGAGAAGGTGATCATCCAGTAGTGCTGACTGAATAATTTGGTGGGGTGGTAAATAAATAGTGCAGATTGTTATGAGACGTTTTACATGTGCACGGACTGCAACAGCTTGTAAGTTTGTTTTTAAGTTAATATGAATATGGTGTAAATTGCGGGAGATGAAAAGAGCCACTCCACCAGTGACCCTATCACTACCTGTAAAATCTTTTCTGTATGTAGCATAGGTGCGCAATATTGCTTTGTCAGTGAGTTTCAGATGGGTTTCCCACAGAGCTAAACATAAAGGTTGATGGTCGGATAGAATATTACGGATTTCGTCATGTTTATTGTGATAACCACGGCAGTTCCAAGAGATAATATTAGACATGAATGATTTTTTTTAAAACTTATTTGCGTAATTTTATTCGGAGATAGTCATACTATCTCTATCGATAAATTCTTCATCCGGTTGTGGGTGAAGAGCAACAGCATCATCCTCCTCCATTTATCATTTTGTTTTGATTGAGTTTCATTTTTGGATGTTTTATTCTTTTTCTTTTTGGATGTATTTTCAGATGACATAGTAGCTTTAATCGTTGGTAGGTTAAATTTTTCGGCATCAGATTTACGGCTTCGTTTCACAGATGGTGTTTTAGTTGTATTTTGAGAACCTCTTTTATGGAGTGGAAGTTTAGAAATAACAGATTGTGATGATTTTGAAGAGGCATTTTGTGGTGGTTTAGGCGGAGAAGATTTAGGGGACTTAGGAGGAGGAGATTGTATTGATCTATAAATCTTACCAGAATTATTAGGCAGGTAGTTATCCTTTTGATTAGGTTGGCAATTACGTTTAGTGGGGAGTTCTGTTTGATTTGCAATATATTGATAAGTTTTATGGACAGTTTTAGCCAAGGCAGTAGCGTATGACACACCAACTTTAGGTGTCCTGGATTCAACAATTTTTCTGGCTTCAGGGTACGATATGTTGTCCTTTGTCCGTATGGTCTGTATCTCTTGTTCATTTTTCCATATTTCAGAAGATTTAGCATAAAATGGATGATCTTTTTTGCAATTGACACTACAAGGTGGAGCATTACATTGCGCACTGTCTTGGCCAACTGCACTGCACCGACCACAGGTGGCCTTACCTCAGCATGAGGTTTTTGAGTGCTCGAAGCGTTGACAATTAAAACAACGCAGGGGGTTTGGTATGTAAGGTCTAACGGCACATGATAAATATCCGGCTTTTATATATTTGGGTTATTTGGGTGTGTTAAATGTATGTATAATGTGATTCGATACCACATAAGGGGCACTTGAATGTTTTCTTCTCTTCGTTATGTGACATTTAATGTCTCTTCAAATCATAGTTTCTTGTGAAGGTTTGGGAAGAAGGCTTGTGAAGAAGACCCAGGGTGATTTTTTTTCCACCGGTTTTAGATTCTTATTTTCTCCAGCTCTCGAGTCAAGTGGACCTATTTTTACATTTATATATCAAGTTTACATAAAAATATTGGTTACACTAAAACATTGGAATTCTTTCAATGGTGCTGCAGCAAAATAATAATAATATATCTCGAGACATATCTGGATTATAAAAAAAATTGTCATAAAACGACAGCATTTTTTATGTTCCCTTTTCTTTCCAGTTTTTGTTTTAAAGTCTCTTGTACAGTTCGTTGGGAAACGTCTGTTTGTGTATATTTGCAAATTTGCAACCATAAAATATATAGCATTCTAAAATATTCAAAGATAAACATACCGAAAACTATACAACATACTCAAATGCAAAAAATATTCCCACATACAAAATATTTAAAAATATAAAATGTTCAATAATACACAATATTCAAAAATATAAAATATTCAATAATACAAAATGTTCAAAAATATAAAATATTCAATAATATAAAATGTTCAACAATATAAAATATGCTCTAATACTATCAACACAAATATATTGGCTACAAAAATGCAATTTGGAAAATTTGCATTTCTAAAAATACTGAATTTGCAGACTGAGATAAAAGTAAAATACACTATAATACTATTAACAACTAACACATTAGATTTCTTCTTATTCTACCTTTCTGTTTTGGTAGGAAAATAGCTACTTCTATGATGCAGCCTTAGGGTTATGTCCATGAAAAATAAAACTAATTTGTCTAAAAGGAAAACTAGCCCAAAAAAATTTACAAATATACACTTGCTATAATTTTCACCATGCCCAGGGTCTGTGTGACATGGGTTTTAATACTCTGAGGTGAATATCATCCCAAAAATGTGCCACTTGCACGACCGAAAAAGGAAGGTGGGTAAATCAAGATTCACCGGAAGGGGAAGCGAAGCAGTTTTGCCAGATTCCTCGTTCAACCTGGAAAGAGAATCTGGGAAAACAGTCCGGCTAAAGATGGGTGGCCACGGAGCGGAGGACCCCTTCATATGTCACAAAATCATCATAATAATGTAGTTATAAAAAAAAAAATTCTAACAGTACTTTTAAACTGTCACCATCAAACTACGCCGCTGGGGGGGTTGGGTTACACGCCCAGCTGGGTCCTCGTCCAAATGCTACGAGCAAGGGGGACGAAAGGAAAGAAAAAATAAAAAAAAAAGATAAAAGTGATAGATGGGGTTTATTCATGGTTGAGTTTAAGATTTTGAGAAGGGTGGTAGTATCTTAACTTGGATGAATGGACAATTTCGGAATTTCTCTTAAAATGTGGACTGGGTTTATCAATTTCAAAGGATACATCAGAAAGTTGTTTTAAAATGGTGTTTGGGCCAGAATATGGCGAAGTCAGTTACGAGTATTAGGATAATGAAGTTCTTCATACATCACAATGCCACCAACTTTAAACTTTACAGGAAGGAAACGAGCATCATAACGGACTTTATTCTTTTTATGGTAAGCAATTGTTCTCTCTTTAGCCAATTTTCTAGCTTCCTCCACAGGGGTATAATAACTATTATTTTATAAAGGAGGATCATATGGTAATTTTCCTAACAATAAATAACTAGGGGTGAATTGGGTTACAGAATGAGGAGTATTATTATACTCATGTAAGACTTCATCTAAAAGCTTAGTCCAGGGTATTTTCTTGGATGTGGAATTGACTTTACATTTTAATCTAGTGACAATAGTTTGATTTAGGCGTTCAATTTCCCATTCGTTTCCGGGTGATAGCTGCTCGTCAATCTGTTTTTTACATTGTAAGTACGAAGAAATCTCTTAAACCTGAAAGCTATAAGTGCTCCATTTCTGTCGGTTAAAAGTCTATCTGGTACTTGTAACTGAAATAATTGTTTCAAAATGTTTGTATGAGTTTCGGTAGTTACACATTATGAAGGAAGACCCCACACATAGCGAGTTGTATGGTCAACGACTAAATGCAAATACTTTTTTGTAGAAATGTAATAATTAAATCCGCCAACAGAGTCCACTGCTAAACATTCAAAAGGTATATCTGTTGGGGGCATTAACTGCAATAAGCCAAATCTTTTTTGCCTACATTTTTTGTTTATCTGACACGTGTGACAGTGTTTTACAAAATTTTCAATGTCCCGATTAATGTTAGGCCAATAATACTGGGGAGATATTAAATTTATCATCTTATAAATTGCAGGGTGGCCAAATTGTGTGTGGGTTTTTTCTAACAGGGGTAGACGTAAAGACATAGGGACCACAATTTTATACAAACTTTTCTTTTTAATCACAACATCATCATTTATCTCAGTGTACTTTTTACTATCAACTGTTACATTTTCTTTTTTCTGATTGTCTCTTACTTCATTCAAGTCAATTTACCCCATATTATACATCTCCTTTTCTGAAACAGGCTGTCTAGATAGCATATCAGCTTCAACGTTAGTGGAGCCTTTCTGGTATTTAATTTCATAGTCGAACATACTAAGTTTTAGGGACAAGCGGAAAAAACGTCCTCTTAAATTTTTAACACATTTGAGCCAGGTAAGTGCCGCATGGTCTGTATGTATGACAAATTTTGGACCGTGTAAATAATGATAAAATTTATCTAAAGCATCCACAATCGCAAACATTCTAATTCAGTAATTGCATAATTTTTTTCATAATCGCGAAGATTTCTAGAGTGATATAATAGGATGTAATGTTCCTGTTTCATCAACTTGTTTCACAACACATCCCACTCCATGACTTGATGCATCTACAAATAAATGACAAGATGTTTTGAGATCAAAAAATTTTAATATAGGTTTTTCAATTAAAGCATTTTTTTAACTTTTCGAAAGAATTTTGACAATTTTGGTCCCATAAATAGGGGACATTTTTCTTCAACAAATTGATAGGAGGGTATCGAATGTTAGCATACTTTGGAATAAATTTGTGATAAACATTTATAGATACCAAAAAATGTTGTAATTCCTTTACATTCGTAGGTGGTGTTAATTTCTTAATGGTCTCTATATTAGGGTTGTCAGCTTCATACAACCATTTGAGACTTCATATCCTAGAAAATTAATTTTTGATTTAACCAAATTACACTTTTACAATTTGAGTTTAAGGTTTTCTTGGACACAGATATTAAATAATGTCTCTAAATGACACAAATGTTCCTCTTCATTTTGGGAGAATACAATAACATCATCAAAATAACTACAGGCAAAGTCAATTTTGTATTTATTAAGGATTCTTCTGAGGGTACGGTTAAACCAAACAGGGGCGTTTTTCCATCTGAAGGGTAAACGATTCCCACTCATATAATCTAAAGGTAGTTGCAAATCCCAGCTTCTCCGTATCTCGAGGGTGGATAGGGATGTACCAATATCCACTGGCCAAATCAAGAGTGGAAAAATCTTTAGCATGCGCCAAATTATCCTACAGGGTGTCTATTCTAGGTAAGGGTTCTGCATCTGTTTTTGTAAGGGCATTCAATTTACGAAAGTCAATACATAACCGGGTTTTCTTCCCTTCTTCACGTTTATACACCAAAGTTACCGGTGATGAAAAAGGGGAAATAACTTTCTTTAATGATACCGGCCTGCAATAAATTTTGAATTTGTTCTTTAATCTCCTCTTCTTCCTTAGGGGAAGTGCGATATGCTCTTAAAGAAACGGGGAGGTCTGATGTTAATTGTATTCTCTGGGGTTCAATGTTTACACAGCCTACATCATATTTATCTTTAGCGAAAATACAGACATATTTGGTTAGGGACAGGGTACCTCTCCCATCTTGATAGTATGTTCTAGAGGTCTATAATGAGATAGACGTTGTGGATTTGAGATCTAACTTTAATTGATGTGCGATTAAGCACCATATCAAAGATTTAGAATCATTATAATTTTCAATGTTTAATAAACTCACTGGATTTAATGTCGCAGCTTGGTGCTAGAAGATGATAATCGGCTATTTTAATTTCGATATGTTGAATGTGTTGGAAAATCTAACATGATCCTAAATTTATAAACTCGTCGATTAAATGTTTTATTTTCTCGTAAGCTTGGTAGATATGCTCATTTATTTCATCTGTGGTTAATTCTGTGTACTTGGAACTTCTGAAATAAGTGGAAATGGCTTGTAGTTCACCTTCTGGAGTTTTCCTTTCGACGAGACATTTCGCGAGGATCTGCCATTTGACACCATGATATGTAGCCAGTTTTTCTCTATGATTCGACGAATGTTCACTCCACGTTTTTCCACGAAAACATCTTCGTCATAAAAATGTAGAAGAAAAGACGCTAAGAGCTTCGTTATAAGTCTCCTGCTTTTTCGAAGATGAATTCTTCTGGTTAGTTTTTCTTTTCCTATTTTCATGGAATAGACTGGTGTGCTGCGATTGTATGTGTTGTTTCAAATTAAATTTCGAATTGAATTTTTCATGACAGATATTACAGGGATAATTTAGATTTTCGGTGGCCTCTCAAATGAACTGTTAGATTACCAGCACACGTAAATTCGATACCACATAAGGGGCACTTGAATGTTTTCTTCTTTTCGTTATGTGACATTTAATGTCTCTTCAAATCATAGTTTCTTGTGAAGGTTTGGGAAGAAGGCTTGTGAAGAAGACCCAGGGTGATTTTTTTTCCACCGGTTTTAGATTCTTATTTTCTCCAGCTCTCGAGTCAAGTGGACCTATTTTTACATTTATATATCTAGTTTACATAAAAATATTGGTTACACTAAAACATTGGAATTCTTTCAATGGTGCTGCAGCAAAATAATAATAATATATCTCGAGACATATCTGGATTATAAAAAAAAAATTGTCATAAAACGACAGCATTTTTTATGGCCCCTTTTCTTTCCAGTTTTTGTTTTAAAGTCTCTTGTACAGTTCTTTGGGAGACATCTGTTTGTGTATATTTGCAAATTTGCAACCATAATATATATAGCATTCTAAAATATTCAAAGATAAACATACCGAAAACTATACAACATACTCAAATGCAAAAAATATTCCCACATACAAAATATTTAAAAATATAAAATGTTCAATAATACAAAATGTTCAAAAATATAAAATATTCAATAATATAAAATGTTCAACAATATAAAATATGCTCTAATACTATCAATACAAATATATTGGCTACAAAAAGGCAATTTGGAAAATTTGCATTTCTAAAAATACTGAATTTTCACACTGAGTTTAAGGTTTTCTTGGACACAGATATTAAATAATGTCTCTAAATGACACAAATGTTCCTCTTCATTTTGGGAGAATACAACATCATCATCAAAATAACTACAGGCAAAGTCACTTTTGTATTTATTAAGGATTCTTCTGAGGGTACGGTTTTGAGGGTCGTTATTAGACAGTAGTGCATATTCTCACCATTACTTATGACTAATAAGTTGATTACATCTTCATTTGTTTTTTCAGACACATATAAAACATAAAGTTCCCCTTCTTCAAAGCCGTAAATATTGATTCGCAAATTATTTTGCGATTCTCTTTGTCAGGTTTTATGATATGGGACTGGGTAGGTGATCTCTTTCATATTAACTTCCTTTTGAAAGGGGAGATATTTGCTAACTCGATTTGGATTCTCATTTGCATTAAGTTTCATTCGATGTGCCAGGAGGCACCAGAGATAGCATTTGTTATCTTCGAAATTCTGGATATTTAGAATGGTACTTTTCCCTTTTAACTCTTTGCGTAAACGAATGAAACTACTGCCCTTTAAAGGTGCGTGTCTGGGAATTTGTAGTTCGAAGTAATGGATTTCACGGATCACGCCTCCAGAACCCTTCTGTATAAATTTTTCGGAACTATTCACAATTTTTTTGTGAGCTTATGCGAGATTATCCACGATGAAATCATTCGTATATTCTGTATACGTATCCGACCAAAAATAGGTTGGCAATACTTCTAACTTCACCTTCCGGCGATGTTTTCTCTAGGAGGAGTTTGATCAATAATCGCCACTTGATGGCTTGCTTTTCCTCAACGGCTTCCCCCAAAATCTCCAAAAGTTCCGATCGCATCGAATAAAAAAAAACCGAAATATCAAATTTGAAATCCTCTTCTGGATTTAAGAAAATTGATTCAAACACATCAATAGCTTGAATTTGTTTTCTTGATTTCCTATTTTTTTAGTGATCTGTTTTTTGTGTTTGACGGACACGAGGTTTTCAGGTTGGTTTTCATGAATGGTCCCCATATGTCGATTCAAATGTTGTGTTGTACTAAATTTTTGCTCAAAAAATGACAACTGTACTGTGGTTGATCGTCCGATTTTAAATGTTGTTTCAGATTATCCATGCGACGAAATTCTTTACTGCAGAGATTACAAATATATGTTCGACTAGTCTCTTCATGAATAAGTATGTGACGCTTTAAATCGTTAATCCTCGAAAAGGATTTTTGACAAGTTTTGCACGAATGAACACCGTAAAAAAGAAGAAAATGTCTTCTTAAGTTTTTTAAACCATTAAATATATTTATAAGACAATTTTCCTGCTTAAATGTTACTTTAGAACAGACTAAAATGAGACGAAAAAAAGGTCTAAAGTTTTTAAATTTAGTACAAAATTTTATTAAAAATTCGCGACAATCTAAAAAACAAACAAACAAACAGTAATAATAAATATAATAAATTCATACCTGCATTGAATTTTCTGCAGGTCGTACAACCATCTGATGAGACTTGGAATGTCGCGTCAAGTTGTGTTTAAGCATAAAAAATTTTCCACATTGATTGAATGGAAATACCTAAAAATAAATAAACCCAACATTTTTTAACTATTCATTTTTTTACCCCATTCTATAAAATTAATATTCCAAATGATTAATTTCTACCTCTGTTTTCGCTTCTTGTGTAGAAGATGAAGGACTTTAAACATTTGACTCCATTTGAAGAAAGCCTGTTTCATTTTGGGGAAGGTCCCATTCAGGATTTGAGTCATTCATTTCCTGTATCACATCTTCCTTTATCTAATAATAATTTTTTTTACTTTTTTAATACAAATTCAGTTTTCTAAAAACTATGTGAAATAACATGATTTTTTTCTTCACCTACCAGGATTTTACTTTCTGTAGATTCTGAGATATGTTGGTCTTTTAGATGTCTCTTTAAGTTATCAATTCTTGTAAGTTTTTTTAAGCATATACCACATCGTAGATTCTAAAAAACAAATAATAGAACACTTTTTCACCTAAATATTTTAAAAAGTTTGATATACCTTTTCATTGTAACAAACTTATTTAAAGTTAGTCTTTTATTTTTAAACCAGTTAAAAGAAATTCTTTAAATCCTTACTGTTAAAACATTAGATTAGTATGTTTTAGAATATTCGAAAACACAAAGTTATGTAAATATTACTAGTATAATATTTTTGAAAAAATAAAATGTAAATAATATTTAAGAAGAGAAACATTTAATAATATCAAAATGACGAGAAGGATTAAATCATATTAAAGGCTGGAGTAGCATAGTTGAAATTTATTCCAAACATAGCGAAAAATGTTCATCCCGGGAATCGAACCTGAATACTTGGACAATATCATTTAATAATACTTTTATAAAATATTTTTACTAATAAGCAATGTGTTTCTAAGTATATTTTTTCTAATACTTCTTAAAAAGTAAACAAATTAGGTGCTTAAATAATATTCGTAGAAAATAGAAACGAAATAAAATAAACAAATAATTTTACTGTATTGAGATTCGTTTAAAAATTTTACAAGTATATCAATTATTATTATTATTATTTAAAGAAATTATATTAAATAAAATAATCAAATAATATTTATAAAAAGTAGAAACGAAATAAAATAGTTTTTAGATGATTCACAATCATAAACAGAAATAACAATTCATAATAAAAATTGACTTACCGAATTTCTTTGCATGTTGAATACTTGAAGACACACACATATACAAACACTATTAAAATCATTTTAGAATAATAATCCTAAGTTAAGGGGTCTCAGGACTCTTAAAGCTTTAAAATTTTCGAAATTTAAATTTTTTTAGATGTTAAACTCCTATCTTTTCTGAACATTTTCATATAATTGTTTCCTTGGAATTCCTATTAGAACTGGCTGTTGCATTTATACACGTTCATTAGCTGAAGCGTCGTTTCGGAAACTTTGAAGCCATTTTTCTCCAAATGACGTTTTTGGGCATAACGCGCACGATATCTCAAAAACTTATGAATATTTTTTCATGAAATTTTCAAAACATATGTTTCATGTTAATTCGTGGAAACTGAACCTAAAATTTCCTTTTTATTGTTCAAAACAATATTTTTTAGGTGATTATATTGTTGAAATTGTCTTAATTTTTGCATTAGCTAAATACAACTTTGTATTAAAAATATAAAAAAGCTTTAAATACAAATTTATTTAGGTTCAGGATAATTATTATACTCTGAAGTATAAGTAAGTTCCAAAATTTTCATTCTAGTTGTAATACTTATTTCGTAATCGTGCGCGTAAGCTGTTATGTCGATTTTTCGCTCGTCAAGTGTCTAACAGTTTGGAGCCCCCTGTAAATGCTAATTCTGCATCTTATAATTTTTTAAATACATGAAATGAAAGAACATACTTATATACTATTTTATTCCAATTAAAATTGTGTCTTAAAATCAAATACAATTTAAGATATTAAATGTTAAAAATGGTCTTTTTTTTTTTTTTCATTTTTTCCAACTTTAAGAGTCCTGAGACCCCTTAACGAGATGGTCAATTTATACTAGATCTAGTCAGCACTGATTGCATCACTCTAATTTATCTCAGTCCATATATGGACATAATTTTTGGCACCGCGAAAAGTTGTTAGCCAATAAAAATTCAAGGACACTTCAGTGTGATTACATCACTCGTATTCTGAAAACATCCATATATGGGCATAGTTTTTTGGTAACGTGAAAAACCGTTGAAAAAAAATTAAAGAATCGCCAAAATACCCCTGCTAGCAAACATTTCATTATTCTGATCAGTTCATTATTCTAATTAGTTTTTCCCGTTTTACACCAATACACCAATGTAGTTTTTTTTTAGTCCCTACATAAGTCACAGGGATGCCGCGGACGCGCTATAGCGCGTAAATTACGCGAAAAATCGGAGACGGGACGCAAAAATGTAGCTCTTACGAGTCCTGCGGAACGCGTAATTTCGTCAAAAATCGCGAAAAAAAACAATTTTCGTCAAAAAATCGCGAAAAAAGCGCAAATCTCATCAAAATATCGCTCAAAAACAGCGATTTTCGTAAAAAGGCCGCGAAAAAAAGCGCATTTCGTCAAAGTAACGTGGAAAAAATGTGAATTTAGTCAAAGCACCAAAAAAGATGTGCAAACTAAACTTATAGGTAGAAAACTCATAAAATGTGATTTAATTTTTTTTTATGTGATTATTAAAAATACAGCATGATTTAATTGTACTTTGATAAAGTATTCAGTAGGTGGAGCAGTGAAAAATCACCCCCCCCCCTCCTTCTTACTGCATTGAAATGTCTCCCACCTTCAGAACATTTAGGATTTGATGCTTATCAATGATTTAGATGTAAATTTCCCTTCCAAGGAAAATGTCTGATTCCAACACAGATCTATGCTGACAAATAATTCAATGGGAAGTATAATGAAAGCACCCATTCATTCAACAAAAAGTACACCTTTACTTAACATAAGTATTCTTTTTTTTCAGCAAAAATATAATTTTCAATAAACCGTCTTGCCCCTTTTTAAAAGAACACTTGGTAGTGGAACTTGATATCTTCTACTCTCAAATAAACATTATTTTACAATTAAAATTGTATCTTGCATTTGTACTTTTAAAAAAGTAAAGAAAATTTCTCTTAATATTTTTTAAAAATATCTTATTTGATTGCAAATAATACTGGTTTTAATTCATTATTTAATTATTATTAAAACAATAACTAATGCATTTCATTTCCAAATAAATAAGTTTCATTTATTCCTTTAAAATATAAATTATTATCGATGGGGACCCGCTTTTGTAAAAAAGGGACCCAGATTTTTGGAAATCCTGGGTCCCGGGGACCCAGGTTTTTTCAAGTACAGTGGCTTCACTGAGTCATCATGCTTATGTTTATCTCATTCGAATATGACAGAGTGCTTCAATGTTAAGCAGAATGAATTCCTTACGAATTCTGGAGCATCGGGATGGTAGACGTAGCCAGGGATCGTGGGGAAAGATGAAAAAAGGCCCCAGAGCCATACATTTTATTAAATAGAAATTAGTTATATCAAAATAGAAATGATAGGAATCGTAAAAAATAATAAAATAGAAGTTGTCGCATAAAAATAACGAAATTTGAAAAGAAAACGGCAAGGATTTGACGGCTAACTTCGTCAGCCAATGAGGAAGCGAAGGGTATAGAATCAAAACTGCCTAAAAAGATCAATAAAGAAAAAGGATAGTAACACCAGAGAACTGGATGTCTGAGAAAACTGTAAGTGCGCTCCGCCAATCAGAAAGTTCCGTGCATTCTACGTCAGAAACAGGTGATGAGCGGGTCGGGATGGGACAATCTCAGTCGGATTTGACGGCAAACTTCAGCAGCCAATGAGGAAGCGAAGTGCATCGAATCAAAGTCTTTCGTTCAACAAGAGATATAGGTGGTGACTGGTGGCTGGGGGGATACTTAAAAATCAGAAGATACATGAAAACAAGATAAATTTTGATAGAAAGTGGATATTTACCGGTACCAAATGATAGGCAGGAACGATGTCGAGGAAATAAATTGAAAAATAAGAGAATAGAGTTTAAAAAATAAGGGAAAATTAAAAACATGTTAGAATTTAGATACGTTTAAAGTGGTTCTTGCGTCCTTCTTTTGGAAGGTGGGGCAAAACCGTCATCTCGACTAAGGATGACAAGAGGTCTTTTTTTACCAACAGAACTGTTAATACTGTAAGTTTTTATTGACCGCAACGCTTCGTTGGGTATAAGAATACGATCTCTGTGGAAATTGTGTGCGAGTTTTTTAATAACTTGTGAAATAGGTCGAATATTGAGATCCTTGTGAATGACATCGTTCCGGACGAACGAGGTTACATTTACAGCCTGTCTTAAAATAGTATTCTGCAGAATTTGAAGTTTTTGCATCTTAGTTTCACAAACAGATCCCCAAACAACTGACCCGTAAGTCATGGTGGATCTGATAAAGGATTTATAAAGCAATAACTTGTTGGAGAGTGACAGACAGCTATATCTAGCTAATAAAGATTTGAGGGAGGACTTGGCAGCTGTAGTTTTAGAACGTACATCGTGAATCTGCCTTGTCCAGAGTAATTTAGAATCCAGGTAAATTCCTGGATATTTATAATCGTTTACCCAGGCTATATCTTCATTAAGAGAACGGGGTGATAGATTTTTAGAGAAAATCATGGCAGCACTTTTTGCAGCATTTACTTTAATACGCCATTTCCTGGAGCCAGATAGAAACATAGATTAACATCCAAGATCGGACATTCCCATAGAGCGTAATGGTAATGCGATTGCGATCGTAGCGCCCTTAGTGACTGTGGGGAAGAAACTCCCCATTCTTGTAGTATGCTTATTATTGAGTATCTACCTTATTGTGATCTTTCTTTTTTTAATGTTGATGTTTACGTTTTCGATAGAATCTTACACCGACACATGAACATAGAATAGACATTCTATTTTATATATCTAATATCTATTCTATGTTCATGCACGGATATATGTTCTTTACATTATTAGTGAATGGTTTTAAGTGCAACGAATACTAGGTAAAAATTTCGTCTTGAATGCTATATATCAAAAGCAATTGTGTAATATAAAAATATACGAAATGTTGAACTCTACAAGTCTCAGAAAATTTCATAATTATTCCCCTTTGGCAGGAAAATTTTTATAGCCCGTGTTTTATACATTTATGAAGTGTCTGACGTATTAAACAATCGTTACAATAATCTTTTAAAATTTATGCATTTTCTCTTCCTTACAGATAAAATAAAAATATTGCTTTTAATGTAAATAACGTACAATCAATTCAATAATGTTTATAATAGTAACATATAAGGTATAATAATATTACAGATAGGGAAAAATTCCTTTCGACAAATTTTTTGAATTGTATAAATCTAAAAGTTAAAAATAAATAGAGGTTCTGACATTACACTCAATAAAATTTTATTCGATATGAATAAATTGACACAATAACCTGAATTTGATTTTTTACAATTTAATCTTATGAACTTACATATTTGCATTCTTAACAGAATTTTCTGGCGGCTTTCTTTTATATTATTAGTCTAATTATCATTTTTTAAGTTAAAAATGAATAATACAAGTACGGTAAAAAAAAAAAAGAAAGAAGCAGCTAAATAAATAAAGCAAGCATGAGGTTCCATGGTTAAGGACGTAACAAACAGAGACTTTAAAGCTTCAGAAATAATGTAAAAAAAAATACTTATTACATGGATTATTTTATATTTAAGGTCGGCCCTAGAATTGTAAATAGAATATTAAATTTTGAAATCTGAAAAATGTTCCCATAATTTTCGAAAAAATAAAATGTAGGTGTTACGGACGTAATTCACAAAACAGTCAAAATTGCATAGTTGCAGTTATTTTCATAATTCTGTGAATTTTAAGGAAGAACATTTAACTTTTTCTTCAATAATTCATTATTAGGGTATTAGCTGTTGGAAACTGCAATTCTGAAAACATTAAAATAATTATTAATTAATGTATGGGATAATTAAATTGTTACAGACGTAACAATTCAATGTATGAAAATTTATTTATGAATTTAATTCATTTGTAATATATTCCCTAATTTCTTTTATAAATTTTAAAAATAGAATATTCAAATACAAAAACTAGCCTAATTACAACTTCTACAAATAATTTTTGAAATGACAATAACTTGTTAAACTTTACCATAATTTAAGCGAAATGTTCTCAATCTCATCACTCTCATCTTTATAGTGCTAATACTTTTATTTAATTTACTTTTTATACTTAAACTGCATGTTTTCAGAAAATTCACGCTCTAAGCTATAAAAAAATGTATTACATGACTTTATAAATTAAATATTATTTGTTTTATAAATAAAAAAAGATCAGTACTTTGGTTTCACTTTTCATGGAATGACCCCAGAGAAAACACGGAGTGCGCTATGGTACACAGTGTCAAGTTTTTTGAGAGTGGAAATGCAGGACGAACCATAGACCTGGCAGGCATAGTCAATTTTGGAACGGATTATAGAACGATAAATTTTAAGGAGAGAACCACGGTCTGCTCCCTAAGATGTGTTCGAAAGCACCTTAATTAAATTAAAGGATTGTTCGCATTTTTTTCGTAATTGTAAAATATGTGGTAAGAAAGTTAGTTTTTTGTCAAAATACATGCCCAAAAAGCGGACGCAGTCAACAACACAAATTTGATAAGAACCAATAAAAATTTCAGGGTCTGGATGCAGATCCCAACGTCTACAGAAATGCACACAAAAGTTTTCCTGAGATATAATAAAACCATTTTTATTTGTCCATTGAATAATATGGTTGATAGCTAACTGAAATTGTCTCTCAATAAAACGCATATCCTGTCCTTTACATAAAATTTTAAAATCGTCAACATAGAGAGTTCCCTGAACACATGGCGGCAACTGGTCAAGGATGCCATTTATCTTGATAGCAAAGAGGGTGACACTCAGAACACTACCCTGAGGTACACCCTCTTCTTGTATATAGAAACTGGAGAGGATCCCGCCAATTCGGACTTGAAAAAGTCGAATGGCGAGGAAGTTCTTAATAAAAATCGGGAGGTTCCCACGGAAGTCCATCTAAAAAGATCGCGAAGGATACCATACCTCCATGTCTTGTCATATGCTTTCAGCATGTCAAAAAACACTGCGACCAGATGGTTCCTCTTTAAAAAAGCAGTCCGTATATGAGATTCTAAGAGAATGAGGTTATTAATAGTGGACCTACCTCGTCGAAATCCGCTTTGAAAAGCTGCAAGGTAATTATTTGATTCTAAAATATGGACCAGACGGCAATTAATCATTTTTTCTAAATGTTTGAAAGGCAACTAGAGAGTGCGATTGGCCTGTAATTATTTGGATCGCTGCAATCCTTTCCTGGTTTAGGAAAAGGGATAATAATGGCTTTACACCAGGCATTGGGAAAAACTTGTTCCATCCAGATTCTATTGCAATAAGCATTCTTGCTATTTAGAGAAAACCTGCAGAGATGTTTCGGCATGGTATAGGTGATGCCATCGTGACCTGGAGCAGATAAATGACTGTTTTGTAAACATTTTAAGAGTTTTGAAATAGTAAAAGGAAGATTGTAATCATAAGAGTGATATGAATTAAAATTGATGTTGGTAGTTTCCATTTGTCTTTTGTATGATAAGAAAGGTTCCGGGTAAGAATCAGAGCTAGAATTACATGCGAGGGTACTTGCTATTATTTCAGCTATGTTTTTTGGAGATGCTATTATTTGACCATTGTGTTTTAAAATTGCGATGTGGTTTTCAGAATATAATCCCATACAATTTTTCACTTTTTCCCAAAGAACATTACTTGAGGCATTACAGCTTATAGTGGAGATGTATTGCATCTAGGATTCACGTTGGCTTTTGCGGTACACTCTTCTAGCATCAGCCTTTGCTTTTTTGTACGTAATACAATTAGCATTATTGGTATACCTCCAGAAGATGCCCCATGCCTTCTGTTGATTTTTTTCCCTTTTGACAATCATCATTCCACCATGGTTTCCTGTGTTTTGGTGTAGAAAGTGATTTAGGAATGCTAATATCTGCAGCATTGATAATACAGTGGGTGATATTATCAAGCGCATCGTCAATATCACCTTCTATCACGTCGCTAGTGATTTTAGCAAGGTATGTGAAAGTTGGCTAATTGGCTCTCTCATAGACATAGCGATTAAAGCAATTATTAGAATCCCTGTGAGGAGTAGTCTCTGAGATAAAAGTTGGAAAATGGTAACTGCCGTGTAAGTCATTAGAGACCCAGAATTTCTAATAAGGATAGAGAGATGGAGAGCAGATAGTGGGATCTATGGCATGAAAGGTGCGTGTCGGTTCATGAAAATATGTATGGTCACCATTATTGAGTAGGCATAAGCCATTGTCAGAAATTAATTTCTCTATAATATTTCCACGTTGATTAGTGTCTGAATTACCCCACAGTTGGCTATGAGCATTAATATCTCCAACAGTGATGAAAGGAGTGGGGAGTTGGAGAAGGTGATCATCCAGTAGTGATGACTGAATAATTTGGTGGGGTGGTAAATAAATAGTGCATATTGTTATGAGACGTTTTACATGTGCACGGACTGCAACAGCTTGTAAGTTTGTTTTTAAGTTAATATGAATATGGTGTAAATTGCGGGAGATGAAAAGAGCCACTCCACCAGTGACCCTATCACTACCTGTAAAATCTTTTCTGTATGTAGCATAGGTGCGCAATATTGCTTTGTCAGTGGGTTTTAGATGGGTTTCCCACAGAGCTAAACATAAAGGTTGATGGTCGGATAGAATATTACGGATTTCGTCATGTTTATTGTGATAACCACGGCAGTTCCAAGAGATAATATTAGACATGAATGATTTTTTTTAAAAACTTATTTGCGTAATTTTATTCGGAGATAGTCATACTATCTCTATCGATAAATTCTTCATCCGGTTGTGGGTGAAGAGCAACAGCATCATTCTCCTCCATTTATCATTTTGTTTTGATTGAGTTTCATTTTTGGATGTTTTATTCTTTTTCTTTTTGGATGTATTTTCAGATGACATAGTAGCTTTAATCGTTGGTAGGTTAAATTTTTCGGCATCAGATTTACGGCTTGGTTTCACATAGGTGTTTTAGTTGTATTTTGAGAACCTCTTTTATGGAATGGAAGTTTAGAAATAACAGATTGTGATGATTTTGAAGAGGCATTTTGTGGTGGTTTAGGCGGAGTAGATTTAGGTGACTTAGGACGAGGAGATTGTGTTGATCTATAAATCTTACCAGAACTATTAGGCAGGTAGTTATCCTTTTGATTAGGTTGGCAATTACGTTTAGTGGGGAGTTCTGTTTGATTTGCAATATATATTGATAAGTTTTATGGACAGTTTTAGCCAAGGCAGTAGCGTATGACACACCAACTTTGGGTGTCCTGGATTCAACAATTTTTCTGGCTTCAGGGTACGACATGTTATCCTTTGTGCTTATGGTCTGTATCTCTTTTTCTTTTTTCCATATTTCAGAAGATTTAGCATAAAATGGATGATCTTTTTTGCAATTGACACTACAAGGTGGAGTATTACATTGCGCACTGTCGTGGCCAACTGCACTGCACTGCACCGACCACAGGTGGCCTTACCTCAGCATGAGGTTTTTGAGTGCCCGAAGCGTTGGCAATTAAAACAACGCAGTGGGTTTGGTATGTAAGGTCTAACGGCACATGATAAATATCCGGCTTTTATATATTTGGGTGTGTTAAATGTAAGTATAATGTATTTGGTAGGTATTTGTATTTGAGTAGATGTTTGTTCATCCCGACGGTGAATTTGTATTCTTCTTGCTCCAACGACGTTTTGGTCTAAAGTTTTCTGCTTGTTGGTTATTGCCTACTTCGATTAAAAGTTCACCTGTCCGGAGTTTTTTATTGTTTTTGGTTCACCAACCAATCCAAGGATAGATTTATTTATCAAAAAGGGTGATGTTTTGTCAAAGCTTCCATCTGCGTTTCACTACAAAAAATCTTTCTTCAGCTTTACTTCTATTAGAGTTGGCATTTTTACATTCTTCATTGGAAGTAAAATCGTCACATATCTCATTCCTTGATTGCTTTTTACCTCGATTAGCACTGACCTCGGAGCCAGAGCTCATTGCATCGTTTCTTTCTTTATTGGATTGTGGGGCCTCCACATCACATGGGTTATTTTCTAATATTGCAGCCATATTGAGAGAAAGCATTTTAAAAACGCCAGGCATCGGGCCTCGTCACCGACCCTTCTTCTTTAAACTTTCGACCCCTACTTTAGGCGCAGGTCTCAAAAGGGTGAAAACTATTCCCAACAAATTTCGTTTTTCTAACATTGGATTAAACTCGATAGCATTTCCTAATCTCTAGTTCTTTCACTTTGGAATCAGGAAGCCAGTAGGTAAGCCTTTACAGCTCTGTCCAACCTACAGCCCCTTTCGCCGAAAGGTACCAGTGTCCTGGTGTTGGTCCTAACAGCCACCATACAAGTATAGCGTCCTGCGATCACGGAACCGAATTTCGGAAATGCCCATCACTCTGGGGCTCGAGATCAGCCTAAAGAGGTAGAAACGAGTTGATGGGATTAAAAAACCCCAACACCTCGAGTGTCTCACATGAAAATAAAAAAATCCAGTATTGTAAAAAAGAAAAGTAATATGGGTGAGAAATTAGAAAAAAGGTATATTTTTTGTCTTTTTTTCAACATTTTAACTTTTTTTTAAAACAAAAGAACAAGAACAATGGTAGTAGAACAAAGAACAATTTGAATAAAATGATTAATAATAAAATCAAACATGAAGAAGAAAAAAGAGGGAAAACAAACTGAAAAAAGAAGATTGAAAAGTGTGAAACAAGGAAAAAAGGATAGACAATCAAAAAGAGAAGAAGACAGGAAAGGAGAAAGATAACTCGGGAATCCGGGGTCGCGAAACCCGTAAATTTCTAAAGGTTGTCCCCTGGGGTAGGTTGCCATTAGGAGGTCTTTGTACATGGAATAACCCATAATTGGCAATTTTAATACAGTTAGCCTGGGAAAAATGTGTCTCGGAGACTAAAGCGATGTCAAAGTCATTGTTGTATATGAAATCCACAAATTCTTTAGCTTTATTTCTAAGGCCGTTGGCATTCCATAAGCCAACAGATAAAAACTTCAAAACATTTGATGAGGTGAATGTGCCAGAAAGGAGGGGATCGAAGGAGAAAAAGGGACAGACAGTAAATGCTAGTCAGAAAGACTGGGCAAGTTACTATATAAAATAAAGATTCTGTCCATTTCCGTAGGTGCTTTACGGAGGTCAGGAAGCGATTTTTTGAAAGTTGCAAGTATAACATGCTTACCGAAAGTTTTCTCAAATTTGAGAAGTTGATTTAGAAAATCGGCGTCCGAAACTGCACCGCTTTAGGGGGCCGATGTAATTTGGTTACCCATTTTAGGGGTAATAGCATTGGGTTTAGCAACCACGCCAGCCGCAGTGCTCGCAAAGGAGACTGCTGGATCCACTTTCTTTGGGGGAAAGGATGACGCGCTTTTTCGCAAATTTTTTACAGTCGAAAGAGAATTTTTTGAAAAACTATTTGACTGATTTCCTGGGAACTTAGGACAGAGCCGATAGTTAGCAGAGTGATTACCCAAACAGTGGCAACACTTGCAGGGGTCGTCGTATGGAATGCTGCATGCGGCAGATTTTTGCGGTCCTGCACATTTCACGCACAAAGATGGGAGGGGGCCGAGTGATAGAACCCCTGGAATTTGTGACACTGTATCGGGCATTTACGTCCCCGATACTTCTCAAATTGTACCCCAAGCCCCATGATTTCAGTAATTTGGAAAAGGGCAGAGGAAGAGGAACACGGTTTTTTGTGTTGCCCCTGTACATCTGCGTTAATGATATATTTTTAAATTCGGTCACTTCAAGTGCCAAGTAATGAGGTTAATGTCAACGTTAGCTGGAAGACCTCTTAAGATAAATTTTAGATTTTTCTCTTTTTCTAAGAGAAAACTACGGTAGTGTATCCCGTCCCCCTGTAGGATTTGCTGTACCATACGGTATTCAGCTTCTGTGTCAACTGACACTCTTATATAATTTTTGTTCATGATAGAACGAACAGCAGGACCTTTTTGCCTGAGGAGAATAAGATTTGACCAATGTTTTATTGGTTCAATGAAGAAGGGAGGAATTCTCTCCTTTTATTGGTTGATTTTGGGAGCTTCCGCTCGAATTTGGGTTCTTTTTAGAAGAATCATCTTGCCAAACCTCGGCAGCGGTGTCATCGTCAAGACGACGCTTGCTCGTGGCTGGTTGAAAGGTAGGTGTTTCTACCATATCTACATTTGAGCTCTGCTCCTCAGGGGGGAGGGGAGTCAACTGGAAAATCCGTAAATAAGGAGAGGCCACTTACTCGTAGGCTTGCTACCTCATCTGAGATCCCTTGAAGCTTGTCCAGGATGTTGGCTTTCTTGAGCCCCATAGCAGTTATGTATGCTGAGTCGTCGAGTTTTTTTTAGCTTAGAATGCGTTTCTCCACGATTTCCAGTTCGAGGCCAGCATATTTCTGAGCGGTCCTGTAATACTCCAGGAGTAGGTTTTTGCTCTTATTTTCGAGACTTGCAAAAACGACATCTTTTTTTTTATTATTGCTTCACGAATTTGTTTGACTTCAGTAAAAAGTTCCTCTGGAACATCATAGTTGATAACAGCCATGGTGAAAAGGAACGAAATCAATTGATAAATGCGTCACGTCAGTATTCGTACGAACTGCTGACAAAAAGCATCATTAACCTAGAGCGAGATCACACACGTCTACTACGTTCTGTGTCCAAGACAGCTCTCCGCGAAATATGCTCTTACACGCGTCAGATCGTAAATCAGGCGAAATATCGTTTTGGTGGTACAAGGTGCACGGACGGGCTGAACGGAGAAAACGAAGAGCTTTCCCGTTTTGGGTGATATCCACATGTATAACCAAGTGTTGTTTAAAACAGCAAGATAAAAATATATTTGTCTTAATCATACCCCTTCTTAAGATTGTTTGATACTTTCTCACACATGCAACGGAAGTGATTGTATTCTTCCTGTGATAACATTTTTCGTACTGTGTTTATTCGTTAATCAGTATATTGCACTCCTGCTTAAAACGGAATAATATGTTTGTTAAACAAATTGCTGATTCTAGAAGTTCGAATGATAAGTGTCTCTGGGAAAACTTTTGACTATCCTAAATAATTAGATAAAATAAACTAGATATTCACCTCTAGTTTAAACGGATGCCAATGACTTGTGAAATTATCAGCTACTGATACAAGAATTTTACTATGTTAAATTTCTAAAGATATTTTTATCAATTCAGCTGAAAAATAAAAAATTGATGAAATAATTGTTTTCTACAGTTTTCCTCTTGAAATAATAAGAAATTGCTTTTTTTCCCTTTAGATAAAATAGAATTCTAATTAAATGGAAATAAAAACACACAAATTAAAATAACAAAGAATTTATTCATTACTAAAATATGTACACAACAATTTAGTGAAACAGTTTCTCGAATAAATCATTATAGAAATCAATATTTAATTTTTCAAAAAAAGTATTTCGTGTAATAACAAGAACATAAAAGAGTCACATTTTTCGCTAGCTGAAATGTGTTTATATTCAATAATGCAGATGGTTTCAAAAGTTTAAATTTCTTTTTCATTGGTGTATTAATGCATTCATGTCGGAAGGCCGAGCTTTTTTCGTGACGGCATCCTTCGCACTTAAAAATTTTATTCACAGAAGATTCAACTGCTTTTTTAAAACAAGTTAACAAATTATCTTTCGCTGAATCCTGATTTAAATGTGAGCTACATACAGGGGGTTTATTCATTATCACACTTGGAATAACACGGGTTAATATTATTTCGACTAATGAATAATTAATTTGTGGGATTAATTCAATTAATCTCAAAATTTGATCTACTGGCATTTTAATACCGGAATTTTTTAAGTAGAATCATGATTTCTCGAGATATAATCAGAATCGATAAAGCAAACTAGAATTTGATTATTTTCAACAAAAGACTCGTCATTTGAATAAAAATTGAAATGTTGAATTTTTTCGCTAAATTTTTGCAACGTAGGTAAATTTAAAACGACCCCTTCTTTTGAAGGATATTTTTGTAGCATGTTCGATTCCTTAAAATTTCTAATGTGGAGTCTCATGTAAATCTCATTTTTCCAATCTAACTTGAAAAAATATTAACCAGTTTAAATCGAATTCCATTACTAAAGGATCGCATGCAGAAAAACCTTGGAAATGTCTATAAAACCAATCATTTTCGGGAATAACTAAATTAGATTTAACATTTGTGTTGGATTGATCAGGTGAAACAGAAAAATGATCTAAATTCATTTTTTGTTTTTTCAAATGGCTAGATTTAGGGATAATATGACGAAATGTTAAACTAATTATCATCTGTGTAATGGTTGGGTCGGGGGGAATTCCATGCGTAAATAATTGATTTTTGGTGCATGCATTGAATAGAAGGAACCATGATTCAAATTTATGCAAGTCATCGGTGCGAGTGCGTTTTAAAATTCAATTTTTCGTTTAGCCCCGAAGCTTAACATCGAAATTGGGAAAGTGCTATCTAATTCACACTCATCGTCTTTGTGTTGCGAAATGTAACTGCCACCATCACGGTATAAGTTTAATAAAACATAATTATACGTACACCCGCGTTGCTTTTCCACAAGATTTCGAAGCTCAAGGATTAGTGGAGTCTAGTGGGTAATCCTTGTGAAGTGAGTGCAGATTGTAAGGATAGATGAGATAGACCTCAAATATGAAGACTTCAGACGCGTCATCTTTTAACTGCATAATTGATTGTGCATTAAACTGCGTAGCATCCACCCATTCAAACCCTCCGTAGGGTAAAAATTGCCACACAGCCCATCCATAAAGATTATTAGCATCCCAGTACATAATGTAGCTGGGTGCCTCATTCTTATTATATTCAGGTGTATTAGGAATGCTGGATGTCGCCATCCTATCTGAATTTTGTGATACACCCCTTCTTATTCAGTCTTAAATAAAATGTTGCATGTTAATATCTGTTATGAGTTCAAATTTAATTTCCGTCATTTTCAGACATGCTTGCCATGAGATTCCTGGTGTAGTATAGGCGTGGCATGGGTCAATCGCATAATATTTCATACCGAGTTCGCGAAAATTCTGAAATACATCGGCAATAAGTAAAACATTAGTCTGCACGTAAAGGTCGTGATATTGCCCTAATAATTTGAGACTGAATTTATTCCACACGATCAAAGCATGCTGATAATCTTCATCTTGTATACCTTCGTTTGTGAGGGTGTTAAAAAATGCCTCGGATGGTGGGAGCTGTTCTTCAACAAATTTTTCAAAGGAGGTGAAATAATTGTAAGGGTATACCCCCTTCCTACGCAATAAATTATTTTCTTCTTCGTCTGGGAAATGATGTTTTAACAATAAAAATTTAGATGAATCTAAATTGTCCACAAGTTTTTCCAACGAAAAGGGTAAAAACTGGTACGAATCTAAAAACACTAATTACGCAGTCGAACCTGATTTATACATCTTGAAAGAGAATTATTTTCCGAAGGTGTTTGCTATCAACCTCAGTGATATAATCTTTAAATTTACCCATTTCCGTCATATGGCCGTCATAATTTTTTAGATTATGGAATATTACGCAATTTTTTTTCGATTCTTTAAAATTTAAATTGCATCCTACATGAACTGCACTCCTGTACGCACCACTTATATGTGAATGATCACGAATTCTACTTTGATCGAGTGGTTTTTTACAAATCGATAAAACTGCTTCTTTAAATGCTTTTTCTTCTGCGGGAGAAAGTTTCATCGGTTTAATTTTTGAAAGTATGCTTTCAATTTCATCTTTTTCTTTTATCAAATTGGTGATGAAACTTGCGATTGCATTTGTTCCACGATAAGTTTTTATTTTTTTTCCACACCGGCCGTTAGGACCAACAACAACATATGCGTTATCCACACGGTAAATGTCGGGTTGTTTTTTTGGTAAATGGTGTATTTTTATCAAAAGTGGATGTTGAACTGTCAACTGGTTCGAGAATGCTCTCAAAGTCAGCAAAAATTGTGTAGGCGAGTGGATGCTGCATGTGAATACCTGTAAACTGTAATATGTTGTCGTTTGGATTAGGCATTTTTATAGTTTGTGCAGCCCGTTTTTTACAGTGCGGTGTGTGTTCATCCAACAAATCTTCTCGAATGAAACCATGAAAACACCTATAACAGTAACATGTAGCACATTTATGTTTTGTTCGATGACCCAAAAATCGAGAAAAATCATTAATAAATCAATAGCGTTGTGTATCTTCATTTGCGATTAACAACAGGTTGATAACCTCTCGATCAATTCTGTCAGAAATATAAATTAACGTGATTTCCCGCTCTTCGAAACCAAATACGTTAATCCGCAAATTATTTTGAGTTTCTATTTTAGATATTTTTTGATATGGTACTGGGTACTTTATTCCTTTCATATTTAGCTCATTTTCATGGGGGGTGTAATGTGATACACGTTCTGGCTTATTTGTTCTATCTAAGTTGAGTTTATGTGCCAAAAGGCACCAAAGTAAACATTTTTCATCGTCGAAATTTCTGATGTTTAAAATTACTTTTTTGTCGTGAAGCTTTTTAGGTAATTCGATGAAACTACTACCTCTAAGTGGGTTATATGTCGCTATTTTTAATTCTAAATACGAAATCTCACGTAATTCCCACCCGGATCCGCGTTCTAGATACTTTTCGATTTAATTATTTTTGAGAACCCTTCATGGACTTGTTCTGCAATGTTATCACTTGTTAATTGAATACAATGTGTCTTTACGGAAAAACGCACTGTTAATTTCAGTTTCCATCTCTGGCGAAAGTCTTTCCATTATTACTTTTACAATCATGTGCCATTTAACGCTGTTTTTTTCTTCTTGATTCTCTTCGATGTTTTGACAAATATCGTTAAAATTTACGTCGAAAAATTGATGTAAATCAAAACTATCTTGTTTTTCAGGATTGAAGAAAATAGTTTTAAATGTATTTAATGCCTCGACTTGAAATCTTGCTTTTGATGGAGTCGTGTTGGATTTTCTTTTTTTAACTGAAATTAATTTTTTCGTTGTATGAAGTGTTTTTCTGTGAAGTTGTAGATGACATTTTTTGGAAACTGATGCATACAGTCTTTACATCGATATTTTCCCTCATCTTTATTTTTTTTCGTTCCTTCATGAATTTTTCTATGCTCCATCAAATAGCGTTTTTGACTGAATACTTTGAAACACGATTCAAATTTATAATTTTCGCTCACACCATGAGCTTTTATATGCGCCTTTAAATTATCGATTCTTTGAAATTTTTTTCTCGCAAATTACACAACTAAATGTGTCATGAATTATATGTCTTCAAATGGCGTGTTAAATTATGTTTCAATGTAAAAGATGTTTGGCATGATGTACATTTTTGGAGAGCCTAAAATTAGAAAAAAGGATTTTTTTTAATATTATGTTGTGCAATAGAAAATTAAAATTCAGTTTGTGTAAAAACTTTATCCGCAAAGTAAACATTTCTGTTTGCATTAATTTTTTTCCATATACAAAATTCGTACAAAAATTGAAATTAATTTCCCCCCCCCTCTTAATCAAAAAATTTAATAAAACTTTTCTACTAATGTTAATAATTAAGAATTCACTAAATTTTTTTCCCATAAAACATAGAATAAAAAAATAACATACCTTTTCTGATGGTGTCTTAACCAGGTCGTTGACTTGCTGTGAGGAGGGGGACACCTGATGTGTTTCCATCTCTTCGCTATTTAGATTGGTATCATACTCAATCACGGATGCAGTGTCTTTCATCGGAGAGTCCCATAGAGGAGACGGATTACTCCAATCAATATCATCATACTGAAAAAAAGCATTGAGTCCGGATACTCGTTTCATCAATATTTCAATGTGTTTTATTGTATCAGCGCTCGAGTGAAAAAATTATTTTTAAAGTTAAGTAAATTCATCAATTTTTTTCTTTAAAGTGATTAATTTCTTAACTTATCTTAACTTAACTATTAAAAATGTTTATTTTTTAATAGTAAAAATTCTAAAGCTGAATCCTTATCTTTAGTATCTGTATAAATTTAACCGTAATCATAACTGTAAAGTAAGCACACATAAAAAAAATTTCTTTCAACCTCTGTACAGTGGCGGGATTACCCAGGACACTGGGGTAATGACGCCACTCTATAATGACCTAGTAAATACATAAATGGATACTAGAAAGCACATAACTTACTAAAAATGTTTGGAAAGCAATAATTTATTAAAATAATGAATAATTACAATGTTCCTTAAGCTAGGTTTATTAATGTGCTAAGCTTACAAATTAACTCAAATTGGAAAAGTCACCCTTTGCCATGGTGGCGGCATTACCCCAGGAGGACAATACAGTGAAAAACCCCCAGCAAAGCCGAAAGAAGGACCGAACTTGTTCAACAAATTGCATCAAAATATCGGCGAATGCATGTAGATTACGGGTAATATTATCTTAAGTACCTAATGTTTCAATAAAAGATGTTTACTTCTACTCATTTGAAGCTCCAAAATAAGAAGCAACTAAATGAAAACTAAATTTTTCACTAGAACAAGCGAACGACGTACAACAAAACCATTCTCACTCTAGGCACTGTTTCTATTGTTGGCCGCTACAGTACAGGCGCAGTCACTATCTCAAACTGCCGTTAGTTTCTAAACTAGACGGGGTGGCGGCATAACCTCGAGTGGCGCTATTCCCCCGGTTTCCCCTATCTGATTTAAAGATAATATTCATTATTTATTAACTACTAAATAAATATTTTCTATGTTATCAAAGAATATTTTAATAAAAGACAGCATTCATTATTTATTAACTACTAAATTAATATTTTACTAAAAATACAACGAAGAATATTGATTAGTAAATTAGTCAGTTTAATAATATTTTCTACATTATCAGTGATTATTTTAATAAAAACCAAAAATCTGATTTAAAGATAACATTCATTATTTATTAATTACTAACAGTGCAATACATTGACACTACCAAAACTTCCTGCATGAATTGGATTCTGATAAATCTCCTTCATTGCATCATACAAATTTAATCAGACAGAAAAGGATAAATTTCCAGTGTCATTTAATTTAAAAATAAAATCGATTGCAAGCTTTTCACTTACGGTAAAACACATAAATTAGCGAAAAAAAAAAATACAAATTGTCACGTACAAGCAAACAACACTAATCACTTCTTTTCACGAAGTCATTTTGAAAAATGGTGCAACTGCAACATGTCATCTCTTCTTAAATACTAATAAAAGAATCATAGCTTATTGGCTTGATCGGTTAAATCCATGACAAATCATCAAGCCAAGAAACTATTTTGCAAACGCGGGTTCAAATCACACACACAATTAAAACTTACAACTAAATAATACTCTCATCGAAAAAGGGCAACACCATTAAAAAAAAATTCAAGGGGGGGGGGGGACCCACCTACTCTAACATACCATCTCAACACGCAGGATTCACTCTTTCCTATACCGTACTCTAGTATGATATTCAACCATAAGCCCCCTCAAAAATTTTACCCTCCTAGTTTAAGACGGCATCACAACACGGAGAAGTCACTCTTTCCTACATCGTACTCTAGCATGATATTCAGCACGCAGGATTAATCCTTAATCCTGCTTGCCACCGCAGAACCGTCATTCTTTCCCTACTAACGTGTAGTTTGAATTTCGTCTTTTTCTATTAACGAATTGGTAATGAAACTTGTGACTGCATTTGTCTCCAGTAAGTTTTTATTTTTTTACACACTAGATATTGAGATCAACAACAACATACGCATAGCCACATGGTAAATGACGGGTTGTTTTTTTTTTTAGTAAAAGGTGTGTTTTCATTGAAAGTGGATGTTGACATATCAACTGGTTCGAGAATACTCTCAAAGTACGCATAAATAACATAGGCGAGCGGATGTTGCATATGTATACCTGTAAACTGTAATGTGTTGTCATTTGCACTAGGCATCTTTATAATTTGTGCAGCCCGTTTTTTTCAGAGTGGTGTGTGTTCATCCAACAAATCTTCTCGAATGAAACCGTGAAAACAACGGTAACAGTAATAAGTAGTACCTTTATGTTTTGTTCGGTGACCCAAAAATCGAGAAAAATCTCTTATTAAGTGTTGTGTAATATATTTAGTTTTAATATGTATTTTATACATGGATAATATTTATGGCATCATGTATTTGCTATAAGTTTTAAATCTGATTTTGGCAATAGTCTTATAAAATTATGAAGAAATGTTGTTCGACGTATTCTTGCTGTCTATCTTTTGGATTCTGAAATAGCGTTATTAATTTGATTAATTAATGACTTCTGATAATGTTTAGATATATTACATTGGCGACGAGCGTAAATTGCGTTTCCAGCTATATCAAACTTCTACAACCGTGTTCTTAAAGCTTCGTTTCTTGACTTACAAAGATCTCATGTGTGTTTGGTAATGCAAGAATCTGAAAGCGACAAGTATCATCCTCATACTGGTAGAGTGCCAACCTATAATGACAACGATTGTTTTGAAGAGTATCTGCTTCAAATTGAATTTTACTTTGAAGCGAACAGAATTAAAGATGATAGTGACAAACGGGCTACTTTGTTGACGTGTATCGGGAAAAAAAGTATTCTCCACATTACGAAACCTCGTTCAACCTAAAAGTTTAAAGGACATTCCTTATAGTGAAATCATAAAAGTTTTAACCAGTCACTTCTCGCCACAGACATCGGTGATTATGCAAAGATTCCGATTTTATAACCTAAAGCAAAATGCTGAGGATGTTGCAACCTTTATTGTAACAATCAAAGAGGCAGCAAGTAAGTGTTCTTTTGGACATTTTTTAGATGATGCAATTCGCGATAAACTAGTTTGTGGTTTGGCAGATCAACAAATTCAGAATAGATTGTTAAGTGAAAGTAACCTTGACTTCAATAGAGCTAGTGAAATTGCGCTTGCAATGGAAACGGCTAGTAAAGAAGCCAATTTTTTTAAGGTTAGGGAAGATAATGTTCTAAAAATTTCAAGTGCTAATAAAGCATTCAATAAAAGAGCTCCTGTTCAGAATAACAATTTCCAAAGTAAGGATAAGAAAAGTGGATATGAAGGTAAGTTCGAAAATAGACACAAAATGAACAAGTCCTTTAACAATTGTAAACATTGTGGAAAGAAGCATAGAGGTGAATGTTCTTTTAAAAATGCGACTTGTTATAAGTGTCATTGCCGAGGGCACATAGCCAGTATTTGCAAAACTTCTACAACAAACTTTGTGGAAGAAGCATTTGATGAAATGTATATAAACACAGTTTCCGTGTGTGCAGCTGTTACAGATGAAGCTCCTAAGCCTTATCTAATTAATATTTTAGTAGGTAATACTCCAATTGACATGCAAGTAGATTCAGGTAGTGCACATTCAATTATGTCTAAAGACAAATTTGAAAGTTTAAAGTTAGGTACACTTGAAAAATTAGAAATTCCAACTTTGCGTTCTTATCTGGGTCAAATGTTAAAAATTATTGGAAGATTTAAAGTGCCTGTAACATTTCAAGAAAAAACTTTATGGCTACCATTAGTTGTTATTGAAGAATCAAATAGACCTACACTCTTGGGTCGTTACTGGATTCAACAGCTTGGTATTGATCTAAATAAAGTGATGAATGACCATATTGCAAATGTTAATGATGAAACTAAAAATACACCAAAACAAAATTCAGAAGAGCCACTAAATGTAACTAAAATATATATCATATAGATAAATGAGCTCATAAAAACATCTTAAGCATATGCATTTTGATCAATAAAAATATTGAGATTTAAATTCTCAAATATAAAATATATGGTATACCATTATCAACATATTTGTTGATGAAAACATAATATAAAATCTCTTTATTACATTAGAGATCACAATCTGGAATTTACGCTGTGCACAGGTTAAAAATTTGTTTTAATAGTTCCAGATCTTTCATCTTGCTTGATTTTTAAGTTTCAAGCTACAAATTGGGGATGCCATAAATTGTTGGATATGTTCCAACCAAAATATTCTGTTGAAATATAAATTTCAACACAGAAATTTATATGTTATGCTAAAATTAAATTCGTAAATAAACAATACGTATTTGGCACATGGCTTAACTATGATAGTGTAAACATGACAACACATAAAATATCTAGTGTGGTTAGAAACATCAATTATTAAAAAAAAAAAAGTAAATGCAATATATTAGCATTTTTTTTTTGAGGAGAAACAAAATCTGAGAAACAAAAGATCAAAAACTGTTGATGTGAAAATCTGAAGTATTCATTAACAAGAAATGCAGTAGTATTGATAATGATAAAATATATCTTGAATGTACAGAAATGTGTAAGTGAAGAGAGGTGCTTTTAGAGAGTAAGTTTGTACAGTTAGAATGCAGCTATTAGACTTCAACTGAAGATAAAGCTGGTATAAACACCAACGAGGTTGCAATTTCTTTACGACTGTGGATAAAATACTCTCAAAACCAAAAAAATTAAAAATAAACTGTGAATTAATATTAATAAATAAAAAAAATATGCCTTGAATAAAAGGAGTATTATTAAATTGAATGTATGCCAGAAATGAAGTGGAAATTGCGCTTAAGTGTGGAATAGGCATACAAGAGTGCAAATGAAGTGTGTTCATCAGTTCTTGAAAAAAAAATCTAATATCAGCAATTAAAATTTAATTTAGAATCCTAAAAATGAGCAAGATTTGCGTTATATTGAAATATCTGTAAGTAGGAGACTTGAAGAGGGACCAGTGACGTGGAAATTTTATTTTATGACGTCTAGAAATATGTAAATGATACAATGTAGTGTTTAAATTAGGAATGGTAGAAAAATGTTTAAGATATTTGTGTATATCTACAGAATGAAATATTTATGCCTTAATCCTTGAATTTCATCAAAGCAAATGCGCATTATCCGGAGTCTAATAGATTCATGTTAAATCTTAATATTATAAAAGTAATATACTCACCATAGTGGCATGGTTTATTAATGCACATCTTTTTTTATTTCAACTGTAGACAATTAAATTTAGGGAACCATGAGAAAAATGATGCAAAATAATAATTAATATGAAAAAATGTAATTAAAATATGATATCTGTGGTATTTAAATAAAGAAGATTGTGTTTATGTGATAAATGTGTATCATATCAAATGCAAAAAAAAAAAAAAAAAAAAAAAAAAAAAGGAACAGATTGAATGGCATGAAAACATTGAATGGTACAAAAACATAGATTGAAATTGTGTGTATTGAGTGTAGTGTGTTATATGCAAAACTCTAATATAATCTCGACAGAAATTACTCAAAATGGCATGCTCCCCATATAAAAGTTTGCAAATATCACGAAAGGAAAGAAAGAAAAAAAAATGTGTAGTTTTTTGACAATTGCAATGAATTAAAAAAAGAACAACAACAGAAAGTTACATTTCCTATATAAATATACAACAGTGCGCGTGTAAAATAACAATCACTGGAAAACACTGAATGGTAACTCTGAATGGTAATGTGAAAAAAAATAAAAAGGCACAGTTGTATGTCACCAACATGGTTATAGGATATGGTAAAGCAGTATGAAAAATCATAGATTATTGTACATTTCACTTACGAATAAGTACTGTAAAACTACTTTACCAAAATAATAACTTCCGAGATTGAAATGATAATGATGATAAATTTTCTAATAAAAGTTAATGAAAGAAAAAAAAAGGTGTACCATACATTAAATTATTTAAAAGAATATTGAAAAGAATGAGATAAACAAATATCATTTGAACTTGGCAAGAGTTTGGCGACCAGCACCACAAAGTAACAACCAAGCGCAAAAGATAAACACTTTCACAAAATCATTTCCGGCCGCGAAATAACCAAATGAAAGGGGTCATAACACTCTAAAAATATTATGGTTGAATTACTAATACAGAACTTAAAAAAAAAAAAAAAACTTTAAATGTAAAATAGTGAATCTAAAATTTTAAAAACAATGTATATGTAATAAAGATGGTACTTGAATGCTGAATTGTGTGAATGATAGTAAACAATTGTGTATTGTACTGAAAGGAGGAAAGGAAATGCACGATGAAATGTGTACCAAGTCAACTGGTCCTTCAGTGATAGTATATTTAATAACCTTCAAAAGTATTTTGATAATTTTTTTTTATTATTAAAAGGTTATACTGTATACTGAGAAGAAACTGGAAAAGATAATAAATGTTAAATATCCATTTATATTAAGCTGAAATTAAACATAAGGTTTCTTAAATGATAAATATAATATGGCTGATAGTGTTCATTGCATGTATCTAAGAAAATGAGAAAACTGAAAAAAAAAGAGTGCAAAAATTATACAACTACGCATTTTTCCATGTTTATACCTAGTAAAATATTGATTTTTTTTCCCCTAACGCACACTAGATTTATAAATACTTAAAAATTATGAGCATAAGGATCTTCAATTTCAGACCCACTCGTACTGTTAATTGTAAAGGAATGCAGTGGTGCAGTATGTCAAATTAAATTTAACTTTGAGAAATACGCATCCTTCAAAATATGATAAAATAAAGTTTAATTTTGTAAAGAATTATATGTCTTGCGAGTGCAGATGTACGAAAAACGTAAAATAGCAACAAGGGTGGTTATGAATTCAGAGACGAGAGATGTGTTAGTGAAAATTATCTTAACATTAAAGTATCCAGTGTAAATAAAGGAAAAAGAATTTCGGAAACTTATTGACATGTCCGATTAAATAACCAAAGTGAAAATGAATGTAAATAGCATGATGCAAACAAAACTGAAAGTTCATAAAGAAAAGGAAAAAGAACACATCTACAATATACTGAATTGCCAGAACGTCACAAACTGTACATGAGTATAAATGTTATACCATGAGTTTACCTAAGCGGTTTATAACTAAGTATGTGTGCCATAAAATAAAAATTATTTTTTTGGCAAAATGATATTGTGAGATATAAAAAAGTGTTTCATAATAAGGCTCCAAAACATATCTAGAAAGTTTGTACTTATTATGAACGGAAAATGTAGAATGAATATTTAAAAATTAGAGAGAAAAATTTTGCATAATCTGTGAAAGTATAAAAATGTTAAGGTTAGAAGGGTATAGCGACACGCGTGTAAAATTCTTGAACCTCAATAATAATGTCCGCCAACTGTAAATATATGTGTATAAAAAATAAGTAGGGCATCGCTGTATACAACTAACATACTATAATTACAGAAAAAAATGAGTGGGTTTATTTTATAATGAAAAAAATTACAGGAAAGGATATTAGAAATGTGCAAAGCACGTTCATTTCATTTAAGGATAAAAATGTTTTGAAAAATGAAAGTGAAAAAAAATCATTAACAATCTATACTTAAAAGTAAAACAATGAACCATTGTGTCTTAAAAAAAAATATTCAACTGGATAATTTAAAATGAAGAAAAATTATCTGCACTATTTTTTTTGCACATATCTCTGTAAAAGTATGTCTGCACCAAAAATTCAATAAGATATTAGGTCTTTTGCATAACAAAATGTAAAAAATAAATCACCATTGTTTTTAGACTAAACATTAACTTCAAATTAAAATAGGATCTTGAAATAAAACGCACTTTGAACATAAGATGCAATGTTATTTAAACTTGATGCACTTGCAAACGCTCCAAATATTTACTTACAACACAGATATAAATGAAATATATATTTCCTTGAGTATAAAATTCTATCAAGGACCACAGAAGAAATCTTTGTGTATCATTATAAAAAAAATTAACATATCAGTTAATATATAAAATATATTAGTAGTAAATGTTTTAGCTAGAATAATAATAGCACGCAAAAATAATTTCGAGTAAGTATAAAAATGTCAACACAAACATAAAATGCGTCATTTCTAAGTTGGAATTATATTGGAAATTACACCTTTAAAAAAAGCACACACACACACACACACACAAAAAAAAAAAATGTCAGTACTAAAGTATTCCAAAGCGTCCAACATTTAATTAAAAAAATATCAGTACTAAAGTATTCGTAAGCATCCAACATTTGTCTTTCTTTATCAATTGTAAGAAAGGCACGGATAATAATGTCCTGCGAAAATATTTGTCCATATAACACGAAATTGCACAGCAAAATATTTTAATATCTTGTAAGCTATCGTTCAATTATCTTAAGATACTGAAAACAGTATTTTTATCAAAATTATATGTGTACTAGACAAGAGAGACTGTATGTGCCTTTAAAAATAAAAAGAAGGATTGTAGCAAAAGTATTAAAAACAATTACTTACCATTTAGGGGAGACCGGGGGAATGGCGACACCTTAAGGGAATTAAAATTTTTTCACCTCGAAAAAATGTTTATTTTTTAATAGTAAAAATTCTAAAGCTGAATCATGATCTTTAGTATCTGTATAAATTTAACTGTAATCATAACTGTAAAGTAAGCATACATAAAAAAATATTTTTTAAACCTCTGCACAGTGGCGGGATTACCCAGGACACTGGGGTAATTCCGCCACTGTACTGGGGTAATGTCGCCACTCTTTAATGACCTAGTACATGCATCAAATGGATACTAGGAAACACACAACCTACTGAAAATAGTTAGAAAGCAATGTAATTGAGCAGAATAATGGTTAAGCTTACAATTTACTTCATATTGCAAAAGTCACTCTGCTGAATTGGCTCCACTACAGTGAAAAGAGGCCATTTCTCATTCGATTTGCATGGCGGCGGCATTACCCCGAGAGGACAATATAGCGGAAATCCCCAAGCAAAGCCGAAAGAAGAACCGAACTTGTTCAACACATTGCATCAAAATGTCGGTGAATGCATATAGTTTACGGGTCATATTATCTTAAATACCTAATGTTACAATAAAAGGTGCTTATCTCTACTCATTATAAGCTCCAAAATAATAAGCAACTACATGAAAACTACATTTTTCACTAGAACAAACGAACGACATACAGCAAAGTCACTCTCACTTTAGGCACTATTGTTGGCCGCTATAGTGCAGGCACATTCACTATCTCAAACTGCCCTTAGTTCTTAAACTAGGTGGGGTGGCGGCATAACCCAGGTTGGCGGCATTCCCCCGGTCTCCCCTATAGTCAAATAATTAAGCTAAAAACTTTTTTTTTTTTTAATATGATCAATAGGTATTAAAATATACACAAAAATTATACAAATATAAAATGTTAGACTACTTTTCATATAATTATACTACCATATTTATATTTAGTCTTTGTGATAAATATCAAAATTTATGCAAAGAAATTTATGTAAACTAACGTAATATTTCATTAAAATATGTTACCTAAGGGCAATTAATTATGTTTGACATTGTAACATGAATATTGCTATCTTACTTATTTCTGAAATGATATTATATAGCTGTCGTTAGTTCTGCATCAGAAATAAATTGTGGCACAGATATCATTGAAAATTACGAAATGTGCCCAGGAAGAGATAAAACAACAAATGCAAGAAAAAAATAGTTTATCACGAATTAAATTAAAACGAAAATATTAACTTAAGAACTTAGGAATATTTATGAACTTGAACACTGTAATAATTTGCTAAAATAAGAATAAAAATAACTTGCACAAAATCTCTTCCTGTGCACATAGTATTTATCATCATAAAAATCCGTAAAAATCATAATATTATGGACTAAAACTTCATAATATTTCGCGGTTCCTTTCACACATTTTTTTTAAAAATCGTTGATACATTTTTTTTTTATAATAGTCAGAAAAAATATCACTAAAATATACTCTTGACAGTTCATTTTTTTTTTATTTCACTGATAGCATTCCGTGATATAACTGAGATATTTATTCACTTCTTTATCACGTATGAGTTTTCTGAGTATTGTACGTTTGGAAGTAGTCTGGTGTTCATAAATCACAATTTTCGAAAGGAGACACTATTATTAAAAAAAATTGCTTTTCAAACTTCATCAAAAACTTCTTTTTTAGTGCATAAATAACACTTTTTTGAAGAGCTGTTGTCTTAAAACTCCTTTCGAGAAAGATGAAAAACAGTCATAGTACTTGATTCATCGAATTTAATCAAAATAAGAGGACGCGAAATATGTGAACACTCATGTTAGAATAAAATCATATTGAAATTAAACCCAGCGATGATCGTTTAAAAATATAAAATCACCAAAGTACACACGATGAGCGGAAATGCTTCGAACATCATCACACGAGTTGGATAGAGGTACAGGAGCGACATGTTCTTTTTTTTCCGTTTAGAAAAATGTAAGAAAATATAAAATCCTATTTGAAGAACGCGAAATCCGTCTGGTTTCGTTTCGAAAAATTTTCTCTTCATTTTGGAGAATGCAGAATGAGCTATATCCAGTGAGTCATAATCAGCGCGAAGGAGCAAAGTTGAGTCAATATCGGAATGGTCGAGGCGGTCAAAGCTTCCGAGATAAGCCTAATACGGGCAGAGATGAACAGTAAAGTTTTCCGCTCTCCGTAGGCGAAGAGTCTCAGAACGAAACCTTGTTTTGAAAAAAAAGTAGTCCATAGCAATATCCATATCACATCGTCGATAGTTTGAAAATATGCATAAGCACATTATAAGTAAGTCTCTGTAGCACATACCCCCAGGGGGATACCTTCTTTAGGTATTCACGGGCTTCGCAACCCCGGGTTCCTGAGCGATCTGTCTCTTTTCCTTTTCCTCTTATTTCTCTCGTGTTTCTTTCCTCTTTGTTTTTCTCTCGTTGTGGTTTCCTCTTCGGAGGTGAGGGCAATTCTGTATGAGCCGATATCATCCTGTATATCGACTCATAGAGAATTGTAAACCACCCACGTGTTAGCCGTGCGTGGCAACCCGTGTCCCTGGAAAGGGGGATCCTGGCAGTTGAGGGAAACCAAAACACTGCTTTGGCCTCTGCTTCAGGTAGACGGGAGGTGCATATTGGTCCCGTATGCATCAATCGGCTGGTCAGCTGACTTGTGTCACTGGCTGGGGATCAAGTGAGCGAGTACTTACTAGCCATCTCGTTAAGGGTAGACACTGGCATAGGAGTGTCTTGTGACCGTATGGGCCCTGGTTAGCACTGGTGCACGAATGTGCATCCCCTTGTTGGGCTCGGTAGTGGGTGGTGCGGCCGGGGTCTGAATTCTATTTTTTTCAATTATGGATGGACATACTAAAGTTCCTTCTACTTCTCTCCCATGTGGAGAGCAACAAGATGTACAGTCCTTATTTACTCGTTTTTTTGTTATTAAACGCACTGATAGTCTCTCTGATAGTTCTTTCAAAAAAACTTCACCATTTCTTATAGCAAAAACTTTCCAGTCTGTCTTGGGGGATGGTCATTCTCTAAAAAAATTACAATCTGGTGATTTACTGGTTGAGGTTTCTTCAGCCAGGCAGTCTGAACTTTTGTCAAATCCCAATAATATAAGTACTTTTTCTGTTTCTGTTAAAGCACATCATACTCTGAATACATGCCGTGGTGTAATATCTGAACCAGATCTTTTATTTTCCACAAAAGAAGAACTTCTATCTAATTTAAGCGATCAAAATATAATAGATGTTCGTCGTATCACTATCCGTAGAAATGGGCAAATTCTTCCTACGAAACACATTATTCTCACATTCAATACCCATAGTTTACCTACTAGAATTAAAGCCGGTTATCTAAACTGTCCAGTCAGGCCTTATATACCTAATCCTCTCCGCTGTTTTAAATGCCAACGTTATGGCCATACTAATACAACCTGTCGTAGCAATGTTACCTGTGCACGTTGTGCAGAGGTCGGACATGATGGTAAAACTTGTGAAAAACCCGAACGCTGTGCAAACTGTAAGGGTGATCACACATCATATTCTCGCTCTTGTCCGAATTGGATCCGTGAAAAGGAAATTCTTGCTGTTAAAATAACCCAAAAAATCTCCTACCCTGAAGCTCGTAAACTTGTTGACATCAGGACCCCATCTGTTGGGGCATCATACTCCAGTATACTCAAACAACAATCAAAATCCGTAAGGCACATAAGTACCCAGACCGACTGCTCTATTCCACCAAATAATTCAAGTATTATACAATCAACTAAAGAAACCCGTGATGTGTCTCTTGGTAGTAAATGCTATGGTACCCCATTATTGGAACGTTGGCTACCATCCTCAGAACCAGTTACAATAGAATATCAACTTACTCAGTCACAGAAATCTCCAGTTGGATCCAAAAAGTCATCTAATCATCAGACTGAAACTAAGGCTGCCTCATCTCCAATACCATTACAGAAACCTAATTCCCTCCGAACATCATCAGTTCAATCAAACATATCAACCGAACACAAGACTAAACAAACGCCAGCTCCAGATAAAAGCAAATTGGTGAAACCAATTCGCCCAACTCAGAAAGCTAATGAAAAAACTTGTGCGCAAAAAGAAAGGAAGAAACCTCCAACGCCAGTCTCTTCACAGTGGAAAACTGTGAAGAGGAAAGACAAGAAATCATGCCTGAGCCCAGCAATCACAAATGTAAAGGATACCAAACAGTTACTGAACTATGCAGAAGAGGCTATGGAATCTTACAGTTATGACTCTGATGACGATGAAAATGCTGTTTTCGAAAAATTTAATCCTACATGATTTTTTATTGAGTTTCTTAAATTTTGAATTATAACTTTTTTTTTAGGCAGTATTACTATACTGTGTTATGCTTTGTTTTTTGGATTAATTTTAACTTTTCATAACCTTAGAGCTTTTAGAGATTTTTAATTTAAATATATGCTTTGTCTTTTAATTACATTTTCGATTTTTAAACCTTGTGTATTGTGACTTTCATTGTACATTATTTTAATTACATGTATCATCACATTTCTTTCTTCAGTTTACTTTGTTTATAACTTATATATCTCATACAGTCTTTTAATGTAACTTTTAAATTTTAACCATGTTTTACACCTTACTTTTTTCTTGGCGCAGCATGTCCCTGAAGGGACCTTGTGCCATAAAACTCCAAACAACCAACCAACCAACTCTGTAGCACATTATATTCCGTTATCACTTTTGAAGGGTACGGGATGCAAAAATAATGTTCGTAAGTTCAGGGAAGTTGCAATTAGGCTTCATTCACAAAGTTTTTGATTTTTCTTTTAATTTTAAGCAAGCCGTTGTTCAACAAAGGGAACCCTCTCTGACAAGATGAAAATGTTTGAAAAATTCAAGGCCTGGTTAGGCACCATATTGTATATACTGTAGACCATGATCTATCTGTAGCGAAAAGATTTCATAAAAGTATTGCATTTTTAAAATAATCGTTTTTTTTTTTTTTTGGAAATCCAGGTTCGTAATTCCTTGAATACAACAATAGACAAGTACAAAAAGAAGAACTCTGCAAATTTGACGGCAGGATGGCTTTATTGCATATAGACATGAAATATGTAAATGCCAGAGAGGGACCCTTTTAGTTAGCTGTTAACAGTAAGATATATAAAGAAGGAATGAATAATTTGTCAGATATCGTTGCCAATGTGTCGAACCAAAATCTTGGTACCCTGGACCATTATAACCCCAAAGATATATCATTTAATGGAACTTTGAATTAAAAAGTAGCCAAAAGGACCGTTGATTGGCGTTTTAACATTTCAACGTACAAATACGAATGCCAAAGCTATTTATGGGAAATATGCATTTCGAAGCAGCAACACAGATGCCAGTCGCCGATTTTAATATAAACAGAGTATATATATGCGGCTAAAAAGACATTTGTTTTGACTATAAAACTGAAAATTTAACACTGAGCAAGAATAACTGCTACAACAGGAGCATATGGTCAAAGAATATCTTTTCATATATATATATTCGTTAACCGAAAGAAAATATGCTCGAACAGTTAATGATTCTAGGATGAGAAAAAGATTTGTTTTTGATTTACTTTAACGGCTGTGGGTGAACTTGGGAAACTTAAGTAACTGAAAAATAATGCGCAAGAGAAAAATAGATTTATTCTTTTTAGAAAGGAGAGGAAGTTTCTATTCAGTTTATAATTATGAAAGGAGAAATTAAATTTTAAAATGGGGAATTTAATTTTACAAAGGAGATAAATAATGATATGTGATGATATGTTATTTTCAACATCACAAACATTCTACAGGGGGTTGCCAAAAATCTCACGAGACTGAAACGCCAGAAAACGAACGTTAATAAAATAAAACAAATTAAAGACAGAGTACCAGTAATGAAATGATTAATATATTGCATCTGGACAAACTGTCACTAAATGTAGAAGTAATATGTCTAATTTCTGCATATCATCAAAAGTAAGGCACAAGGATGAAAATTAGAAAGCGGTTGCTAGGCGGAAAAGGATATTATTTCTTTTCTTTTAAGTGCAGTGCGCTGCGGTTAAACTATTAAAGACTGAGAAATGACTGCTTAATTTATGAAAGGAAAAGAGCGCTAGAAAATAGACTGAATCCAAATGCAGACATATAATTAAAGTTAAGAATTTAAAAGGCGTAATTTTAAAGGGGGGGAAAGAGGAAACTATTAGTATTAATCTGTGAAGGTAGACTCCTTTACATATATCTTCTTAACAACCGAACAAGAACGAAGTGAGCCGCGGGAGAAAAAAAAATGACCCATGTCTTCTCTCAAATGCATTACACATAAAGAAATATGTGAAAATATAATATTTTCTAGTGGGAACCCGGTGACATACAGTTTATAAACATATACAGAAATAGTAAATATGTAAGAATAAATAAATCATGTCTCATATAAAAAGCTTGCCTATAAGCATGACAAGGCAAGTTGGTACCAAAAACTTGCCAAAATAGTAAGAGATTTAATTTTTTATGAACTGCAGTTGAATACTTCTGGAGAGCTATTTTCTTAATTTTTTTAACGTGTGCACGCATAGTTTCTTTTAAATGAATTCCAGAAGATTTTAATACAAAATTGCTTGAACTTTCATTCCAAGCAAGAGCAATTTCCACATTTGCTACAAAAGTTGGTTATATGAACTGTATATAAAGACGAAACATTACATAATATAGTAAATATAAAAGAAATTGTTGATTTCCAGCACTATTTGTTTCATCTTAATTAAAAGTGGTGTAAATAGCAAAGGGAGAGGAAGATGGAGGTCAAATTATTTGTTGAACATATTTATCTTGTAAACAAAGACTGAATGTGTTTTACTGAGAACCTAATTTAAGTAAAGTGAATTTTAAAACATACTACACTCCTATAAGGTATAAACAAGAGGTAGTAAGAACTGTCCAGTGAAAATATCCTTTAAAAAATGAAAAAAATGTACATTAAATTTAATATGAATTGTACAACAGGTGACACAAAAAGTATGTGTGTGTGTGTAAATGCAGTCATAAATAAAACCTTTTGGAGTTACGACCGGTATATACCAGTATTAAACCACATGTGTCAATGACCATAACAAAAAACAATGCACACCTGTGTACTGAGTGAATCGAAATCGTGAATAAATAAACTACCTTATCACATGAATTACCTTGAATAGCTAAAGAAGGGACTGAATGAAAAAAAAAATTAAAAACGTAAAATGTAATCCTGTAAAGGTGCCAAACGAAACTGTTTTTTTATTACCGATTAAATTAAAATAACCGTTTAGTAAAAGATCAACAGATTTCAATCATATGCCATGTTAATGTGAAAGAAGTTTACATTTCTTTCTTTTTTTACGAAAAAGAAACATGATATAGAATGCAAAATTAGATTACTGTTACGTATAATGTGTAATTACCATTTAATAAAAAGAATGCTGCATATCTAAATGAACAATCCCACACGCAGTACCTATGATTAACCATTGTATGTAACCTTTGTAGAAACCTTTGTATAGAGTACCTGCTTGTAAAATTGCACAAAAGAAAAAAAAACTGAAAGAATATTCACTAATGTTCAACTAGAAATTTTTTAAAGTTTAATACTATTGTAAATTAAACACTAGTAAAATACCTAACTGATGCAACAAGCGGGGTTTTTTTTAACAAAAAAAGTGTGTGTGACATAATAAAATGAAACGCTGACTATGTAAAAAAATAATACGTGTGTAAATAAACGTGAAAAAACGTTTAAATAATCTTGCTTCATTGTGAAAAAAATCTTTTTATAGCACAAAAAAATAACAAACGTGTGCGAGTATACAAATGAACCAAAGTGTATCACAGTGACCTCAAGTGTAAACTTATAACAATGAACCGAAGAATTGTGTCACAGTGACCTCAAGTGTAAAATTATGACAATGAATTAAAGAAATGTATCAATGAAGCAAACTGCTTAAATGTTTTGATGAACAGTTGTAAGGAGGAGGGAGTAATCCACCTTGTGGATGGAGGAGGAGGGTGGAATCCACCTGTTGGTGAAAAGGGAGGCTTATCTGATATAGTAGGAGGGGCCTAAATTTTTGAGGGGTATTAATTTTTTTTTAAGTAGAGAATCGGTTTTGAAACCCCTTTAAATTATGAAAACGGTTAGAGGGTCTCTCCTCCCCCCGAAAAATTTTAAAAGTTTCTTACCATTCTGGATTTTCAAAGACTGGATTCAAGGAGTCTGAAATAAAAAAAAAATAACAATTATAAAAGTACCAATAATTGTGGTCATTAGCTAAGAAATTTGCATTTTGTCAAAATGAATTTAGTGTGAGTGACGAAAGTCAAATTGATAAAATGCATAGCCCTCATTGCCCAGGCTTAACCGTGAGAAGGTTGACCACTCTAAGCTCACACACTCACATTCACACACACACACTTTTTTTTAATTCTGTTTTTTCTCTGTAAATTTCATTTTCTATTTACACACATTTTATACATATATTATTATATATGTATATATCTATTTACACACATTTTATACATATATATATATATATATATACAAATTTCATTTTCTATTTACTTTCTGAAATTATTTTCCATTTTCATGAATTTCAGAAATTTCACGATGACCGTAGGCTATGCTCGTTATTCCATCTTGTCGTAAATACCGTTTATCATCAAACACCGACAAACATTTTTGTTGTATTGCACGGTATATAACTGATGTAAACGTTGCCCAATTTTCGTCTGTATTTCATATGTCGTCTTTTGTTCCATCAGACAGTTTAGATAATCTTTATATTTGAGTTTGTTTTCAACAACCCTTCTTAATATCCCCTTGGCACGTTTTTTTCTTCTATAGAGGACTTTATACTATACATTTTTGATTTTAGACCTAAAAATTGATAGGCAGCTGCTCCATTTAATTCATCCTTAAATTTTTCCAAAACTTTCTTATTCTTAGTAGAATAGAGTTTATGGTCTGTGGGATAACCAGAAAAATCAAACCGAGAGTTGTTGGTTTCCATATTCTTTTGTAGATCCTTTGTTCGAATGTGATACGTCAGAGAGTCCGTACCTGTGAAAAGAAGGATTGAATGATTTCCAGGATAAATTGTTTTCACAAAATTATAATGAAAATCATACATGAGTTCTTTGGATAACTCGAGTATCGCAAATCTGACATAAACGGGTTTGTTCTTGAGGATACTGTTTTTCTTTCCATAGCTACGAGACCCCCAACAAATATCTTGTGGCCTTTATAGTTTGGAGATGCCACTAACTTTTCACCTCTTTTCGTTTGGTTGGTCAATTCGATATTTCTTCTTTTTCTTAAATTCTCAATGCATTTCCTATATTGAATTGTTAAGGAGCTTGAAAAATCACGCTCGAAACTGCTCGTGGCTTGCATCCTTTTTTCCGTGTTAAAAGAAATATATTTCTTGAGTCAAGGGGATTGATCAAATTGCAATATTTTATGAAATTCAGTTATTTCTAGGCCAAGTTGTACATACACAATTTTAAGTTTCTTTAATGGCAAATATATTTACTTTTGTCAACAAATTTGGGATTAGTTTTGGAACACCCTTATGTCCCTTCCGTATCAAACTTTTCGCATACGGTGACAACATTTCATGTGTCCTGACAAGGAAATTCATTATGAAGTTTGTGGATTTCATGAGGATACTTCAAATCCACTTCGAATATAAACCCAATTGCGTCATCATCATTTAAATTTAAAACTTTTTCAGTGTTGAAATTTCCTGGATCGACCCACCGAAACCCCCATGTGGTAGATGTGGAATATTTTGCAATCTTCTCTCGCGGCGCCCGCCTGGCTAAGAGAGGCCCGCGGGCGATAAATAACGGGGAAATAACTCCCCCCCGATTTTTTTTTTTTTTTTTAAGTGAATTACATATATCTTGTTTGTTGTCTTGATTGATTTCTGATTAGTCCATTGAAAAACACATGTTGATTGTCTTATCATGGTCGAGGTACTAGACCCATTCTTTGAAGTCTTCCTTGTATATCAACATCCATGTCTTCATCTTCATCATCGCCTTGGTTGACTTGAGCCCGCGCCGCTGGTGCTGCCGGTGCTTGGCCCTCTGCTCCATTTGCTCCTTGTGGTCCCTGCGCTGCTCCTGTGGGTGGTGCTGCTGGTGGTGCTGGCCCTCTTGGGGGTTCCTGTGGTCCCCCTGGCTGTGGCGCTGGTGGCCCTGGTGGGGCCCCTCGTAGTGCTGCTATGGGAGGTTGAGCATGATTCATTCCTAGTCTTTGTTCTAGAGCAGCAAGAATGCGAACAAATTGATCTTCATGAGCTTGGCCTCTTCGTACTTGGAGATTTTTCCTCCTAAGTATTCTAGCAGCTATAGGGTCATCCCCTGCATACTCAATAGTTGGAGTTAGCTGTTGTTTCATAAGATCATCTAGTATACTTGTTGTTACTTTCGTGGCTTTAACGGCAGCAAAGTCATTTAAACTCAATTCATTACGGTTTAGTCCATATTTTTTTGCACACCATAGTACGTCCGGGTAGTGTGATGATTCCCATATAATATGATTTATGCCGAATAACCTGGCGTAAGGATGATAGTCCCCCAAAGCTTACAAATCCGCCCAGGCTTCTGCAACTCTCTCTCCTTGCTCTGCTACCTGTCGATTAGTCCAGACAGCGGAAGTGTCAGACTCATAAAACTCATGGGAAATCCGAAGGGCTTGTAAACCTGAATAAGATAAGAGCATTAGGGCTTGGTTGAATAGAACATGGAACCATCTGTTTTCCCTGGCTAATCCATCTTGATTGGCATAATGTATAACATAGGTTGTTATTGCAGGTTCTAATTCATGTTTAATTAAAGAACTTTTCAGCATATCATAAATATTAGATGAAAAAGCTAGTGTGGGTTGCCCTTGTGCGTTGAGCATTCCCCACATGGTTTTTACCCTGGCATTAAAGGTGCGACCGATGTGGGGGGTGTCTGTTGCTTTTCCCAGGACCCCCAGTGTTACAAGATGGAATGCCCAGAAAAATGATACATCCATTGGTAGTGTGGCAGGAGTTGGGAGAGGTATTCCAAAACTATAGCAAAATGCTGCAGGGGAGAGATACATGACATGACCTTCAGCTTCTCTTTGTAATGCAGGGATGAATCTTTGATCTACTAAACTACCAAATGATAAGAAGAAACTAGCTACTAGATCGATGTTTGGAGGAGCATATCCCCCTGCAAGACTTGTTTGGACTGCTGTTGCAATTCTTTGAGCCTGTTCTAAATCATTGACCCATAAAACACCGATTGGATCTGTTGCCGCTTCACGCCTGATGACTCCAACTTGTGCCCCAAAATTTTCTGCTATTAGTTCACGTGCCCTTCCTTGTTGGACTAGTGTCCTTATTCTGTGTACACTGTCCCAGATCTGAGGAGCGGCTACTGGTAAGTCTCGATCTATTACAGCCATATTTGCATCCCCCACTTCCCCATACATCGAAAAGATGACATAAGGAGCAACATTAATTTCAAAAACACTAATTACTCCTTGCATAGCCTGACGAACATCCTTGATAAAAGCATTCCCGATAGAATAAGTAACAAGTGTAGTTGCAGTACCTTCAGGGAAAACTTCTACAAATTGAGTGTTTATTTCAGCCCCATTGAGGACCTGATTTACCGCGTTGACTACCTCCATAATCCCTGGCTATAGTCTGTAACTGATAATTTTTTAGAATAATTTTATTTCTACTTTAATTATTTGAATCCCCATTTTGATGAACCCTTGTTCATCGGGGGGGAGTTTGTGGAATATTTTGCAATCTTCTCTCGCGGGCCTCTCTTAGCCAGGCGGGCGCCGCGAAGGATCACGTGACGTTTGAGAGAATTGATATTAAAAAACATTTTTTTCTCTCTTGTTCCTTTTTAGTTGGTTTTGTAAATGTAAAATATGAACGCAGTAAGTAGACTGCATTTTTTCTCTTGGTCTTCTAAAATTAGAAGAAATGTTGTTTTAATTTTAAAAAGAAAATTTATCTCGAGCATAAAATCATGCTATTGTTCTTTATGGCTTCTTAATAGAAGAAAATAGTTGCTGGAAATTTAATTGTATTTAGAATCATGACTTCTAGAAGGAGCAAAGCAACTAAATATGTTTCATCTGTAAATATGTAAATAATATACATTATGTATATATTCGAACTGTAAATAATAATCTACAAAAAGTTCTAGTGATGATGATTATTTACAAATGATAAACACAAAAGTAAAAACTTTTATTTGTGAAATATGATGACTTTAATATGATTTAAATGGAATCTTGACTTCTTATAATAATGCTCTCCCTATAACAATTTCGTGAACTGTGATTTAATTGTGAAATAACTTGAAATTCTTCAGTAGATGCTGGGACATGAGGCAACCATAAAGGTTGTTTCCATCCCAATACATGATATGCGATTTGTCTTGAGATGAATCATAGTCTGGACAAAACTCATTGTTTGCAGTTGCCAACCTGTGGGATATTTGTGATACACCTCCACGCACACCCTGCTCGACGAAAACTAACATGTTGTTATCCGTTAAAAGTTCTGCATTTTTAGGCAAGCTTGCCACGACAGACTGGGTAATGTTGTAAGATGGGTTGGATCTAAATCATAAAATTGGTTACTAGTCCAGGCAATAGGGAATTTTACCTAGCAAAATTAATGGTAGTACTGGAAATCGGCTTTCTGATGTTTTTTGGGTCACTGAATCCGAATTTCTAACTTCCCACCAAAATTTCCCCGCCAACCTCCCCAAATTTTGGTAAAAAGCCCCCCCAAAGAACGGTTTTTATTAAAAAAATTAATTTTTTTATTGTTTTAGAGACAAAGTATCTAGAAATTCAGAAAGTAGACAAAATTTCCAAGAAATTAGATATATTACATTATGACATAGGATGAAGGGGAAGGAGGGATCTGCCTTGGAACATGCGCGCGCTGCTGCGTGAACTAAGTTGCGCAATTCCACTTAACCACTCACACGTTTACATTCGCCCTCCCATCTCCCCTCCGAACTTTCTCTATAAGGTTTACTTTAAGATTTTTGGGTCGCTGAATCCGAATTTTAACTTTCCCCTAAAAATTTCCCCCCCGACCCCCTCCCCAAATAGTTGTTTTTAACTTACATTTCTTATTGTTTTAGGGGAAAAGCATTACGAAATTCAGTAACTAGACAACATTTACAACAAATAGGATAAATGACATTATGAATTAGGATGAACGGGGAGGGTGAGGGCTGCCTCGGAACATGCATTGCGGCGCTACGTGCACTAAATGATGAAGGCCAGGCAATAGGGAATTTTATCTGGTAAAATTAATGGTAGTAATGGAAATCGGCTTTCTAGATGTTTTTTGGGGTCGCTGAATCCGAATTTGTAACTTCCCACCAAAATTTCACCCGGCAACCCCCCAAAAAATTGATTTTTTGAAAAAATTTGCTTTTTAAGATAAGCGCGCGGGGAATGTTCCGAGGCAGACCCCTCTCTCCCCGTTTATCCTACGTCATAATGTCATCTATCCTATTTGTTGCAAATTTTGTCTAGTTTCTGAATTTCGTAATGATTTTCCCCTAAAACAATAAGAAATTTAAGTTAAAAACAACTATTTGGGGGTGTTTTCGTGGGGGGGGGGGGATTTTGGGGGTAAGTTAAAAATTTGGATTCAGCCGATTTCCAGTACTACCATTAATTTTGCTAGGTAGAGTCCCCATACGGTCTCTATTGCCTGGACTATACATAATTTTCGAAAATTTTCAGACATCAGCAAGCAAAATTACGTCAGTTTTCACATAAAAATCATGGTATTCACCGAGCGATCGAATGTTGAATGTTTCCCAAACGTGCTGAGCATGATCATATTCATTCCTCATTACTAATATCTTCATTAGTTGACGTGCTGAAAAAAGCAGTTTTTTCGGGCAGCTAAGTTTCCTTAAATTTTTCGAAACTTGAGAGATATTCATATGGGTATGTGCCTTTCTTTCTCAACATTTCTAAATCCGTAATCTCCGGAAAGTTCTCTTTTAAAATCCCGAACTGGTGTGACTGGAGATCTGAGGTCAGTTTTTCGAGGGTAGCTGTGAGAAATTGGTAGGAATCAATGAAAGATACACTAATTGATGATGAATGTTTCTTTAATCTAAAACTTATATACTGTTCGAGGGTACTCGCAATTATATCATTCTTATAATCCTTATAACGGCCTAGTCTACTCATTAAAAGGTGGGCATATCTTTTTAGATTGTGGAAAACCACTGGGATTGTTTTGGATTGCTGATATTGGAGGTTGCAAAAGGGATGAGCAGCTCCTCTGTATTCTGAAGTTATGTGATCGTGATCACGAATTTTTTTTTTCTCCCAATGCTTTTCCACAAATATAGTAAATTTTTGCCGCATCATATTTGCGGTGCTGTTCTTCGCTTAATTGCATTGGCGCAACAGTTACAAGTTTTTTCGAAAGTTCATCTTTTATATGAATCAAAGTATTAAGAAAATGATCCACAGCAACTTCCCCGCGATAAACTCTCACACCTTTATCATCGGGATGGAGTCGATATGTGTGGTTATCAGGGCCTATAATCATTAATGCATATTTACACGGTACATGATGTGCGATATCTATTTGGTATGGTTTAATTTCGGTGGTTTCGGAAGGGGCGAGTGGTGTAGTCATAAGATTCAAAATCTGTGGAGGTTTCGGTAGATTGGAGTGGAGCAATGATAGAATCAAAATCTGTGGAGGTTTCGGTTGGGTCGAGTGCGACAATGATTGATTCGAAATCTGCGTATATCACAAATGGTACAGATGCTTGCAAATGAGTTCCTTGAAACTGTTGTATGTTTTTGCCTTCCTGGGGCATGTTTATAACTTGCGGTGTTTGTTTGTTGCAATAAGGCGTGTGTTTATCTAAAAATTCTTGGCAACAAAATCCATACAAGCAACTATAACAGAAAAATTTTGCGCCGTTATGTTTGGTTCTATCTCCCAAAAATCTCCAGAAGCCCCTTATTAGACAGTAGTGCGTGTTCTCACCATTACTTATGACTAATAAGTTGATCACATCTTGTTTTTTCAGACACATATGAAACATAAAGTTCCCCTTTTTCATAGCCGTAAATATTGATTCGCAAATTATTTTGCGATTGTATTTGTCGGGTTTTATGATATGGGACTGGGTAGGTGATCTTTTTCATATTAACTTCCTTTTGAAAGGGGAGATATTTGCTAACTCGATTTGGATTCTCATTTGCATTAAGTTTCATTCGATGTGCCAGGAGGCACCAGAGATAGCATGCGTTATCTTCGAAATTCTGGATATTTAGAATGGTACTTTTCCCTTTTAACTCTTTGCGTAAACGAATGAAACTACTGCCCTTTAAAGGTGCGTGTCTCGCAATTTGTAGTTCGAAGTAATGGATTTCACGGATCACGCCTCCAGAACCCTTCTGTATAAATTTTTCGGAACTATTCACAATTTTTTTGTGAGTTAGTGCGAGATTATCCTCGATGAAATCATTCGTATATTCTGTATACGTATCCGACCAAAAATAGGTCGGCAACACTTCTACTTCATCTTCCGGCGATGTTTTCTCTAGGAGGAGTTTGATCAATAATCGCCACTTGATGGCTTGCTTTTCCTCAACGGCTTCCCCCAAAATCTGCAAAAATTCCGATCGCATCTTGTAAAAAAAACCGAAATATCAAATTTGAAATCCTCTTCTGGATTTAAGAAAATTTATTCAAACACAAAATAGCTTGAATTTGTTTTCTTGGTTTCCTATTTTCTTGGTGATCTGTTTTTTTTTTTTTTTTTTTTTTTTTTTTTTTTTTTTTGACGGACACGAGGTTTTCAGGTTGATTTTCATGAATGGTCCGCATATGTCGATTCAAATTTTGTGTTGTACTAAAATTTTGCTCACAAAAATGACAACTGTACTGTGGTTGATCGTCCGATTTTAAATGTTGTTTCAGATTATCCATGCGACGAAATTCTTTACTGCAGAGATTACAAATATATGTTCGACTAGTCTCTTCATGAATAAGTATGTGACGCTTTAAATCGTCAATCCTCGAAAAGGATTTTTGACAAGTTTTGCACGAGTGAACACCCTAAAAAAGAAGAAAATGTCTTCTTAAGTTTTTTAAACCATTAAATATATTTATAAAACAATTTTCCTGCTTAAATGTTACTTTAGAACAGACTAAAATGAGAAGAAAAAAAAGGTCTTCTTAAGTTTTTCAATTTAGTACAAATTTTTATTAAAAATTCGCGACAATCTAAAAAACAAACAGTAATAATAAATATAATAAATTCATACCTGCATTGAAATTTCTGCAGGTTGTACTACCATCTGATGAGACTTGGAATGTCGCGTCAATTTGTGTTTAAGCATAAAAAATTTTCCACATTCATTGCATGGAAATACCTAAAAATAAATAAACCCAACATTTTTTAACTATTCATTTTTTTACCCCATTCTATAAAATTAATATTCCAAATGATTAATTTCTACCTCTGTTTTCGCTTCTTGTGCAGAAGATGAAGGACTTTCAACATTTGACTTCATTTCAAGAAAGCCTGTTTCATTTTGCGGGAGGTACCATTCAGGATTTGAGTCATTCATTTCCTGTATCACATCTTCCTTTATCTAATAATATTTTTTTTTTTTACTTTTTTAATACAAATTGAGTTTTTCTAAAAACTATGTGAAATAACAGGATTTTATCCTTCACCTACCAGGATTTTACTTTCTGTAGATTCTGAGATATGTTGGTTTTTTAGATGTCTCTTTAAATTATCAATTCTTGTAAATTTTTTTAAGCATATACCGCATCGTAGATTCTAAAAAATAAATAATAGAACCTTTTTTTCACCTGAATATTTTAAAAAGTTTGATATACCTTTTTATTCTAACACACTTATTTAAAAACTATCGTGTTTGTTAGTCTTTTATTTTTAAACTAGTTAAAAGAAATTCTTTAAATCCTTACTGTTAAAACATTAAGATTAGTATGTTTAGAAAATTCTAAAACACAAAGTTATGTAAATATTACTAGTATAATATTTTTGAAAAAATAAAATGTAAATAATATTTATGAAGAGAAACATTTAATAATATCAAAATGACGAGAAGAATTAAATCATTAATATGATTTGCTGGAATAGCATAGTTGAAATTTATTCCAAACATAGCGAAAAATGTTCAGCCCTGTAATGGAACCTAAATACTTGGACAATATCATTTAATAATACTTTTATAAAATATTTTTACTAATAAGCAATGTGTTTTTAAGTATATTTTTTTCTAATACTTCTTAAAAAGTAAACAAATTAGATGCTTAAATAATACTTACAAAAAATAAAAACATTTTTAAATATTTCCTACGTTATCAAATATTTTTATTAATAAGCAATGTGTTTCTAAGTATATTTTTTTTAATACTTCTTAAAAAGTAAACAAATTAGGTGCTTAAATAATATTCGTAGAAAATAGAAACGAAATAAAATAAACCAATAATTTTACTGTATTGAGATTCGTTTGAAAATTTTACAAGTATATCAAATTATTATTATTATTATTATTTAAAGAAGTTATATTAAATAAAATAAGCAAATAATATTTATAAAAAGTAGAAACGAAATAAAATAAAGATTTTTAGATTATTCACAATCATAAACAGAAATAACAATTCATAATAAAACTAGTCAGATGTACCAATCCCAAAACTTTCTTCTATCTCATACATGTTAATACTTCAAAATTCGCTATCACACTGCCAAAATTAAATGGCAATCTATGCATCTCAATGAGGATTCTAAAGATATGAAATTCCGTGCATTAGTTCTTGAGATATGACTATCGCTGAAATCGTCTAAATTCAGCAAAATGCTGCCTAGCAGCGCCACCTATTGGGTGATTTATACCAAATCCTAATCAGCAACAATTTATGTCAACGTCTGACTGAATCTGAAGTTTGGAGAAAATCCGTACATTAGTTTTTGAGATAGAGCAATAGCGAAAATCGTGAAAATTTCTGCATAGCAGCGCCACCTATTGGGTGATTAACATAACAACAACTTGTATCAACATACAACTAAATCTGAAGTTAGATGAAAATTGGTCCATTAGTTCTATTGATAGAGCTATTGAGGCAATCGTGGAAAAGGCAGCAGAGAAGCGCCACCTGTTGGGCGATTTACACCAACATCTAATCAGTAGCAAGTCATATCAAGGACTAACTTAATCTGAAGTTTGATGAAAATCCGTGCGTTAGTTCTTAAGATAAAGCTATTGGGGAAATCGTGTAAATCCTGCAAAATTCATCATAACAGCGCCACCTGTTGGGCGATTTACACCAAAACGTAATCATCATCAATTCATATCAAGGACTAACTTAATCTGAAGTTTGATCAAAATCCGTGCATTAGTTCTTGAGATAGAGCTATTGCGAAAATCGTGAAAAATGCAGCATTGCAGCGCCACCTGTTGAGCGATTTACACCAAAAACTAATCAGCATCAATTTGTATTAGTCACTAACTGAATATCAATTTTTATTAAATTCCGTGCATTAGTTCTTGAGATAGAGCGCCCACAAAATTTGTGTCACATACACACAGACAGACAGACAGACTGACTCACAGAGTCACAGACAGACATTTTGTAAAAACATGTTTTTTGGAATCTCTGACCCCTAAAACGTGTAAATCCGTCGAAACCGGAATTCGAAAATTTTCATGAATCCAATACTTTCTTCTTGTAAAGATAGAAGAAAGTAAAAAATTGACTTGCCGAATTTCTTTGCATGTTGAATACTTGAAGACAGACACATACACAAACACTATTAAAATCATTTTGGAATAATAATCCTAAGTTAATGAGATGGTCAATTTATACTAGATCTAATCAGCACTGATTGCATCATTCTAATTTATCTCAGTTCATATATGGACATAATTTTTGGCATCGCGAAAACTTGTTAGCCAATAAAAATTCAAAGGTCACCTCAGTGTGATTACATCACTCGTATTCTGAAAACATCGATATATGGGCATAGTTTTTTGGTATCGTGAAAAACCGTTTGTTGATAAAAATTAAAGAATCGCCAAAACACCCCTGCTAGCAAACATTTCCTTATTCTAATCAGTTTTTTCCCGTTTTACACCAATACACCAATGCAGTTTTTTTTAGTCCCTACATAAGTCGTCATGCTTATGTTTATCTCATTCGAATTTGATGGGTCGAATATGACAGAGTGCTTCGATGTTAAGCAGAATGAATTCCTTGCGAATTCTGAAGCATTGGTATGATAGACGTAGCGAAAGATGAAAAAAGGCCCCAGAGCCATACATTTTTTATATAAATTAGTTATATCAAAATAGAAATGATAGGAATCGAAAAAGTTAATAAAATAGAAGTTGTCAGATAAAAATAACGAAATTTGAAAAGAAACCGGCAAGGATTTGACGGCTAACTTCGTCAGCCAATGAGGAAGCGAAGTGCATCGAATCAAAACTGCCTAAAAAGATCAATAAAGAAAAAGGATAGTAACACCAGAGAACTGGATGTCTGATAAAACTGTAAGTGCGCTCCGCCAATCAGCAAGTTCCGTGCATTCTACGTCAGAAACAGGTGACGAGCGAACTTGGAACTTGGAAGAGATACTTTCACAGAGTACCAGGAGCGAAGCTCCGCACCTCTAATAGAACAATGGAAATGTGGAGAAATAAATCTACATAGCTGAATCTGGCTAACCAAAACGCCAGAAACGCGAATCCCCAGATGTTAAGAGGGAATCCCCAGATGTTAAACCAAAGAAGGCCCTTTTAAGGCACCATACATTATAAATAAATATACAATAATACAATCAAAAGTAGAAAAATAAATAATTAATAAAATATATAAGCAAAATAAAAGAAAACTAGTCGGATGTACCAATCCCAAAACTTTCTTCTATCTCATACATGTTAATACTTCAAAATCCGCTATCACACGGCCAAAATTAAATGGCAATCTATGCATCTCATGAGGATTCTAACGATATGAATTTCCGTGCGTTAGTTCTTGAGATATGACTATCGCTGAAATCGTCTAAATTCAGCAAAATGCTGCCTAGCAGCGCCACCTATTGGGTGATTTATACCAAATCCCAATCAGCAACAATTTATGTCAACGTCTGACTGAATCTGAAGTTTGGAGAAAATCCGTACATTAGTTTTTGAGATAGAGCAATAAAGAAAATCGTGAAAATTCCTGCATAGCAGCGCCACCTATTGGGGATTAACACCAAAACCTAATTAACAGCAACTTGTGTCAACATACAACTAAATCTGAAGTTAGATGAAAATTCGTCCATTAGTTCTATTGATAGAGCTATTGAGGCAATCGTGAAAAAGGCAGCAGAGAAGCGCCACCTGTTGGGCGATTTACACCAACACATAATCAGTAGCAAGTCATATCAAGGACTAACTGAATCTGAAGTTTGATGAAAATCCGTGCGTCAGTTCTTAAGATAGAGCTATTGGGGATATCGTGTAAATCCTGCAAAATTCATCATAACAGCGCCACCTGTTGGGTGATTTACACCAAAACGTAATCATCACCAATTCATATCAAGGACTAACTAAATCTGAAGTTTCATCGAAATCCGTATATTAGGTCTTGAGATAGAGCTATTGCGAAAATCGTGAAAAATGCAGCATAGCAGCGCCACCTGTTGAGCGATTTACACCAAAAACTAATCAGCATCAATTTGTATTAGGGACTCACTGAATATCAATTTTTATTAAATTCCGTGCAATAGTTCTTGAGATAGAGCGCCCACAAAATTTGTGTCACAGACAGACAGACTCACAGAGTCACAGACAGACATTTTGTAAAAACGTGTTTTTTGGAATCTCTGATCCCTAAAATGTGTAAATCCGTCGAAAACCGGAATTCGAAAATTTTCATGAATCCAATACTTTCTTCTTGTAAAGATAGAAGAAAGTAAAAAGAAAAAATATTGACAAGAAAATTATTTACAAGAATAATAAAAGTGAGCACTGACCGTAATGAACATATAGGAAGGTGATCCCTATCAAAGCAGGGGGAAACTGATAAATTATCCCGGTACGATGTTTTCAGCCAGACGAAGCGTTGCTCTTGGCCTACGCCAAAGAGCACGTTCGTCGTAGGTAGAAATATTATGCAATGCAGGATTTAGAATATCAGGGATTATTTCAAAGAAATTAATAGCTTACTTTTTAATTGCAGATCGAATAGGGGGAGTGCTAAGATCATGATGAATAACAGCACTTCTTCTGTACCATGGTGCACGACAAATAACTCGAAAGGTCTTATTCTGAACTATTTGGATTTTTTGGAGGTTGGTTTTCGCCGCAGAGCCCGAGATCTGTGCACAATAGAGAAGAATGGGACTTAACACTGAGTTATAGAGCAGCAACTTGTTTCCCATGCTCATCTCATTACTGTACAGGAGATGGGCAAGATCATTTTTGGCTTTAAAAAACTTTTGGACACTATAATCGATGTGCTTGCGCCAAGTGAGAGTACCATCTAAGAAAACACCCAGATATTTAACTTCCCGTCCGAAGCTGAGAAAGGAACCATCAAGATAGAGTTGTGGTGGAGGTGTGCGCTTACGTGTGAAAATGACTGCCTGTGATTTATTAGAGTTAATTTTGATATTCCAATTAGTGAAATAATTTTCAAGAGTGTTAACATGTTGTTGAAGATGGTCGTGCATAACAAGGCAATCCTTGTCACGAGCCAACACTGTAGTGTCATCCGCATAGATAGCCAACATAGTGTGCGGTGAAGTAGGAATGTCAGAAATAAAAACCTTGTAGAGCCAGGGACCCAATTTGGAGCCCTGTGGCACACCCGCATTAATCGGGCGAAGTGTAGAAAGTATGTTGGCATAGCGGACGCAGAATGTTCTGCTACGAAGGTACTTGAGAATAAACAAAATATATGCAGTAGGAACTTTAATTAGTTTGTAGATGAGACCAATAATCCAAACAGTGTCAAAAGCCTTCGCAACATCAATGAATACAGAGCCAACATACTCCGAGTTTTCCAGTCCATCATGGATGAACTCGACCACCCGAAGCAGCTGGTGTGCCTAAAGCCAAATTGTTCTGGAATGTCAGGAATAAAATTTTGAAGGCGTGTAAGAACTAGTATGTTGTGGCCATCACAAAACTTTCTTCTATATGAATCACGTCAATTAAATCATTTAAATAGTAAAATAAATTACATCAATTTATTCATATAAAAGTATACCTGAATTTGAAATTTGATGAAAATTCGTGCATTAGTTATTGAAATAGAGCTGTAGGAGAAATTTTGAAAAATGTAGCATAGCAGTGCCACCTGTTGAGCGATTTGCACCAAAACACAAACAGTACTAATTCATAAACCGGAATCGCCAAAACACAAACAGTACTAATTCGTATACCGGAATCTGAAGTTGGATGAAAATCCGTGTATTAGTTCTGGAGCTAAAGCTACTGTGGAAATCACAAAAAATGCAGCACAGCAGCGCCACCTGTTGAGCAATTTACACCAAAAGGTACAAAACATCAATTCATGTCAAGAACTAACTGAATCTAAAATTTGATGAAAATCCGTGCATTAGTTCTGGACATTGAGCTATTGTGGAAGTCGAGAAAAACGCTGCACAGCAGCGCCACCTGTTGAGCGATTTACAGCAAAACATAAACAGCACTAATTCATATCCAGGTATACCTGAATCTGAAGTTTGTTGAAAACCCGAGCATAAGTTCTTGAGATAGAGCTATCGCGGAAATCACAAAAAATGCAGCATAGCAGCGCCACCTGTTGAGCGAGTTACACCACAAGGTGCAAACCGTCAACTCATGTCAAGCACTAACAGAATCTGAAGTTTGATGAAAATCCGTGCATTATTTCTTGAGATAGAGCTATTACGAAAATCGTGTAAATGCTGCAAAATGCAGCATAGCAGCGCCATCTGTTGGGCGATTTGCACCAAAACGTTACCAGCACCAATTCATATCAAGGATTAACTAAATCTGAAGTTTGATGAAAATCCGTGCATTAGTTCTTGAGATAGAGCTAGTGCAGAAATCGCGGGAAATGCAGCATAGCAGCGCCACCTGTTGAGCGATTTACACCAAAAACTAATCAGCATCAATTTGTATTAGGGACTAACTTAATATAAATTTTTATTAAATTCCGTGCATTAGTTCTTGAGATAGAGCGCCCACAAAATTTGTGTCACATACACACAGACAGACTCACAGAGTCACAGACAGACATTTTGTAAAAACATGTTTTTTGGAATCTCTGACCCCTAAAACGTGTAAATCCGTCGAAAACCGAAAGTCGAAAATTTCCACGAATCCAATACTTTCTTCTTGTAAAGATAGAAGAAAGTAAAAATGTGTTCAGTGACCTTACTCAGAACAGGAAGCAAACTCACGGGTCTGTAACTCTTAGCTAGAGAAGGGTCCTCTCCGGGTTTCTTAATAGGAACAATAACAGCTTTCTTCCAATCAGTGGGAAAATAGTGAAACTTGAAGATGGCATTGATAAGCGTGGCTAGATAATCGGCGTAACTAAGTGGGAGATTTTGAGAGCCGAATTTGTGATCCCATCAAGCCCAGGGGCCTTTCTATTGGGGAGATTTTTAATCACCGTGATAACCTCACCAGTAGTGGTCGGTTCAATCGATCTAACAGGCACATGGTCCAAGAATCTACTAACAGTATGCTAAACACGATCAATAGTGTCCGCATTAAATACGTCACTATGAGGTTGGAACTGGCGTTCATACTGATCTGCAATCACCTCTACTTTTTCTTTGTCGAGACATTTAGTACCAGCATCCGTTTGGAGAAGGGGAATGGGGGTGAAAGGTTTTCTAACTCTTTTCAGATAATTCCAAATGGAGTTATCCGTAGGAGTCAGGGAGGTAATAAAATCTCACCATTTATTGGATTTGAAACTTTTAATATCCCGCTTAATGATAGCATTAAGACGGTTAAGATCAGAGCGAATGCTGGGGTCCCTACTGGCTTGCCACAATCGCCGAAGGCGATTACGTTGTCTGATTTTAGCTTTAATTTCGAAGGGAAAAGATTGAAAATTTTGTAGCCTGGTGACACTTAGATGCCTCCAGAGAATATTGGATCAATTTGGTTAAATTGGTGACAGCCATGTCAATGTCCTCGACAGAATTTAAGTCGCCAAAAGGGGGGGGGGGAGCTTCATTGATTGTGTTGGTAAAGGATTGCCAATCATAAACATAAGGAGAGATAATAGATGGAAGAGAGGGGTTACAATCAATGCTAATTTGAATCGGGAGGTGATCCGATGTGAGAGCCGAAATGGGGGTAATGGATATTATTTAGCAGTGCCAGATCAATCGTCGTACCATTTCTCAGAGGGCGAAAACGAGTGGGGGAGGTAGGAGCAGCAATTTCAATACCATTGTTTGTACAGAAATATTGAAGGGTTTCCCTAAAGAATCCATATTGCTGTTGGGACACCAACTGGGATGATGGGCATTAAAATCACCTGCAAGGATAACATTATTATCTAGCCTGAGCAAATTGATAAGGTCAGAGGGTAGATCTGAATTGTTCGAAACCCGGAGATAAATGGAGGAAACGACAAAAGAATTTTGATTATCTAAATAAATTTTAACGTTTCTGTTCTCAAGAAGATTGAGAGACAAGGATGGAATATGAGCGTGAGTGACCCTTCTACTCACGAAAATAGTAGTCCCGCCATATGGCGAAATTCCAGTACCATCAGTATGTGGAGTAAAATAAGATCTGAAATTTTGAATATTGCGGTCCCTAAAAGAAGTACAACGGACCTCCTGTACAAGAATGAGAGCTACAGGGTTGTCAATAACAAAATCCCTGAGCTCATCGAACTTTGATCTGAGGCCGTTGGCATTCCAAAAAAGAATTTTGAAAACCCCCATAATCAGTTCTTTTTGTCAAGCTTTTTATATCCATAGGGATATCGGCATTAAATATAGATATTTTAGAAATATTTTTTGATAGCATTAAGACGGTTAAGATCAGAGCGAATGCTGAGGTCCCTACTGACTTGCCACAATCGCCGAAGGCGATTACGTTGTCTGATTTTAGTTTTAATTTCGAAGGGAAGAGATTGAAAATTTTGTTGAGCATGGTGACACTTAGATGCCTCCAGAGAACTTTGGATCAATTTGGTTAAATTGGTGACAGCCATGTCAATGTCCTCGACAGAATTTAAGCCGCCAAAAGGGGGGGGGGAGCTTCATTGATTGTGTTGGTAAAGGATTGCCAATCATAAACATAAGGAGAGAGATAATAGATGGAAGAGAGGGGTTACAATCAATGCTAATTTGAATCGGGAGATGATCCGATGTGAGAGCCGAAATGGGGGTAATGACATAGGGGTAATGGATATTATTTAGCAGTGCCAGATCAATAGTCGTACCATTTCCCAGAGGGCGAAAACCAGTGGGGGAGGTAGGAGCAGCAATTTCAATACCATTGTTTGTACAGAAATTGTGAAGGGTTTCCCCTAAAGAATCCATATTGCTGTTGGGACACCAACTGGGATGATGGGCATTAAAATCACCTGCAAGGATAACATTATTATCTAGCCTGAGCAAATTGATAAGGTCAGAGGGTAGATCCGAATTGTTCGAAACTCGGAGATAAATGGAGGAAACGACAAAAGAATTTTGATTATCTAAATAAATTTTAACGTTTGTGTTCTCAAGAAGATTGAGAGACAAGGATGGAATGTGAGTGTCCCTTCTACTCACGAAAATAGTAGTCCCGCATATGGCGAAATTCCAGTACCATCAGTATGTGGAGTAAAATAAGATCTGAAATTTTGAATATTGAGGTCCCTAAAAGAAGTACAACGGACCTCCTGTACAAGAATGAGAGCTACAGGGTTGCCAATAACAAAATCCCTGAGATTTGATCTGAGGCCGTTGGCATTCCAAAAAAGAATTTTGAAAACCCCTATAATCAGTTCTGTTTGTCAGAGCTTTTTATACCCATAGGGATATCGGCATTAAATATAGATATTTTAGAAACATTTTTGTTCGAAACAAGTTTTTGAAGTCTTTCCAGAAGAGTACAAAATTTGGTCAGTTTATCAAATATAATATCAAAATTTTCGGGGTTAGTCATAATAAAATTCAATAAATTAGATTGATCAATAGTTGAATTAATAGCATTATTTACATTAGATGAAGTCATAGCACTAGAATAAGATTTAGTATTAGCATTATTTACATTTTTAAAAATAGGCACGTTAGAAACATTAGAACCATTTGGTTTATTTACAGTAGGTAGAGCTTGACCATTAGTGACAGTTTGAGATTTAACACTATCAGATACAGTAGCAACAACATTTGAAAAGGATAGACTTTTAGCAACATGTTTTGCTTTGAACCCCTGATGATGGTTACGAAAGGTCGCAACACAACCATTTCGCATATTCTTAGGGTTTTTCATACATCCGCCAAAATTTGCCGTATGATTTTCCCCACAGTTAACACACTTAATTCCAGCTCTATCCTTAACCTGACATTGCTTCATATTATGCTCTCCTGAGTACTTAAGATATACGGGCTTCAAAAAACAGTACACGCTTGAGTGATTATACATTTGACAGTTATAGCCCCCTTAAATTTGTACGCTTCCACCTTGATGAAGAAACCCATCAGGTTCGTCATTTCGAAGATATGTTTGAATTGGTCATTTACAAAAACATCGACCAGGTAAATGGGCATAGGAAGTTTGGTACAGAAATTTTTAAGTTGCGACACCCGATGAAAATTATATCCCAGGGCATTCAATTCACCCTTTATATCAGAAATATCAAAATCTATGGGTATCCCCTTAATTAACACCTTCCTGGGCCGTTCGTTTTTTAGATTCATATCGAAAAATTCAATTTTTTGCTCTGTTTAATAATTTTGAATTTTTCTGTAGATTTCTACAGTACTAGGAAAAAAATTGATCGAATTATCTTGGACTTTCTTATAGACCTTGCAATGTGCTAAATTGTCTATAGCGTCCGCTACCTGCCTCCAGTTTTGGGTCTTCACATAAAAAGGCTCAGGTCTAGGTTCTTTAGGGGCTGCAGGTGATGCCTCAGTCGTTCGGTCAGTGATATTATTCTCAACAGTGCTGAGTTTCTCGAATTGGTTGCTTAAAGCAACCGGATTAGCAATTTTGGGTACAAACACCTTAGCCATTTTCGATGGGGTCTTAAAACCGTCATCAGATTCAAAACATCTTTTAGTTCCGGCAGCCGAAGCTTTTATGGCTGGAAAGGCAGCATTGAAACCCTTAAGATAACTACACAAAACAAATTTTCCTTAATAATTGCTAAATTATTGGGATCCCTCGTATCGGCATAAGTTAAAAATAATTTCCACACACCCTCCATGGCGTTGCGGAAGTAATTTCTGATCAGGTCAGCTCCTCCAACGGTCATAGTGGCAAGATTCTTCAGTGTATTTAGCACGGAGATTCCAACCTCCTTTTCGGAGAAATCATCATAACAGTTCTCAATCCATTCGTTGAGTGGCTTAAAATCATCGTCGAAAACGACCATCAATGGTTTACCGCTATTATCCATACTCTCCTCCATCGCCATCATCGTACTCTTACGAAAACACAATTCTAAAAGAACAAATCTCTTGCAAAAAAGTTCGATGAAAATCACATTCTGCTGTCGAAGCTAGCATACGACCATTACGATATCACTCGCACCGCGAACACGAGTCTCTCTTACACGAGTCTCTCTTACACGAGTACACCGCAACGCTTCGTTGGGTATAAGAATACGATATCTGTGGAAATTTTGTGCGAGTTTAATAACTTGTAAAATAGGTCGAATATTGAGATCCTTGTGAATGACATTGTTCCGGGCAAACGAGGTTGCATTTACAGCCTGTCTTAAAATAGTATTTTGCAGAATTTGAAGTTTTTTCATCTTAGTTTCACAAACAGATCCCCAAACAACTGACCCGTAAGTCATGGTGGATCTGATAAAGGATTTATAAAGCAATAACTTGTTGGAGAGTGGCAGACAGCTATGTCTAGCTAATAAAGATTTGAGGGAGGACTTGGCAGCTGTAGTTTTAGAACGTACATCGTGAATCTGCCTTGTCCAGAGTAATTTAGAATCTAGGTAAATTCCTGGATATTTATAATCGTTAACCCAGGGTATATCTTCATTATTAAGAGAAAAATTAATGTCTGGGGTGATGGATTTTTTAGAGAAAATCATGGCAACACTTTTTGCAGCATTTACTTTAATACACCTTTTCCTGAGCCAGATAGAAAGAGCCTGGAGATAGGATTGGAGTTGTTCAATCACAATGTTTAGTGAGATGTTTCTGTAGAGGATGGCCGTGTCATCCGCATATAATGCTAAGAGGATGTTGGGAATCTTGGGTATGTCGTTGATATGTACGTTGAAGAGCCAGGTGCTGATCAGTCCCCCTTGGGGTACGCCAGCCTGAATATTGCGATAAGAGGAGATAGAATGATGAACTCTGGCAGAAAAGGATCTATTTTTTAAATATTTATAAATAATGAGAATTAGTTAAGGGGGAACTTTAAGAAGAATTAATTTATAGATTAGAGTTTCATGTCAAACTCTATCGAATGCTTTTGCAATGTCTATGAATACTACACGAGTTTTTTGTCTACTGAGGAAACCCTCGGGAATGAGTTCAGTTACCCTCCAAAGCTGGTGCTGCGAAGACAGTTTGGGCCGAAACCCGAACTGCTCCGGTATAATGATCGAAATGGCAGTAACGAAGTCTTTCAGACGGTTTGAAAGTATGTATTCATAGACTTTAAAAATGCAGGAAAGTAAAGAAATAGGTCGAAAGCTAGAAGGAGCGTGGCGGTTCTGCCCAGGTTTTGGGATTGGTACTACCAGCGCCCGCTTCCAGCAATCGGGAAACATGCGTAGATTAAGCATAGTATTAATTAATATAGTAAGAAAAAATATAAAATTTTTGGGGAGATATTTTAACATGTTAGTTGAAATGCAGTCGAATCCAGGCGATTTATTCTTTTTCAGATTCCCAATGTATGCTACAACCTCAGAAGGGGTTGCAAGAGTAAGAGTATTATTATGGTTTGTGTTAAGAAACTTTTCAACTTTGTCATTGACTATGTCCGTCATCCTGGGATTGACGACATCTCGATTAAGTGTAAACTAACTTCTAAGACTGTCGGCAATGAGCTCAGCCTTATCAGAGTTTTTATTGACCATCGTATTATTAGGGCCGTTTTGGGCTGGAATGTGGGTTCGTGTCCTACGTATGCGGGCCGTCGCCGACCAAATTGTGTTGTCAGAAGTACAAAGAGATTCAACATGTGTGTTCCATCGTGAAATACTGAACACCTTGATTGCAGCACTAATATCGTGATTTAATCGATTAATTTGGGGTGTAAGCAGGGGGTCCCTAGACGTCTGCCAGTCCCGTCTTAAACGATTTCTGACTCTTTTCAAGTTCCTGATGTGCTGAGGTTGTCGAAAACGATCGACCACTCTCTGTCGAAGTTTGGCGTCTTCTTTAAAAGCATTATGGAGGGTTTCTCCAAATGCATGAATTGAAGCCGTTACGTCGTCAGCAGAGTGTATCTCAGTGGATGAACTGATAGCTACGGCTCAATCACACAAATCCAACGAATCATCGGAAGATAGTTAAGTGGATAAGGAAAAGATGTGTTTTAAATGAAACAGAGTAGCCAACTACATACTAAATCAAGCCAACTACAACAAAGGAGAAATTATAACGATACATCTTGTGAAAGCAGTCATCATAAAAAAATTGACGGACTAACGGCCATTGAACAAGTCCCACTCCAGTAGCGCACAAGCCTTTACAAATATCTCGCAACAACGTTGCATAAATCGTGATAACAGCCATTAGGTTCCAATGGACTGATCGCCATGTGCGCATTCACGTATCAAGGTAATATAAAAACAAAGGAAAATGAACCTGTTAAGTGATCAAAGCTAACTCAAAGGGTCACAAATTAAAAACCACATGTCGTCAACCCATCAGCGGCAAGTTCGTAATGTGACAAAACCTCAAATTTAGACATCCACCATTAATAGAGTCATAAAGAAAAACAACCTACGATAGAGACAAGCATCTCACGGTATGTGAGAAGCATATATCTAATCAAGGAAAAAGAAAAGACCCACAAGAATATGTCAAAATATTAAAAAGACAACCACCACGACAGTGACCAACTACCAAGACAAGGAAACCTCCTCAGAAGAACAAGTCCACTGGGTGAGATAAGTATATTATACTAGACAAATATAATGAATTATTAAAATTAAATGTTAATTTAGGTCAAACCCAACCCCCATAGCTTATGTCTAAGTTACAACCTCAAGCAGCTAGCTCAATTAGAAATTAATATATTAATCTCACTAGGTCAGCTCGTTAGTCTCCTATCAATTCCCTCCTAGATAAGTAATAGAATGCCAATTCATAGTTAACTTGCCATAAGATAATATAATAATAATAATTAATAAATAAAATCCTGATTCTAATATTAGAAATGATTAAAATATAAATTCACTAGGGGGCTCGGCCCCCTACGAGCTACGCTCGCCAACCCCCGTCCAGACACCGCAGACTCTAAACGAATTTCTATTCATTTCTCTTTGATTGGGGAATTGAAGATATAGCCTATGTTCTAAGTTGGGCAAACACCATCATTTTGATACCATTACTTTTGGAATCTGTTCGGTAGTTCTTGAGCTTATCTCCGACAAATAAACAATTTTTTCCTCTTTATAATATGATGAAGTATAGAAGATATATACACAATATATTAAGAAAACATCCAAGAAAGTAAAAAGTAACAAAAATTCTTACTTATTACGTTCACTCTCATATGGCTAGACTTATGCACTTAAAGTTCAAAAATCCAGTCCTTAAAAGTCCTACATACAATCTGTAGAAGTGAAACTCTTGCACTAATCCAGTTCATAAATAGGTGAAAAATTCCTTTCTGTTACCGATTGGTAGCACACGGAATTGTTATCCAGAAATAGTCCATAAAGGCGTTCACTATCATGGAGTCGTCAGCAGCAGGAACCACTCATATAAAACAGGAACAGGAGCCACAGCACTCAGCGGGAATATAAAACTTATTCCATATTACAGCTGGTATAATAACTGCTCTGGCCCATAACCAGTGAGAATTCATCGAGCTTAAACAACTTAAATTCAAGCCAGAGCAGAGTAAACGCAGTGTAGACAGTCATTACCAGCTGATTATATACTGAAGACACGTCGAACTTTTCATAATTTTATTTAAAATCACAAAAACAAACATCATTACTTCGATGTCGAAAAACTTAAGACATTAAATATTTAAAGACATGCTCTTAAACGGCTTAAACTTACATAATCCATTTTAAAAGGAAAAACAGAGCCACCTCATACAGCACGACCACACAATATATACATTCAGTTAAACAGTTACGTTATACCACACATTTGCCGAAAATTTTGCATAAAGCAAGATGCTGTAAATAAACAGTAACAGAAGAAAAACTCCCCGCATTCAGCCGTACACGAAGACTTCGCAGAATGCGAGGTGACTGACTAAAAGAGCTGGAAAACCGGCAATGTGTGGATGCAAACGATTTTAGCTCGTAGCTCGGGACAAGGTATTGGCAGGAGGATTAAAAATAAGTTAAACACACTTAACTTGCGAAAAACTCGCATACCTGCCTGTCACTTTTTATATGTGATAAGTACGTTGAGACAACAGAAAACTTACAATTACAACATCGAAACATGACAATTTTTCATTAAAATCTAAAGAAAATATAAGAATATTTATAACTTTTTAAGTAAATTTTAGGTGGCACAACTCCCTCACAAATCATTAACAAGACATGCTGTATGAATTTCAAAGTATTAACAACATTTTTACAGTAAGAAATATTAAGTGTATAATAAAAAGATGTCATTAAAGATATAGCATTAAGGAAACCCGTGATTCTTGAAACGATTTGTCCTTCAATAACTATTTCAAAATCGCTGTTATAATCAATATCTCTTTGTATAACTGGATAAATTGAATCTAACTTTTGTGTTTCATAATCAGGAGAAACCTACAACACATGAATATAAATAAGTACATATTCAACACAGGTGTAAAGTATTAAAGCAATAATGTATTATTAAAATGTCGAAATGTAAAGAGTAATGCTTTAGCTGAACATTAACTTATATATTCCGATTTAAAACAAAACACTGTGAATAAATATATTCATACAATTCTTATTAAACGTACTCAATCTTAGTGAATGATAGTTAAAAATTAATTTAATTAGATAATTAAGTGCTGTTTTGCTAAACAAGAAACTTTTGGAAAACTTCTTAATCTTCTAGTTTAAAAACAAGCAAATATGTAAAAAATTTGGATTAAGGATAATATAAAAATATATATATATTAAAACAGATTGCGATTTCTGTAATATAAGACAGCGTTTTTGACTTTTTACGCATGTGCCACCCTTTCCGGGTCGCTTTTTAGGTATTTTGTTACTTTATTGTTTGTTTGTTTAGTCTGGTTTATCCTGATTCCATTTTAAAATTTTCTTTTAATTTAGATTTAGTGTGTTCTTTATATTTTCCGCTGATTTAAACCGTCATCATTAGCCGGTAGAAACTATTTATAGCGGTTTCGGTATTTAAAGTAATGTATGGTACTTAAAAACCGCTCATTTTCTTTTGAAATTTCTCTTTACCTATAATTGTGTTAAAGAAACTTTGTATCATTTAAAACAACCCATTTATTTCTACTGTGATTGTTATCCGGTTTTGCAATCATGCGTTACTACTGGTGTACCTATTGCATTACCAGTTTTATCGCTAACATTACAAAGGATTCAATAACTATCGTTGCTTTTCTTTTGTTTACATATCGATGAAAATTTTTTATTTGGAAACTCTGAGACTGAAAGATTAAATTTTTAAAAGCAGATATCTTATAAGAAATGTTTAATCACAATATTTTAATTAAAAAACTTTAAATTAAAAAAAAATATATATATAAAATTATTTCTGGGGATTAATATTTTGCAAAAAAGGTACTAAAAAATTTAAAACTATTTAACTAGAAAAGATTGCAATTTTTCTGTTGACAAATAAATGGATTTGAATGCTTACATTAAATTTATAATTCAGTGTCAGAATTACACATTAATAGAACTATTTATGTGATTTGTGTTAAAACCCACCAAAACAACTGTGGTGAATTCTTCTATCATGCACCAGATGTCAGTGAACGTTTAAAAAAGTTATTTGTGTGTGTGGCAGCAGTATGGTCAAAAACTTTTAGATGAACATCAGTGGCAACAGCTAGTGGTTGTTGTCGCAGACTTTTCCTCCAACTTTGCCTGTTGTGTCTTGATCTCTCATGATCACTCACTTCGCTTTTTATAACATGTAACTTACGGCTCAGCTAATCTTTTTAATTATATATATCTTCTGTAACGGTTCTGTAAATATTAAGTATTAAAATAATCATGTAGAAAGTTATGTGAGATTTGAGCGTCAACAAAACAAACGCGCATCAATAAATGGATAGCAGAGTTAGTGTTTGATCGAGATAAGCAATCTCTTTGCATCGCCAGCTATTTCAAGCTGAAACTTTTAGTTTTCCTACGACATGTATTTTTATTCACCTGGATATGCAAAATGATCAGTAGCGGCTCGTCCATAAGTGCTGCAGAGCTGCAGCACCCCCTGTAATCTTTAGAACCCCGTATATTTTTAATGTTATCTTTGAACACCAATTTAAACCTTAACGTAAGTAGGAAAATAGATCCCTTCTCGCTTGTACTCAATGCATGTGGGTGAAAGAGCCCCTCTTCATTCTCATTTTCGGCTGCAAGGCAACGCAGCTCATATCATTCCCATAGATGGTCATTGCGCATGCCCGACGGTAGGAGAAAGGCGGGGAGGAGATAGCACTGTTGCATTAGCGTCCGTGCTGCAAGCCGTGCAGATCATTATTGAGAGAAAAAAATTATTTCGTCGTAGTGTCTTTCAGCCGCATTTCGGAATTTTGTATTCAACTACGCAATGAGTGTTCTGCATTTACAAAAAATAGTATTTTCCCAGTTGTCATTAGTAGAGAAAAATGACATTAAAAATATCGGGCGTCCTATGCCGGACTTAAAAATTATTCAGACATCAACAAGCAGAAAAAATTCGCATCAGCGAAAATTTAATCCAGAAATTTATTCTAAGCATGACTGATTATGTGGATGTGATTCTAGAAATGCACTATTTTGTTTTCCGTGTTTGCTTTTTGGAGGAGATAACGGCTGGACGAAAACTGGCATTAAAGACTTGGGTCATCTACCAGAAAAAATAAAAAAACATGAAAATTCTGAAAAACATTTGAGAAATGTTGTCAATTTGGCTATGCTTGGAAAAGTCAATATCGCTACACAGTTGAGTGAAGGCTATAAATTAAGCATAATCAAACACAATGAAGAAGTACAGAAAAATAGAAATATACTCTCAAAAATAATAGACTGAATTAGGTTTTGTGGGAAATATGAGCTACCACTCCGTGGACATGACGAAAGGTTGGAATCTGCTAAACCCGGGATTTTTCGAGGACTGCTGGAATTTGCCGGAAAGCTTGATGGAGGCTTAAAAGCTCACCTTGAAACTGCTTCCGTTTTCAAAGGCAACTCAAAAATAATTCAAAACGAACTATTGGATTTTATGCTGGAAATATGTCGAAAGGAAATAATTAAAGAGATTAGCCACACAAAATTTCTAGCTGTCATGGCAGATGACACAACAGATATTTCCGAGAAAATCCAAGAAATTGTTGTATTTCGCTACGAAAAAGAAGGTGGAGTGATTGAAAGGTTTTGGGGGTTTCATAACCCCTCTTCGCAAGACTCTGCGGCTTTGTCTCACTATATTCTAGAGCAATTGAGTATAGTTTTAAAAGATGGTTTTCATAAACTCATAGCTCAAACTTATGATGGTGCAGCTGTAATGAGCGGTGCAAAGGGTGGTGTACAAGCTATAATTAATGAAAAATATTGCAATGCTCATTTTATACATTGTTATGCACATCAATTGAATTTAGTTATGGAAAAAGCAGCTTCTCAGAATTCGAAAGTGCGTATATTTTTCAGTAGTTTACATGGTATACCAGCATTGTTCTCGCGATCTCCACAACGCCTCTCTGTGTTAGATTCCGTCTCTAAAAGAATTCCCAGAGGTTCTAACACTAGATGGAATTTTAATTCTAGAACAGTGAGTTCTGTTTATGAAAATATGGACGAACTGAAGGAATGTTTTGAACAATTACAAAAATTAAAGAATGCAAATACAGTCCAGGCAGCTTCGGGTCTTCGAGACTTTTACGTATGTTGAATGACAGAAGTTTCCTCTTTTGGCTTTCTTTCCTTCGCCGTATCATGCCACATGTTGACCTTCTGTATGATGAGCTTCAAAGCCACAATGCAAACTCTTCTTCTATTAATTTAGCATTAGAAAATTTCTATCAAGCAATTTCTGTAATTAGAAATGAAATAAGTTCTCCCCAATCTGATACTTTAGAGGAATCGCATCAAATTAGAAAGCAGAGATTTAATGAAGACTTAACCATTATAGCTAAAGAAGTCTGTGACACAATTTGTTTCCAAGCAAAAGAACGATTTCAATTTTTAGGACATCTTTCAGCAGCTAAATTATTTGCTTGCGTGAAATTATCTGACTTTTACAAAGATTTTACTTCAAAGGAGTTAGATGAAACTGTGCTTACATATCCTATGTTAAAGAAAGAAAAGCTTAGAACAGAACTTTCTGTTTTATATGAGAGAGAAGAATTTTCAAATATCTCTGGAGCTTTTGATCTTCACAAATTTGTTGTAAATGATGTTCTAGAAAATTCGCTTGGTGAAGTAAACTGTTTATGAAAAACATTCTCACAACACCAATGACAACATCGGAACCCGAGCGCTGCTTTTCTACGCTGAAAAGAATAAAGACATTTTTAAGAAGCACCATGCCAGAGGATCGTTTATCAGCGTTAGCAATGATTAGTGCAGGCAAGGATTTAATAGCAAGAATACTTAATTTTAATGAAAAGGTTATAAATGAATTTGCTGACCGAAAAGAAAGAAGAATGTGTTTTGTAATTAAATAAATTGAAAATGTAATAATATAATTAAATTAAATATAATCACTCTGTAATGTATCATTTAATTGTTACTTATAATTTTAAATTAAACACAGGGGACAGTTTATTGGAACAATCACCGAAATTGGATATTTTGCTCATATGGTAAGAGTTATTTTATAACTTCTTTACTCTTGTATTCCAACAAAACATCAAAAATACAAAATGTTTGAATTTTTATGATTTGTTATGATGCATATGTTTTTAATCCTCCTATTTTTCTTTTATTCTAAACTACATTAAATTTTTTTAATGTTAAAGTGTCTAAGAATCTAAGTACTAATCATTAGATTTCTATTGTGTAATTTTTGTCTTGCGAAGACATCGTAATTTTAAAATATACTGTAAAATTCCCCCATAAATATGTATGCGGTATTCTTTAAAGGAATCGTTAAGAAAAATCTGAATTTTTTGTAGATATTGAATCGGGCCGGCCCGTGAGCTGTGAAAATAGAAACGGCCAGGCCATGCTTAGGCCGACCGTTTAATTTTTATACCGGGCCTGAGGATGGAAAAGCCGGCCCGTGCAGGCCTCTACTACGGTTAGAACCTTGCAGCACTGCCTCATTCCTAACTCACGAGCCGCTACTGAAAATGATGAATATTTTCCGGAAAAATTGTGAGAATATAAGCTGACAGAGCTTGTATCAGAGCATGCCGTATCTCGCATGCATACAGTAAAAGGTGTAATTTCTAAAATGATATCGGTAAGCTTTTCTTTTCAAATTATTTGTATTTTTTAGTAAACGGTATTTTTTCTCGCGATTTTTTTGAAATTCTGCTAATATTTATTTCTGTTGCACTCATGTTCTATGACCCCAAAATATTTTCGGAACATGTCCTGAAATTTGAATATCAAATTATTTAATGTACTCAATCAATTTGTAATTTTAACTTGTATATATATATTTATTTAATTTGTAAATTTTTGTTTTCATCCGTATTTTCTTTGTGTATGAATTTTTAAAACTGCATAATCATGCAGGACCCACCTGGCGGAGTTACTACGAATAACCAAATAGCCCACGTATCGGTAAAGCCCCCACCATTTTGGAAATCCAACCCAACTTTATGGTTTTTTAGGTTAGAAGCGAATTTTACTTTGGCTAACATAACATCGGAAATAACTAAATTTAACTATGTCGTAGCGTCGATTGGTGTCGATGTTTTGACTTCCGTCAGCGACATAATAGTCAACCCACCACAGAATGAACCGTATACAGAGATAAAAAAAGCGTTTAATTGATTCTCATTCAGAAAGCGAATCATCGAGAATCCGCATTTTACTTCAAGGTCTTGAACTTGGCGATCAACGACCTTCTGAATTGCTTACGCGCATGCGCGCCTTGGCAGGCACATCTGTTGGCGAGCCACTGCTGAAATCTTTATGGCTAGGGAGACTTCCGAATAATACTCAGTCCATTCTTGCCGGTCTTAATGAAGACCTTACTCAGCAACAATTGCTGATAAAATTCACAAGTTTACTTTCACTCCAGCAATAAATGCTACAAGTTCACTCAAGCCGGAATCCTCAAACAATTTGGAACTACAAATCGCGCATTTAACGAAACAAGTAAGCGAGTTGACAAATCTAATAAGCAAACGCAATAGCACGCATGAAAGAGCGCGAAACAATCATTTTCGAAGACGGGGTAAATCACGTGATCGTTTTAAAGAAATATAAAGAACCAAGTGATGGCAATTGTTTTTATCACACCAATTTTGGCAGGAACGCTCGAAAATGTTCCCCACCTTGTTCTTTCCGACCAGGGGAAAACTAAATTGGCGATCGCCGGAAAGCCAGGATAGTGATCGTCACCTCCAACGTATTCTCCTGGCCGATACTAAAACAAACATGAATTTTTTGATTGATACTGGCGCAGATATTTCAGTTCTTCCAAAGATTTGTGCCTCTCAGCCTAAAATATCAAACGATTCGGTACTTTATGCTGTAAATGGTACAACGATAAAACATTTGGCACTAAACGTCTCACGCTCGACTTCGATTTACGCCGTAGTTTCACATGGCCATTTATTATTGCAGATGTACGTCAACCAATTATCGGAATTGATTTTTTAAAGCATTTTAATCTGTTAGTTGATGCCAAAAACAACAAATTAATTGATGCTACTACTCAAATTTCTTCTGCTTCCACTTCCGCTACTTTAAGCTCTGAAATTTCTAATATATCTTTTGCTTTTGGCGATTCTCCATTTCAAAAAATTCTTAAAAGATATCAAACAATTATAAATGCTACACCATCCAATTCGTCTTCACATTTGACAACGTTTCATCATATTGAAACGACGGGCTCGCCCGTATTTTCTAAGCCGAAACGTTTATCTCCTGAAATGTTATGCACTGCGCAGCAGGGCTCAGATCGGAGAGTGGTGTGTGTTGGTCGCGTATTTTGAGCTCTCAATAATGAGGGGCTAAAGAGCGGAAATAGACCCTGGGCCCGGGCGCCCCTGGATTATTCGGATGCCGGACACCGAGACCTTCAATTCAAGGTAAGCTGCATGTTTCTAGACTAATTTTTCAGTAAATTATATGTAAAAATGTTTTTTTAACTTTGCCCTTCCCCGGGCCATATAGGTCTCTGCACTATAATCCCAGTTGTACCACTCCTATCAACCCCATCATTTTGAATTTTAGATATGTTGTTCTCCATGTTATTACGAACATTTTAAGTGGCATAGAATTTTTCAGTGACTATTATTTAATGAGTTATGAATTTTTAAAGTTTACGAAATCAGAGAGCAATCACGTGCCACTTTAAAAAATCACTATGTTTTCATGTACAATTTAGATATATTTTTCAGTGTAATAACCTGATTCAGATGTTATATATGTGTCATTCGGAGCTTTATCTTTAATTTAATACGCTATTTGTTAAGTTTTATGCAGATTTTCACATTCTATAAGAACTTTTAAAATTATCAGCCATTGAGCACGTGGTACCACGTGGGTTTATTTACGTTTTTAATTACCTCCGCTAGTCCACTTTAATCACTCAGTTTTAACTTTTAATCAGTGGATTCAATTAGCTAAGGACGTCTAGTTTGCTCCGCCACCAATTATGTGTCTCTACCATTATTTTAAGTATTTTAAAAATTTATTTTAAAATGACATGTTTTTTTCCACGTTATGTTACTTTCCCCATAGGTTTACATTACGAGTGAACTTTTTTCAAAAAAAAATTTAAATTAATTACTTCTAGTAATCAGATTAATTAGTGGCCTAGCTCTTCAGAAAGATAAAGCTCCAATCTTTGCTCCGCCGTAATCAGCTTTCTATTATTTTAATTGCAAGTATAATTTATTTAAGTTTGAATTTTGGTATTTTTGGTAGATTGATTAAGAGTTTCAAGGCGGATTTATATCAGTTTGAAAAGGAGACTCGACATGATGGAGTGGTACAGTAGTATTTTAGATTAGTTTATTTCAGGGAGTTTATGGGTGGAGTGGAGGCACCCTAGGTATTCAATATATTTATTTTTGAGTTAGATTCCATTTCATGTTCAGTGCCTCCCGCCCACCGCCACAGCTGTTTCAATCTCATTTGTCTATTAGTCGATCACGTGGGCCTACTATCTTTTATATATACAGTTTCTGTTCCTCCTATTAAGCAATTAAGTTTTAATTATAGCTCACCACTCCCATTTAATTTTCATTTATCTCATTCATTTGAGTTTTATGCCCTGCCTTCCCTATTCGTAGTTTTTTGGGCACGCTGAGTCGTTTGGCGTGTTCAGTTTTTCATTTTTTTAATTAGGGGGGGAGTTAGTAGGGGGGAGGGGGCCCTCCGTTTTTTCTCACTTCTACAATTTCATGTTAGACCTCGCTGGATAGGGTTAGGCCCCAGCAACTCAATCATGACACCTACCAAAGAGTTCCTCTTCTCATTACGGCCCAAAGCACTAATTAGGATATTAATTAAGGCAATTAAGTAAGTTATCAAGCCCATTCCTTAATTATTGAGTTTTCTGGCTAGCCTTCCCTATTCGTAGTAATTGGGGCACGCTGAGTCTGTTGGTGGACTCAGATTTTCAAAATTTTAATTAGGGGGGGAGTTAGTAGGGGGGAGGGGGCCCTTTCATTTTTATTTCATATTTTTACTCAATGTATGCCTTGTCATATATCGTCGGATAGGGTTTGGCTCAAGCATCAATATTCTGTCACTTTAATCAGTGTCCTTTATCCCAGTCAAGTTATAAGAGCTTAATTAAGATTTATTAATTAATGATTATAAGAATGGGAGTATCTCCTAAACTAATGAGTATTTCGGCTTGCCTTCCCTATTCGTAGGTTTCTGGGCACGCTGAGTCGATTGGTGCGCCCATTTTTTCAAAATTTTAATTAGGGGGGGAGTTAGTAGGGGGGAGGGGGGTCAATTTCTGGTTCTTTCATAAACATGCCTTGTAATATGTCGCCGGATAGGGTTTGACGCAAGCATCACGAAATTGTTACTTTTATCAGTGTTCGTCATCGCTACTAAGTTTTACGTGCTTAATTAAGGTTTATTAATTAACGAATACAAGAATCGTAGTATCTCCTAAACTATTGAGTATTTTGGCTTGCCTTCCCTATTCGTAGGTTTCTGGGCACACTGAGTCGACTGGCACGCCCAATTTTTCAAAATTTTAATTAGGGGGGGAGTTAGTAGGGGGGAGGGGGGTCAATTTCTAGTTCTTTCATAATCATGCCTTGTAATATGCCGCCGGATAGGGCTTGTCGCAAGCATCACGTATATGTTACTTTTATCAGCGTTCAACATCTCTACTAAGTTTTACGTGCTTAATTAAGATTTATTAATTAATGACTACAAGAATTGAAGTATCTCCTAATCTATTGAGTTTTATGGCTTGCCTTCCCTATTCGTAGGTTTCCGGGCACGCTGAGTCGGTTGGCACGCCCAGTTTTTCAAAATTTTAATTAGGGGGGGAGTTAGCAGGGGGGGAGGGGGGTCAATTTCTAGTTCTTTCATAAACATGCCATGTAATATGTCGACGGATAGGGTTCGGCGTGGGCAGCTCAATTTCAGCCCCAGCCTCAGTTATCAGTCTAGTCTTAATTCCTTAGCCCCATTTCGCCATCATTTGACCACTCCATTCTTCTCACCCTCGGCTCCACGTGACAGCCATTCCCCTCTAGCAGAGGCCTCTTCCCCCCCCCCCCTTTTTTTTTTTTTTTTTTTTTTTTTTTTTTTTTTTCAGTTTAGTAGCATTAGGTTTTCGCAGCTTATAGGTGCCGGGCGTCAGTCCGGTGGCGCTGGGCTAGGGGTTCGATTCCCAGTCTAATCAGAAGTACATCAACACAGGCACATAGGTAACCACCCAGTAACACTACACTTTCACATTATCACAGCTTTACATCACTCCACGCGGATTGCTACTAAGGCTTAGTAATCCCCACCATGCCCAGTAAACGAGGGAAAAGGAATAACAACAATAGTTACTACGAGTCACCGTACGGTGATGGTAGGTACAACGAGTCACCATACGGTAATGGTAGGCACAACAACAGCAACAGACCTCCGAGAGAGAGTTGGTTCCAAAGGGCACAGAGAGAAGACGCAGAAAGAATAAGAGAAAGAGATAAGAAGATGCGACAAGAAGAAGAAGAAGAGAGAAGAAGGGAGCACGAAAAAGCACAAGAACAAGAAGAGGAAAGAAGATTGGAGAGAGAAAGAATCCAAGAACAGGAAGAAGCAAAAAGAAAACAGAAGAAGCAGGAGGCAGAAGGAAGAGAATTAGCAAGCAAACAGTCAACAAAGACGAAAAACAGGGACGAGCATTCGCACCCAAAGGAAACAAGAAAAGAAGAAACAGACAGTGGAAGTGAGGAAAGCACCACAGAAGACGACAGCGAATTTGAATACAGCACCGACCCAATCAGCAGCACTGACACAGAACCGGATAGTGACTACCTAGACTTCAGCGTCTTTCCCACGATGACGGAAGAACGGAAACAATATCATAGGGATAAGGATCATGCATTATGGGAGGTCCAAAGAGATGAAAAGCGGATACGTAGGAAGGCACAGAAAAAACTAAGAAATGAAAAGGTGAGACTATGGCGAGCGGAGAAGAAGAGTAAGGCAGCAAGTAAGCAAGTAAAAGGTGCAGGAAGAGAGACAGCCGAGATAAACAAGGAAAAAGGAGAAGGAAAAAGCGAAGAACCAGAACAGGAAGTCAAAGAAGCAAAGGAAAAAAACGAAAAGAGAAAGGAAGTAGGGATGAGAAAACTTATAGATGAAAACCCACCGATAACTACAGAAGAATCGGAAAGCCCTAAGAGCAAGGTGGACGAAGAACACGAAGACAAGAACAAAGGCTCAGGAAAAAGTGAAGAAGAGAAACAAAAGGACAAGGAAGATTTACAAGCCCTGAAAACACAGGTTTTTCAGTTCATGGATGAGCAGGAAGAAGTAATAAGAAGCAGAGCCGCAGAAAAAGCAATTTCAACCCTGAGGCTACTGAGAAGAATTCAACAAGACAGCGGAAGATTAGCAAAGACAACCAAACAAGAACTTGACGACTGCGCAGAAATACTTATGAATCAGATAATGGAAATGGAGCTGCAATATCAGATAGCCAAAGTACAGATATCAGCCATGGAAAATAATCAGCTGGGACCAAGAATGTGCACAGAAGAAGGAGGCAGAATGACCAGGGAGGAGGTAGCCACCGGGACCCAAACCAGGCCCAGCAGGGACTACGCGGAAGCGGTCAAGGTGGCTAAATCAACTTTGATTATCCAAACAAAGAGTGAAGCGAACAAAGAAGAGTTGGAGAAGAAGATATTCGAAGTAACAACAGAATTGCACAGTGGAGTGAAGAAAGTAAGAAGAGTTAACAAAGGGCTCAAGATGTTTTGCGACAATGAGGATCAAGCAAGGAAAATAACAGAGAAAATTGAAAGTAACGAAGAAGTTAGTAACGAAGTCCAAGTCATAACAGCGAAGATAAAGAAGAAGAGTGTCATCATATTCAAAATCCCAAGATATGTACAAGAAGATATAATAAAGGAGAGACTGATGACGATGCTAGGACTGGACGGGCATGGCGGAAGCGAAGCAGTCACTCTGGCTAGGCAGGTGGGATCCCAGAGCGGGTGGAAGAACCAACAGGTCCTACTCCCTGAGGCCTTGGCAGACCGACTGCTGAGAGCAGGCTCGGTGTGCCTGGGACTCAGGGAATGCCCAATCCGGGCATACATCAGTGTAACGAGATGTCACAGATGCCTAGAATACGATCATCTAGCGGCAAACTGTGACAGGGCCCAGCGGTGCTCGATCTGCGTGGGATCGCATCTGTACACGGAGTGCAAGAGCAAAAATCGAAGATGCCACGCATGTTCCAGTTACAACGCAGCAAACAAGGGCTACGCAGTCTCCTACAAGAACACCAACCATCAGGCAAACTCACCGGACTGCACGATCTACCGGACTCTCTTTCGGATCAGGCAGTTGCAATCAGATAAGGGCATGGCATACGCGTCAGGGCAGGACGTCATTTCGGGAAGGGTGAGGTTAACTAGCATCAGAGGGGTGGAAAGGGTATCTTGGATACCTAACCACGACCACCCACAGAGGACAATCAAAACCAGCTCATGGCAGACAGTTAGACGCAGATAGCAACACGGCGCTCCAGGAGCACCAACAGAGTACACACTCACCCTTCCACTCTTAACACCACACACACAGAACAACAGCACACAGCAAGAAGCAACAACACCCAGTCATTGGTCACAAGAACTCTAAGTAAGTAACGGTATTTAATGTATTTTATGTTTTAAGTATTTCTATGTTAATATAAAAAAAAAAAAAAAAAAGGCTTAGGTTTCCTATTGCCACATAAAAATTATAAAAGCACAATTTGTCTTCGTCCCATGAGTGTGTTCGGTAGCCGTGTAGCAACAGCTGGCCACGGCCCTCAACAGGAGCCCCGCATCAGACGAAATGCAACATCTTTACCGGCCGAGCAAGCTACACACAATGGCAAATCAAGAAGCGGCACCCGCCTCCGGCACATCTCCGTCCGTCCGTGTGTTGTCAAGTGCACAAAAGATAAAAAAAAGAATATCAAGGTAAGTACAAACTCAGTTTTCAGCTAACCAATTTCAGCGACAAGCAAGCCATTTCCCAGCAGCAAGATTTCCATTCTAGTTTAATTTTGGTCTAGGGCGCTCTAGCATCCCCCTTCCAAAACTAACTTTTAAGCATATTTGCTATCAGCCCAGTTCCCCCTGCGTTACCGGGGGAGGCAACCCCCACACTTCTATCCCTTTTCGCCTTCAAGCGTGAAGGGGGTGCAGGGAAGGGAATCTGGTCCTTTAGCAGCGAAAGCCATGCGCCGGTACTGCGGGACACCGGGCAAGCATCCGTACCAAGCAGCTTCGTAGAGGTTTGTGAGGTGGGGTGGGCTAGGGACGGAGACACGGAATGGCACCCTCGCAACGCCTATTCTCCAACCATATGTAAAATTTAAACCCCTCCCATCCTTCTCTTCTTCTGGGCCGGTCACACGTGGCGCAAGCCAGGGGCGTGAGCTAGAAGGGACTCAACGACCGGTCGCCCGGAAAGAAATTCTCTCCAGGGGACACGTGTGCGGGCAAGCACTACTATTTTTCTACTAGCAGCGGTGGACAGCGATCAGCCAGGGATGGGGGTATGAAATGAAACCCGGCCTGCTACCCGATTGGGCAGGGTCCACAGCCGCATCTTTCTCTACCCATCTATTGCAATATTATCTAGAGCATCCGCTGGTAACGCAGTCTTTCTTTCGGCTCCCCTCCTAATGAATTTTTTTTTTTTTTTTTTTTTTTTTTAAATTAATTTCAGTTAATTCCGCTTAAGAGGCCCTAGACCAGGTTAGCAACCCTATTATCCCTGTAAGGAGGCAAGTTTCTAGCAGAACCCAAGCATCGCGAACCACGGGCTCTATATTCCTAAGTGAGAGATAGTCAATATACCACAGTGTGAGAGGCTGTGGGTTCGAGCCCGGGTCACGACAGAATCCCTCATATAAGTGCCTGGCCCCCACTAAGAATTTTTTTTTTTTTAAATAAGTTTCACCACGTCCTCATCTCAGTTTCGCGCAGCTATAAGCTAAGTTAAGGCCAGCCACTCCCAGCATTTAGTAAATCGGAGGGTATTAACGACATTGGTCTCCCTAGTCAAGGGAATGACCCACTATTCAGCACAATTTTTATCAGTCCCCATAGATTAGCTTCAGGTTATATTCTTAGGAATCAGCACCTTTTTAGATTAGCCACCCTCGTTTTCTGGATCTTAAAGATTATCTAGAACCCATTAAAGTTTTAAAATGTATGAATGAATAATGTATGTCTAACAATAGTTTCTCTTACAGGTTCCCCCTCGGCCCCCCTGGATGAGTGGCTCGCCGCACATCCGGGGGTGCCTCAAGTCCCCCCCCCCCTTTTTTTTTTTTTTTTTGACAGTTCGCCTCTTTATTAGGTGCAATTGGACATTGTCCGCACGAGCTACCGGACCCGCTCCAAAGGATAGCCTACGGAGCCAGTTTTTCCCCCGTGGGGTACGGTAGAAAGGCGAAATCCCGTCTCCCTCAGCAGCGATTCGTCTGCCTTGCATTTTGGCCCAAAATTTTCCCTTCTCTGGCAGCCCCTAGCATCTCGGCATGTTCTTAACCTAGTTCCTCAAATTACAGATCTCATTTAGAGTTTTTCTCAAGTAGAGCATTTTTACGTCGTGTACCTTCCCTCAAAATTCTCCCCCCTCCGCTAGGTAGCTGCCATCATTTAGACACAAAATTTTCCAGCCCTATTCCGCTTCGCACGATGAGTATGTGGTGTACGGCGCCAAATAAAGATTTACAAAGAGCACTCCTCAAAATAGAAACAACGGCTTAGCTCAAACAGTCGGCCCACGTGCTTGTCGGAATCTCCGCTGGTGGGTGGACGCCTGCGGCGATCTGGCGCCTGTACTTCTACAGCGCCCCGCTGATCCAGAATACAAACCCGTAAACCTGGGTCCTCAAGCCCGGGAGGGAGGGTCTGGTCAGTGGTCTCTGGTCTCTGAGTATCTTATGGCTAAGGAAATAATTCGACTCTCAAAAAGCCCGTGCGCTGGTCCGCTGTATATAGTACAAAAACCAAATTCGAAATGGCGTCCCTGTGGTAATTATCGCCGCCTCAACTCTGTTACTGTACCCGATACGTATCGCGTATCCATGATTGCACACAACTCTTATTTGGCAAAACTATTTTTTCTACCTGAGACTTGACCAAAGCATATCACCAAATACCGCTATCACAACACCATTTGGTTTATTTGAGTTTCTTTACATGTCTTTTGGCCTACGCAATGCTGGACAAACATTCCAGAGGTATATAAATGAGGTATTATCTGACTTGGAGTTTTGTATACCTTATTACGACGATATTTTGATTGCTTTTGCTAATGAAGCCGAGCATATTAGTCATTTTGACCAAGTCTGTAGCCATTTGGCGTTACATGGCTTAAAAATCAATCCCACCAATTGCGTTCCAGGACAATCCTCGGTAAAATTCCTTGGCTGTCTTGTGACACCGGAAGGAGTTGGAGACACTTTCTCAATTAAAGCGTTTTCTTGCGATGTTGAACTTTTATCGACGATTTCTACCAAATCCCGCTAAAAAACAAGCACCTCTTAACAATTTACTTCGTGACTGCAAGAAAAATGACAAACGTCTTGTCCCTTGGACAGACGAGGCACTTCTTTCAATCAATGTAAATCTGACTTAGCCAATGCAGCAACCCTTGCCTATCCGGCTTCAGACCATAAACTCCTTAATGGTTGACGCTTCCGACATTGCTGTTGGGGCAGCATTAAATTGTTTAACTAAAAGTGGTACAAAGCCACTAGCATTTTTCTCCCGTAAACTGAGTGCAACAGAAATTAAATATAGCACATATGATAGAGAGCTTCTCGCTATCTATTTATCTGTCAGGCACTTCCGGCATTACCTGGAAGGTAGAAATTTCATAATATTTACTGACCATAAACCTTTAACAAATGCATTTACAAAAAATTCTGATGCAATTTCTCCACGTCAGCTCAGACAACTTGATTTTATTTCCCAGTTTTGCACAGACATTCGACACATCCCTGGTTCTGACAACGTAGTAGCAGATACCTTGTCCAGAGTAAGTTCTGTCAATGTTCAGTCAATTGATTTGGCTACAATTGCAGAAGCTCAACAACAGGATGTCGAGCTGCAAGAGCTACTAAATAACGACAAAATTTCTGTTTAAAACCTGTTTCAGTGACTCCAACATTAAGTATATATTGTGACAGTAGCTGTGATTCAATTCAATCCTATGTACCCAAACATTATCGCAAAATCATTTTTGCAGCCGTGCATAACTTATCGCACCCATGTACTTCAGCATCCAAAAAACTCATCCAGTCTCGATTTGTTTGGCCATCTATGTCCAAAGATATCAACAATTGGACTCGATGCTGTGTAAAATGTCAACGGGCTAAAGTGATAGGCACACATCCAGCCCACTCCAAAGTTTCCAGCTACCTCACTGCAGATTTGACCATGTGCACATTGACATCGTGGGACCTCTAGCATCGTCAGATGGTTTCCAGTACTTGCTGACCTGCATAGATCGCTTCACACGCTGGCCTGAAGCAATTCTTATTGCTGACATATGTGCCGAAACGATTGCAAAAGCCTTTGTTGCAAATTGGATTTCACGGTTTGGAATCCCCTCTCTCATAACTTCAGACCAAGGCCGCCAGTTTGAAAGCAATCTATTCCTCATCCTCAACAAAATGTTGGGCATCCAGAAGACCGCACAACACCATACCACCCACAGAGCAATGGCTTAGTCGAGCGATTTCATCGTTCCCTAAAGCAAGCACTTCGATGCCACAAATCAAAATGGACAGAATCACTCCCTATTGTCTTGCTAGGACTTAGATCTTTATTTAAAGCAGATCTCAACTGCACTAGTGCTGAGCTTGTTTATGGTGCAACACTGAGACTCCCATGTGAACTGATCGACCATCCAAAAATCGATATTCAATCTCATGACTTCCCTCAAACCAACTCCAACTTCTGCACATGCCAAAACAGCTGTTCCCCCAGGGGGATACCTTCTTTAGGTATTCACGGGCTTCGCAACCCCGGGTTCCTGAGCGATCTGTCTCTTTTCCTTTTTTTCTTATTTCTCTCGTGTTTCTTTCCTCTTTGTTTCTCTCTCGTTGTGGTTTCCTCTTCGGAGGTGAGGGCAATTCTGTATGAGCCGATATCATCCTGTATATCGACTCATAGAGAATTGTAAACCACCCACGTGTTAGCCGTGCGTGGCGACCCGTGTCCCTGGAAAGGGGGATCCTGGCAGTTGAGGGAAACCAACACACTGCTTTGGCCTCTGCTTCAGGTAGACGGGAGGTGCATATTGGTCCCGTATGCATCAATCGGCTGGTCAGCTGACTTCTGTCACTGGCTGGGGATCAAGTGAGCGAGTACTTACTAGCCATCTCGTTAAGGGTAGAGACTGGCATAGGAGTGTCTTGTGACTGTATGGGCCCTGGTTAGCACTGGTGCACGAATGTGCATCCCCTTGTTGGGCTCGGTAGTGGGTGGTGCGGCCGGGGTCTGAATTCTATTTTTTTCAATTATGGATGGACATACTAAAGTTCCTTCTACTTCTCTCCCATGTGGAGAGCAACAAGATGTACAGTCCTTATTTACTCGTTTTTTTGTTATTAAACGCACTGATAGTCTCTCTGATAGTTCTTTCAAAAAAACTTCACCATTTCTTATAGCAAAAACTTTCCAGTCTGTCTTGGGGGATGGTCATTCTCTAAAAAAATTACAATCTGGTGATTTACTGGTTGAGGTTTCTTCAGCCAGGCAGTCTGAACTTTTGTCAAATCCCAATAATATAAGTACTTTTTCTGTTTCTGTTAAAGCACATCATACTCTGAATACATGCCGTGGTGTAATATCTGAACCAGATCTTTTATTTTCCACAAAAGAAGAACTTCTATCTAATTTAAGCGATCAAAATATAATAGATGTTCGTCGTATCACTATCCGTAGAAATGGGCAAATTCTTCCTACAAAACACATTATTCTCACATTCAATACCCATAGTTTACCTACTAGAATTAAAGCCGGTTATCTAAACTGTCCAGTCAGGCCTTATATACCTAATCCTCTCCGCTGTTTTAAATGCCAACGTTATGGCCATACTAATACAACCTGTCGTAGCAATGTTACCTGTGCACGTAGTGCAGAGGTCGGACATGATGGTAAAACTTGTGAAAAACCCGAACGCTGTGCAAACTGTAAGGGTGATCACACATCATATTCTCGCTCTTGTCCGAATTGGATCCGTGAAAAGGAAATTCTTGCTGTTAAAATAACCCAAAAAATCTCCTACCCTGAAGCTCGTAAACTTGTTGACATCAGGACCCCATCTGTTGGGGCATCATACTCCAGTATACTCAAACAACAATCAAAATCCGTAAGGCACATAAGTACCCAGACCGACTGCTCTATTCCACCAAATAATTCAAGTATTATACAATCAACTAAAGAAACCCGTGACGTGTCTCTTGGTAGTAAATGCTATGGTACCCCATTATTGGAACGTTGGCTACCATCCTCAGAACCAGTTACAATAGAATATCAACTTACTCAGTCACAGAAATCTCCAGTTGGATCCAAAAAGTCATCTAATCATCAGACTGAAACTAAGGCTGCCTCATCTCCAATACCATTACAGAAACCTAATTCCCTCCGAACATCATCAGTTCAATCAAAAATATCAACCGAACACAAAACTAAACAAACGCCAGCTCCAGATAAAAGCAAATTGGTGAAACCAATTCGCCCAACTCAGAAAGCTAATGAAAAAACTTGTGCGCAAAAAGAAAGGAAGAAACCTCCAACGCAAGTCTCTTCACAGTGGAAAACTGTGAAGAGAAAAGACAAGAAATCATGCCTGAGCCCAGCAATCACAAATGTAAAGGATACCAAACAGTTACTGAACTATGCAGAAGAGGCTATGGAATCTTACAGTTATGACTCTGATGACGATGAAAATGTTGTTTTCGAAAAATTTAATCCTACATGATTTTTTATTGAGTTTTTTAAATTTTGAATTATAACTTTTTTTTTAGGCAGTATTACTATACTGTGTTATGCTTTGTTTTTTGGATTAATTTTAACTTTTCATAACCTTAGAGCTTTTAGAGATTTTTAATTTAAATATATGCTTTGTCTTTTAATTACATTTTGGATTTTTAAACCTTGTGTATTGTGACTTTCATTGTACATTATTTTTATTACATGTATCATCACATTTCTTTCTTCAGTTTACTTTGTTTATAACTTATATATCTCATACAGTCTTTTAATGTAACTTTTAAATTTTAACCATGTTTTACACCTTTCTTTTTTCTTGGCGCAGCATGTCCCTGAAGGGACCTTGTGCCATAAAACTCCAAACAACCAACCAACCAACCAACCAAAACAGCTGTTTTTGACAACCCATCCCTGACAACATGCACTCACGTGTTTGTGAGGCATGATACCGTAAGGAAATCTCTCCAAACTCCTTACGATGGTCCATTCAGTGTAGTGCAAAGAGGCAAAAAGACTTTCACCATCGATATGAATGGCAGACAGACTGTTATCAGTATTGAGACTGAAACCCGCCTTCTTGGAAGCTATGATCTTCTAACTACACCTACCGAGCAAGTACCGTGCCACAACAAAACCCACAGACAACTGCCTCGACCTCCTGTAGTGATCCAATGCCAGAAACTATTGTGGCGACTCGTTCTGGTCGACGTGTTCGTTTTATTACACGGTACCTCTGACTTCAGTGCCTCAGGCATTTGGGGGGTGGGGGTACTGTGGTGAATTCTTCTATCATCCACCAGATGTCAGTGAACATTTAAAAACTTATTTGTGTGTGTGGCAGCAGTATGGTAAAAAACTTTTAGATGAACATTAGTGGCAACAGCTAGTGGTTGTTGTCGCAGACTTTTCCTCCGACTTTACCTGTTGTGTCTTGATCTCTCATGATCATTCACTTCGCTTTTTATAACATGTAACTTACGGCTCAGCTAATCTTTTTAATTATATATATCTTCTGTAAATATTAAGTATTAAAATAATCATGTAGAAAGTTATGTGCGATTTGAGCGTCAACAAAACATAACACAACACAACATTCTGTATGCCCTAACGTACCATACATACACAAAGCTTTCCAAACAAAGTTTCAATTTGAAAATCCAAAGGTCTCACTAAATCAAAAGAAAAGTTAGTAATTATTCAGTGATAAATCAGAGTGAATAAATTTCAAAATACTTAAGGAGTGTAATCATATTTTAAAAAGCTACTCTAACTAGAATAATTAATAAGAAAATTAAGCCAGAATACTCTGGGGCGATAAAATTATTACCATTTTGACAGGTGGGAAAACATTAAATGTATTATATCATGGCTGTGCAACATAGCATGAATTTTTTGTGAGGTAGGGGGGGGGGAGGGGAATTGCATGCGCTGAGTTGTGGGTCTAATGGCATTCGTCCACAGATTAAACCATGTATATTAAGCTTGGCACAATGTATAGGTCAAAATTAACATTTTTTACCCAAGGGCCACTGGCCAGTACAAAAATTTCTTTCATTGACCAGTAAAGTTACGAATACTTAATACAAATTTGCATTTTTTTCGCGATCTTTTGACAAAATTTGCATTTTATACGAGATCTATTGGCAAATTTCGATTTTTTCTGCGATCTATTGACCAAATTTGCACTTTTTCACACAATTTTTTGACGAAATTCATATTTTTTTTTTTCCTCGGCCCTTAAAAGAAATTTGTTTTTTCCACAATACTCTGAAAAAAATTGCTTTTTTTGGCGTGATCCTTTTACGAAACTGGCTGTTTTTTATTGACAAAATCGATTTTTTCCGGCAACTATTTGTTGTAATTCGTGATTCTTTTTTGGAATTTTCGGACTAATGACTGATTTTAAAAAAAAATTTTGGAACCGAATGCTTTAAATTTTCGGAAATTTAGAACAGAATCACCTTTTCTGGAAACAACAAGAAAAAGAAAAATCACATATCTGCAGAAGAATCTCATGCCTGAGCCTGAATATCTTACATTCAGGATAATCGCCAATCTGGGTGCCGTAAATTCCGAACTTCACTCCTTTCCTCTGATACATCTTTCAGCCATCGCGTTTGGCGAGTGGTTCATATTAAGTTTGACGAGTGAGGACAATAAAATTAATCGCCTTCTTTTAAGTGTTACTCGACGATTGGCGAGTGATAATTTTATGCTATAGCGCAATGACATGGGAAATACTATTTTTTAAGTTAACTATGATATTTTAAAAATAGGTCGATTTTCTAAAATACCACACCGATTATCAAAAGCGAGAGGCGATTCTGTTTTGAAAATTAAAAAACAAAACAAAATCCATCATCAGTCTAAAAATTCAGATTTAAAAGAAATCGTTTTTTTTCTACACATAAAACCCTCATAATGGATATTAATCATGAATGAATTTCATTTATGTGAATATTTAATTCCCATCCTAAGGTGGAAGGTTGCCATTTCAAGATTTTTTTTTTTTTTTTTTTGGGGGGGGGGAGCAAAGTATTCATTGAAGGGTAGTGTTTGCAATAGAATTTGAACAATAAATCACAGCGTATAAATTTCAAAATGAGTATTGAAAAAAAAAATTCTAACTTTGTGAAACGATTGTGAAAAGAAAATTGTAAATTTCGTGAAGCATATTCATATTTAAATACACATCACCAGGGGTGGGAGAATACATGACTTTACTCGCCACTGGTATGTGGATTTTCTGGGAAGGAGAGTGAGTTTTTAGCTGTTTTTTTGAAAACTGCAAGCTATAAATATTCAAAAAACGTTATTTTTTTTTATTAGTTAGATATATTTTGCAAATTTCCTAATTACAACGATGTAAACATTACTATACTCAACTTTTCCGTGTTGTATATATTTGTTGAATTTATTGAAAATAATATGAAAATGCACTGTAGAAACAGTACTTAACTATTTATGCAGTCACTTATATTTTGTCTCGACAAATTTCTTCTCTATGTTGCATCTTGCTGGTTGGTGAAATATCCTTGGCTGGTAAGATTTTCTTCTAAAATCTCTAGATTTAGAGATAATCTAGGAGATTCTAAAATCCCCCACCCCTGCACATCACATAACATTGAGAAAATCAGATTAATTTGTTTTGTTACACAATTATGTCAGGTAATGATAATCGTGTACGATTTATCAGTGTTTTGTCTGTAAATGGAAAAGTGTTCTTAAGTTCGTAATTAAGCATACAGGCTTGGATAAAATGTAAAACTGTCTGCGAACTCAAATAATTTCTTAAAAATTTTCTGAAAAAAAAAACGCTGCGTCCCTCTCTATCTTTATCGCCGCTAACAGCAAAAATGAAAAGTTATATGCAAAAAAAAAGTTATATGCCCTCTTTCCAATCCCTCGTATTATGTTGTTACATGCACTAAAACCCCACCCAACCCATCCTTCAGTTTTCTGAATTAAAATTTATTGACAAGAGGGTTAATATTTATTAAGATGTTAAAACCGAATTCAGCTTTCGAATGTAAAAGAAATTGCGGAAGGACTCCAAACAAGTGCATAAACATTCGCTAAAACTTCCAACCAAATAAATTTTATTTAAGAGATCAACATTTAACATTTATTTTTTAACACAAAATTTATTTTTAATCTGTTAAATTAATCTGTAAAGCCTAAAATAATCTGCAGCACTCGCTTCAGTGCTGCACTGTTTCTACTACCGGCCCCAGCAGGAGAAAAGAAAGGGGGAAAAGCGCCGTACTCGTCATTCCGGCATAAGCGCCACACTTAAGGGAGACCGGGGGAATGCCGCCACCCCGTTTAGTTTAAAAACTAATGGCAGTTTGAGATAGTGATTGCGCCTGCACTGTAGCGGCCAACAATAGAAACAGTGTTTAGAGTGAGAATGGTTTTGTTGTACGTCATTCGCTTGTTCTAGTGAAAAATTTAGTTTTCATGTAGTTGCTTCTTATTTTGGAGCTTCAAATGAGTAGAGGTAAACACCTTTTATTGAAACATTAGGTACTTAAGATAATATTACCCGTAATCTACATGCATTCGCCGACATTTTGCTGCAATTTTTTGAAAAAGTTCGGTTTTTCTTTCGGCTTTGCTGGGGGTTTTCCACTGTATTGTCCTCTCTGGGTAATGCCGCCACCAATGAAAAGGGTGATTTTTCCAATTTGAGTTAAATTGTAAGCTTTTCACATTAATAAATCTAGTTTAAGGAACATTGTAATTATTCATTATTTTGATAAATTGTCGCTTTCTAAGCATTTTTAGTAGGTTATGTGTTTCCTAGTATCCATTTTATGTATTTACTAGGTCATTATAGAGTGGCGTTATTACCCCGATACAGTGGTGGAATTACCCCAGTATCCTGGGTAATCCCGCCACTGTACAGAGGTTGAAAGCATTTTTTTTTATGTCTGCTTACTTTACAGTTATGATTACGGTTAAATTTATATAGATACTAAAGATAATGGTTCAGCTTTAGAATTTTTACTATTAAAAAATAAACATTTCTTTGAGGAGAAAAAAAATTAAATTCCCTTAAGGTGTCGCCATTCCCCGGTCTCCCCTACAATATTTTTAAGTTTTAAACTCGTATGCGCCGCAGCGCTTTTTCCAAAAAATACTGTACCATGATACATGGCAAATAATTTCTAGCACTTTTTTTTTTCTGCAGTTGAAAAATAGTCTGGAGATCTTCTCAAGAGTATGCGACGTGCGTCGCGCCGATTCTCCGTCCCGGGTCTTGATATTCTTTTTTTTATAAAGAAATTTGTAAAAAAACAAACATAAAACTGTCTGCAAATTTTGAAAATTTTCTGCTAACGGCATTTGCGTGTTCGTCTATATTATCTGACTCTGCATCTGCATACAGGCAGGTATGCATCAGCATCATTTGCAATATATCTTTTTTTTCTTCATTGATACTCTGCTTTGTTTCTCATGATATTTTTTCTTCTCTTCCATGCCTTTTTTTCCCCCCGCTATGCTAAAAAGTTTTTTAAGCTTCACATATTTGGTTAGAGTGAAATTTTAAAGTAGACAAAAGTCAGAAAAGTGACTTAAAAAAAATGGCCTTTCAAAATGCACATTTATGAGGTACTGTTACTGCTGAGTTTAAAAAATAGATACAATTTTAGATTAATGTTTGGCAAGTAGTCTGTGCTTTTTTTTCCTCCCCCCCCCCTACTCCACAAATTCAGAATACACAATACAGATATTTTTTGTTTAGTGTGGTAAACTGTTTTTAGATGCTCCTTAAATTAATGTGCAAAGCACAAAATATATAATTAGTTTTACTGTCAAGATCATGTCAGTGTTTCTTCAATTGGTAAGTTTTTACTTAAATTAAATTATGTATTTAAAAATTAAACTAGTGCTAAGTCAGTTTAAACAACTTAAAATATTATAGTAATTCAGAATTAATATTTTAATTTACTTTTCACCGTTTCTCAACAGTTACTTATCACATGTTTGTGTAATCTAAATTCATGAAAATTAGATACATTTTTCAGAATGCTGGTTATATCCTTTTACTAACAATAATACATTAAAAACAATATCATAATTTCATTCACATTGCATTGTCTTTTTATGTACTAGTATATAGTAGCCTCCCTCAAATCTGCACAGCTTGAAACCACAGACTATACAGATTTTTTGTCATTCCTTTGTTTACATTTTTTTAAACAGCAATCGGATTGTAATAATGCAATCGAAATTACAATGAATGCTTACAATATAGTCAAATATTCAAATTATTAAGCATAATAATAAACGAAAACAAAATTTAAGATAGTTTTAAAAATGATTAAATTATTAAAAGGTCAAGTAAATAATTAAGTATGCATAATAGAGATGAGATACTTTATTGATTTATTGAATGAAACTTGCCTCATAAAGTTATTCTACTAATTCACATTAAAATCATAAAATAAGGAAGTTTTATTTCAGGTTTAACTAGACTTAATAACTAAAAAAGCTTGATTAATACGTAAATAAAAGCTTGATTAATACGTAAATATATTTGGATAAAAATACTGCAATTACCTATGATATAAGCAATACTTTGATATATATATATATATATTTTATTTATTTATTTATTTATTTATTTATTTTTTTTTTTTTTTTTTGAAAAATAAATTTTACGTTATGCCGATTAATGGAAAAGTGTTTTAAAGATTCAAATACAGCTTAATCATAACAAAACTTTTGATGTAATGTAATATGAAGCTAATTTTAATGTGTTTATTCATAACGTCCAGTTTGCCTGTGCATACCTGTTTGCACACTTATTGTTCTGTAGCTGTCTGCGACAGACTTTTAAAATGTCATAATCTGTCTGCAAATTTTGCTATAATTTAATGAATAAATAACACATTACATATTATTTTATGATTTTATTTAAAAATGGTAAGTATGATGCATTCTCATTAATTTTTCTAATAACTTTTGATCATCTAACTTCTTGTAGGATTTCTAAAATGGGACAGATAAGCAGAATCATACATGGACAATAAACATACTTTTAAAAACCTTCGGAAGATTCAGAGCTGATTTGTTCTTTTTGAAGATGGGAATGTTCCAATTTTTAAGAAAAGTTTTCGAAATTTTTAGCCCAAGGTAGTTTCTAATTAATATTTTGACCAGGGTGGTGTCCTTGAAAATGTTTGCTGAAGTTTTTTTTTTTTCACCATTTCACAATCACACACACCACATAAAGAGGTCACTCACTCAGAAAGATTTGGAGCAGTCAAAAACTAATTTTAGAGCAGGAAAATCTGTTTTTGGAGCAGCAAAATCAGTTTTTGCTGAAAGCAAAGAAAAAAAATTTGTAGCAACAAAATCAGTTTTTGAACAGAAAAATCCACTCCAATAACTTCTCTTTTTTTGCGCTAGTTTAACGAAATTTGCTTTTTTGGGGGGATTTATAGACGTAACTTGTCTTTTTTAACGATCTCTAAACGAAATCTGTCGTTTTCAGCGATTCTTTGACAAAATCTGTCGATTTTTGCACAATGTAACGATATATCGTCTTTTGCGATTTTTTGACAAAATTCGTCGGTTTTTTCGCGATCTTTTAACGAAATTTACCATTTTTTCGCAATCTTGAGACCAAATTTATCGTTTTTTTCGCCATCTTTTGACAAAAAAAATTTTTCGAAACAGTTTTCAAAAATTTGTAACAGAATCTAATTTCAAAGATTGCATGTTGGTGATTTGAAGTCTAATTTCAAGGATTGTACGTGTAGTTGGGTAAAATTTTCGATTGTAGTACGTGGAATATGTCGTCCAGAAGACATCTGACCGATTGCGAGAAATGGCGTGCGATAGGTAGAATGGAAGCAGGACAGACACTATCAGGGGTCTGTAAATACTTAAAAATATCCAAAAGCGTCATGTCAAGAATATGGAAACGGTTAACAGACACTGGTAATGTGCACATACAACCAGATCAAGGTAAAAAAACGTGCCACAATAGATTATCAGAACCGTTATTTGGCAACAATTGCTAAAAGAAACAGGCAACTGGCGTTAGTTCCGATTGCAAGGAGTTCGCTGCAGCAACAGGATCTCGACTATCCAGACTTACTGTGAGTAACAGGCTGTATAAACAAGGGCTGTATACAAGGAAACCCATTATTTGTATTCCACTAACTCCGGCAGCGAAATGCGCCCGCTAAAGTGGTGCAGAAATCATCATCATTGGAGTACCATGGGCTGGAGCAGAGTTCTCTTTACCGATGAATCCTGATTTTGTTTGGAGAATTATTGCAGACGTGTTATCATATGGAAGAAAAAACATATGCAATAAAACTGCAAACATCCGTGAAAGGCACCGATACAAAGGTCGTGGAATCATGGTATGGGTGGGCATCATTTTGGATGGCCACATTGACCTACACATTTTTACCAGTGCAACTGTGAATGCTGAAATATATAGAGATGAAATTTTTGATCCTCATGTCAAGTTGTTTAACCCCTCCGGGACCATGGGTGCATATATGTATCTTCAAAAGGTGCTAACAGAACTTGTTTCGAATACCACTAAAAATTAAAAGTAAATTTTTCCTTATTTAATTAACACATTTTCTCGATTGATAAACTAAATTTAATTATTTGACACAAAAGCGGGGTCAAAGGAATAAAATTCATGTAAAAGATGCTGGTCCCGAACGGTTTAAGGGTGCAAACGAAAGATTTGGGGTTTTATGCTTATTAATGGTCTAGAAGTGATACCCCCTCCACTGAACTCCGAAGTGTCCCTTCCAGAGCTGCCGAAATCCCACACACAAAAAGAGAGTCTGTATTTAACATTTCCTTTACCCCAGTTACTAATTGTGAACGCCCAGTTTAACATTGCTTCAAGAAATTTCATGGTGGCAATAAAAATTTTGTGCATGGTGAAGGTTTTGGTGACACTTTGTCTTTAACAATAAGAAATCAAATTGAAGCTAACCCACGTACCAGAGTCCGGAGCTTATTGCTGAACTTGGAGAATGCTCTAAAACTGTTTCGAAATATCTAAAATAAATTGGTTGTGAAATACAATAACGGAAACCATTATTTTTTACACATCCTGATACTTCCAAAAGCGTGCTAATCTATCACAAATAAATTTGTTACAAAAATTTAACTTCCAAAGATGACCTGATATCGGAAGCAACTATTAGATAGAATATGGTATAAAAAATGGCAAAACATAGAAACCAATAAGAATTATGGCTGTTTTAGACAATTGTAACAAAACTATTTTTTCCGGCATGAACCAGGGTTGCCAGTTTGACCTCCATTTTTATTAAGAAAATCTAAATTTGCACCAGAAAATAAAAATAGCATTTTTTGCTTTGTGACAGAAATTTTGTGATTACAAAAAGTAAAGATTCTTCTTTCAAAATTTCCGGTGTGAATTTGAAATTTCGAATTAAAAGTGGAGGCCAAACTGGTAAGCCTGGCATGAACTATATTTGATGTGTGTGCTTCTTACATTACTACATTTGTGTAGCTGAAATTGTAAGATCTTTTTCTTAACCCGGGAGAACTCGCTAGTGAGAATGCCCAATTGCTTTTCTTTTACTTGACATTCATATAATATCAACTTTTTTTGGTTGGCTTAGTACTTTTATTCACAAAAGAGGTAAAATAATTGAAATGAAGTTTTGAAATTTTAATTAAAATGAAAAATGGTTTAAATAAGAGTCTTAAAAAAGTACGACTGTGAGAGAAAATCTCATACAGCGAGTTCTCCCGGGTTAAAGATTAAACCTTATCTCAAAAACTCGCAACTAACGACTCACTGACACTTACGTGAAATCATTACCCAATGTTTATTACAGCGCAAGTTCTTAATTCAATGGCAAAAAATTAAACGTGGCTGTTTTAAACTTAACCACTTGATCCTAACTTTATTGTAGGCAAATGTTATGTATTATGAAACTTTATTTAAATAAATTACTAATAATTGCTAAATAAATTAAAACTCTTCATATGCGCTCAGTTTTTTACATCATAAATGTTTGTAAAATCTTTTTCACTGATAAATATTAATGTAACTCCAACGTATTATTAGCTGCAGTTACAGAGATTGATCTTACTTTTTTTTATCCATGCTTTTTCTTTTAAATTAAGAAATTAAATAAGGATATACCTAAATTCTTAAAGTTACTCCAAATACTTCTATTATACATACACAGTCAATCCTGTTTAGACGTGATCGGAAGGGACTGGAAAAAAGTTCCATTTTAGACAGGCTTCCGTTTAAAGAAGTGTAATTAATTATACTTCTAAGATACGCTACCACAGTAAGATCTATTGCTCGTTTCGTTGGAAGCCTCAAACTCTTCCGTTTGAGACAGGATTCCGTTATAGAAAGATTCCACTTTCAGAGGTTTTACTAAAGAGAGGTGAAAATCCCCTTTCAGATAGGTTTTTAGCAAATTTAATTTGTATGGCAATACATATTAAGACCAAAAACGCTTCCGTTTAAGGCAGGATTTTGTTAGAGATGATTACTATTTTGACAGGTTTTACTATTCATATGATATAAATAAGTATATTTATATAAATACACAAAACTTGTAAAAATGGAACCTGCCTATAACGGAATTCTGTCTTAAACGGAAATGTTCCACGGTGAGTAGTAAGTACCCCGCTTTGGCGGAGAAGGGGGAAGGAAGCGAAGGGGGGAGGCGGACTTGGGTCAGGAAGGGTGGCTGCTCCGGTCGGTCACTTGGAGAGCGGGGAAGGGGGATGGTCAAAGAGGGGGAGGAAACGAAGGGGGGATGCGGACTTCGGTCAGGAAGGATGGCTGCTCTGCGGTCGGTCACTGGGAGCGGAGAAAGGGGTGGTCATCCGCCCCTCCCCCCTAACCTCTGCCCTACGACACCACCTTATCGAACATTTTCACTCTTGGGGTGGAAAAAGAGGGAATGTCAAGCCTTGTTCAGGTGAGGCGTCTGCTGTCCAGCTGGCCCCTAAAAGGTGGGTGTGAAGAGGGGATGGTCAGTAGACCTCCCTGTCTGCATGCAGGTTAGAACGGGCTTGCGTGAAAGAATGTGAAGAGAGGGTAGGAGAAGAAAAAAAGCACATATTATTTTCAGCGGATGCACTGAAATAATTTTCAATCCCTTTTAAAATAAAGTGTTAAGTGCTAGTTTTTACAAATAAGAAATTAGGTGTTAATAAGAAGATAGATTTTAGTAATGAATATTTATTGTTATTTATTTATTTATTTAATTTTTTGCTGCATTAAAATAAACACAGCTTGGGGGAGTACGTATAAATAAGACGCGTGGAAACAATCTTTTTTATTATGAACATTAGCATCCGACTAGATCATAACAGTTGTTGAATGGAAACACTTCTGAATCAGAGATATCAAAATCCAAAGCTCCCCGCAAGTTTTGGTGGGATTGGTGCTTTAAAGCGTGCATTAAAGGATCGGGTAAAAATCAAAGACATAAAAAAATGGGCGCAAACGAAAGATTCTTATTCTCTGCACAAGCCTTTGAGACACAAATTCCCGAGAAATCGTGTTATAGTAGGAGGCTTAAACGAGCAATTTCAATCTGATTTAGTAGACATGCAGTCTTTATCATTTCACAACGACGGTTATAAATATTTGCTGACTTGTATCGATATCTTATCGAAATATGCCTGGGCTGTACCCCTGAAAGATAAAAAATCTGCTTCCATAGTGGCAGCTTTTAAAAAAATATTTTCTGAACGTACGCCTGTGTCTGTTCAGACAGATTCTGGTAAAGAGTTTACAAACACGCTTGTGCAAAACTTTTTTAAAAAGAGAAATGTAAATTTTTTTCAACTCACAATGCTACAAAAGCATCAGTCATTGAACGATTTAACCGTACTCTTAAAATAAAAATGTGGAAATATTTTACTGAAATGAATACAAAACGGTACATTGATGTTATAGATGATTTTATGCATAGTTATAACCATACTTGGCATAGTAGTATCAAGACAGAGCCTATCAGTCACTTTACAGAATCAAGGAAAAATATGGCATGTATTATACGGTCAAACACCAAAACAAAAAATTTTTAAATCAAAATTACAAATTGGAGATACAGTTCGCATTAGTCGAGAAAAATGCTCTTTGAAAAAGGATACGAACAAAATTGGACAAGGGAAATATTTATTATTCATAAAATATTATCTCGGTTTCCTGTAGTTTATAAACTTAAAGATATGGCTGGAGAGATAATAAAAGGGACCTTTTATGAGGAAGAAATTCAAAAAGTTGCAGATTCTGGACTTTACCCTGTAGAGAAAATTTTGAAAAAAAGAAAACGGCGTGGAGAAGTTGAATATTTTGTAAAGTTTCAAGGTTATCCTGATAAATTCAATGCATGGTTGACGAAGTAAGAATGATATAAAAAGAGTGTTTTCCGTACTTTCTTTTCATTTGCTTACACGATGTCGTTCTATATCACACTAATCAGTGACAGTTCTTTGACTTTTTTCCCAAATAATAAAATTTCACAATTTACAACGCAATTACCCAGACCTATTAACTTAAACGGAGATTGGGAGATGGCTGTAGTCGATTTTATTTATCCACATACTTGGTACAATGTTCGAAACGATAATAATTTATTTGGTTTCGATTTGGGTGATGGAAAACTTGAAGGAAGAAGAATTCCTCCAGGTTGTTATGAAACGATACCGGACCTCATTAAAGGCATGATAATACCATTGCATAAAAATAAGACTGACTTTCATTATCATCCTGTTACGAAAAGGGTAAAAATTAGGACGGATGCAAATCGAAAGTAATTCTTAACGAAGGTTTAGCAGAGCTTTTGGGGTTTGAGCCAGGAGAATATACAGGTTATCAACAAAGTCCTTTTGTAGCTGATCCAAAGTCTACTTTTTCCTGTTATGTATACTGTGATCTTGTTGAGCCACAAATCGTGGGCGATGTTCAAGCTCCTCTATTAAAAATTATAACTGTAGAAGGAAACGATGGCGAAATTGTAAATGCCCAGTATCCAAGGCCGTTTTATTTACCCGTTATTCGTGAACATTTCCAAACGATTCATATTGATATAAGACTTCATTCTGGAGATTCCCCCAGGGGAATACCTTCTTTAGGTATTTACGGGTTTCGCGACCCCGGATTCCCGAGCGATCTTTCTCCTTTCCTGTCTGCTTCTCTTTTTGGTTGTCTATCCTTTTCTCTTTGTTTCACACTTTTTAATCTTCTCTTTTTGTTTGTTATACCTCTTTGTTCCAGTTCATGTTCTAGTTTTTTACTAACTTATTTGTTCAAATTGTTCTTTGTTCTACTAACATTCTCGTTCTGTTAAAAAAAAAAAAAAAAGAAAAAAAAAGTTTTAAAACAGACAAAAATACACCTTTTTTCTAAGTTCTCTCTCACATTACTTTTTCTTTTTTACAATAGTGGATTTTTTTATTTTCACGTGAGACACTCTGGGTGTTGAGGTTTTTTAATCTCATCGCCTCGTTTCTACCTTTTTAGGCTGATCTCGAGTCCCAGAGTGCAGGGCATCTCCGAATTCCGGTTCCGTGATCGGTGGGCGCCGTACTTGTATGGCGGTGGTTAGGAATGCACTGGGCGACTGGTGTCCTTTCGACGTAAGGGCGATGTAGGTTGGACAGGGCTGTAAAGGCTTACCTATGACAACCGAGTTCCACTGTGAAAGAACTAGAGTTTGGAGATGCTATCGAGTTTAATCCAACGTTCGAAAAACGTGGAAGTTTGTTGATAGTTTTCACCCTTTTGAGACCTGCGCCTAAAGTAACGGTAAGAAGAAGGGTCGGTGACCAGGCCCGATGCCTGGCGTTTTTTCACTCCTTTCTAAATATGGCTACAATCTCAGGAAATCAAATATGCGATGTGGAAGCCCCACAAGCTAATAAAGAGAAAAATAATGCATTGAGCTCTGGGTCAGGAGCTACTGTTAATCAGATCAAAAAAGATTCATGGGGTGAGAGAGTTGAAGATTCTGTTTCCAGTACGGAATCTAAAGATCCCGATTCTCACAAAAGTAAAACTGAAGAAAGATTCTTCATCGTCAAACGCCAAGATGGGAGTTTTGATAGAACATCACCCTTTTTGATTAATAAATATATTCAAGGACTGGTTGGCGAACCCAAAACAATAAGAAAACTCCGTACAGGTGAACTGCTAATTGAAGTTAACAATAGTCAAGAGGCAGCTAACTTTAAAAAATGTACACACTTTGCTAACATTGCTGTCACAATATCGCCACATCGTACTTTAAAGTCATCTCGCGGGGTGATCTCCGAGCCTGACCTCTTGTATGTTAGTGAAGATGAATTACTGGAAAACTTAAAAGAACAAAATGTCACAGAAGCTAGAAGAATCAAAATCTACCGTCGGGATGAACAGATACCCTCTAACCAAATTCAAATACCTACAAAGCCCATTATACTTACTTTTAACACACCCAAGCTACCAATATATATAAAAGCGGGTTATTTATCATGTTCTGTCAGACCATACATACCAAACCCACTGCGTTGCTTTAATTGTCAACGCTTTGGGCATTCAAAAACAAATTGCCGAGGTAAGGAAACCTGTGGTCGGTGCAGTGCAGTTGCCCACGAAAGTGCGCAATGCAATGCTCCACCTTGTTGTGTCAACTGTAAAAAAAATCATCCATCTTACGCTAAATCATGTGAACAGTGGAAAAAAGTAAAAGAGTAACAGACCATACGCACAAAAGATAACATACCGTACCCAGAAGCCAGAAAAATCGTCGAATCCAGAACACCCAAAGTTGGTGTGTCATATGCTGCTGCCTTAGCTAAAACCGTTCATAAAACATATCAAAGTATTGCAACACAAACCGAATTCCCAATTGAAAATAATTGCCAAGCAAGTCAAAAAGAAATCAACCTGTCTACTAATTCTGGTAAAACAAATAGTTCAACGCAATCTAAACTTCCTAAGCCGCCGAAATCTATTCCTTCTAACTCTCCGAACTCTCTTCCTCCTAAGTCACCAAAATCTGTTCCTCCCATCTACTCCCATCCTCCCCCTACACCATCACAAAATGCCTCTTCAAAATCATCACACTCTCATATTCCTAAAAGAGGTTCTCAAAATACCACCAAAAGAGGACATCTAAACACCAACCATAGATCTGATGCAGATAAATTCAATCTACCAATAATTAAAGCCACTGTTTCATCTGAAAATCCAGCCAAAAGGATAAAGAATAAAACATCCAAAAATGAAATCCATCCAAATATGAAAGAAAAAATGGAGGAGGACGATGCTGTTGCTCTTCACCCAGAACCGGATGAAGAATTTAATGATGGAGATAGTATGTCTACTATCTCCGGATAAAAGGACGCAGATAAACTTATCAAAAAAAAAAAAAAAAAAAACTCATTCATGACTAATATTATCTCGTGGAACTGCCGTGGGTATCACAATAAACATGACGAAATCCGTAATCTTCTCTCTGACCATCAACCATTATGTTTAGCTCTACAGGAAACTCATTTAAAACCCAATGACAAAGCAAAATTACGACATTATGCTAGCTACCGAAAAGATTTCACTGGTAATGAAAGGGCCACTGGTGGAGTAGCTCTTTTCATCTCTCTCAATTTACCTCATACTCACATTAATTTAAACTCAAATTTACAAGCTGTTGCAGTCCGTGTACATATAAAACAACTCGTAACAATATGTATCATTTATTTACCTCCGAACCATAAAACTCAATCAGCAGATCTGGATAATCTCCTTCTCCAACTCCCCACTCCATATATCATTGTTGGATATTTAAATGCACACAGCCCACTCTGGGGAAACAGTGATTCTAATCACCGTGGCAATATTTTAGAGAAAATGATTTCTGACAACGGCTTATGCCTGCTGAATAACGGTGATCATACCTATTTTCACGAGCCAACACGTACATTCCATGCAATAGATCTTATAATCTGCACCCCATCACTCTATCCCTTTTGGAACTTCTGGGTTTCAAATGACTTACACGGCAGTGACCACTTTCCAACTTTTATTTCTATGAATTCTCCTGATAGAGATTGTAATAACTCTCCCAAAAGATATATATATGACAGAGCCAATTGGCCAACTTTTACTGCACTTGCAAACATTACAGTTAGCATGATTGAGGGAAATATTGACAAAGCAGTTGATAACGTAACTCACTGTATTATCACTGCTGCTGACGCTAACATTCCCAAAACTTCATCTGCTCATAAACACAGAAAACCATGGTGGAATAGTGACTGCCAAGTAGCAAAAAAAAAACAACAACAGAAGGCTTGGGGTCTATTTCGCAGGTACCCTAATAATATTAACTATATAGCATATAAAAAGGCAAAGGCAGAAGCTAGAAGAGTGCGACGTAAAAGCCAACGTGAATCCTGGGTTAAATACGTCTCAAGCATAAATTCTAACACATCAAGTAAAGAGCTGTGGCAAAAAGTAAAAAAATGCATGGGCCTGTACTCTGAAAGTCATATTTCCATTTTAAAACATAACGGTCATACCATTACTTCTCCTAAAAACATAGCTGAGACAATAGGGAATACCCTAGCATCTATTTCAAAATCAGACGCATATCCAGAACCGTTTTTAACGTACAAAAGACAAACTGAATTGACCAGGGTAATTTTAATACTCATAATTCATTTTCATATAATCAACCTTTCACTATATCAGAGCTGATAGATTGTTTGCGAGACAGTAACTTATCTGCCCCAGGTCATGATGGCATCACATACATCATGCTCAAGCACCTCTCTCCACTCTCTCTTAACAATCTCCTTTCCCTTTTCAACAGGATTTGGGTGGAACATACTTTCCCCCGATCTTGGAGCAGAGCGGTTGTTATTCCCTTTCCTAAACCAGGTAAAGATGCTAGCAATCCGAATAATTACAGGCCGATCGCACTTTCTAGCTGCCTCTGCAAACTATTAGAAAAAATGGTCAATCGCCGCCTTGTTTATATTTTGGAGACTAACAATTGCCTTGCCGCATTTCAAAGTGGGTTTCGACGTGGTAGGTCAACTATCGATAACCTGATACACCTTGAACATTACATTCGGACAGCTTTTCTTAAACGCAACCATTTGGTGTCAGTATTTTTTGACATGGCAAAAGCCTATGACAGAACATGGCGTTATGGGATTCTTCGTGATCTTTTTAACCTGGACTTTCGTGGGAACCTCCCAATTTTTATTAAAAACTTCCTTGCCATTCGAACATTTCAAGTTCGAATTGGGAGGATTTTATCCAGTTTCTATGTACAAGAAGAGGGTGTACCTCAAGGTAGTGTCCTGAGTGTCACCCTCTTTGCTATTAAAATAAATGACATTCTTAATCAATTACCCCCTTCTGTCAAGGGAGATTTATATGTTGATGACTTCCGCATTATGTGTATGGGACAAGACATTCGTTTTATTGAGAGACAACTGCAAAGTGCAATAAAAAGTATTCTTAGTTGGACTAACAAAAATGGTTTTTTAATTTCTATTGACAAAACTTCTTGTGTGCATTTCTGTAGAAGGAGGGATCTTCATCCAGATCCTGAAATTTTTATCGGTTCATCTCAAATTCCTATTGTGGAGAACGTTCGTTATCTCGGCCTATATTTCGACAAAAAACTTACTTTTTTACCACATGTTTTACAATTACGGACAAAATGTGAAAAATCGCTTAATTTACTTAAAGTACTTTCAAATACATCTTGGGGAGCAGACCGCACTTCTCTCCTTAAAATCTATAGAGCTGTAATTCGTACTAAAATCGACTATGCCTGCCAGGTCTATGGTTCTGCCCGTAATTCTGTTCTTAAAAAACTTGACACTGTGCACCATAGCGCACTCCGTGTTTGCTCTGGTGCATTTCGTACATCTCCAATTTTAAGTCTTTATGTTGACTGTAATGAACCAGCATTATACCGTACTCGTGAAAAACTATCATTAGATTTGTATTACCGTGACCTTTCTCATCCTGGCCATCCTCTTCACACCTATATTTTAAATACCAACAATGATATTCTTTATCAGCATCGACCCTCTTGCATCCCATCTTTCGGAGTCCGAATTAGGAATATTATTGACAATGGCCCTCTGAGTAATATTGAGGTGAGTCCATGTCCATTGCATGCAATCCCTCCTTGGAAACCTCCCAATATTACTTCGCTTCATCCTTTTAAAGGATACGACAAAAACAATTTGGCTCCAGCAGTTTTTCAACAATTATTTGCTGCACATCGTGCAAATTTTAATACCTACACTGATATTTATACAGATGGTTCTAAGAGTGGGAATATCGTTGGCTGCGGTGTTTTTATCGACAATACTAGTTTTAGTTATCGGCTTCACGCATCAATGTCTGTCTTTACAGCTGAGTTGATTGCGATAGAGAGAGCGATGTTGCACATTTCTCCTCACCATAACACATCCTTCATCATATATACTGACTCAAATAGTTCTATTGACGCAATTAGATCTTTTAAAAAGCATCCTTATGTTTCAGCTATCCTGGATTTTTACAATAAATTGACAAGACGTGGTTGTCGAATTTTATTTTGCTGGGTACCTGGACACATGGGTATTCCTGGAAATGAAAAGGCAGATGAGGCGGCAAAACTGGCTCTTAATCTTTTTTACCATAGAATTCCATTCTCAGACGTTAAACTACTTATAAAACACTTTATTCATAATAAATGGCAAGAAAATTGGGATTTAGAATATGATAATAAACTGCACCATGTTAAACCAACAATAATGACCTGGTTTCCGATTTATCCAAGAAAAACTGATGTTATTCTGACTCGTCTGAGAATTGGACATTCAAGAATCACTCATAAACATCTTTTACTTCGGGAGGATGCACCCATGTGTCCACATTGTCATTTTGATTACCTGACCATTCATCATGTTTTAACTGATTGTCCGAGCCTCCGGCATTTATATAGAATGTATTTTAACACATTATCACCAATCTTGACAAACCTCATTGGGGAAACACCTCATGGGGCACTCTTTACCTTTTTAAAACACGCTGGTTTTTATTTTGAGATTTAGTTTTTATAAGCTTCATAAGTTTGACTTTATTGACATCTGGATGGAAACACCATCCAGATAGCTTTGCTTTACTTTTACTTAACTTCCATTCACTTTGCTTTACTGGGTTTCTATTTTTACTTTGTTTTTTTACCCTTGTTTGACGACTACATCTGGATGGGTACCCCATCCAGATGTTCTTTCAGTTTACATCTTATCGCATTTCATCATTTTTTCTTGACTCATTTTTTTGTTTGGCGCAGCATGTTCCTACAGGGATTTTGCGCCATAAAACCCAATACAACCAACCAACCATCATTCTGGAGATTTAGTACCCTTTCAAAGAGGTAAAGTTTTTGTAATGCTGCATTTTCGTCTAAGACAAATCCTATAAAAGAGCTTTTCTTCGCAAAATAGGCCTCATTTTTATATTTGTTTGCGAGAAAGAAGGATCCATAAAATGTTGGTGCCTTATACGTGTTGTACACGAAAGTTTGAAGATTATTATGCAACGCAAAATGGAAATGGTTTATCGTTTTATAGAGGAGGAATGGTTTTACAGAGAGGACATGGTATAGGCGGATTTTTTGCTAAACTTTTTCGAAGCGCCATGCCTTTGTTGATGAGTGGTGCACAAACAATTGGAAAAGAAGCTTTACGGACTGGGACTATGGTAGCGAATGACGTATTATCAGGCGAGAGTTTTAAATCATCTCTTAAAACAAGATCAAAAGAGACCGGAAAGAAATTATCAAGAAAAGCAGTTAAAAAAGCTGATAACTGAAGACTTAAAAGGAAGCGAAAACTTTCTAAACATTTCATTTCATCGAAAGCGCGTAAGGTGCAAGGACGTGATATTTTTGACTAATTATACGCAGAAAAAATGGCTTTCCTTTTAAAGGATTCTCCTGAATGTGCAAAATCTGAACTCGAATTATTTAATTTGCCTCCGACTCAAACCGTTATAGAAAGAGGCCAATGGATTGAATTTCATCCGCTTGCGAATGCTTCTGACGGCGGTCCTGTAGATTTCAATGTCTCAAGCGGAGAAGACTATCTTGATTTGTCGCAAACTCAGTTGTATGTTAAAGTAAAAATTTTAAAGAAGGATGGCAGTCCAATTACTGATACACATAAAGTGGGACCCGTAAATTTATTTTTACGTTCCATGTTTTCTCAAGTCGATATCAGCCTGAATGAAAGACTTGTTTCATCCAGTAATAATACTTACCCATACAAAGCTATGATAGAAAAAAATACTTAATCATGGTTTTGATGAAAAAACATCTCAGCTTTCCTCGGAATTATTTTTTAAAGATACTGCAGGTCGTATGAATTATTTTTGATATGGCCGATCCAAACCCTAATGAGGGATATAATGAACGTGCTGAAATGTTTAAACTCAGCGCTACGGTTGATCTCATTGGACGATTGCACTTAGATATGTTTCCCCAAGAAAGACTTCTTCTTAATATGATAGATGTTAAAATTAAGCTTATTCGTAGTAAACCGGAATTTTGTTTATTGGGTGATGAAGAATTTAAAGTATCCTTAGAACATGCCTCCTTATTCGTTCGAAAAGTAAGAGTAAGCCCAGGTGTAGTTATAGGTCATGCAAAAAGTCTAGAAAGCAGAACAGCCAAATATCCTATTAACAGAGTTCTTTACAAAGTATATTCCATTCCAACCGGCAATATGAGTTTTGTTCAAGATAACATTTTTACTGGTCAAATGCCAAATCGCATTGTAATCGCTTGTGCAGATAATGACGCATTTAACGGCAACTATAAAAAGTCTCCCTTTGAATTTAAACATTACAATATTAATTTTATCGGAGTCTATGTAGACGGTCAACCCGTTCCTCATAATCCACTTCAACTTGACTTTGATAAAAATAACTTTATTCGAGCTTATCAGAATTTATTTATGAATTTCGAAAGGTTATTCTTTATTCTGTTTTGATTTGTCACCTGACTTATGTGATGGTTCACATTTAAATCTTATTCGTCACAGGTTGGTTGGTTGTTTGGAGTTTTATGGCACAAGGTCCCTTCAGGGACATGCTGCGCCAAGAAAAAAGTAAGGTGTAAAACATGGTTAAAATTTAAAAGTTACATTAAAAGACTGTATGAGATATATAAGTTATAAACAAAGTAAACTGAAGAAAGAAATGTGATGATACATGTAATAAAAATAATGTACAATGAAAGTCACAATACACAAGGTTTAAAAATCCAAAATGTAATTAAAAGACAAAGCACATATTTAAATTAAAAATCTCTAAAAGCTCTAAGGTTATGAAAAGTTAAAATTAATCCAAAAAACAAAGCATAACACAGTATAGTAATACTGCCTAAAAAAAAGTTATAATTCAAAATTTAAAAACTCAATAAAAAATCATGTAGGATTAAATTTTTCGAAAACAACATTTTCATCGTCATCGGAGTCATAACTGTAAGATTCCATAGCCTCTTCTGCATAGTTCAGTAACTGTTTGGTATCCTTTACATTTGTGATTGCTGGGCTCAGGCATGATTTCTTGTCTTTTCTCTTCACAGTTTTCCACTGTGAAGAGACTTGCGTTGGAGGTTTCTTCCTTTCTTTTTGCGCACAAGTTTTTTCATTAGCTTTCTGAGTTGGGCGAATTGGTTTCACCAATTTGCTTTTATCTGGAGCTGGCGTTTGTTTAGTCTTATGTTCGGTTGATATTTTTGATTGAACTGATGATGTTCGGAGGGAATTAGGTTTCTGTAATGGTATTGGAGATGAAGAAGCCTTAGTTTCAGTCTGATGATTAGATGACTTTTTGGATCCAACTGGAGATTTCTGTGACTGAGTAAGTTGATATTCTATTGTAACTGGTTCTGAGGATGGTAGCCAACGTTCCAATAATGGGGTACCATAGCATTTACTACCAAGAGAGACGTCCCGGGTTTTTTTAGGTGAAGTATTGGTTGAATGTGTCATAGATGTATTATTTGGTGGAAAAGAGCAGTCGGTCTGGGTACTGATGTGCCTTACGGATTTTGATTGTTGTTTGAGTATACTGGAGTATGATGCCCCAACAGATGGGGTCCTGATTTCAACAACTTTACGAGCTTCAGGGTAGGAGATTTTTTGGGTTATTTTAACAGCAAGAATTTCCTTTTCACGGATCCAATTCGGACAAGAGCGAGAATATGATGTGTGATCACCCTTACAGTTTGCACAGCGTTCGGGTTTTTCACAAGTTTTACCATCATGTCCGACCTCTGCACAACGTGCACAGGTAACATTGCTACGACAGGTTGTATTAGTATGGCCATAACGCTGGCATTTAAAACAGCGGAGAGGATTAGGTATATAAGGCCTGACTGGACAGTTTAGATAACCGGCTTTAATTCTAGTAGGTAAACTATGGGTATTGAATGTGAGAATAATGTGTTTTGTAGGAAGAATTTGCCCATTTCTACGGATAGTGATACGACGAACATCTATTATATTTTGATCGCTTAAATTAGATAGAAGTTCTTCTTTTGTGGAAAATAAAAGATCTGGTTCAGATATTACACCACGGCATGTATTCAGAGTATGATGTGCTTTAACAGAAACAGAAAAAGTACTTATATTATTGGGATTTGACAAAAGTTCAGACTGCCTGGCTGAAGAAACCTCAACCAGTAAATCACCAGATTGTAATTTTTTTAGAGAATGACTATCCCCCAAGACAGACTGGAAAGTTTTTGCTATAAGAAATGGTGAAGTTTTTTTGAAAGAACTATCAGAGAGACTATCAGTGCGTTTAATAACAAAAAAACGAGTAAATAAGGACTGTACATCTTGTTGCTCTCCACATGGGAGAGAAGTAGAAGGAACTTTAGTATGTCCATCCATAATTGAAAAAAATAGAATTCAGACCCCGACCGCACCACCCACTACCGAGCCCAACAAGGGGATGCACATTCGTGCACCAGTGCTAACCAGGGCCCATACGGTCACAAGACACTCCTATGCCAGTCTCTACCCTTAACGAGATGGCTAGTAAGTACTCGCTCACTTGATCCCCAGCCAGTGACAGAAGTCAGCTGACCAGCCGATTGATGCATACGGGACCAATATGCACCTCCCGTCTACCTGAAGCAGAGGCCAAAGCAGTGTGTTGGTTTCCCTCAACTGCCAGGATCCCCTTTCCAGGGACACGGGTGCCACGCACGGCTAACACGTGGGTGGTTTACAATTCTCTATGAGTCGATATACAGGATGATATCGGCTCATACAGAATTGCCCTCACCTCCGAAGAGAAAACCACAACGAGAGAGAAACAAAGAGGAAAGAAACACGAGAGAAATAAGAGGAAAAGGAAAAGAGACAGATCGCTCAGGAACCCGGGGTTGCGAAGCCCGTGAATACCTAAAGAAGGTATCCCCCTGGGGGTCTTATTCGTCACAGCAATTTAAGATTAGAAATAAAATTTGGTACTACTTTAGATCAAATAGTTTCATTATTGGTCTACGCTGAATTTCAAAATTTAATTGAAATCAACAAAGCTCGAAATATTCTTTATGATTTTGGTAACTGATGAATTCATCACAAATTCATAACATTTTATTTCGAGAGCCTGCATCAGCGAGATATTTTGCAGGCGTCTTCCCTTCTGACAAAATACCTGTTATTCGAAAATTTCTCTGTACAATGGTTATTAATACGGATAAACATGATGAAAAGGGAACCCACTGGCTGGCTGTTTACATTCAAGATAAAAAGAATACCGATTTTTTCGATTCCTACGGATTAACTCCTGAAGCCTACGGTGAAGACATATCAAGATTTGTTGAGAAATATCATCAAATTCAATGGAACAAGATAACACTTCAAAGTTTAACTTCAAATGTATGCGGACAGTTTTGTACTTATTTTATTGTAAAGCGAAGCCAAGGATTCTGTATGAAATCTATTACAAATGCACTATCTAAGCAGAAGAATGATTTTCGAATTTTTCAGTTTGTTAAAAAAAGATATGGTGTAAATATGATTTTTAAAAAATAAAATTGATTTATTTAAAAAATAAAAACTCTGTCTACTTTGTGTGACTGTGTGTGTGTGTGCTTCTGTGTGTGTTAAATCTAAATATTCATAAATAATACTTATGTATCTCTCTCTCTTTATCTATTTATATATAATGTTTGTTTTTGCAAAAGTGAATTCATTCTTCATAAGTAATTCACGAAAGAAAGCAGAGACTTTCAGTTCCGATGAAAAATTCAAACAAGCAATCGTTGTTTACTATTTTACTTATTCTTTTAAATGTTTGTTTTTCTGCTTTGTTAATTTGGAATTTCTTAGGTGAACTTCCTCAGAAAACTGACACGTTTAAGCAAAACGACGCTTGAAATTTACCAAATATATCAAAACATAGATCTCACAGGATTTATTAAATGCCACAAATTTAAAAAATTTTATTTAAAAAACACAAATTGCGGAAAAACAGTTTGTGATTGTATTCATAATACTATAGATGTTTTTGAAAATCATTGCTTCAAATTTACTCAAAATATTGTCGATTCTTACAATGAGTGTTATCTCGTAGCAAAAACAATTAAAGGTTGTTCGGATATTATCTGCAGAGTATAAATTCAGTGTTTTTAGAAATGTGTTTTCATTTTCAAAAATGGATTGTCTAAAGTTAGTCCATCTTTCGACTTGCTTGATCAGTGGGCCTACAGGCTCAGGTAAAAGCGTATTTGTTAAAAAAATAATTGATTATAAATATTTTCACCCTATGCCAGCAAGTATAATATACTGTTATGGAAGCTATCAACCCCTTTTCAATTCAATGAAAGGTGTACAATTTGAAGAAGGTTTACCCTCTAATCTTAACTCCCTACAAGACGCTTTAATTATTATTGATGACTTGATGTCGGAGTTAGCTTCTGATGTGCGATTGAGCAAACTTTTCACGAAAGGTAGTCATCATCGAAACCTTTCAGTGATCTTTATTACACAAAACTTGTTTCATCATGGCAAAGAAATGCGAAATATTAATTTAAATTCCCATTATATGGTACTTTACAAAAATCCGCGAGATAAAAGCCAAGTAATGCATTTAGCCAGACAAATGTTTCCTGGTAAAGCAAAGGCTTTTCAAGAAATTTTTAATGATGCTACTGCATTACCTTTCAGTTATTTATTCATTGATTTAAGACCAGATTCTTTCGAAAGCTTGCGCTTGCGCACAAAAATATTTCCTGGTGATAGATCTTATGTGTATGAACCACGATAAGTCATTTGTTCTCTGTCCGTCGCTGGAATCAACATGTCTTCTGCTATTGTTATTGATTTTGAAGGTTTTCAACTAAAATCACAGTGTTTCGTTATCAAAGAACTCGCGTTTTATTCCGTAAACGAAGGATATCACAACTGCTGGTTTTTTCTACCTTCTCATTCTTGGGAGAATCTTTTACCCTCTGAAAAAAAGTGCTTCAAATGGGTGATAAAAAATCGACATCATATGGAATGGAATAGTGGAGTATTGCCTTATAGTACTCTACATATTATCCTTCAATACTTATCATCAGTTTATACGAATATTTATGTAAAAGGTTTAGAGAAGATTAAGTTTTTAGAAAATATTTTAGGTCGAAGCATTTTAAGTGTAAATTGTCCTAAGATACAAATGCTAAATAAAAATAGATTTTCCACTGCTTGCTCTTATCATCCTCATGCATTTAATTGTTGTGCGTTGACCAAAGCGGCATTTTATGCAGACTATATAAAACAAAGTTCAGAAGAAGTAGATTTCATTTATAACCAGGATGTCCTCTAAGAAGGATGTGGAATGCCTGAAAATTTTAGGAAAAAGTCGCGAAAAGGTTGCTATTTTGAAAAATTGTCCAAATAGTCTTATTAAATCTGTTTGTGAATGCGTTCTTAATCTTTTATCTGGCAATATACCAATAACTAGACGTCAGAAAAACAAACTCATTCCTTATAAAAGAACGTTACGCCGTTTAAGTGATAAAAAATTTCCATTGTTCAAAAAAAAGAAGAATCCTCGTTCAAAAAGGTGAAGGATTTTTATCCATCCTTATTCCTGCCGCTGTAAGTCTATTGTCTTCTATTATTCATGGAACACAGTAAAAAGTACGCGCTAGTCCCTGTGGACCGTATACAGCAATTTGAAGATGAGCATTTAAGCGAATTGGACTTGCAGATTCGAAATATATTAAAAAAGAAAATAGAGGAAGATGAAAAAGCAAAATTATATATTCAAAGCTTTGCAAAAGTATATCACTTTTCCGAATGTGAACAATGTAAACCTTTCATAGAAAAGCAACCTGAACAGCAAATCTCCGAAGACACTATTAAAATAGAAAATCAAATTCTAAAAAATATTCCTGTTAAAAATAAAAGCATTGCGCAAAACACATTGGATATAGAAAATAAAATTCTAGAATCTGTTCCTGTTAAATATAACAGCATTGCGCAAAACATATTGGATTTTTTAAAGAAACATAAAATTTCATGGTCAGAAAGAAAAGAAGTTCTAATTGACAATAAAATATTACCTGGATATGACATTATTCAATTAGTAAATTTTTTATTGAGAAACAAAGCTCGAAAACCTGCTGCTTTTGAAGAATTCAATGAACATTTAACTATAAATAGCTTTCCTTCAGATTTTATAAAAAATAATTATTTAACCAATTTGAAAACTATGTATGCAAAACCAAAAGTAAAAAGACTTGTACCCACAAAAAATGGTTGAAATTGTATTAATTGCATTTGTAACATGCATTTAAAATGTGAATAAAAATTATGTTATTTTTTACTTAATGCTTTTTAATGCGTCTTCTTGCATTTAAAAACAATTTCTTTCTTTCTTATTCTTTTTATTTTGAACCAATAATAATAATAAATTATATATATATATTTTCCCTTGATTCAAGTTTTGTATGGTATTTCCCGTTGCTGTTTTTATTATTATTATTATTATTATAATTATTTCTTTACTTAAAAAAATACTATTTAAATATATATATATATATATATATATATGTATGCAAACGAAAAGTAAATTTTAATAATAATTTTTTCTAACAATTTTTTTATTACCTTTTTTTTTCCTACAAAAATTTTCAAAACTAATGCTGCAAAATTAATAAGTTGTTAATATATCTCTCTATATAAATATATACATATATATATATATATTCTGTTTGCTTTCATAGAAAATTTTTTACGAATTCTTTACGTTATTGTAAAAATTATCTAAATATGAAAAAAGAAAAACATGCATTTAAATAAAGAATCTGGAAAAATAGTAGAACAAAGATATTTATTAACGATATTAATTTACAAAGGAAAAAAATAAAACAACAATATAAAAAAGAAATTTAGATTACAGAGTAGAATACTTTCACAAAAAAAAAAATCTTGAAATATCATACTAATACCCAAAAGGTGTTGTGGAAAAATCAGTGTGAATCCGTCTTTTGTCGTAGACAATTTTGTAATTTTTTACTTCTTTCACATTTGTAACTTTTCTCTTTTTACCATCCCTGGTTATTTTTGCTTCGTTCGTGACTTTTAAACGTCTTTTGTCATTCCCTGCTTGAAAACAACTCTTCCACGCTCTGCAAGTTTAATATCAGAGTATTCTTATAATTTAAAGTAAATCCTTTAATCTTGCACACTTCCGATCCTTTATCGGTGACAAAGGCGTAGTTTTTGGGGCCACCTAGGGCAAAAATATAATTTTTCTTTTTAGATTTTACGAGTAATATTTTCGAATTTTCTTACATAAATATAGATATATTTTTTACTCAGCACTATAGCATTCTTTTTAAAAGATAAATAAATAAATAAAAATATATAAATTACCTGAAACGAATTTTTTTATGGTTTCTCCATTCAGTTCATCCGTCAGTTGCCCAAGATAATCTCCAAGAGGTGGAATCATTGCTCCGTCACAGCTGAAGATGATGCTGTCCGTATAAAAATATAGAACTTTTTCATCCAGCTTTTCCAACTCTTCATACAATTTTAATCGGGCATAGCCTGTAGTAAATGAGGCGATGAACACATTTGTTTGCACGTCATGGGGTTCAAACTCATCATTATATTTCCATTGCACTCCGATTACCCCAGGGCTCGCTAAATACAAATCTTTGATCTAAAATAATAATAATAAAATATATATATATAAATGCATATACATACAAATAAACATATATACTTTTATCTTTTGAGTAAGAATAATCTTCATAAATATGTTTAAGTATATATATATATATATATATCACGAAAAGAGGGAGAAAAACATATATACATATACCTTTTTCGCTGGATCATTTATCAGTCTGTTGAACTGGGTGATATCTGTTACGTAAGTCAACTGATCCTTGTTGTTTCTCATCCCCCATCTGCCCCAGAAAGAATTAAGGGCTAACTTTGCCACTTGGCGTCTCCCGGGATTATTTTCGATACTTGCATGCTCCAACTTTGCTCCTTCGTTTATCCAATATTCTGATAAATATCTACTTTTGTCCTCCATCGTCTTGCAATGTTCGGGCCACCCAGAAGATTCTTGTTTAATTTTCAAAAATAAATTGATATATGACGTGAAGAGGTCATCCGAACGTCTCTCAAAATGGTACACTTCAAATATCTAAATAAATAATTATTAATAAAATATAGTAAGTTATTATTAATCGATTCAAAATTTAAAGTAAAAAAAAAAGAGAGTAAAATTAAAAACAAATGTTAGATATTTTCATTTAAAAATTTACTTGTTTTATAACATAGCCCTTGCTAATGGCTTTTTTGACTTCTTCTGTCACCCATGTTCCAGTGAGTGACCGTTGTTCATCGGTATGGTTACAATCTTCCTGTTGATTGATTGCCAGACATGCATGGCAAAGGGGGAATGTTAGTTTTCCGTTGGTATTTGATCTATGCGGCAACACCGGATGGAACAATTTTTTGGGGGGCAAAATTTTACACTTTATGATTCCGAAATATTCATTAACATCCCCAAAGTTTTCGGTAACAATTTTTGGGTGTCCACAAGGATAAATACAGTATTTATTCACCCATGGATACAAACTTGTGAAATCATAATATTTCGCATTCCCTTCAAAATAAAGTTGAATGGCATTTGTCCTTCCCCCATAGAAAGAATCTCTGGGGTTCAGACGATCTTGGATATTTAATGTATCAATTACGCGCTTCACATCTTCATTTATTTTAGATCGCGGAATTCGTGCTCCCAAATCTCTTAATACCTTAACCCAGCTTCTAAGATTTTCTGCTTAATTTCTTCTGTTTTTGCATAAAGCTGAGCCATTGAAAATGTTGATAGGGGGTTAACAGAATCTCTGTCAAAACAGGATGGGCATCCGTGAAAAAAACACCCTTGGAACATGAAAACTGCGTTTTCATTTTCACAGAATCAATCAACATAATGGCCTGCAATTCTTTTTTGCCCGGATCCATTAAGCGCGTGATCAATTAAAATATTTCGAGACTGGCTGACATATTCTAGCCATCTTATTGAATCCCTACTGAAAGTAGATCTGCTTACATGTCCACGAGTTGGAATCACACCTATTGATTGGTCTTTTATGTGGCGGCCTCTAAAAGTTGCCATGCACGCTGATGCAATCGTGGTATATCTAAATGGATCAACTTTGGCCAATGTTAGAAATTCCCCTTGAAAACTAACAACATTTCCTTAAAATATCAACATCCGATCTATAAAAAGAAGAACGAAATATGTAAATAAATAAATAAATAAATACATAAATGTGGTGATATTTACACTATATAAAATAATAATAATAAAGAAAAAAATGCACCTGCAATATTCATAGATTTCTTTTTTGAAATCAAAAGGAGTCTTACGCCTCTCTTCATACCATAAAAAGAATTCCTCGCGCGTCAATGGGGACATCATATCAGGAGCATAGAATTTTTCATCGGGCAAAATTCCCACATAATTTTGATTTTCTGGGGTGTTAAATTTATGGGGAAAGAAACCTTTTTTCAGTTCAGCAATGCCAAATGTCTTGGGCAGCTTTGATAGAGCCATCGGGAAAAAGTTGAAAGAGTCTATGACAGTGATGCCCATGTATACAATTTTCATGATTTTGGATCCGCAAGGAACTATCTTTGGTTTTCGGCCTAAAAATAATAATAGTTTTAGTAAAAGAAAACAAGAACAAAAAAAAAAAAAATGTTTTCTACAAATTCTTACAAGATGCTCGTATATATATATAACCAAAATACTAATTTAAAATAAATAAATATACTTACCTTGATTAATGATCCAGTTTATCAAAAATTGTCCATCAAAACCCTTCATATTGTGGGCAATTACTATATAATCTTTATGTTGTACTCTAAAAAGAAATTTGCAAAATTTGTGAATCGCATCGTAGCCTGAAAATACGTTTTCTTGCCCGTTTTTGTATTGGGCTACTGCGAAATTCACTATATGCTCTCCATTAGAGTGATCCGTTTCTAGATCAAAAAATATTAATTTGTCCGATGGAGTTTTAGGATTTTGTTTATTCATACAGCAAAGATGACTACTATCAACATATTTCTTGCAAACTATACATGTAGAATGCCAGCATTTATGCTTAGTTTTGGGCTCTTTCGTTGTGTCCAAGAGTCTATGACAATCTAGACACTCATAAAAATGCTCGCAAATAGAATATTTTTGTTTTGAAGATTTACTTTTGTGCCTATCAAAACAGACTTCGGATTGACAAACTCTGTTACAATCTCGGCAAAATACATCTTGTTCTTTCGAACAAACGGAAGAGTAACATATTTTACATTTTACTGTGCAAGAATGGTCTTTTTCGTGATCATATGCCATATCATTCCAAACAATAGATCTTTTTTCCATGGAATCCTTTCATCGATCTGATGAGGTCATAATGATTATTATGATGATATAAATAAACTTGATCTTTTTTGGTTGGACCTCTGTAGATAGCCTGCAAATAAAGGGGAAAAAGTTCTTGTAACATGCATTTGATAAATTTTAAAAAAATGATGTTAAATTAAATTAAAACAAAACTAACCTTATTAAAATGTTGACTGGATACTACAATCACCTGAATTTTTAAATGCTCTTCAAATTTTTGAATTTCTGGAATACCGCAGGGACCCTTTTCTACTCCGGTTTCATCATGAAGTTCTATAGCTAATTGTTTTTGCAAATTGCATCTATCGTCACAAATCGTTTTTAATCTGACATCCTTCTGTATATATGCAACTCCAACTACTATTGCTCGAGCACAACATAGATTATCGTCACTGTAGGGAATTCTAACTATTGATCTGTAAAACAGGAAAACATTTGAATGTAGAAAAATTAAAGATCATTACAAATATATACTTAAAAAAAAAAGGAATAATTATAAGGAATATCAAATACTTTTTTGAATATCTATCACTTTCTATATTGCAAACTGCTGACCGGCCAGCTCCAGTAGGATTCCTGAGCGTGATTACATTCACTTCAAATGCTTCGTCCAGTGCTATCTCATCCTTACTTTGCAATACTTTCATTACAGCTGCCATGATTTTTTCAACACTGGCATCAGAAATGTTCATAAGGCAAGTACTTATGGGTCTATCTAAAGCCTCCGAGAATATACAAAATCGAATCTTGTCTGAAGAACTAAATCCTCTTGTTGTCACTGTAATTAGGCGCTGTAAAAGACATTCACTCAGCTGCAGGATTGAAGATAACGATATAGCTATTATTCCGCTGGGAACTTTTTCTTTATCAATTCTCACCTCATAAATTGACTCTTCCATGTTGAATTTTTTGTTAATCTTTTTCCCTTTTATTCTAAATTGTATGCATACCTAATAAAAAGAAAATATAGAAAATATATATATATATATACAAAATTCTAAAAAAAAAAAAAAAAAGAAGAAAAGAAAAAGAAAAAAAAAGAAAAGGAAATCCCACTCATACAATTTACATGTGTAATATTTACCGTTAAATCATGATTTCTGTCAGAACTAGTTCCTTCTCCATATAAATTCCGCCTTGCATAAAAATCTTCACTTACATTTTGATCTCTGGCAGGTATTATATCTGCATTATCCTCTAAGAAATTCTGCTCGATTTCTGATACAAACTGCAATAATAATAATAAAAACGAATGTAAGGAAATGTTTCAGTTAAAAAAAAAGAAAAATATAATAGAAAAATAGAAGCCATTTACTTCAGAATCATCATCTAAAAAAGCTTGAGTACTTTCTCCAATAAACTGAAAAAAAAAATTATTTGTTAGAACTTTGTTTATAAACCGAACTATTAAAAAAAAGGAAGAAAAAAGGGAAATATTTACCTGATCGTCATCTTCCAAAAATGTCTGTGTAGCTTTTCCAATCACCTAAAAAATACAAAAATATTTCGTAAATTTCATACGCATTAAATATAGAAATAACGCACATTTTGAGAAGAAAAAAAAATCTAATAGTTAAAAAAAAATAGCAAGATAAATAATTAAAATTCTTACTTCAGACTCATCTTTCTCAAAAAAATCTTCTAAAGTTAGGGATCGCTTCATGATTTTCGATTCATTGAGATACTTGCTGGTTAGAAGTCTCACTTGTAACTGATACCACTCCACTAAGTGAAATAAAGGTGGAATATTCTATAAAAAAATTCGTGATCATCGTATCATTAAAAATGTATATCTAATCAGTGCGCTGCTAGAAAATTTGAAGGAGATGCTAAAAGCTCACAGGTTAACATATCTTACCCATTCAAAAATCCCCACCCTACCGCACCTAAATATTTTGTGAGAACCTGAACGCTGCATGTTCCAACAACGATACGCACCTGTGAAGGGGAATCTATCCCACAAGATGTTCGTACCCCCCCCCCTTTTTTTTTTACCTGAAAGAACATGTAAAGTCGCTCAAAATAAAGACAAAAAAATGAAAAAATTAATTAAAAGAAATTTATTTCAGAGATTTAACTATAAAAGTATTCAAAATCTTCAAAAAATTCAAATGCATTTGGTGGACAGAGTGTATTTCTAACTTCTTTCGGTACATCTTGCAATTGAATGTTCATTAAAAATGTTCTAGTAATGTAATTTTCCGGTCTTGATAATGACAAAAAGTCTCTGTATTTCCATATTCTAGAATAAAACGTGTCAGCTATTTCACTTACTTTCAATGCTCATGCAATGCTACTGAGTTAAATGTTTGAACTCTGTTAGCCCATAATTCTTCTGCTAATAACTGAGGATCTTTCAAACATCCGTTTTCTTTAATGTAGTCAGAGAGTGAGTGTTTAAGATACTCTAAAAGGCATTCTTTGCCAAGGCTGGCGTCTAAAGAATCTGGTAAACATTCTTCAATATCTCTATCCTCAAAAGACATGTAGGCAGTTAAAAAGTCCATAGATCCAAAAATACGATCTAAAATAACAGCAGCAATGTCGTCGTACATTTCTAACCTTTTTCGCCACTGAGAAGAAGTTATAGATATGGTTTTCTGTAAAGATTCACTTGTCTGCGTCGTATTAATTTTAGAAAATGTAAAGTTTTCAAAATCGGAGCTCTCAATCTTAATATCTACCGGAAATAAGCTATTTCCAAGACACAAATCTCGAGATTTCTCTGGAACTTTACCACGTTGCATAAGAGAATCAATCCATGTAGGTAGAAGTGTAACTCCTTCTTTTGTTGGGTAGAATTTGTTTCCATACTTTTGAAACCGTCTAATGTGCACTAGAACGTCTCCTCTAAAAATACTGGGATAGACGAAAACAGAGTCACCAATGTGGAACATTCCTTCGGGAAATTCTCCGTCCGTAAAAACTAGGACCTGTAAAAGAAAAAAAAAAGCAAGAAAGAAAAATTAGTATTTAAAAAATATAATAACAAAAATAATAAAAAATAACAGAAATATTAATTTAAAAATTAGTAATAATAAAATATAAGACGTTAAAAGAAGAAAAATGAGCTTACTTTAGATGCATCTTTCTGAATTCTTTTGGATTTTCGTTCAAATGGAGCATCTTCTTGGAATTTTCGCTTTTTATCATCGGAAGATATGTCCATCTTCTGAAATGTCAAATTAATGCATACGCCAGTTTTTATCTTCTGGCGTGGTATTCCATGACTCCAGACACTGTTCGTGGCAGATGACATAACTAATAAAGTATTGGACTTCAGTTCTATTCTTTTTTCCTTAAAATTAGGTCTCTTGAATACAATGGTACGAGTTTCACCAAGGCTTAAAGAACATATAGGATGATTTTTTTCTAAGTCATCATCTTTGTGCTGTCCTGTGCAGGCATTTCCATCTTCATAACGATCAATGAGCACACAATTGAAATCGACACCCGTTAAAGTTTCCACAGTTTTTTTAATTTCAAGAAGCTAAGGGGACCATGGGTAGCAATTTATAGTAAGTCCTTGAAATGAATAGCGTAAGCCTGATTCTCCAAAAGCCACAATATTTCTAGAAATCGCATATTTTTTATCATTAACACCAACTTCAGTTTGTTCGGCTGGTAAGTATGCTATTTCATTTTCTAGTTTCTCAAATGTTTCATCAGGAAATTGCAATACATTTTCTTTAATTGAAACGTCAAAACCGTCTTCCATAGTAAAAAATCAAACAGGAAAATAAAATCTCGAAAAAGAGATGATAAAAATGCACTAGTTGAAGAACGTAATCGAAATGACTAACTGATACCTCACAGAACGAAAATAACTGAAGAAATTCAACTACCCCCTAAGGAACAGTATACTTAAATGTTATTGGTCCAAAAAAAAAATGTATTCTTGGGTTTCAAAAGCGTAATGTTAAAGTAGTGAAAAGGCAAAAAAAAAAGGAATATATAAAAAAATAATCAAATCCTTGATATTATTTTTTACCTGTATAAACATAAAATTCCTGTTAAAACTTGAATATTCCCCCCTAAACATCCCCCTTTCCCGCTTCCAGTGACCGGCCGGAGCATCCACCCTTCCTGACCGAAGTCCGCCTCCCCCCCCCTTCGACCATCCCCCTTTCCCCGCTCTCCAAGTGACCGACCGGAGCAGCCACCCTTCCTGACCCAAGTCCGCCTCCCCCCCAGGGGGATACCTTCTTTAGGTATTCACGGGCTTCGCAACCCCGGGCACCTGAGCGATCTTTCTCTTTTCCTTTTCCTCTTCTTTCTCTTGTCTTTCTTTTCTCTTTGTTTCACTCTCGTTGTGGTTTCCTTTTCGAAGGTGAGGGCAATTCTGCATGAGCCGATGTCATCCTGTATATCGACTCATGGGGAATTGTAAACAACGTGTTTGCCGTGCGTGGCGACCCGTGTCCCTGGAAAGGGGGATCCTGGCAGTTGAGGGACACCAACACACTGCTTTGGCCTCTGCTTCAGGTAGACGGGAGGTGCATATTGGTCCCGTATGCATCAATCGGCTGGTCAGCTGACTTGTCACTGGCTGGGGATCAAGTGAGCGAGTACTTACTAGACATCTCGTTAAGGGTGGAGACTGGCATAGGAGTGTCTTGTGACCATATGGGCCCTGGTTAGCACTGGTGCACGAATGTGCATCCCCTTGTTGGTCTCGGTAGTGGGTGGTGCGGCCGGGGTCTGAACTATTTTTTTTTTCAAATATGGATGGAAATACTAATGTTCCTTCTACTTCTCTTCCATGTGGAGAGCAACAAAGTGTACGGTCTTTATTTACTCGTTTTTTTGTTATTAAACGCACTGATAGTCTCTCTGATAGTTCTTTCAAAAAACTTCACCATTTCTTATAGCAAAAACTTTCCAGTCTCTCTTGGGGGATGGTCATTGTCTAAAAAAAATACAATCTGGGGATTTACTGGTTGAGGTTTCTTCAGCCAGGCAGTCTGAACTTTTGTCAAATTCCAATGATATGGGTACTTTTTCTGTTTCTGTTAAAGCACATCAAACTCTGAATACTTGCCGTGGTGTAATATCTGAACCAGATCTTTTATTTTCCACTAAAGAAGAACTTCTATCTAATTTAAGCGATCAAAACATAATAGATGTTCGTCGTATCACTATCCGTCGAAATGGGCAAATTCTTCCTACAAAACACATTATTCTCAACAGCCATATTTTACCTACTAGAATCAAAGCTGGCTATCTGAACTGTCCAGTCAGACCTTTATATACCTAATCCTCTCCGCTGTTTCAAATGCCAACACTATGGCCATACTAATACAACCTGTCGTAGCAATGTTACCTGTGCACGCTGTGCTGAGGTCGGGCATGATGGTAAAACTTGTGAAAAACCCGAACGCTGTGCAAACTGCAAGGGTGATCACACATCATATTCTCGCTCTTGTCCTAATTGGATCCGTGAAAAGGAAATTCTTGCTGTTAAAATAACCCAAAATATCTCCTACCCTGAAGCTCGTAAACGTGTTGAAATCAGGACCCCATCTGTTGGGGCATCGTACTCCAGTATACTCAAACAACAACCAAAATCCGTAAGGCACATCAGTACCCAGACCGACTGCTCTTTTCCACCAAATTATACATCTATGACACATTCAACCAATACTTCACCTAAAAAAACCCGGGACGTCTCTCTTGGTAGTAAATGCTATGGTACCCCATTATTGGAACGTTGGCTACCATCCTCAGAACCAGTTACAATAGAATATCAACTTACTCATTCACAGAAATCTCCAGTTGGATCCAAAAAGTCATCTAATCATCAGACTGAAACTAAGGCTGCCTCATCTCCAGTTCTATCATTACAGAAACCTAATTCTCCCCAAACATCATCAGTTAAATCAAAAATATCAACCGAACATAAGACAAAAAAAACGCCAGCTACAGATAAAAGCAAATTAGTGAAACCTATTGTTTGTCCAACTCCGAAAGCAAATGAAAAAACTTTCGCGCAAAAAGAAAGAAAGAAACCTCCAACTCAAATCTCTTCACAGTGGAAAACTGTGAAGAGAAAAGGCAATAAATCATGTCTTAACCCAGAAATCAGTAATATAAAAGATCACAAACAGCTCTTCAACTTCACAGTGGAAAACTGTGAAGAGAAAAGGCAATAAATCATGTCTTAACCCAGAAATCAGTAATATAAAAGATCACAAACAGCTCTTCAACTATGCAGAAGAGGCTATGGACTCTTGTAGCTATGACTCTGATAATGACGACAATAATACTGTTTTCTATGTTATTAATCCTACGTGACTTTTTATCATATTTAAATTTTGAATTCTAACTTTGTTTTTAAAGCAGTATTATATAAAATTTTATGCTTTAATTTTGTTTTTGACTAATTATAATTTTCATAACTTTAGAGATTTTAGAATTTAGAATTTTTTTAATTTAAATATTCTAGTGTTTTAACTATTTTTTGTCTTTTAAAACCTTGTGTATTGTCGCTTTCATTGTGCATTATTTTTAATTACTTGTATCATCACATTGCTTTCTTCATTTTGTTTTGTTTTTTCACTTTTATATCTCTGACAATCTTTTAATGTAACTTTTAGTTTTTAACTATGTTTTACTCCTTAACTTTTTCTTGGCGCAGCATGTCCCTATGGGAACTTTGTGCCATAAAACTCTAATCAACCAACCAACCGCCTCCCCCCTCGTTTCCTTCCCCCTTCTCCGCCAAAGTGGGGTGCTTACTACTACGGTGCTATCGAAAAGAATACCATGCAATTACACCTGCAAGCACGAAAACCTATGTAAAACGAAATTTTTCACCCATATTTGCGATGGTATCTTGACAGGTTTTACTATATATAACCTGAAGGAAAAATTTTGGACGCCCCCCCCCCCCCCCGAAACGAAATCCTGGCTACGCCACTGCTATAAAGGACCATTTTTTGGAAATTTAATTTTGTGAAGAGGCCGTTTTTCTTTAATTTATTTTTGTGAAGGGTCCATTTTAGGGTAGAGGAGACCAGGGTACAGTGGAGCTAAGTTACACAGTGGACCACCCCTTATATTTTACTTATTTTTAAATTTTTAAAGCTTTTCTTTTAGGCTAATTGATAACAGCACTGGATTGATTACTTATAGCCTTCAGAACACATCGTTAGCTCAAAATGAACCCTTTTATCATGACTGGTTGTTTTAAGCTCCCAAAAGTAAAATTTTTCATCATCGTACTTTTCTTTATTGAGTAATTAAAGGTTATGGATAAATAAGATAAAACAACTTTTTTGAAAAGGTAAAACACTGGTCTTTATTAAATTTAAAAGCTTATATGCTTAAAAGAAAACTTTAAATAATATTCTTATGAGTATGTATTGAACTTTAACATGGGGCACAGTGGTCCGCCCACTGCTGGGGTACAGTGGTCCACAATGAATACTGCTCCTGTAATGAAGAATTTTCAAAATATTTAATAATTACTTATTCTCTATAAAGAAATATTGTTTTAAAATAGTTATTTAACTATAAAATAAAGTAAACAAAGAAAAATGACAATTTATTTAACCCTACAATGCATAGATTAATCATTTGGCACATTTTAAATTTCATGTTATTATGTATGTTGTTCAGGATATAATGTAGCCATCTGACACTTTTTGTTTTGTATTTACTGCCTTTGAAAAATATAACCGTAGCCTTATAAGTAATAGATGACCTCACTGGATTGGTTATGTATAACTTCAGAGCACATGGTTAGCTCATAATAAACTATTTTATCCTGACTATTTTGAGCTTCTAATAAATTTTTCATCATCATATTTGTCTTAATGTTTGCTGATTTTTTTGTACTTAATTAATAACTTGTTTGCCATCACTCCTGTATCTTATATTGTTATTTTCAAAATATAATAAATTTTTTGATAATTCTTTAGTTTTGTATGTTTTCTGTTTCAAAATGCTACTTGCAAATTTGTATTATTATATTATTTTGGAGGTAAAGGGGAAATAAAAAAGAATTAGATTAATTATAAATAGATTTATATTGTATTTTAGACAATAACTAATAGTGGACCACTGTGCCCCAGTGGGTGGACCAGTGTACCCCGCTTCCGGGGTACACTGGTCCATTTCACGAGTGTATGTAATATTTTTTTTTTTTTTTTGAAAAATGTATTGGGAATTATATTCTGCGAAAATTATGAGGCATGTAGAAAGGTTTAAAGAATATTCAAAAATATTTTCAGGTAGATTGGTCTCTCCGTTAAAGAGAAAAAAAAAGGCTAACTACAAAAGTGGACCACTGTACCCTGGTCTCCCCTAATCGAATTTTGTGAAGAGTCCGTTAACGGACTCAATTTTTTCCCTGGATAGTTCCTTGCTTTATAACCACAAAATGATCAGCAAAACAATTGTTTTAAATGTGTGTATGGTAAGCATGTAGTGTATATGAATGCATTTTGCGCATACCAGTTTGGATAACAAAATTGTATACCGTTTATTGTTGCTATTATATCAGTAAGAAGCACAGTGGGGATAGTGGTCAGAGCATCTGACTGCCACGCTGAAAGTCGAGGGGCAAGGACCCTTCACAAAAATGGATGTTTATAAAAGAGATCTTTATGGACCTTTTAAAGGATTTTTTTAGGTCAGAAACAGCTTCCCAAACCTTGTATTGATTCTTATTAATAATATCATGTACCTTGTTTGCTTGGTACATACATCCTTTACCATTTAACCTAACATTTTACTAAAAAAATTTCACAAAAGTAAGAAGAAAGTTAAAAAATTCGCAAAAATAATAAATGAATTAACAAAATAAGAACTATTTCACAAAATAAGGACCCTGGAAAAAAAAAACCTGGACAGACCCCTGATCATATATCAGTTCAGGCAAAATTAGGTCCGTTTTCAGACCCTTCACAAAAATCAGCGATCTTCAAACAGACCCTTCACAAAAATTTACAGAGAAACTGTAACCAAAAATAACAAAACTATTAAAGTTGCTCACACTAGACCCCCCCCCCCCCCTGTTCTCCCCTAGATGGAGAAAAGCTGAATTTAGGAAAATATCAACCATAAGTAAATTCAGGTGAAAATAAATCTACCAAGTAAATTAATATCTAAAAAGTCAAACATCAGTACTTACTACTTTAAAAAAGAAATCAATGGGCTCCTTTAAAAGAAATGGTAGCACCATAATTCCATAAGAAGTTTCCGCTTCACACTTTTTATGAATTTCAACAGTGTCTAGAGATAACTCAATTTTGTCGAAGAAACTTTTATCATCTAAAGTTAATTTCTTAAGTCTAAATATTTGCAATAACTTGGGCCGTTTAGAAAAGGCATTCGTTAAAAATATTTCTCTGATATCCACAGATGTTAATCTTAAAAATTCATCGAATTGTTCAGAGACTTGAAAAAAAAAAAAGAGGATATTTTTGCATTATTTCTTCGACAGACATTTTATTGTTAATAACTTGCTGTCGAAAAGAATATGTTAGAGCCATTAAATTTTTTATTTTGTTTTTATATTGACATCCTTCATCTTTTGAGTGTTCTTCCATCAATATTTGATTATGTAAAGCTTGAGTGGTTTCATTTTCACAAGGAAAGTGGTTGGGGGCCCAGTTCATTGCACCTTTTCTTTCTTGCATTTTTATTTTTCCGGGGATTCTACGTCCTTGATAATCTTTTTTTGACGATTGACACTTCTAATGAACCATTACTTTGTCTTAGTCTCTTGAGTTTGTTCATTAGTTTAATTTCCAAACTTCCAATTCCTAATCCATAGTCATTTTTCAAATATGGGAACATATCAACGAGAGAAAGGCAAATTTGTTGTCTTCGCAACTTGTTAGGATATTTATTGAACTGATATACATAATTGGCAAGGTGGCCAATAATTTCTTTTGATAGGTCCCAATTTAAATCTTTTTTATTTTCCAGTTGGCATTTTAAAGCTTTAGAAAAATCATCAACTGGCAACTGTATCTTCTGAGGCCATTGTTTTTTCAAATTCAATACAACTTCAACATTGCTGTCGATAACATTTTCAGAGTTGTCATCGAGGAAAGCTAAAAATTCCGAAGTTGACTCCGGTTCTATTGGAGACAGAGATGGTTCAATTTTGAATTTATCCTTGTGACAAATATTAGATAAATCATCGAAGTCTATATACTTATCAAATTCAGAATTATACTTTTTTTAAATTATATGAATTCTGTGGAAGATTATAAGTAACCTCAACAAGGCTGTAAATTTGTTCTCCACAATCCAATTCAACAATTTTTGCAGAGGATTTATATTGCAAAAGGATTTTCATATTTTCTTTTAAAATAAAAAAAAAGTAAATTAAAATTGTATTAAGATAAACACAGGTAAATATAAAAATAATGCTCAATCCTTATGTTTAGTAGATGTTTTTCTTATGAGTTTAAGTATATCCAGGGTTCATTCTAGACTTAAAAAGGGCTAATAATATAATTGTGAAAAAAAAATATTTTTTACTGAACTTACCCAAATACAAGTAAATCCTTCCCTCAATTCTTTCAAACCTTCTAATTTACTTACGGTGTTCACTGATGATTCACGTACTGAAACTGGTGTTGGTGCAGCTTTCTTCGCAACGGAAGTTGGAGTCGTGACCCATGAGTGGTCCTGTAGACTCGATGACAACAACTCCGTTTTTCAAGCAGAACTATTAGCCATTCACAAAGCTTTGGATTGGACCTCTAATGTTTCTTCCAAAAATTTGATTAAATTTTATAGTGATAGCCTTTCCAGTTTACAGGCCATTAGCGCGTCTAAATCAATAAACCTGCAAGTTTTGGAAATTAAAATCCAGCTGAAACATCTTTTATATAAATCCTCACTTGGTCACGTCTCAGCACACAAGGGGATCTTTGGTAACAAATATGCAGATAACCTTGCTAAAAACGCAACCAACTTCCCGTAGTAGACTACTCTCTGCCAGCTCCGCACTCATATGTTAAGAGAATTATGCACTCAAAACTGTTGGAGCAGTGGCAGGATCACTGGGACTATTCGGATAAGGGAAGATTCACACATGATCTGGTTCCAAAGGTCTCCTTAGAGCTTCCTCCCCTCTCCTGCCGTTACCGCATTCCTTACCCATTTTGAAGTACCTCCATAAATTCCATTGCTCAAGCTCCTCTGTATAGGAATGTGGCGATTTAGCAAGTGCCTCACACTACTACTACGCTTGCCCACTTACCTCACGCTGGCATATTCGGCGCCCCTATTCAATCCCTAAAAATTGGCTAAGTAATATTTTATCCCGTCCAGCACTTCGTTTAAAATTAAAACAAATTTTTAGCTTTTCAATGGACCTATCAAACAATTAGTTCTATATAGCTTACCTTAAACAGTTGTCGCGTTGGACATACTATCGCCCCTTGTCACCTTTTTGGCGATCTGGTCTACGACCATAATCTGTAATGTCTCAATATATCTTACTTTTTTTTTATCATTCTAAAAGTCGCTCATTGCTCGTGTTTTATTTTCCGGCGAATTGAGTCTACAGACTCATTGATGTAAGACCTTAATAAAGGTGTCCGGGGCACATCTATGCTCTATGGACGTGGTTTCCACGTCTGAACAGTTCGCCTTAGGCAGTCAAATATGTCTATTCCAAGCGGAATTTGAGACCTCGTCACTGCTACATCATTCCCGAAAGAACCGTCTACCTCATCTACGCCACCAACAAATGCTTTTTCTCTCTGCATCTGGTGAGTTCCGAAGACGTGCCGAACTACTCTTTGACTGCACCGACCCACTCCGAGAAATTCCCGAAAAAAAAAAACCCTACGACTCCTTACAAAAGACCTGCGAGAACATCTCTGATTGAAGAAATCGATGATGATGAGCAGGAATTCAAACGGCCTCGAGTATCGTCTACTACTACCATCGACCTGACCGTTGCTGCTGTTTCGAAACCTTCGACTTCGGCCCAGAGCTTTTACGATCCCTATGCAACGCTGATGACGACCCCGTGCTCCTGGAACTGAATTCCGGTACCCGCGTCACCGAGAACTCGCTAATGCCACCGCCCGCTTCTGCTCTGCTCCAAGAAAACAACCGATACAACAACCCGTTTATCAACAAAACTATCAATACCATTCCGATGGACAAGACTATAAGAATCGTACAACCGGACGTTGTAAAATGGTATCAAGATCAATTTGTCAATAAGCAGCGGGGAGACCCAAATCAAATATTTCCGTCTTTGAGTCTCGGCGGTGATCAGACCGAGCCTCTCGACTTGAGTGTTAAAAAGAAAGAAAAATACTCTGTGGATGTTGCCCCTGCCGCAAAGAACATCGTCTACGACGATGTTCCCGTTCCCGCTATTGCTGATGATATTACCCAGACTCTCGCACCCGCTACTGCTACTGATGATGATGATGATGATGCCCAGACTCCCGTAATTCCTCGCCCCCTTTCGCCGAAAAAGGTCGACGATTCGCCCGGATCTCCTCTTCCCCAGTCTCCGAGTGAATATTCCCTGCCTCTTGCTGATGCTGCTCAACCAATCCAGATTACTTTGGAAAACTTTATGGACTATTACGCCGATGCATCATTTGAAAAAACAAATGAGAAAGAAAAAGACCCGATAGCTGAACTTTGAGTTTTAAAACTTGTGTATTCTTTTCCTTCCCACGAATATGAAGGAAAGGGCAAAAAAAATGGTACTGGAGATTGAAATTTTTATATTTCAATCTCCGGTCCCATTTTTTTGCGATAGATTATTAACCAACGTTTTTATAATCAATATTTTTTTAATTAGTAGGGGGACTCTGCCCCCAGCTCGCTGCGCTCACCAACCCTCCGCGTAATCGCTTCGCGATTCCATTCGGTATCGCGAAGCAATCCCCATTTTATGGCCAACCCCAGACGTAATTGTTTCGCGTTTCCATTCTGGATCGCTTCGCCTTCCTTCGTTTTCTATGCATTCAATTTTTTGATTCCACTTGGTAATAACGCGCTTCTCTCCAACTCCTTTTATTTCCGTATCTCCAAGCACATATCATTAGAGAGCTTACAGAGTTTCATAATTATAAGAATTATTAAATATTAAGTTATATATATAGTGTTACAAATATTGTAAATATTTAGTGTTCGTGCTTAAAAATAATGTAAATAGTTCAATTAAGCTCTAATCATAAGTTAGTATTAGTTTTTGTTCCATTGAAATATCTCGATTTTCTGCAAGCAAGTAAACCCTATTGGATTTCAATGGGAGTTATGGAAATTTGGCGAAATACTGGAAATAGAGCCAAGTTGGCTTCACATTTGGCGGATATATCGCCAAGTTGGCGAGAAAATATGCGACGTTTGGCGACAAAGCCGTCCCCTCCTCGGTAACCACTCTTATAGCGTCAGAAAGCTCTGACCAATCAGATGCGTTTCGCGGTATCTACGCAGATTTTCATTGGTCCATTTCCCAATCATTACTTTTTTTTTATATATAGAAGGATGTATTTTTAAATTATGCATATGGAATTGATGTATACAATTATTTGAAAAAAAATAAACGAAATGTTTCTTTTTAATTAATTTCTTTAAGTTCAATATAAAAAGATAAACATTAGGAATTCACACACGATAAGGGATGAAAAAGCTTCCCACTTGTTAAGGAAAATGCAGCAGCTAGCCAAAAATTCGATTACCGAAGATTTTTTAAAGTCGTTATGGTTTCAAAGGCTCCCTGCAGATATGCAAAGTATTTTGACCGTAAGTTCCGAATCCCTTGAAAACATAGCAAAAATGGCCGACAAAATCGTCGAGGTACGATCCGACTCGGGAAGTGTATAACTGATCGGCGAATCCTCACACAGTAAACCGGTATTTACTGTCGACTCGCAACAAAACGAAATATCCGCACGGAGTGCGGAAATTGCTGTGTTATGCCAAAAAGTAGAAAGGTTGTCGCGATCGCGTTCGAGAGACCGATCACGTGAGCGATATTTCAAATCGCCGCATCGGCAATTCGGCTCTGAAGAATTTTGTTTTATCATCAAACATATGGCAAAAAAGCGTGTAAATGTAGGGAACCATGTAAATATGTTGAAGAAAATCCGGAAAACTAGAGTCGGCTATCGACATGCAAGCTTCGGCGACCTCAACGCCGGTAGCCCTTAAATCTTGTCGCCTATATGTCTTTGATAAAAGATCGCATTTAAAATTTTTTAATTCTGGATCTGATATTAGGTGTATTCTACCCACTAGCAATTCAAAAAAATTGCACATCGACCCCTTACAATATTTGCCGCAAATAACACAAAAATTCTACATATGGTTCAAAATTAATAAAATTCGATCTCGGTTTAAGGCGTAGATTTGATTGGAAATTTTTAATAGCTAGTGTACCTATGCCAATTATTGGAGCTGATTTTCTAGACAATTTTGATCTTCTGATTGACCTTAAACGTCGTAGGCTTATTGATAGTATCACAAAACTTTCACAAGTTGGGATATTTGCACATTTGTCTCAGGAAAGTTCTATCAAACTCATTTCAGGCAGTTCTGATTATCACAAAATTTTAACAGAATATCCAAACCTTACAAAAATTACCTCAAAACATGAACCAGTGCCACATAACACTGTCCATTATATTGAAACCACTGGCCCACCGGTTCATAGTAAGCCACGGCGATTAAACCCTAGACTTTACGAAGCTGTTAAAAAAGAATTTCAATATATCGCACCCTTGCTACAAAAGTGGCATAACTAAAAAAACTCTGTTTTATAGAAAATGCGAAAAACTGTTTCCGGGCTGTGTAGGTTATTTTAGATGATCTAGTGATGTCGCTTAGAAGAACTGTGCATATAATAACATTATAGATTTCCATTCTTGCAGATTTTTCTAATTTTCAACTAAAAATACCATTTTTTTGAGTTGTGCCTCTTTTGTCGCCCAACATAGACTAATGAGTACGTTATCATTTTGAGTTGTCACACTTTCATTGTTTGTTTTCTGGACATGTGACACTTTTGGTGACTCGACAGAAAATTGGGTTTTGAGTTATAACATTTCATTAACAAGGATTTATCGGGTTTTTTTATGTCATCTCTAGATAGCACTTCATTTTGGGTGAATGAATGAAGCTGAAACATGATTGAATAATAATATTTTATTTTGACTTTAGGTAACTTCAAGAAAAATTATTTCTTTGCAATATTTTAACTCTAAACATAGTAAAACAAAACAGTTCAAATAGTTCAAACAAGATAAATGACTAACATTTAGTAATACAGTAACTATGGAGCTTACAGAGTTGTTCCATTTGTTCCTGAGTGTTCCATAAGTAGAAGATAAGCTCCCAGCTAATTATTAAACTCCTTTCACTGGATTCAACACGAAATCAATAACCAACCAAGGATTTTTTAAGTGACATTTTAATGTATTAAAACCTTAATCACTTGTACCTATAAAATTAAACTACGAAACGAATCTACGTTTGGAAATGAACTAGGCACACAGTACTTAATACAGTGTTTTTCAGCGAAGTGCGGACAAATTGTATGGGGTGATAGAAGGCATGATGACAAACATTAGGACATAGGAAAACATGGGGCGCAAACGTCATCTGTAGGAGCCAGGGGGCATCAAAGTTTAGCGTCCAAAAGATCAAGCGATGATAAAACACTGAAAAAAAGGTCGATTCATTTCCAGTTTTCGCTGTAAACTTTGTTTATATCGAAAGTTTGTCCAAAATTTTTTTTAAAGGGAACTGTCACAAAATGACGGTAGAGGGCGCTGTAGACTTTGGAGTGATTAATTGGTCGTTCAGGTTAGAGAACATGCTCATTAAAGACGACCTCTTTAAATATTTTTTAGAGGCCCCACCCGCTACACCAGACGCGGCATAAATGAAAAATAGCACTACGGCCAAAGCCATTATAAACCTTTGTATTGAAGACAGTCAAATAGTTAATGTTAGGAATCTTCAAACCCCCCTAGAGATTTGGGATAAGCTCAAGTCCATACATCAGCGGGCAAACTTATCGTCGAAACTTTTTTTACTTAGGAAACTTTATTCCCAGAAATTGCATGAGGGGGAAATATTATAGAGCATATAAATCATTTTAATTATTAGACAAAAACTGTCAGGAATCGGCGAAGAGATAAGCGAGTCACATATTGTTGCTATTTTGCTATGCTCGCTGCCATATGCAACATTACTGCCCTTGAATCCCGAGATGAAGACGATCTCAAATTGGAATTCGTTAAAAATAAGTTAATTGATGAGTTTTCTCATCGCTTAGAAAACAAAATCAACGGTTCTCATACGAAACAAACAGCGTACAACATTGAGAGTAGAAACGCCAGCTCACACCCCGTCGATACGGCATATAAAGCAATAAACAAAAACTATAAAAACAAAAAATTTTGCAGTTTCTGTTCCCGGTCTGGTCATTATAGAAATGAGTGTTTTCAATTAAAAAACAAAGAAAAATATAATTCGCAAAAGAGTAATTATAGAAACGAATACAACAGAAACACCAACTACAACAATAGCGGTAGTTACAGATCCAACACCGCCAACTACATAGATCAACCCAAAAATAAAGACCACTCATCTAATTTTTGCTTTAACAGCAAAATAAATACATCTAGTGAGAAAAACGACTCAAATGTTCCTCTTCCCCCAGTTGAACATAAAATTGAAAATGAATCCACACTAGTTAACGAAGCACATACAAGAAACCCTAACACATATATCATTGATTCGGGCTGTACAAGACATGTAACATCCACAAAAGAGCACTTCACAACATTTACACTAGGGAATTTTGGTAACATCACAATAGCTAACGGGAAAAGATTAAATTCTCTAGGTTTGGGTGAAGTAACGCTAAACACAGATCTGAAAAATAGTATAACACTTAAGGACTTGCTGTATTGTCCGGAATTAAAGAGTAACCTTTTATCAGTAAAAAAGGCAACAGATAATGATATAAAAGTAATTTTCGAGAAAGAAACATGTTTTTTTTTGTTAAAGATAACACCACTATCTTAACTGCTAAACTGAACAACCTCTACGAAATAAATCTCAGAGATGAGTACGGTTACACCTTAAGTACACAAACCTCAGTGGCGTGGCGTGAAAATTTTCGGTGGTCATCGCAATTATTTAAGTTTGTGGTGAAAAATTATTAACTCCAAAATTCAATGGTTGAATGTTCAAAAAAGAAACTTTAAATCTTACCTTCACTTATACATGAACTCCAAATGTTCTGCTAAACCTGGATCGTAGAGTTTTAAAAGCTTATTAAGAGTTTTAAAATATTGCTTGGTCATCGCCGCATCCAGCGATGACCGGACGCCACGCCACTGACAAACCTCATGTAATAGTGATAACTGTATATAAAAATGGCACCGGAGACTGGGCCACAAAAATTTTGACGCGATTAAATATCTCGTAAATCATAAATTGGCTGAGGGAATAGTCATAAACAACTGCAAGCATGAGACATATTGTACTAAGTGTATTGAGGGGAAACTTTCGGTTTTGCCCTACCCTAAATCAGCTAAAAATAGAAGCAAAAAATATGTTCACTTGCACATTCCGATTTATGTGGACCTATGGAGACTCAAACTCCAGGAGGAAAGCGTTATTTCATAACTTTTACGGACGACTACAGTCGGTTCACTATGATGTATCTATTAGCACATAAATCTGAAGCGGTAGAGAAATTAAAGCAGTACGTAGCCCTGACAAAAAATAAATTCGGGAAGGTAATAAAAGCTATAAGGTCAGATAACGCCAAAGAATATCTTGGGGAGAGTTTCGAAAACTACTTAGCCGAAAACGGCATAGAAAGACAGTTGAGTGTCCCGTACAGTAGCCCCCAAAACGGGGTTTCTGAGAGAAAGAACAGAACAATCGTTGAAATGGCACGTACTATGCTGTCAGATGCAAAATTGCCTAAGCATTTCTGGGGGGAAGCGGTGATGACAGCCACATATTTAACCAACCGACTGCCGACGAACGCAAATGAAAATCACGCCTCACCATACGAATTGTGGAATAATAGGAAGCCCGACCTATCAAACATTAAGACTTTTGGGTGTAAGGCATTTGCATACGTAGATAAATCAAAAAGAACTAAATCTGACGAAAAGGCAATTGAGGGGGTCATGATGGGATATGATTTTCGAAGCAAAGGATACAGAATTCATACGGGGAATAACAACATAATAATTTCAAGAACCGTAAAATTTATTGAAGAGGGTACTAAATGTGAGGAAGTTAATGATATTGAAGAAAACAAAAATGACGCTCCAACACCGGCGGAAAACATCAAAATTGACTTAACGAATGATAAGGAAGATCAAATTGAAACCACGGTGGAAAATAATCCCGAACCGAGAAGGTCACATAGGCAAAACAGGGGCGTACCTCCGAATCGTTTTGGAATAACTGTAAATTTGTGTAAAATTGAGGAACCTAAATCGTGGACCGAATTACAAAACATTGAGGACACGGAAATAAAAAATAAGTGGTTGGAAGCGACAAATGAAGAAATGAATTCGCTACATCAAAACAAAACGTGGAAATTAATCAAAGCTATACCGGGAAAGCGCGTCATAGGGTCAAGGTGGACCTTTAAGGCTAAAAGAGGGGCCGATGGAACTGTAGAAAGGTATAAGGCCAGGTTAGTGGCCAAGGGGTACTCACAAAAATATGGATGTGATTACGACGAAACTTATGCACCCGTCGTATCACATACCACATTGAGAGCATTTTTAAATGCAGCCGTTTACAAAAATTTAGACATGACGCACCTTGACGTCAAAACCGCCTTCCTACACGGCACGCTTGAGGAGGAAGTCTATATGTATCAACCGGAAGGGTATTTAAAGAAAGGGGAGGAAGAAAAGGTGTGTAAATTGAATAAAGCCATTTATGGCCTCAAACAAGCCGCCAGGGCGTGGAATTTAAAGATTAACCAATCCCTACGGAACTTAAATTTCACAGAATGCGAATCGGACCAATGTCTGTTTAAAAGAATCAAAAACGGGGAAATCGCATATGTTATCGTCTACGTAGACGATATTCTCGTAGCAGGTAATAAAGAAGATACGCACGAGATTTATACACAATTGTCCAGGGAATATGAAATTAAAAACTTGGGACATGTAACACAGTATTTAGGGATTAATATAACAAAAACAGAAAACGGTAATTTACAACTCGATCAGGAGCACAAAATAATAGAAATAGCGGAAAAGTTCAACTTAACCCTTAGCAAACCCACCTACACGCCGATGTGCACTAATTATTTTAATTTGGATCCAGAGGGAAAACTAATGGAAAATAACACAAGGTACAGACAAGCAATAGGCGGATTATTATACATCGCGACACTAACAAGTACCGACATCGCGGCGATAGTTAACCTCTTGGGGAGGAGGAATGAGTCGCCAAGACAAGTTGATTGGGAAGCCATAGAAAAACTGATCAGATACCTGATGACTACTAGAAAAATGAAATTCGTTATTGACAAGTCGAAGCCAGCGATCCTCAAAGTATACAGTGACGCCGATTGGGCGAATGACAGGGTAGACAGGAAGTCTACCACAGGCAACCTATTTAAATTAGGGAATAACCCACTAACGTGGCTTTCTAGGAAACAATCCAGCGTAGCATTGTCATCAACTGAAGCCGAATACATTGCGGCGTCAACCGCTACGCAAGAGATCAAGTGGTTATTAAACCTACTTAGCGATCTCGAATTACCTCAACAATTACCAATAGAAATCTACGAGGACAACTTGTCCGCCATAAAACTCACTAAGAATTAAAAAGCATAGACCAAGACTAAACACACTGAGGTGAAATATCATCATATAAGACACCAATACGAAAGTGGCATAATTAAAATTGTTTATTGCCCAACCAAGCAAATGCTTGCAGATATCCTCACCAAGCCACTTCCAAAAACTCAATTTGAGTTTCTAAGAAAAGAAATGCAACTAACTATGGGATAGATGTTAAAATTCTTTCTTAATAGGACTAGTTTTACGTGAAGAACCTGTGTAATTAGTATTTATTTATTCCAGAAAACGTTTATAAACATGACGTATGCAACTACATACACAATACTCAATAATTAATGTTTGTGATTAAAATATGCTACACTATACACTATACTCCGAAAAAGCTTGTGAATAAATGGTATGTTACATAATACACGCCTGTGAACAAGTGACAGATACCGTGTGTAAGTGAACTGTTAACACGAACTCCCGGCAGATGGAAGCACCACAAGTTTTCATCAATCCGGAACTTATTTCATCTCGACGCTCACAGATGGCCACACCATGCAGTGACCTTATGCAATTGAACTCTGAAGCTTCATTTAACAATGAAAACTGCTGACTTATGTACTATTTTCTGTCTCAACCCTTTGAACAGTTTTCGGGACCCCAGATTTTGTTAGTCTGCTTTAAAATCTCAATGCAATAACAACACGCTTGTGGTGTTCGACGTCGTCTATTGTTCTTCGGAGGAAACGACAGCTCCTACTTAAAAATGTCACATAACAACGTCTTATAGACAGTTTGAACTGTCTAAATTTATCTATGTCACTCATATATTAATTAACCGTGTTTCTTCTCCTATTTTCTCATAGTAGTCCAGAATAAAATTGTGATTCTTCAAGATCCCGTGTTTTCTGAAGAGTACACGCACAAAACGGAATTGCAGGATTTCCGTTCATATACTTCAATAAAGCTTATTTCTTTCAGATAAAAAGCACGGAATAGATCCAGCTACTTACAGAGAATACAGGTAGGACCTTTCCATTTTACATCTAAATATATTTTTGTCTGCCTGGGTAAGTTGTTTGGCTGACACCATCGATAAAATCACTCACTGCTCCCTTATTTTTCATTAAAATCCTCTTGAGATCGTTATTCTGCTTATTGCACGCATTCACCTTCTTGAAATTTTCCTCTCTGTAGGATGTTTCATAGAAAAATGCACGAGAGTGTTCTCGGTCGACATGGAGCATCTTGATTTCTTGCTATTTCATAGGTACATTTCACTGGCCCCTCCACCCCCGGACCTGGAAATTTGGCATACGACAATCGTTTGTACCGGTAAGTACTGAGAGATTTTCGTTTGTACCGGCCCCGGTACCGAGTTATTCAAAATTCAAGGTGGAGGGGCCAGTGAAACGGGTATTTCCCGTAGTACAAAAATTAAATTTTTAAAATTAAGTTCACCCACGGGACCTGAAAACTTCACATACACCAATCGTTTGTACTTCGTTAGTACCGAGAGATTTTCGTTTGTACCGGCTCCGGTACCGAGTTATTCAATTTTAAAGTTGTGGGACCATTTCACTGGCCCCTCCACCCACACGACCTGGTAATTTCGCCTACGGCAATCGTTTGTACTTCGTTAGTACCGAGAGATTTCTGTTTGTACAGGCTGCGGTACCACGTTATTAAATTTTTAAGTTGGGGGACTTTTATATACTAGACAATTTCTGAATTTTTAAAATAATATGCAAGTTTTCCTTCAAAAATCACCGACTCTTTAAATTCATTTTTAAAAATAAATAAATAAAAAAATTTCTAAAATTTAGCAAACGTTTTTACTTAAGTTAAAAAAAAATCTTCTGTAAAGAAAAAAAAAGTTAACTCCTGATAATTAAAAGAAAAGTTCATAAAATAAAAAATTTTGAAGAAAAAAATTTAAAAAGAAAAAAAAATTCACAAAATTTAAAATTCTTCTAAAAAAATTAACTTCACAAAATTTTTTAATCTCGCGAGAAAAAAGAATTACTCACAAAATTTTTGTATTACGCGAAACAAAAAAATCCTTAATTTTTTTTTTAACTCTTGATAATTTTTAAAAATTCTTCTCAAAATAAAATTTTCCATCTCCCGCTAAATAAATAGCATCCTACTATAAGACACTTATCTATTCACTTCCGCTAAAATATCATTATCTAACAACACTTCCGCTGCTATCTTAAAGCATTTGCGCTCTATTTCCTCTCCGAAACGCTCTTATCAGCCTCGTTCTCTATGACAAAAAAAAAAAAAAAAAAAAAAAAGGGATGACCTTCATTTGATCTTGAGATCGTGCCGCGTCCCTCATGCCGCCGAACCGATAAAATCACACTACTTATATATATAGATTTTCGGCATGAACAATATTCTAGGCATTTTTTTTTGGGGGGGGGGGGGGGAATCGGGCTATCCCGAACAAGATTCTTAACCCTTAAATGCCGGATTTTTCAAAAATCATTGTAATAATGTTTTTCGGTTTCCATTTTTAAAATAAATCATCGGAAAAATACTTAAAAAAATCATATTTTGTTTTAAGTATAGTTTACTGGTAAAAAATAGTTTGTTACTAATCGGCAATACTGGTGTTTAATTGAGAAAATAATTTTCCTTGATAAAATTCTATAATATTAAACACACAAGAATATTAGGAACTTTAATAAGAAATAAATTTTACTTGCTCATTGCAGGTCAAAATAGGGTATTTCACAAGCTTCCAAACAACACGAAAAGAACAATTAGAAACATTTGAAAAAATAAATTTTTCTTTATTCTTAAACAGCACAAGTGTTGCCATCTAAATGTTGAAAATCGATTTAATAATATTTTCAGACTGCATTTTGTCGGTGACATTAGGCATTATAGCTTCAATATTATTCTAATAGTATTTTAGAGCCTAAAATGGGTAGGTTGCCGAAAAGCAACACCAGGCATTTAAGGGTTAAGAATCAAAACGCAACCCGAAACGGAAATAATTGGTTTAACCAACTCAATTTAAAAACAAACAAGTAAGAAAAATCATGCTTTTCGGCAACATTTAATTTTAGACTATAAAATACTATTAGAATAATATTGATGCTATAATGCCTAATGTCACCGATAAAATGAAGTCTGAAAATATTAAATCGATTTTCAACATTTAGATGGCAACACTTGTGCTGTTTAAGAATAAAGATAAATTTATTTTTTCAAATGTTTCTAATTGTTCTTTTCGTGTTGTTACAACATAGATTATGAAACACTTTCCATAGGGAAATAAGGTAAATAATCCAGATAACTAAGTAAACATTTAAAAATCTGATTTCAGTAGTTACCGCCCATAGCCAGATATGTATTCCAATTCTTTTGAACAACCTTGTATTTGGTCTGTATGTTGATATATATACTATATAATGGCAAAATTTAGTTTAGCAAGAAAACGTATAACAGGTTGAAATTTCTCTTTCAGCAATTTATACAATTAATTGAAAAAAATACTTGAATACTTTTGCACAGCCCTGTAGTTTACCTAGTACCCTTATTACACGACACTATTTAGCTAAAATTTAATTCAAACTAAAACACTCTTAAAACTACTGAAACCACATTTCCAGAAATTATCATCCATACACGATATGTATCCAATTCTTTCATGAGCATGTATATCCTTTTATCTATATATTCTACAAACTTTTTTTAATAAACTAAATGCAGTTCAGCGTAAAAATGAATAACTCATTTAAAACGCACCTTTAACTAATTTGCTCTCATACCCAGTAACCCTTACGAATTATTTTATGTAGCCCTGTATATGAATTATAGCATTGCACACCATATAGTATGCAAAAATATAGTGAAACATAAAAGCGCATATCATAATTAAAAATGCATTTCCAGCAGTCACCGCTAATGTACGGTACTTCTGATACAATATACTATCTGAAATCTTTTGTGTGTCCCTGTAAATGCTATGCACTTCGCATTATACATGAAATAACTTATAGTAAACCTCACCGACGTATATCAATTTCATTATACATGAAATAATTTAACATAATTAAAATACTCCGCAAAGAATTCCCTCCACCCTAAATTATTATGTAACGGAATTCTTTTGTGTGGGCCTCTAAGTGAATAATAACTTTTCTTTGCACCGTATATTCTACAGAATGTATATTTTAGTGCTTTTCATAAATGCATATCAATTTTCTTATGCTTGAAAGCGTGTAACATCATTAAAAATCATTTTAAATGATTTCTTCCCCATAGGCCCAATAGGGAACGTGCTATGGTAAACGTCAATAACCTCCAGAAATTTCAGGGCAATCCGAGTATATTTATATGAGTTAGAGCGCGGACAGACAAACCGAAGTCATAAACACTTTTCAACTTTGTTGGAAAGTGTTAAAAAATAAACTCCAACCCTTCGCGATTATCGGACCGAGTCAGACTGAAACTCATTTTTTGTAAACAAACCTGCACCCGACTCGACCCTATTTCTAGGAAAATTTGGATTATTCTAACCGTTGTGGGATAATCTGTCAAAATATTTATATAAAGATATCTTTATAATAAAATTTTATATAAAGTAAGTTAAAATATTCTCTCCGAGCTCTCAGATAAGGGGCGGGTTACTCCCGATCTGATGCGGAACCCTATTCCCAAGCTAATTAATTAAAATTGCCTTTTAAGTAATTAATTTGAAATTTGATTTTCATTTGAAATATTGTATGCAAGGCGAATGGTTCTCTCTGGAAAAATTTCCAAGTATTAATATAGTTTCAATCGATGCTCGATTTAATTAAGTTTCGTGTTTGCCCCATGTCGGTGGCTCACGATAAATATTCCATCTTGTGCTGCGTTTGTAGCCTTGCCAACATGTAATAGTGAGAAATTTTCCAGGCCGGGTATCGTTCCATGTGGTTTAGTCGGTAGAATGTCAGTGTGCTATACTGATGGCCCGGGTTCGAGTCCCAGCATGGAATCTTTTTCACTATGTTCGCCTTTGTGCCTTTTAAGCAATTAATTTGAAATTTGATTTTCATTTGAAATCATCACAGTGTTTATGACAAATTCGTCACAAATGACACATATTTCACAAATTGGTCACAATGTGACTTCAAAGCATTGTCACTTTCGTCACAGGTTCGTCACAAAGTTAATGCCAAAATAGTCCCAAATGACACACTTTTCACATTTGTCACACCGTGACTTCACAGAGTGGTCACAATGTGACGTCACAAACGACTTCTAAAACGGTCATAACGACCTCGCATTCTCGTCACGTGACGTCACATCGACGGTCACAAAATCACAGTGTGACTTCACAACGACGTCGTCGTGACGTCACCATGCCTTACGGGTTGTAACTTGAGATTCTAATCTCAGTACCGGAGAATAAAAATTGCCGTAATTTATGTTTTTAGAAGTATTTGTGTACAAATATTTTCTTTTAAATTTGACGTCATTTTCACTTATTTAAGTATTTCGCAAGTTTTCAATAAATTAAAAATCATTTACTTGATTAATACTAGAACCGCCGGGAATTTTACTCAAGTGTTACTAAAACATTTTACACCAGAATTTTTATTAAAAACTAACTTATTTATTTAACTTATTTCTCCGTGGTTTAACTCATTTTAGAAAGAAATTTCTGGTTCGAATCGAAGAATTTTTATTTGATACCGGTCAAAAATGACCGCTACGGCGTAGTGTTAAAAAAATGATATAAAATAAAAATTCATCGGGTTTTATAGCGGACGATAATCTTGACATAGCACGTATTTCAATTTCATTTTTTTTTTTTTCAATTTATACGAGAAAATGGCAATGAAAAGATACAGTAATCTACTGATTTCCCTTTACTTTTAACAATAGCCTACTATGATACATAGTAGATCTAAGTATGCCTTGCTTTTAACAGAAATAGAGTACTTCAGTTGCCACGATTACGAAATTGGTACTAAAAACTATTAAAAAAATTAATAACTCAAAAATAAATTGAGATACAGATTTCAAACAAATTGCATTTAAAAGTATATTTTTTCCCTATACGATTGTGTAAAAATTGAAACTGTGCGATGTTTAGAATTTTAAAAATTTGCTGTACCGTAAATTGCAAAACCGGAATTTCCTTTCAAATTTCAAAGTGTTGCCATTCGCAGAATGACGTATGCGTTACGCACAGATATGTTTCTCCATGCCCCCCCCCCCCCCCCGTAGAAAATATTGAAATTCAACGGATAAAAATACATATAATTCATAATTTAGCTTCAGGGCTAATACTTGAAAGTATTCTGAATTTAATTTAACTTTAAAATCCAAAGGGGAAAATTTATGAACATTTTTTAATTCATTTTTTTTAATCCATAAAATTGGCAGGTATTGTTAATCAGAAACTATGCAATAGGAAGATGTTTTCCCCTTTTTGGGTAAATGCAAAAGATTTATCAGAAAATATTGTCAAAGTTTGTGTTTTGAACCAGACGAAAGGAGAAAAACAGTCAAAGAGAAAAACCTGTTATCATATCATCAAAAATCACTTGGAACTCGATAAAAAAAAATAATTATCAAAACATGGAAGTATCATTTGGATTCCAAATCACTTTAATAGTCAGGCCTGCCAATTTTGTGCCTTTACGTTTAAAAATGAGTCAGAAAATTTAGCGTTTGTTGAACAGTGAACTTGAAATCTTAAGCATCTGTTCAGTATTTATAGGGCAATAAATATCCTATTAAGAGGGATGTTAAGACATAGAACCCCGTAACCTTTTTTTAGTGTAGGGTCAGAATCCTAAACTAAAAAGGTGCTGAGTAGGCGCGCCACACACCAGAGAGACATGCGACAATAATCGTGAGACATGAGGCAAATTCTGCTGTTCAAACCGGTTTTTTCTTTGTTCACTGGGTGAAATTGTGGCATGCCTCACGCTTTTCTGCCGCATGTCTCCCTGGTGTGTGGCGCGCCTAAGGGGCATCCCACACTAAGGCGACACATAAGACATGGCGCTTGAATTCGCTGGAAAAACTGGTTTAAAACAGGTTTGAAACAACTTAGTTCTTTGTCTCGACCGGTTTTTGCGCTACATGTTTCTGCTACATGTCGCTTTAGTGTGGAATGCCCCTAAAGCTGCGTTTTCACTGGTCGACCCAAGGTCTAACTTAGCTAACTTTTTACCTATAAGCACAAGATTTTACGTCGTTAGAACGTGATTTTGAAGGAATGATCTCTGTTCAATCCTAAGCACCGCTTACCCAAGCGCAGCCAATTAAAAAAGAGCTTTTTTTTTATAGCAATAGCGGCGTTGTAAATGTACGAAGTAATATTTATAGCGTTGCTGTATTTACTTAAAATTATTCTTTTTTTACGTCAAAGAGGAATCTATTTTTTGTAATTGAAGCAAAATGGTAGGTTTTATTGACATGTTGAATAGATATCATCTTTTATTGTTGTCTTTTAATTTAATAAATAGTAGGTAATCCATACGGATTGTTTAAATTGTTGCACTTTTGTAGGATAAATATCGCTATTTTTGGTAATCATTCAGATATATTTTATTAATATTGGAATACCAATTATATACTTCGTTTAAGGATTTCATTTCTGATATAAGAATAAAGATATGTCCAATTCTCAAAATTATTTTATTGTTATTGAATGTTAATAGTATACAAAGAATAAAAGTATTTTTTTTTTTAATAATATTTGTTTCTTTAAATGAATTACTTGCTTCATTGATTATATTCGGTTACCTGATAGGGTATTTCTGATCTATGTAGATTTATCTATGTAGACCTTTGCTCACTTAAAATAATTGTAAGTGTTAAGAAGGATATTGCTTACTGTAGCCCATTGATATTTAAATGGAAAATTAATTACAGGCAAACTTCATTCCAGTTTTGCTTATTGTAGGTAATTGATCCTGCATGTCTAAGCAAGCATGTAAACAAAATTTCTATAAAATAAATAAGCCAATGTATTATGTATTTTCCTGTTCTCTTTTAAGCAAGAAAGATCAGATTGCAAAACTGTTTGCTATTTACTCCTTTTCAGATATTTACTTGTGAACTTTGTCATGTAAAAAAAAAACCCTGCTGATCTATTTTCTATTTTATTTTTAATGCATTTCACCTACAGATATGCTATCTTTCTTTTTGTTGTTAAGATTAATGTTGAATCTTTTATGAAGATTTATAACTTTGTATGACGTTTAAATCAATTGAGAGATATTCAGACCATATGTAGCTTTTCTATGTGCCCATTTCGAAATATTTGTACACGTTACCGTTCCAATTCGATACATATTCCAATAAATGCCTATTCAATGTATTTTAAGTTAAATCAGCATGTCTTGTTAGCGACGGAGTGATTATTTTCATTGATTGAAAAAGTATTGATACTTAAAATCTGCCACTAAGCAAAAAAAAAAAAAGTGTGGACCAGCCTTACATAGTATCCCCATCTTGTTTGTTACCAGAGCAATTACACTAATTGGTTTTATTGTAAAAGATGAAATAAAAGCTGGTTGGGGGGGGGGGGGATGTTTTTATGTATTAGATGTTTCTAGTGTTTTCTTTTTGGAAGTAAAAAAGTGTTCTTAAAAGATGCAAAAAGGGTTTGTTGTTTCTATTCATATGAATGAGACTAAGTGTTCGAAAGTTAAAAAAAAAAAAGCATTGTTTTAAGACGACAAAGTGTTTTTGTTTTTTTTCTTAATTATATTTAGTGTCATCAGAACAATTACGTGATACAGTTGGTATGATTTAAAATTAAGTATCGACCGAAACTGAAATTTGTTAAATCTTAATTCTTCAAATGCTTTTTACTCTTATTGTTTTGTTAATAATTATGAATACAGAGAAAAGCAAAAATTTAAATGTGAAGTCACATTGCAAATAATGTTTTTAAAGAAATTAGTGGTAAGGTAATCTTTCAAAAATTAAAAGGAGATTATAATACATCTGTTCCAATTAAAATTATGACAGAAAATTTCTTATTAGATGTGAGTATTTTATATGTATAATAAACTTAATCTTTTGTAGAAAGATTTTAAAGTCCACCAGAACAATTTTAAGCATGTGCAGGTAGGACTTTAAAGGATTAATATAACTGTTTATGTATTTAAATGTAGTTTTATTAAAGTCTTGTAACAGTTGATGGAATTTAGGCCTAATCTAAGTGGAAGCATGTGTAATTTTATAAATCGTTGCTTAGAGATAAAATTATTTTATGAGGTTTTTGTTAATGTTACAAATGATACTATTTTAATAAATATATATAATCAGCTATTTTCAGTTTCCCATATTTGATTTTGAGTAGTACTTTAATAAAAAATTGACATTTACCGTTTAAATCAAATATTTATTTATTTTTGTGTTATATTTTGGGCTTAGTGTATGTACTCACCTTCAACCGTTTTTTGTGTTGAGGCCTTTTGTGAATCTATATTACAACTTTATCCTAAAACTTGATAAAAATGTAATGTAAACAAAAGAACTATTTTGCAGTATCGTATCTTTTTTTAAAATACGATGCAATAAATTTATTCTAATATTTATAGCATTTTAAGTGTTTTTTCATAATTAGCATTCTGTAATAAATATTTAGATGATATAGTGGCAAAACTACATCTAATTTTGTCTATATGCATACTTAAATTTCTTAATTAAAATTAGTTAGTCATTAGTAAATAATATTAGCTTTTTAAAAACTATATCTGTATATGTATGCATGTATTAATTTATTTTCTCTCTTTTAATTTGCTAGTTGCTTTAGCTGCTTCAGTTGATGATAGAAATGCAACAAGGATGGTAGGTGTTAAGCTGTACTATGATCCGTTCATCAGCAGCATCAATTATTGTCCTAACATGATGATGATCGATGTAGAAAGAGCAAAGTCAACTAATATCTAGTTGAATTGCAGCTTGTTGGCTCCTTACTCCTGTGTTGACCCGTTGGAATGCGCCTGGGAGACTATTAGGTTAGAAATAATCTTTTAGTCTTTTAGATGCAAACTTGCAGGCTAAAACACATTTTGTATGCAGCATGGAAGCTACACTACTTTTTTATTTTCCTGTATTGCCTATCTTTATGAAAAGTAAGTCACTTATTGTTTTTTTTTTTTAATTGTGTTCTATTATGTACTGCTAAGGTAATAGTAAATTCTATTTAATGTTTTCTGATTTAAGACATTAATTTTTAAGGAATTTAGTATTATCAATTGCTGAAATTTAAATTAGAACAAACACTTAGATTAAAATAAAGACTATAATATAAAATTAGATTATTGTTTAGGGAAACATGCAGATATAAGCATAAAAATTTAAAGCACCTTTTTATTGGCATACTTGGATTAGTGTTGACTGTAGAAAAAAAGGGATACCAGGCAGGAATTTTTAAAAAAGGACACTCATATACCATACCTTGTTCCCAAAAATATTTTGAATTGTGGTTTGTTTAGAGTCCTTTTTTATCAATGAAATTTTGCTATGTTTTCCCGCAACTAATTGACAAATTTCTCTTTTTTTTTTTCTTACTGACTGATAAATTTCACAAATTTTTCCGATGACTGAATGACGGTTTAGGCAATTTTTCCCCCATATCCGATTGACTAATTTTGCAATATTTTATTTCTACCAATTGGCGAAATTTGCGGGGTTTTTTCTTGCAACTGATTTGCAAAACTCGTGATTTTTTTTTAATATACAGTTGATGGATGAATTTTTATGAGTTTCACTGCAGCCAATCGACGAGTTTAATTATTTTTTTTCGTAAACAGTTTGTGAATTTTTTAATTTCCCCCCACGACTTATTAGTAAAACTTTCAAGTTTTCTTTTCATGCGATCGATGGACGAACTAAGCATTTTTTTTCCGCGGCTGATTGAAGAATTTTGTAATTTTTTTCCCTCCCATAACCGGCTGGCGAATTTGTTTTTTTTTCTTCACTCAACCGATTGACAAATCTTACAGTTGAATTGAAAGGGAGCATCAAAAATTGCAGTATGGAATACCGGGTGTATAAAATAATTAAAAAGGTGTACCGGGTACAAATACTAGTTAAAAAGGACTGCCAGATGCATAAATTAATTAAAAAGGGATGCTGAGGGTTGTGTCCTGCCAAATTGGTCTAGAGTCATCACTACATTTAGAATAGAATATTTATGAATAATGTGGAGGTGAAAACAAAAATTATAAAAGCGGCATTGACAGAAATATTCGGTTATTTTCCTTTAGATGCACACTACTTTGTGCTGAATCATGCAAATGTTGGCACAGAATTAGCAGAAATATATGGCTGTATATATCGCTCGTGGTCTGCAATAGTGGCACAACTAAAAAAATACGAATTTTGAGTTAATGCGCTCTCCAGCATTGCAGATTGGTATTCTTTCCAGCTCAGCAACAGCGGCATATCTTGTAGTTCAGTATTTCACCAACAGATGGCAGAAGTGCCGCTGTTGCCTTATATATGATATAATCTGAATGCATCATCATATAATCATATTTATCATCAATATAACACGGGATATGAGGATACTTTTTTTTTTGCATTATTATTAACTGAACCCTTACGGAGTCATTTAGTACTACTTAACACTTATGACAACAATGAAACGTGTAAATTTTGCATTTCATTACAAGGCGAAACTTCAAACCCATTAATCTCAGAAACTGATTTTTGGAGTTGTGCCACTATTGCAGCCCACGAGCGATATAATAATATATCATGCATTCACCATTTTTTTACTTTTTTGGTTTTGGTTGCAGATTTTTTAATTAATTTACTTTCACTTTAGGAATTTGTTCCAAAAGTAAAAATGTCCTCTTAGAAAAAAACTGCAAGCAAAATATCGAAAAAATAAAAGAGTCGAATGTAGAAAATAACAGGCTATCTAATGAAAAAAAAAAAAAAAAAATATATATATATATATATCGAGATGCAAATAATATTTTTTTTAAAAAATCTTCCCATAGGTTTAACATTAGCTTGTGAGCGTCTTCGCATGAAAGGATGGGAGCCTTAACCTTTCGATCATACTGATGTATTTAAAAAACTAAGAAAGATGAAATTAGTTTGCAACTTTTAATAATTTTAAAAGAAATGGATGGAGTAAAGTGTCTTTTTTGCTTATTTTTAAGTATCAGAATTGAATTTCTTTGAAACGAGAGTATACTCTTCCAGAAAATTTTCCTTGAATGTAGAATTAAAACATTTCTTTCATTATGGTGTTTATTTTTCATACCATTTAAAATATTTTCATACTATAGTACTTTATAAATAAGAATAATACATATATAGATATCTAAAATTATCATAACATGTTTCTTTAGATCGAAGACATCCTCTTAATCGAAGAAGAAATATATTATTTTGACATAAAAAGATTTTTTTTTAATCTAGAAGACAAGCAAATACGAAGCTATCATTATGGTTGGTTGGTTGGTTAGTTGTGTTTATGACGGCCAATTATCAGCACGAGGGATATAGGCCCAAATGGGGGGGGGGGTCTTTCTAAGGGATCCTAACCCGTATTTACACTTGGAAAACTAAGGTTCGAAGAAAACTCCGAACGATTAGGCCGACGGGCGTGATTGGGATCGAACCCAGCACTTCCCGTCTACCAGCTTCGAGAGTAGAACCTCTCGGCCACTGGTGGGGCACTACTATTATGATCTCCATCATTCACAAAACCAATACTAGAGGATACTCTCTCGTTTTATTATCCTCATTGCTATTACCAAGAGTAGATTCGTCTTACCTAATACTCCAGATTTGTAAAAATGACGTACACCTGAGTGCTTCTTTTGGCAATAAATTTTAGTATTTTTAGGAACTTAATTATTAAATATTAAATTAATTTTAATGCATTTTTATATTAGAGTCACAGGTGATAAATCACCAAATATTCTTTATGGTTATAATAACAGCAGAATTAATTATGCATCAAACCGCACAATTAAAATATGCCATCTGGCTGTGAAACTGTAACAGGGCGATTCCATGCGGAGAGTCACACACGTAACGCAGGCTTTAATTTGCATTTATTCAATTATTTATTATATTTTAATGTTAATTCTGATTTTAGGTGGTATGGTAAATAAGTTATTAACATATTTTTTAGTTTAAATGTGTGTAAGTAAAACTCACAGAAATATATAATTTAATTTCATACTCAAACTGTGCTTTTTTTCTGAAGTAGAAAAAAAGCACATTTTGAGTATTGAAATTAAATGATATACTTCTGTGAGTTTTATTGCCACACATTTAAATTTAAAAATATGCCAATAACTTATTTACCATACCACTTAAAATCCGAATTAACATTTAAAATTTAATAAATAATTGAATAAATGCAAATTAAAGCCTGCGTTACGTGTGTGAAACTCTCCATGGAATCGCCCAACGATGAAATATTTTAAACAATTTAAAGGTAAGAAATGAAATATAAATAAAAAATAAAGAGATAATTTTTAATTACAAAAATAAAGAAATATTTTTTTTTAATCTGCTTTTATCAATTAATAATTTAATATTAAGTAAATTATAATTAAACTTTGAAAAAATAATTTAAAGAAATTCTCAATTCATAGTTTAAAAAATGTTTTTTTCGCCTTTTCGATTGTCAAATCTGAAAAAAAGAGAGAAAAAAAAATAATTTTTTTAATAAATTCAGTAGTTCATGCTTTCTACCAAGTCAAAGTGGTGAATTTTCCATAATTAGTCATGCCAAATTAATGTATTGTAACAGAAGTTTTTTGAACCAACATGAATTACAGTCCTGAAATTAAGCATGATACTTATAAATGTTTAATGTTTATAAAAGAGCAGTTTAAATTAAAAAAAAAAAATCTTTTATACTTATTTAGTAGCAACTATCATAGTTTAATATTTAAACTGAGTGAGAGGCAACACAACATGTTTTATTGGCATGTTATGGTTGGAGATATATTGATTAGTGAAATCATTGTTATGCCAATTGACTCGATTGTTCAAATTCACAACATTTTCGGGTACTTTATGTCAGTCAAGCACATGAGATAAACCAGGGCTAAAACTAGCCTTTCTTCACTGGCATAAACATAGATTTTGCTCCCCCCCCCCCTCTTTCCCGGTCTCCGCAAAGTCAATTTACAAAGAGAATTTTAATTCTAATAGCCGACTTATTTGAAATTTAAAATATGTAACAAAAAAAAAAAAAAAAAAAAAAAAATACATAATACTAAATTACGTAATCAACTTTGTCAAATATCGATCCATTAAAATCTTGAAAATGAAATCCAAAGGAAGTGACATGAAGAAACTCGTAAGATAATGCTAAACTTATAGGAGCATTCTTTTTAAATTTCTCACTTGCATTTTAATATTTTTAAATGATTTTTTTCTGTTTGGGATAGCTGAGATTGATCCCTAACTGGGTAAATGTTTACTTTTTTAATTTTGGTTGCAGCTTTATATATATATATATATATATACACAAAGTTACTTTCACTTTTTGAACCGGTTCCGAAAGCTAAAATAGCCTCATAAAAAAACTGCAACCAAAATCAAAAATGTACAACCTAACAAAGTTAAAGATCAAACTCAGGTACCTAAAGAAAAAAAAATCATTTAAAAATATTAAAATGCAAGCGAGAAATTTGAAAAGAATGCTCCCATATTTAACATTAGCTTGCAAGTCTCTTCACGTGACTAGTGTAGGTTCTTTAGAAATCAAAAACCAAAATTCAGTTGGCACCCCCTTCGTTTTCCGTTCTATCACCCAGGGCACATGCCCCTCTAGTTTCGGCCCTGAGATAACCATTAAATATTATTCCTATTGTCATCATTTGTATTCATTTCTTTTAAAATATAAACCTCTCATTCATTTTATTTGAAATACAAATTTTTCATTTAAAATACATATATTACATACATTTAAAATATGTGCCTTTCACTTATTTCATTAAAAAAAAGGAATAAAGTAATAATAATGAGAAATAATACAACAAACCAAAATATGTTATTTTAACTTTAATACATTGTTTCTAATTTACACAAGTGAAAACTAAAAGTATTATTGCCGAAGGGAAAAATAATTGGAAGATTTGCTTCCAACTAACATAAAAGTACATTTTATGTTAGTTTGTGTTTAACGTTATGTTAGTCATGTGTATGTCAAAGATTTATACCCCTTCATTCTTCTTTATAAAAGAAGCCCCCTCACAAAATTATTTTCCATAAAGGCGACTTCACAGAATAAGAAAAAATAGTTGGAATTTAAAATGTGTAATTTGCAAACAAAACAAGCTCACGAGAATAATATAGCAGGAGGACATTTAAAAAAAAGATTATTAAATGATATAAATGATTATTAAAATTTATAAAAAAGATTATGAATTTAAACAATTGAATTCAATTTTTCTTTACAAAAATTTATTTTTCTCAATTCAATAACAAAAGAGGGTTTACCCTCCCCCCCCCCCACCCACCCCCCAAAAAAGAAAAAAACTTGTATCGAAGACTTGCATCCCTGATGTGAAATCATAAAGTAAAATTTACAATTTTTAGTACATTTATTTTGCATTTTACTGCGAATTTTTTTTTCTTTGGGGAGGGGGGGTCACAAAAAGTAGATGTAACTATATTGGATAATTTTATATTGTTGTGATATGGTAAGAGAATCTGCCAGTGTATCTAAATGCTAGTCTCACATAGGCATAGAGTTGTATGTGTTCATGGGTCCCGAGTCCCACGACTAATTTCTAAAATAGATTCTTTTTCACTCTTATATAAAAAAGGTTTTATTATTTTTATTTTATACTATTTTATTTAAGCTTTAAAGAAGTTTTTTCACAGATATTTTTTTCCTTTTATTTTGCTATTCTTTTCTTCTTTTTCTTTTGTTACAGAGATAAACATTATTAGGAATTTTTAATCCTCTAAATTTTCCATTCTTTAAAAATTATAATAAAATTTTAAACGTTTGAACTTTTGTAAAAAACTAAAATAGAAAAAAAATCCATATTTCAAAAAAATAATAAAATAAAAATAAACATTCTTAAATGTTAACTTTTCTTGTGATTTATGAAAAACGATTCACAAATAACAGTGAGTACATCCCTTCATAGTGTAAGTATATCTCCCAAGCGGGTCTGAACATTCAAATTTTTGCATTGTCTTAACGTTTTATTTAATTTGTGATTTATTTAACAAATTTCACTTAATTTTTTAAAAAGGGAATTCAAAAAGCAACATTAAATTTGTGTCGATCTCTATTACACATACACGTAGTTGTGTGAAAAATAATTTATTCAATGTGCTTTTAAATGCATAAATCATAGTGACTTAGTGTTTTTATTTAATTTAGGAATATAACTCCATTGCTACAATTTGAAGTTTGGTTAAACAATGATTTGTGGGTGCTTTTAAAGCTCTTTAGTGGAGAAAACAGTCAAATTTTTCGATTAATTTCTATACAAAATATTTTCTACTAACAATGACAACAGCAACAAACAATTATTTGTTTACAATTGACATGACATCTGATCGATCTGTAGAGAGTAAAGCCGTAAAGTAGACGCTTGCGCAGTAAAAACTTGCCTTTGATTGGTTGGCGTAAGGCTTTTATCTGAAACCAGTGAAAACGCTCTTAGGTTAAGGTTCTGGATCACTAGGGTTTTTTAGGTCGTTAGAACGACCAGTGAAAATGCACCTTAAGAGAAAAAGTTTGACCGCATAACATATTTCAAGTGGGGGATTTTATCGTGATATGTGTCTCATAGTTTAATATGTTTAGAAATAAAGCAGCTAGATGCTTATGGGTTTCTAACATAGACCAGTCAGTAAGTGAAATCAGACTCTTATGTTCTTTTTTCTTTGAAGCATTTTTCTTGCATTCACATCGATATTCCATATTTCAGTTATCTGAACAGTTGCATGATGGCCAGAGAAAGTCTTTTTTTTTTCATTTGTTAAAGGTTAATAATTTAAAATAATTTAATATAAGCATTCTAAAGATGCCAAGAAAATCAGCTATATGTGCATCAGTGCTTGATGCAGAATTACAGAAACTCAAAAATGAAGTTATCACCCGAGATGGTCGGATAAAACCTCCTTCCGATCCAATATGGCACAATATAAGCAAGTCTTTCGAACATAAAATTTCTGCTAAATATTTATACATTCTATTTAAACAAAATAGACACAATATATATGAAAAACTGTGTTTGAAAAAATTTAATGAAGGAACTTTTGAGAAGGCTGAATCGAGTAGTTATCACGCTGAAATCGATTCAAGTAGTACAAGTGAAATTAATTCAAGCGATGAATGCAATGAAACGTCCGCAATGTTTAGCAAACTAGAATTTAATATTGTATTATCTCCAAAAGAATGGTTGGATATATATCCCAAAGCAATTTCTTATCAAAGTACGGAAAGAGGAAGGCGAAATTATAACATTCTGATACCAAATATTTGGACATCGATAATTAATGAAAAAATTTTCCTGAAAACTCACCTTTCGTGTAGATTAGTCTTTAAGAGAGCCAAAGTTCATCCAGATTCAGATATTTTTGTAAAAATATTTGCCAAATGTTCATCGTGCAATTCTATCTTTAAAGGTTTGCTCAAACAACAACCTGACGAATTTAGTTCAGCAATTTTCACTTGTACATACGAAGTTGAATTTGAAACGTGCCAGAACACTAAAAAGCGCCCTTTAACTGGAGAGACAAGGAAATCCGCTGTATGGGAAATTTACGAAAAACATGTATCTTCACGTGCCTACAGAAATGAACAGGCTCATATATATATATGCATTTTGGCGAAGCAGGGCCAGCACATTTGCCAACAGCAAATGCATTAAGGATCATGAAACATCGAGAAAAGAAGAAAAAAACATGAAAATCCTATCGTAAGTAAAAATATTATAATGCATGATCCATTATATAATGGTGCAATTAAAGTATTAGGCTATGAGCCTTTCAATGTAATTTATTGGCATCCGTCGCAATTGCATGTTTATACAGCTTATTGTAAAGAAAACCCCCATTCAAAATTAAGCATTGATTCTACTGGAAATATAGTAAAAAAAAAATAAATAAAACGTCCATATAATAAATTTTCTAAGTACATATTTCTGTATGACGCAACAGTTGGAGAGCAAAACACAAATATGCAATATTCTGTTTGCAGCATGATTTCCGAATCGCATGACAATCATGCTAGTTTCAACTGGCTCACGATTTCGATTAGATATGAAGCTCCAACACCTACAGAGATCGTGTGTGACCATTCAGTGGCCTTGTTGTTAGGTATTGTAAGAGCTTTCACACAGTTTCAGCCTTTAAAAGATTATGTAAATGCTTGCTTTAATATTATATTTGAAAATTCGCAGAACATTCCGAAAACATTCATCCGATGTGATGTTGTCCATACAATTAAAATGATATCATCATGGAGCTGCTTATATTTAAAAAAAAATCGAATAAGAAATTTGTACATAAGGAGTTTGGCACAAATAATCCAGTCAACCGATATAAAGGAAATTTCGGGCATATTTGAAGATTTGATAATTGCCACAAGCAAAACTGAAGGGAGAGATGCTTTAAACCATTATACTCGGTGCGAAGACGCGAAACTTGAATTAAAAGATAGAATATCCTATGGAAATATTCGTTTCAAACATGGAGGATATATTTAGAAATAATGAAAATCCTGATTCGGAGGCATATATCATGGAAAGTTTTAACAATTTTGCGACTTGGATGAATAACTTGATTAAAAAATATAAGAAATTACAAACTGAAGATGGCGATCACAACAATATGCATTATTTGCCAGAAATAAGTGACAGATTTATCTCTCTCAGTAAGACACTGCCCCTATGGTCTGCAATTATGGTACATTTCTTCAAATATGACAATTTAACAGCTAGTAGTGCAGCTGTTGAAAGCATCTTTAATGATTTGAAAAATAGAGTATTTTCAGGAAAAAAGCTTCCACTTCGAGCAGATGAATTTATTAAAATTCATCTCAAATCATTAGATGGAAAAATGAAACTGGTAGCAGCAGCAAATCGAAATTTCAAACTCAGTACTGGGAATAATGTTCAAAAGGGTGATAAAGAAATAACACCAATATACCAAAGTATGCCGACGTCTAATCCAGAAGTATCTAAAGCCACAAGTACCAATGAAAAAAAACAAATTCTATAACATTCCAAAGTGTGTAGCATGTGCAAACGGTCATCTGCCGTCAGGAGCCCATACGTGTGTAGAATGTGGATGTTTCATACACGTTTTAGAAGGGTGCTCGTTCCCTCTAAGCAATGATTCTTCTCTTGAAGGGCATGGGGAGAAAAGAATTTGCTCCAAATGTTTCTCCAAAAGAAGCCCCCACAATTCAAATCCAGAGGATTCTGCTGTTGAAAATTGGAGAGGATTAGTATATCCTCTCAAAAAGAGATTGAAAAGTTCTTACCTCCAAGTGGAACCAGAATTAGCAAACATAGATTTTTCTTCAAAATCTATGAGAAAATCAATTGGCATTTAAAAAAATGGAAATTTAAGTTTAAAACCAAGCAAAGTTGCTAATTACAATGTCACACTTACTAATACATGTGCATATGACATTATTTTTCAAACATTAGCAGTTGCTTTTTGTGACAGTGAAGCATATGAAAATAAAATGAAAAGTGTATTAGGATATAACACATTGAAAATTATGGCCGATATAGTATCTGCTAGGATCACATCCAAAACTTATAATTTAAGAGCTGCATTATTACAATCTTTTTGCCGAGTTCATATTCTACCTAATGCTATAATTCAAGTACCGGCGCAGGACACTATTAAACAGGCATTAGAAAATGTTTTTTCAAAACATCCATCTGCATTAGAAACCGTGCGCTGTAATAACGTAAATTGTCGGCAAATGCAATCTCTAAAACGTACTGTCATTCTGTGATAGTAGATAATAATTATGTAAGCGATATTGGAAAAATGATCTTAGAACAATTGCAGACACGCGAAGGTGTTTGCTCTAAAAAAGCAACAGACGGGTCTCTTTGCAAAGGTAAACTAATTTCATTTATTTCTGTTTTAGACAAACATCTTTTTATGAAATTATTAAACACAGCTACTCCAACAATAGGTTGTTTAGTAAAGGATGTTGAATTTAAATTAAATGAAACTAAAAAAAATATATTAATTTTTGGGAATGAATACCACTTAAGAGGTGTAATTTCTGGAATAAAACGCGGAGAATCAGTTGCAGAAATAAGTCACTATACAGGGTGTCCGGTCTCAACGGTGTCCAATGGCTAATTCCTAAACTGTTAGTCATAGACATATAGTTCCAATTACAAAAATGTTTTAAATCAGGTAAAGAAACATTTTAAAAGCGATTTGGGTCAATAAAAACATTTCTTAAAAAAATACGAAATTTAAATTTTTATACGGTCCCCCGGTCCTATAAGTTATATTTAGTAATTTTTTCCTATTACACTGACAAGTAAGACAAAAAAAGTCCCATTCATATAACGTTAAAATTAAGCGAGTTATGAAACTTTAAAAATGCATGACTTATGCCACTTTTCTACTCTGAAAACAAATGAGTTCGGCTTGGCTTTGAGGGATCATATACCAAGTGTTTAAAGTATTCGAAGATCTTACTTCATGTGTATCTGCGCCGAGGCTAACGAGAAAGAGAGGCTACCGCGGTGGGTCCGATTCTTCTTTTTTTACAGACCGCTGGAGTCACGTGATGCTCGAATGCACCAATGAAGGTGTGCGAAAAGAGCATCACGTGACTCCAGCGGCCTGTAAAAAAAGAAGAATCGGACCCACCGCGGTAGCCTGTCTTTCTCGTTAGCCTCGTATCTGCGCTTTGAAAAAAAAATCCTACAAGTATTATGATTAAGTCTCAAATTGAGTAAAATAACATATGTTTTATTTTGTCAGGTTTGAGACTGTTTCTCTTATGATTTCTTTTAACAAAAATTATGTTTTTTTATAAGTTTTTATGTTACTTCAACAATCGTATGTATGTTTTTCCAGTTCAAAATTTGTACTCGAACTTTAACCCACTTTTAAATATCCGATCGAGATTGCATTTTACATACTGGCGCAAATCCGATAACAATCCAATATTATTAAGATTTTCGGTGGTTACCATTTATACTTATTTTACAGGATAACACAATATAGGATAGACACAATTTCGGATAGATTTCTGCCAAGGAGTTTAAGAAAAAGTTTTATATCAGATAATACAAGACTGCGATTGTTGGGTTTTTTAACTTTTATGTATTTTTTAGCACTGAATCCGAAAATTACCTTAATTTTAACCATCATGTCAGGATATTTCGCAAATCATAAATATTCAAATTTAAAGAATAACAAAAATCGAATACTATAAAGTAGAGGAGATGGTTGTGTTTTTTAACTTTTGATAATTGATTTTTACGCACTTTTTAGCACTGAATCTGAAAATGACCTTCATTTTTAACCATCACGTTAGAATTTTTTTGCAAATCGCAAATGTGTAAGTTAAAATGTAGCGAAAATCTCATACTATAAAACATATGTAAAACATTATTTTATTTTATTTTATTTTATTAAAAAATTTATTCGATATTTTTGCTTACCCTGGGATTCTTACAGCTAAACAGCTGAGTGGTCCGATGAGATGGGGGAAGAAATTCAATTTTAACATTGAACTTCTTAACTTTGAAATTTGTAATTTGCGAAAAATCCTGATATGACAGTTAAAAATGAAGGTCAATTTCGGATTCAGCGGTACAGAATACAGTCGAGTCTCTCTATAACGAAACTCCATACATCGAATTTCTCTATATAACGAATTTTTTTGTAGGAACGGTCCCTTTTTCCCATGATCTCATTAAAAACAGTCTCCATATAGCGAAATATCTATCTCCATATAACGATTTTTTTTTATAAAATGTTCTTTATTTATTGTTTTTAAAAAGCTTCCAAATCACATGGAATCAATTTTCCATAACTGATTACTGATTTATCGTTCAGTACTGAGTTTTTTATCTTACTTTTCTACTTGAATCGCCTTGTTTTTTATGCCCAACGAATTCATCTCCCCCCCCCCTTCCCCCCACCCACCATCCAACATACTTCTTAAAACAGTGTCAATTGGATTGTTACATATACAAGAGCGGGATCAGAGAGCTAATGTAAGTTTAAGGTGAATGAGAATTCAAACGGAGGAAAATGTTCCCGCTACAATTTTTCATTCCGTGCTAAAGTGTGAATATTTTTTCGAGAGTGTAACAATTTTGAAATCAAAACAGCGAAAAATTACAGATTTCTTCGTCTAAAATTAATGTAAGTTTTCCTTATGTGATGTTTATTATGCTTTCAAATAAATGTCTCTTCTCTTTTTTGAAACTGTTTAAATAATTCAGAAATACAATATTAGGTTAATATTTATAGTTAAACATTTCAAATTCTTAATTAAACACCTCAAAAGTAGTTTTTGTTCAAAATTTACACATTAAATAGGAATTTTTACTCATTCTCCATATAACGAATTTCTCCATATAACGAATTTTTTACTAGAACAATGGATTTCGTTATATAGAGACTCGACTGTATATAAGAATCAATTATCAAAAGCTAAAAAACATGACATAACCCAACTTTTGCAGGCTTCTGCAATCTAATAATATTTTAAAATACGTATCATTTTGTAAAGAATTGAGGCTGTTAATTTAGAATCATTTTATTTAACAAAAATTCTGTTTTTTCTTTCTTCTTAAATGTTTATTACAAATTATATATTTTCCATTAATATGCCAGAATGATTAAAAATTTCAAATTTATATTGAAATGTTAATTTTACTCCCAAACATTTTTTATATCGGACGAAATTATATTTCGACTAAATTTGTGAATGACCCCTAATTTGCAGCAAAAAATATGCTCCAACTTTAAACAGCTATTACTCGGTCAATTTTAATCGTAGAATAACGGGACTTTTTTTGTATTACTTGTCATTGTAAAAGGAAAATTTCACTAAATATAACTTATGGGACCGTATAAAAATTTAAATTTCGTAATTTTTTAAGAAATGTTTTTATTGACTCAAATCGCTTTTAAAATATTTCTTTACCTGATTTAAAACATTTTTGTAATTGTAACTATGTCTATGACTAACGGTTTAGGAATTAGCCATTGGACACCGTTGAGACTGGACACCCTGTATAGCTTTATGCAGACGCACTGATGAAATTTGGGAGATTTACGATGACCAACAGTCGAAAAAGATACCATGCCAAGAAAAGAAAAAAAAACAACCTGTGAATGTTTAATTTACACATCATAAAAGAATTTTATGCAAAGTTTTATTAACTATTTTTTCTTTTTTTTTTATTTTTTTACAAGCAAATGACATCAGAATTTAAATACAATATTCTTTGATAATTTTATGAGCATGCGAATCTTTTTTAATAGTTTATATATATATTTCAAATACAACCTAAAATTAAGAGTTTATCAAAATTAAATAGTTTTGCAATTTTACATTGATGGTTTACGATTTAAATATTATTATTCTTAATAATGATAGAAGAAAATGTCTGCGAATTACATTCCTACTTAATATACATACCCAGGTTATTAAAGTAGTTATTTATATATTTACACATTATTATACATATATTAATACAAATGTAAAATGAAAATTATTTTGTTCCTAACATTGAAGAGAATTTATGAAAAACCTGAAAAGCATCATCTTACCAAATATTTATTTTCACCTAAATCTGTAACCAGTTTGTTTGCGATCTATACTCAGGGCTGAATTTCTAACCAAAAAAAAGTACCGGAGCCCTAATATTCTGCGGTACCAGTATAACAGCTAAACAGTCCCCCCCCCCCCCCCCGTCACTCCAATCTGCATATTTCTATTATTTTTCATATGTTTATATACATTATTTTTATACTACCCTTTCTCATATAAAACCGTCGATCCGAACACAAGCTTGCTATTATATACTTATGTAAAGTTTATATTGCAAAGTTTATATTTTTTGAAGGAGGATATTTTTTTCTATACATGAATAAATAAAATTTTGAATATAAGACAGATTGAGCTCGAGTCAGTCCAAATCCAAAACCTGATATAAAAATTGAGTCCTATTTATCTCCATCTCCTATGCGTGCGACATATTACGTCATACATAAGTGTTTTGATAAAAAAGAATGCAAAAACTTGAAGATGGAAAGGAAAGGGTAATTTAGGCTACGGTATTTCGCAAGCGCTATTACACTGGGCTCCGGAGCCGTGTATTTATGAGCTCCGGTGAAGTTTTAGCCTATTTCAGGAGCAGATTTTGGTAATTTTAGCATTTAACGCAGTGTCTTTTCCTGTTTTTTACAACAATATCATGATAAAAGTTTCATTTTTTTTTAAATATACTGCTTGTTATTAAGTTTTATGTTAATTTTTAAAAGTCTATGTAAAGATTTTGAAATATATTCTTAAATTAATTGTACTAATTAATACATAATTTAAAATTTTAATATTTTCAAAGTAGACCTTGCGTATTCGCGTTTGGTCATGGAATTTTTTGAGATTTGGTCATCGAAATTGCCAGACAAATTTTGCTGGGACCCTGGAGAAACATTTTGCGCGTACGCATTGGAGAAATGAGAAAGGTAGATACGTAGTGAAAATGCCTTTAAAGGAAAATCCTTCGTGTTTAGGCCGATCTAGGGGTCTTGTTCTCAAAAAACTCAGATCGCTGTGGACTCGCTTATCAAAGGATGAGCAATATTTTAATCTGTATAAAAATTTCTTAAAGGAATACGAAGGTTTAGGGCATATGAAATAGGTGAAAGAAGCAAAAGAACCTGACATTGCGTACTATGTTCCACGTCATGGTTATTTCATCCAGAAAAATCGACCACTAAACTCAGAGTTGTTTTTAATTGTTCTGCCCCGACAACAAATGGGACATCGCTAAATTCATTACAATATAATGGCGGAGTCATTCAAAATGATTTATTCACGATTATGATTAGTTTTCGAGAATATGTTTATGCTCTGACAGCCGATGTCAAAATGATGTACCGAATGATTAACATTGACCCTAGTCAGCTCACGTTGCAGAAAATTTTATGGAACGATAATTTTGAGGAGGAACCAAAAATTTTCGAATTACAAACAGTGACTTACGGAACAGTCAGCGCGCCCTATTTAGCAACGAAAACGCTCAATCAACTGTCAATTGTTGAAGGAAATAATTTTCCAATGGCTGCACCAGTTCTTTGTGAAAACATTTATATGGATGATATTTTGTGCGGTGCACCTACGCTTGAGGAAGCCAAAGAGTTGCAGCGGCAGCTCATAGCGATTATGCACAAGGCAGGTATGCAACTTCATAAATGGTGCACAAGTGATAAACAACTTTCGCTGACACCTGGAGAAGGGTATAATTTTGAAAACAACATTGAGACTAAAACGTTAGGGGTTTCAGGAACCAAGGGATGACTGTTTCATATTTCGAGTTAAAATAGAATTGAGCGATTCCTATATCAAGCGACAAGTATTGTCGACAATTGCCAGAATTTTTGATCCGCTATGACTTCTTGGCCCAGTTATAGCAAAAGCCAAAATATTTATGCAGAGATTGAGGAGAATTAATATTGACTGGAATGACGAGCTCCCTGAGTCAGAATATCACGAGTGGCATCAATTTCTTATATCGCTTAAAAGTGTTAATAATATACAAATAAGTAGACACATTGTAATTGAAAACCCAGAAATTGTTGAAATACATGGCTTTGCAGATGCCTCAGAACGTTGTTATGGAGCAGCGGTTTATTGCAAATTTTGTGTCATCCATGAAAGTAATAGTTACTAATGTTTTCCTGTGGTTGGTTGGATGGTTGGTTGTATTGGGTTTTATGGCGCAAAATCTCTTTAGGGACATGCTGCGCCAAACAAAGAGTAAAACACAAAAAGAATGAATTAAGCAACTGACATTAGGAAAAATTAATTAGGTGAGATAAGATGCAAAGAAAGAAACGATCTGGATGGGCAGCCCATCCAGATGTCAAAAAGAAAGTCAGACATATGAAGTATATAAAACATATGTCTCAAAATAAAATCCAGCGTGTTTTAAAAAAGCAAAAAGTGCCCCATGAGGTGTTTCCCCAATGAGGTTTGTCAAGATTGGTGATGACGAATTAAAATAAGTTCTATACAAGTGCCGGAGGCCCGGACAGTCAGTTAAAACATGATGAATGGTCAAGTAATCAAAATGACAGTGTGGACACATGGGTGCATCCTCCCGAAGTGAAAGATGTTTATGAGTGATTCTAGAATGTCCAATTCTCAGACGAGTCAGAAAAACATCGTTTTCCCTTGGATACCACGGAGGCCAGGTCATGATGGTAGGTTTGATGTGGTGCAGTTTATTATTGCATTCTAAATTCCAACTTTCTTGCCATTTATTATGAATAAAGTGTTTGATAAGTAGTTTAACGTCTGAGAATGGAACTTTATGGCACAACAGATTAAGAGCACGCTTTGCTGCCTCATCAGCTTTCTCATTACCAGGAATACCCATGTGTCCAGGTACCCAGCAAAATAAAATATTATAGCCACGTCTTGTCAATTTATTATAAAAATCAAGGAGGGATGATACATAAGGATGCTTTTTAAATGATTTGATTGCGTCAATAGAGCTATTTGAGTAAGTATAAATGATGAAGGATGAGCTATGATGATTAGAGATGTGGAACATGGCTCTCTCTATTGCAATCAGTTCTGCTGTAAAGACAGAAGTAGATGAATGAAGGCGATAGCTTAAAGAAGTGTTTTCACAATATACCCCACACCCAACAGTATCCCCACTCTTAGAGCCATCTGTGTAAATATCAGTATACTCATTGAAGTTTGATCTGTGTGCTGCAATTCCTGTGGTCGGATTCAACGATTGTGTTAGCGTGGATTCAAAAGGAATGCATTGATCTCAAGCAATTTATGCAGAACAGGGTGTCTAAAATTCAAGAAAACTCTAGTCCTGAACAGTGGCGTCATATCTGCTCTGAATTTAATCCGGCTGATAAACATTCCCGAGAAATGGATCCAGATAAACTTATTGATTGTGACTTGTGGTGGAATGGATCTATTTTTCTTAATGACTCTGACTATCATAGACGTTCAGTAATCATACCAGAAGCTAGTGAGGAGTTCAATAAAGAGCTCAAACGCAATTCATACCCTATCAATGAATTTAATATTATTAACTGTAATGTTACAAATAATTGTTTTGTTAATGACTTAATTAATCTTAGTAATAATTATATAACTATTTTACGCATTCTTAGTTATATTTTCAGGTTTGTCATGAATGCAAGAAACCCACTTTATAAGTATGGTGGACCCTTGTCAAGCTCAGAACTGGAGAATTCAGAGATTTATTTAATTAAATCTGTCCAAAGGGCAGAATTCAATGCAGACATATGTAGTCTGTAAACCAAAGGTTCGGTAAGTCCAAGTAGTAAGCTAAAAAGCCTCAACCCATTCTTAGATGAATTTGGAATTTTAAGGTTTGGAGGCCGGTTATATATAACAGTAATTTAAATTTTGCGGGAAAGCACCTAGCGATTTTACCGAAGTCTAATAGTATTACTTTAATTGTTATAAATTATTATCATAAAAATACATTCATGTCGGTGCTTCAACATTACTTTCGTTGGCAAGAGAAAAATTTTGGCCAATAAATGGTCGTGGAAAAGTAGTACATCAGTGCATTCCATGTTTTAATTAACCAGTTATTGCAAATCAATTGATGGGCGATTTCCCCAGGGATAGAGTCCAATTGGACTACTGCTTTAATATTTCGGGAGTAGATCTGTGTGGGCCATTTATGGTCAAAGTTGGGTATGCACGTAGAACTATCTTGAAAAATGTATATCTGTATTTTTGTTTGTTTTGTATTTAAAGCTGTACATATCGAAATTTTTTTAGACTTAACCTCCGAATCATTTATTTCTGCATTGAAAAGATTCAGTGCACGCAGAGGTAAATGTGCCAAATTGTATTCAGATAACGCGAAAAATTTTATTGGTGCAAATAAGATTCTTAAGGCTTTTTATGAGTTAGTAAAAAAAAACCTGATGAGAAATTAGCAGCATATTTATCCACGGAAGGCATTGAGTGGAAATTTATCCCTCCCAGGACACCCAATTTCAGGGATCTTTGGGAGGCCGCTATAAAATCATTTAAGTATCACTTTAAGAGAGTTGTGGGAGGTGCTAATCTCACTTATGAGGAACTTCTTACAGTAGTCGTACAAATTGTGGGAATTCTAAATTCGAGGCCTTTGAGTCCTTTATTAGATGATGAGAATGATTTTGGAGTCTTAACTCCGGTCCATTTTCTGATAAACCGGCTATTAAATTCCAATATTCAGTCTGATTTAACCAATATAAGAAAAAATCGCCTCAAAAAATGGCAACGGATAACTAAAATTCTACAACTTTTTTGGCGTAAATGGCATTATAATTAATTAAGTGAATTACAACAAAGGGATAAGTGGAGGTTTGAAAAAAATAATGTAAAAATCGGAGATATAGCGGTGTTAATAGAGGAAAATTTACCGACAAATAGGTGGCCATTAAGCAGAATTATTGAGGTGTATTATGGTAATGATAACAAAATTCGAGTGGTTAAGGTAAACACTGAAAATGGAACCTTTAAAAGGTCGATAAGTAAATTATGTATTTTACCCATGCCCTGACAGTTAAAAGAAAAAAAAAGTAATTGGTATATATGTGTGTTGTATTGATATTTTTTCAAAGGATTATATTTAAATTAACGTATATCCTCCTGAGACCTGACATCCTTTTAAATGGATATTTTGCTTTCACCTTCTATTGCGTTAAATTTCATTGTAGCAATCTAAAACCAGTTTGGCATGGTAATGTATGAATCAAAAATCAACATTCAGCTTTTGGATTTTGGCAACAGTAACTACTTTGTTTACAAAATGGCGTAATAAATGAGTCAAGTTGGAATTCTACGTTCTGCTGGTAAGTTTCGTTTTGGTTATTTTAATTTGTTTAAACTATTTTTTTTTCTTTTTTTGCAATTTTAATAGCAGATGTTAATACTTGCCTTATGTTCTTTAAAATAAATTCTATTCTTTCTCATACTTTTAGTTAGCTTTTTAAAAATTATTTTAAAGCGAGTTATGGCCTGAACATCCATTTAGATGGATGTGCTATAAAGCAAAATTAAAAAATCGAAATTTATTAATTTCTTTAAAAACATCATTTTTTATGCCTATTTGTTGAAAAAAACTCATATTTAAAAAAATATATATGCATTATATTTTGCTTGGGTCTCAAGAGTATATAGTGACTTTTTGTATTAGTGTAATTTAGAGTACTTTGTAAAATTTGTTATTGAATGTTATAAACATGTCAATAGGGACCGGTATGTTCCATGTAGAGAGACATGCCGCGCCACCTATAATTAAAATCCCAGTGACTATAATCTGAAGTGAAGTCAGTTATGAGTTTCGTGTTGAAGATGTTAGTATTGGAGTAAGCGGCTGAGCACTGCTTTGTGTTATTGTTTTAATAAAGATATGCATAAAGTAACGAGCGCCTTGAAATAATTTTAGTTATAGTGTGAGTTTATTCTTCAAATTCCTTAGTTCAGTTAATGACCACTGTTATTGTGAACAACGAAACATTTAGATATTTAGTTGAAACAAAGTGAACAAATAGTGTTTTAGAATTAGCACTCTATGTAGCAACAAAAGGGGTTTCAAACAAGTTTTATGCCTTACGTGCTAAGATGCTACGAGCTATCACAAAGCCTAAAATGCTGCCATAAGGAATTCTCCATCTTAATTGTTACAGCAATGTTGGTAATTTTGCTACAAAATTATGAAGGCTTTTCCTTCTGCAGTTGAATGTAGTATATGCAGCTCGCAATACTGGCCCCAAAAAGAAATGAATACGACCATACCTGTTCTGTTTATCCAAGTGAAGACGTCGCATGAAAATGGTGTTTAGTGTGCGCAACAGTTGATAAATGAAGTATGACGAACTGAAGAACTTTCAGAGTTCAAGAGTACTTTTAAGAATATGAGCAATGTTTTGTAAACTTCAATTTCAAATTTTGATGATTGCAAAAATGTGCATTTAGTAGTAATTGCTGGTAAAGACAATTCAAGCACAGGTCATAGCAGTTATAATGAAAATGGCCCCAGCTATACTGAAGAATTTGAAACACAGGATAGTGATGAAAAGAACGAAATTTCGAATGCAATAAACCCTGACCTGATATATTGCATGAAGAAGCAGCAGATGCATCGACTCACGGTCAAGAACAAGGCTTTTTCCGTCGAGGAACAATATGTTTATTTCAAGCGGAATTTGAGACCTCGGCGCTGCTACGTCATTCCCGAAAGAACCGTCTACCTCATCTACGCCACCAACAAATGCTTTTTCTCTCTGCATCTGGTACTTCCGAAGACGTGCCGAACCTACCCTTTGACTGCACCGACCCACTCCGAGAAATTCCCGAAAATAAACCACGACTCCTTACAAAAGACCTGCGAGAACATCTCTGATTGAAGAAATCGATGATGATGAGCAGGAATTAAAACGGCCTTGAGTATCGTTTACTACTACCATCGACCTGACCGCTGCTGCTACTTCGAAACGTTCGACTTCGGCCCAGAGCTTTTACGATCCCTGTGTCAACGCTGATGACGACCCCGTGCTCCTGGAACTGAATTCCGGCACCCGCGTCACCGAGAACTCGCTGATGCCACCGCCACCCCCCCCCCCCCGCTGCTCCTGCTCCAAGACAACACCCAACAAACACTTAACTTCGGGCCGCATGGCGTATTCGTTGCGGCCAGGGTGAGTTAAGGCCATTTGTAGCCAAACAATACCGTGCCGTAAGTGACGCGCCGCTAATTACGGCAGCTATCACCAAACAGATTAGGGATCGGAAGCGAGAAAACAGTTGCGTTTATTTTACCGGTCAGTCATTGAGGGCAATTTCCGGCAAGCATTTAATGTATCCTCATCGTTTAGATAGTAGAGGGCTAATATTACCTAACCGACATATTTATTTAAAGAGAGGAAATGTATTTTTTCTTCATTTCTTTTAAATTAATCTTAATTACTTTAAATGTGGGTTTTAGTAAAAATATAAATGCGTTATGAGATTTATATTTAATGCAGCAAAATAGATTAGATATTTTTTTTTAGTTTTAACATATTTTTACAAAATATAAAATAATATTTCCAAACTAATCTTCGATATCTTTGCATGGATATTTTTTATCGTCATACTGAAAACAATGAATGTAAAACAAAATAATATAAGATTTAAAGTTGTGAATTTAGTGTAAAGGTAAAAAAAGATAAAATTCCTTGCCTCTATTAAATTCCTAATGATATATGCATATTTATTTGTTTTATTATCATTATTTCACTAATAAAAGTTATAGTTAAAGCCATATATATTTTTTCATATGCATAAAAATAGTTAATTCAATGCCAGTTACATGAAAACTAATGTTAAGAAAAACGGCAGAATTACAGAACAAATTTAGATTAAAAAAAATAACAATAAATAAATAAAATGTCAGTAACAAGTGCTATTTGTTTAATAATAATAATAATAATAATAAATAAATAAATAAGTTTGACCGTACATTCTTGCGAGAACGAAACACGTATGTATATATGTATATATGAAGTACAAAGAAAGTCGCAAGCTAATGTTAAGCCTATGGGTAGAGTTGAATTCAGGACGCTTTTCACCGGGAGGGATTTCTGCGGCTCTAGGGGGGGGGGGGGGTTGTTCATATTGACCATGAAAAACACAAATCTTCCGGGGGAGGACATCTGATTGCTCCGGGGGGAATGCCCCCCCCCCCACCGCCACCCTCTGAATTCAACACTGCCTATGGTAGCGTTCTTTTCAAATTTGTAAAAATGAAAATAACTTTATAAAACAAAAATTCTGCAACCAAAGTCAAAAAAGTAAACACTAACCAGGTTAGAATTTAATCTCAGCTATTCAAAAATATATGATTTAAGAAATAAGTGAATTTTATTTATCATACTTTTAAGGATTTCTCATAAAAATATCCTCCATCCCTTCCCCCCAAAACAAATACCGCTTTCGTATCGCTAAGTCGGTAAAGCAAGGTCAAGGATTTTTTTTTTTTTTTCCCGCGTCATTCGTGCTATTTGTGTACGGTGATAACAACTACACCGGTCACTCATTTCGTTTCAATATATAGCATTGCATTGTATGTTTGCGTCCGTATTGATTCGGTAAGTCTTTAAGTTATGTTTATTCATTGCAAATTTATTAATCGCAGAATCTATCTTTTGCATCATTTGATTTCATTATTATTGTTTGATACTTATATTTTAGTTTTTATGAATACGCAAGAATTTTTTACTCATACATTTTGTATCTTTCGGTTAAATTACATTAAATAGTTTATTTTATTTTATAATCTTTATGAATTTACAAAAATTTTATAAACATACATTTTGTAATCTTCGATAAAGTAATGTAAAATTCTTATCAATAGTTATTTTTCTTTCTTTATTTATTTTTATTAATTTTTAAGCGATTGCCTAAATAACTTTTAAACGTTATAATTATCGTTATTACATTCTTTAAAATAGTTTGTATTAGTGCAAATATAAAAATGTGACTAAAAAGAAAGGTTTTTTATTTTCTTCTACCAGGAGAAAATATTTAAGAATTTATACTCGAGAAAATTTGATTAACTAAAATTTTAATGAAATTTAGAAATATCAAGATTAATTTAATATATATATTTTTAATCAGTATTAAACTACACTGCTCAAAACAATTAAAGGATATTGCAGTTTTAGGTGGATTTTGTATCTGGTAAACTGTTTAGCTGATTGATACATGGTCGACAGATATAGTAGGTTATATGAGAATAAATTACACATGTTTGGCAGAAAAAAATGCATTTTATTGCGCATTTGTGTACTAAAGGAAAAAAACACAAGTTGTGCATATGAGAAAAAAAGAATAAGAAAAGGTGTTTTCTTCAAAGAAAATCATTTTCAGTAGGGGGTATGGTTTCCACGGGCGGCCAGCAACGTTGAACACCTTTGAGGCATGGACTCAATGAGGCTATTAATGACGAGTTGGGGTATTCTGCCCCACTCTTCCAGAAGAGCTCTTTCCAGTTCTTGGAGAGTTTGTGGGGGTTGTTGGCGGCCAGAAACTCGTCTTCCTAGAGCGTCCCAAACGTGCTCGATTGGATTCATGTCTGGAGAACACGCTGGCCATTCCATTCGAACGATTCCTTCCTCGAAAAGGAAATCCTCCACCAGGTTTGCACGATGTGGCCTGCAGTTATCGTCCATTAAAATGAAGTTATCTCCGATTGCTGCAGCGTAAGGGACTACAATAGGTCTGAGGATCTCATCCCTATATCGGCGATCAGTCAGAACTCCATCTTGAATGATGTAGAGGTCAGTGCGCCCGTCAATGGAGATGCCACCATACACCAACACTCCTCCACCGCCAAATCTGACACTTTCGTGCACGAACGCAGGATTATTCCTACTGCCACGGTCCCTCCAGATGAAAATACGCCTATTATCCGGATGCACAGAAAAACGGGACTCGTCAGAAAACAGAATATTGCTCCATTCATTTCTCCTCCAGTTGACATGCTCGGTGGTCCACTCCCTGCGGTCGCGACGATGCCTTGATGTTAATCTAACACATACCATCGGTCGGCGAGCATACACACCTACAGCATGGAGCCGGTTTCGGACAGTCTGAGTTGAAATCGTGGTGCCTGTAGCCGAGCGAAGGTGTTGTTGGAGAAGAGTAGCGTTCATGGTTCGGTGTCTCTAAGCTGTTAACGCTAAATACCGATCTTCATTGGGCGTTGTTGCCCGTCTACGACCTTGCCCTGGTCTTCGGCCTGCACATCCACTCTCCAAAAAACGGTTCCAGATCCTGGAAATGACACTTTGTGACACTCCAATGGCTTGTGCTACTTCGGCTTGAGTTTGGCCCCCTTCTAACCTACCAACAATTCTCAAAGCTTCTGAATCTGTCAAATGACTTCGCTGAGACATCGTACTCATCGAAACAAAGCAATCACTGAATGCCGATCATCCTTGTCTTCATTCTCTTTTATCCAGTTGAAAGTCAAATTTCATTTGCTGCCGCTGAAGCGACATTTTTGATGTCGAACTCAAAATTTGCATACTCCACAGTTTGAAAACCAGAAAAATTTGCATTTGTGATTCTCTTCTTCTATTTTCGGCAAAAAAAATTTCGTTTATATCTTTATTTTATATAAAACTTCAAATATCCTTTAATTGTTTTGAGCAGTGTATTATTTGCATTTCTAATAATTATAAATAATTTTCAAGGATTTTGAAAAAGTTGATAATATATTTTTTTTCTAATGTTTGGCTATTAAACTGCAAGAGAAATATCTAAATATTATCTCATAAAAGCAAAATTTAAAAATATATGAGGAATATTGTACTGTCATTCGTTTACTACATAAAGATTTAAACTTATTTTTATATAATATTTGAATGAAAAATGATGAGAAATGATGCAAAAATTTAGATTATAATGATTTAATAAAACTTTGATGAATAAGCATAATCTAATAGATTTACCAACTAACCTGTGTAAAATATAGTGAAAATCTAAGTAAAAAGAATATCACAAACATGTTACATTTGAATATAAAATATATAATAAACTATGTTAAAATCATGTATATTATTTAAGCATAAATTCGAAATTTATTCTTTAAAATAAAATACTTTTAAAAAGGTTAATTGGATGATCAAATGGTTTGGCAGGTTAAAAAAAATGTTATAATTGTTTAGATATACTTATCAAGAAAATCAAGTTTAAGTCAATTTAACTTGGAACTTTTTCAAAAATGTTCAGAATACAATATTTGATAATGAATTAATTGATTAGTTATTTCTTCATTTATGTACTTTATAAATTTTTATGAAATGCAACAATTTAAATATGCATTGCATATAAATTTTGTAAATATGTAAGTGAATAAATAAATAAATGCATTATGTGAAGTATTGTGTTTTGGAATTTTTTTAAAAAAAGTTCAAAGTGAAAGAATTTGATTTTCTTGAAAAGCGTACCTAAATAATTATAAGATTTTTTTTTAATCCTGCAAATATATTTTATCATTTAATTGACCTGCTAAAAAGGTATTTTCTTTTATAGAATAAATTTTGATTTATACCTATACAATCATTATGGCACAACCGTGGTTAGTGATTACATTTTAAATAACCATAATAGGCTTTTTTGTGGGCAGGTTCGGGCTAAATTTAATTTATTACAACCACAAATGGTAGGGAAAAGGCTAGCTTCTGGTTAGCTTTTATTTTTAATGGCCAGTAAAATAATAATTGTGGGCAGTTTAAGGCTATCTAACACTTTTACTGAAAAGTTAGTGGCACGATTGTGGGCAACTTCTTGTACTTACGGCCAATTTTCTTGCGGCCTTATTGTGTCCAGCGTGACACTTTTTTTACGGAGCCGTAACTTTCATTGATAACGGGTCTCCATCGAACACTTTCGGCCAAGGCTAACGAAACCATCAGTGGCCCGAAAGTTCTGTGTTTGTTGGGATACAACCACACGTTCATCAAATAATGACTATCAATACCATTCTGATGGACAAGACTATAAGAATCGTACCTCCGGACGTTGTAAAATAGTATTAAGATCATTTTGTCAATAAGCAGCGGGGAGACCCATTTCAAACATTTTCGTCTTTGAGTCTCCGCGGTGATCAGACCGATCCTCTCGACTTGAGTGTTAAAAAGAAAGAAAAATACTTTGTGGATGTTGGCCCCTGCCGCAAAGAACATAGACTACGACATGTTCCCGTTCCCGAATTGCAGATATTACCCAGACTCCCGCACCCGCTACTACTACTGCTGATGCTGATGATGCCCAGACTCCCGTAATTTCTCGCCCCCTTTCGCCGAAAAAGGCCGACGATTAGCCCGGATCTCCTCTTCCCAATCTCCGAGTGAAGGTTCCTGTGTCTTGCTGATGCAGCTCAACATATCCAGATTACTTTGGAAAACTTTATGGACTATTACGCAGATGCATCATTTGAAAAAACAAATGAGAAAGAAAAAGACCCGATAGCTGAACTTTTTGGAAGCATCGAACCGGACTTTGAATTTAAAAATTTGTGTATTCTTTTCCTTCCCACGAATATGAAGTAAAGGGCAAAAAATGGAACTGGAGATTGAAATTTTTATATTTCAATCTCCGGTCCCATTTTTTTGCGACAGATTGTTAACCAACGTTGGTATAATATATATATTTTTTTAAATTATGTATTTTAGAATTATACATATGGAATTGATGTATAAAACTTTTTGAAAAAAAAATAAACGATATGTTTTTTTAATGAAATGTTTAATTAATTTCTTGAAGTTCAACATAAAAAGATAAACTTTATGAATTCACACACGATAGGGGATGAAAAAGCTTCCCACTTGTTAAGGAAAATGCAGCAGCTAGCCAAAAATTCGATTACCGAAGATTTTTTAAAGTCGTTGTGGTTTCAAAGGCTCCCTGTAGATATGCAAAGTATTTTGGCCGTATGTTCCAAATCCCTGGAAAACTTAGCAAAAATGGCCAAACAAAATCGCCCAGGTCGATCCAACTCGGGAAGTGTATAACCGATCGGCGAATTCTCACACAGTAAATCGGTACTTACTGTCGACTCGCAACAAAACGAAATATCCGCACTCAGTGCGGAAATTGCTGCGTTATGCCAAAAAGTAGAAAGGTTGTCGCGTTCGAGAGACCGATCACGTGGGCGATATTTCAAATCGCCGCATCGGCAATTCGGCTCTGATGAATTTTGTTATTATCATCAAACATACGGCAAAAAGGCGCATAAATGTAGGGAACGATGTTAAAGAAAATCCGGAAAACTAGAGTCTGCTATCGACATGCAAGTTTCGGCGACCTCAACGCCGCTAGACCTTAAATCTTGTCGACTCTATATGGCTTTGATAAAAGATCGCATTTAAAATTTTTAGTCGATTCTGGATCTGATGTTTCGTGTATTCCACCCCCTAGAAATTAAAAAAAAATTGCACCCTGACCCCTTAGAATTATTTGCCGCAAATAACACAAAAATTTCTACATATCGTTCAAAATTAATGAAATTCGATCTCGGTTTAAGACGTAGTTTTAATTGGAAATTTTTAATAGCTAGTGTACCTATATGCCAAATATTGGAACTGATTTTCTAGAAAATTTTGGTCATCTGATTGACCTTAAACGTCGTAGGCTTATTGATAGTATCACAAAACTTTCACAAGTTGGGATATTTGCACATTTGTCTCAGGAAAGTTCTATCAAACTCATTTCAGGCAGTTCTGATTATCAGAAAATTTTAACAGAATATCCAAACCTTACAAAAATCACCTCAAAACATGAAAAAGTGCCACATAACACTGTCCATTATATTACCACTGGCCCACCGGTTAATAGTAAGCCACGGCGATTAAACTCTAGACTTTACGAAGCTGTTAAAAAAGAATTTCAATATATCGCGCCCATGCTACAAAAGTGGCATAACTAAAAAAACTCTGTTTTATAGAAAATGCGAAAAACTGTTTCCGGGCTGTATAGGCAAATTTTAGTTGATCTAGTGATGTTGCTCAGAACTGTGCATATAATAACATTATAGCTTTCCATTCTTGCAGATTTTTCTAATTTTCAACTAAAAATACCATTTTTTTGAGTTGTACCTCTTTTGTCGCCCAACATAGACTAATGAGTACGTTATCATTTTGACTTGTCACACTTTCATTGTTTGTTTTCTGGACATGTGACACTTTTGGTGACTCGACAGAAAATTGGGTTTTGAGTTATAACATTTCATTAACAAGGATTTATCGGGTTTTTTTAATGTCATCTCTAGATAGCACTTCATTTTGGGTGAATGAATGAAGCTGAAACATGATTGAATAATAATATTTTATTTTGATTTTAGGTAACTTCAAGAAAATGTATTCCTTTGCAATATTTTAACTCTAAACATAGTAAAACAAAACAGTTCAAATAGTTCAAACAAGATAAATGACATTTAGTAATACAGTAACTATGGAGCTTACAGAGTTGTTCCATTTGTTCCCGAGTGTTCCAAAAGTAGAAGATAAGCTCCCAGCTAATTATTAAACTGCTTTCACTGGATTCAACACGAAATCAATAACCAACCAAGTATTTTTTAAATGACATTTTAATGTATTAAAACCTTAATCGCTTGTACCTATAAAATTAAACTACGAAACGAATCTATGTTTGCAAATGAACTAGGCACACAGTACTTAATATAATATTATTATCATTAAATGATAATTAAACGCATGAAATTTTAATACAACAGTTAAAATAAACTTATAAATAACAAACGTAAGTTAGTCTTCTGGTACGGTTGCGGATAAAAATATTTAGCTGCTTTATCCTAAAACAATTTTGAGGAACGAATTAAAATAAAATTTCGGGGTTATATTTTTATTAATGAGGTCTTGAATATGTTTTTGCATTGTCAGGTAAGGGAAACTTGTGTATTAGAATAGGACCGAACTAGCGCAACAAATTTCATATCCTCTTGTGATCGTTATTCTTCTTATTGCACACGTTCACCTTCTTGAAATTTTCCTCTCTGTAGGATGTTTCATAGAAAAATGCACGAGAGTGATCTCGTTCGAAATAGAGCATCTTGATTTCTTGCCATTTCATATTCATTTTAATTATGTCCACGTTGAAGTTGTTACCCCATTTTTTTGCTCAACTTTATATCATAAAAATTCTCGAATGTGAGCTCTAATGGTTCCACATTCCGTGTCACCCGGACCATGTACAGAAAACAGCAATTTGCACACCGTTTGGATTATTTGAGTTCCCATACTTAAATTTTGGACTGTGCGGTCTGCATAAACTTTCCAACGATTCATGCACGAAATTCTGGGTGATCTCCCATTCTGCTATGTCTACTTAGATTACATTTTAGTATTTAGTGCTGGTGAGGACGAGCACAAAGCTCATTTACGAACCATTTTAGAGAGGCTAATTTCATACGGACTAACCGTAAATGTTTCAAAATGTATATTTGGGGCGTCAGAAATTTTATTCTTAGGACACTTAATCACTAGTAATGGCACTAAACCTTTACCTGATAAAGTTGAACCTATTCTGAATTACCCACAGCCAGAAACCATTAAAGATCTTCAGCGATTTTGGGGATTTTTAAACTTTTTTCGTCGATTTTTGCCAAATATAGCAAGTATTTTTAACTTCCTATTTATGAGGGGCGAAGAAAAATGATAAGACAAAGCTTGATTGGCCAGATAAAGCAGAGGAAGAATTCAACAATTGCAAACAGTTAATTGCAAATGCGGTTCTATTAGCATATCCAAAAACAGACGCTAAATTAATTTTACAAGTCGATGCATCAGACTTTGCTATAGGGGATCATTGTCACAGATAGTGGATAGGGAATTGTAACCTCTCGCCTTTTTCTCTCGCAAACTTTCTCAAACAGAAAAAAAAACTACAGCGCACATGTGAGGGAACTTTTCGCCGCATACGCTGCCACGAAACATTTTAGGCATAAACTTGAAGCGAAATTTTTTCTCTGTACACTGACCACAAGCCATTAACTTTCGCCTTCCAACAGCGCTCAGATATATGTTCTCCGGGACAGGCTAGACAGTTAGACTATTTCTATATTCACTACCGATATTCATCACATAAAGGGATCAGACAATATTGTAGTTGATGCACTTTCACGTATAAATGCTATACCATGGCAAACCCTATTGACTTCGATGAAATTTCACAATTACAAATAAATGACCCCGAATTGTAAGATTTAATAGACAAACCGCTAAGTTTAGAACTTAAGAAAGTTACTTGAGCACAACTAAATTGAAAGATCTAGATTTATTTGGCCATCCGTTAACAAAGATTGTGCAACTTGGGCAAGGCAATGTGTCCCTTGCCAGAAAGCTAAAGTAAACAGGCATACTAAAACCCTACTGGGTTCGTAGATTTGATCATGTGCATCTTGATCTTGTCGGCCCTCTTCCACCTTCCCAAGCTACTGTCTCACCATGATAAGACAGATTTACACGATGGCCGGAAGCTGTGGCTATCCCCGATATTAGCGCGCATACAGGGGCTACAGTTTTTTTACAACCAATGGATCACGAGGTTCGGTTGCCCTTCCCAGATCACTACAGACCAGGAAAGGCAATTCTAAAGTATGCTGTTTCAGTCACTGCCCCATTTCCTGGGGATAAAAAGAATAAGATCCTCACCATACCACCCACAAGCGAATGGAATGGTCGAGGTTTTCCACCGCGCAGTTAAAGTCGCCTTCAAAGCACATAGCACCGAACAGTGGACCATGGCATTGCCCACCATACTACTTGGTTTCTGCACAGTGTTCAAAGAGGACATTCAGGCTACAACAGCAGACCCAGAATATGGGACAAGCCTTCGGCTTCCAGGAGAATTCTTTGTCCACACTGCAACAGATTCATCACCTCAGCAGTTTGTCGAAGATTTGAAACTGCACTTTAAAGACATTCGTACGGCACCAGCCTCTAGGCCAATTTTTATTCACACCCCATCTAAAAGATTGTTCCCATGTGTTCGGTATGATGGTGTGAAAAAAATCTGCAAAACCCATATGACGGACCTTTCACAGATATAGAACAGAACCAAAAAACTTTTTTAATTGACCTCAATGGGCGTAAGTCCACCATCTCAATAGACATGGTTAAACCAGCTTTTCTAACGTCGGACATTCCTGTTGAGAAAGACATTGTTCTCTTCAAAATACCTGCAAAACCAGAAATCCCGACGACACAACCCACAGTTACTCGGTCGGGACAGACTGTACGTTTCCCGGAACGTTTAACAGACTAAGAAGGATAACATTGCGGGGGGGGGGAGTGTGTGGCTGCACACGCCAAATGTTTGGCTGCCACATGAATTCTGTCTCCCCAGCAAGCGCCAACGATTTCTTCCTCATGGCAAACCTGCCGTGACCAGAGCTAGCGTTTTGGAAGCGCATTCACTTGCACCTGCTTGCTCGCTGCTCAGAGCTTGTGTCTTTCTGTCGTGTGTACAACTTAAACGATATTCTGATTTGGTAATTCTTAAATAAATGTGTTTTATTCACTGATTTAGTACTTTGTATTACTGAATAACATGAGTATTAATACACCTCTTGTTTACCTGAAGCAGAGGCCAAAGCAGTGCGTTGGTTTCCCTCAACTGCCAGGATCCCCTTTCCAGGGACACGGGTCGCCACGCACAGCTAGCGCGTGGATGGTTTACAATTTTCGATCAGTCGATATAGACAGGATGATATCGGCTCATGCCGAATTGCCCCCACCTCCGAAGAGGAAACTATAATGAGATTGAAACAAAGAGGAAAGGGAAAAGAGAAAGATCGCTCCGGTGCCCGGGGTTGCGAAGCCCGGAATACCTGAAGATAATATCACCCTGCGAAGCAGAGTCGATATTGTCCACTTGATTTAAATCATTGCAACCGGGGGTTTTGCATTTGCGGGATTGCATTAAAATCCTGTGTTTCGCAGAAAGCATTTAAAAGTGAAAGACTTTTTGGTACATTCTGTAGCACTAATGTCTTCTTATGATGAAATAATGGATTTTTATGAATTATTGACATCCATTTTGATCATTGCACTAAGCGAATATGATGGTCAGAATGAAGACGGAGAAAATCTCATTTCCACAGCGAAGCAAGAGTTTGCATTTGAAAGAATTAAGACTTACCGCGAAGTATGACGATTATTCTGATAAGCGTGATAGTAATATCGGCTTTCCCAAGGAGGCAAAAAATATAACTGAATATATCAATAATGTAGGACTTTATGCTAAAGAAAAATGTTCAAAAATTCCTGAAACATCAAGATTAAATCCGTATCACATTCCCGATTTTATCAAACAGCTTCTCAACATATGAAAATTTCCCTTTATGGACCATTGTTATGGTAAAGTATTTTTCCTTAAGTGTGGATGTTGCTTCTACAGCTTCATGTGAAGCATACTTTAAAGATTTAAAGCACTCTGATCTCAATAAAAAAACATTATGCGTTGATAAATTTGTAGTAGTAACATTAGATGCAAGTTTGAAGAGGCGGCACAAAAGCAAGGAAGTGAAGTTACTTTTAAGAGAACAATTGATTTTCAAAGAAAGAAGTGAAATAAAAAAGCAAAAACACATACTGATGCTGATAGCGTAGAGAAATATTCAAGAAAACTGACGTGATAAAAATGAAAATCTTAAAAACAATGAAAGTTACACGCCAGATGAAGAATCGGAAAAATCAATACGAAACTGTAACAATTTCCTAAATTACTAAATGAGCATTCTTCAATTGCCAATCAAATTTTATCTAATAACATGTGCATTTCTTGTAACGACAAAGACAATTTGAAAATAAAACAGAAGTAAATGTAAGTCAAATGAAACTAAAGAAAAATTGTAAAGAGCAAAAAAAAAATATTAAAGTAGAAAATAACGAAACAATATGCAAAGAAAATATCTTACTGGACGTCAACGTAATGAATATCAAAGGTAATACAAAAAAAAAAAAAAAATGAAAAAGTTCATGAATAAAAACAAGTGGGAACTATGTAAGTCCTTGTTCAAATATGAAACTTATACACAATCGTTCTCTTTGGAGAAAAAACAAAGAAGTTATAAAAGACAGATCTAAATGCAATCCAATAAATTTAGGACAGGAAAAATTATACATACAGTATATCTGTGCATTTGATTCCATTTTAGAAGATGCACCATCTGGTTATAGAAATTACCAAGTTTATGAAAATGAAATTAAAAATCGCAAAGGCTTCCCGCTTCCCGCATTAATTAATAAATATACGAATGGAAATTAACGCATCAATATACAACGAGAGAGCTAATATACTATACCAAATATTTGAACAAAAAAACGGGCATATAAATTTATGGGACAATGCAAATTATTTTAAACCATGCCTTCAGTTGAAATACAAAGTGAATGCAAAAATTGTTCACTTGTAACAGAAATAGAAGGTCCTATTGTGCTACATAATATAAAATTTAATGATAAAAACTCTGCTTTCGTATTGGAAAATTATATGCATAATTACTTTAATGAATACGATAGAAAGCAAGTTTAACTTTTAAACAAGATTAAGCACTACAGAGAGCCACAATACCTGTGTGTTTCATTAAACTGGAAAAGTAGTGACTTATTAATAAACATTATATTCTCTTTTATAAAAGCCGACTTATTAAATCCCCTTTTATATATGTATTGAACTTTCACAAAATAACTATGTTTGTTCAAGATGACACCGTAAACAATTCATGTACAACTTGTCTGACAATCATTATCATTTAAACTTTACGGGAATCCATTACACTGATTACCCAAAACAAACATGACGAAGTTTCAGTCAATCAAACCCCCTTCTTTAAGTATTACGGGCTTTGCTAGCCCGGGCACCTGAGCGATCTTTCTCTTTTCCTTTTCCTCTTATTTCTCTTGTCTTTCTTTCCTCTTCTAAGAGTTAACAGAGCTGCGTTAATACAGTGGAAAAACGCTATAGCTCATTTGAAACCCTCAATTAGCCCCCTCACTGACAAGCCCGTGTTAATACGTTCACTAAGCTCCAGGTTTCACTGCAATACAAGCAATATTTAAAGTAATATAATTCTATTGATTTAATGTATTTTTAATGCATTGAACAATGATTAATTTTTCCAAGGATTGCATTCATATTCGATATTAAGTATTTTTATAAAATGTTCAAAGAATCATTTTTTTTAGCATTTAAAACAAATGCAGAGAAAACAACATTACAATTTTGCCCTTTTCCAAGACAGTCGGAGGGTAAATAATTACTATTGCAGAAATCAATTAAAGAAATGATCATTAGAAATAGAATAACTTGAAATAAAAGAATGTGATGGTTTTAAAATAAAGAAGAGATAGTTAAACTAACGTATTTTATTAATATTTAAAAGACAAAATACATAAAAGCAATATACATATGGGAACGTCCACTGTTACTCTTGTGACCACCAGAGCAAATTTCCATATATCTTTCAAATTCTTTTATTACAAAATATATTTAAGATAAATTTGATGCAACTTCTTAAAAATACTTTACTCTACCTTACTTACTTTACTTTACTACCTTACTCTACTTTCATAAACCATATACAATTTGTAAGAAAAAGCATTTTACTTGGCTAAATAATAAATGAAAATTTTGTTATTCTTGTGACCACAAAAAAAAATGCAATTTTCAAATATTGTGTTTGATGCAGAAAGTCTGTGAATTATATGAGACTATAGAAATAAAATTTACAGAATATAGCAGAGTAATTATATCTTTTTAAAAAGCATTAATCATTAAACTCATCTGATAACACATGAATTAGTTACATTTGATTTTGCAAAATGATAAGTGTTACTCTTGTGACATTTTGTCCATAATGTAATTTTAGCAAAAAGGCAGTTTAAATACTAAACAAAATAATTAAAATAAGTTAAAAAAAATTATTTTCCATACAGAACAACTTTTAGCGATGGTTTAATTTTTAAAATCTCTCTATTCTAAAAAAACGTAACTACCGCTGTCACTGCCGCCGGTTTTGAATTTTTTGTGACCGGAGGTCTTTCATCGTTAATATTAAGAAACATAATGCATACAAAAATATGAAAATCGGTAGTATTATACAGAAATGTTTGATAAACACGCTGATGCAGACAGTTTTCAGATCGAAGAATTATTTTAAGAGATATTTAATGCTAAAGTTGGACAAAATCGCCCCACTAAAAAAGTTTTATAGGAGCAAAAACTGTTCATAGGAATTTAAACATTTTTAGATCATTTTATGCGTTAGAATTTGCCGGAGTGCAGATTGCATTATTTTTTTTTTATTTTGACTAATTTTTTGAGGTTTTATTTCTATTTTAAGTTCAGATTTTCAGCATTTCTAGAGATATTTTTTACAGATTTTAGAAAGTGATATTAATTTAAACAGTTGCCAACAGTATAAACAGCGGAAGCACTAATGTTTGCTTTAAAAAAAATATATATATATATATATTTATACGTGTAAAAAAATTAAAAAAATATTTACACGTGACTATTATAAACAGAAAAAAACATTTGGAATTAGAATTAAATAATTATGTCATAAAAACTATAATTACGCGTGAATTTTAAGAGAGAAAGGAATTTGTAAAGCAATAAATTTATTAACATGCGTTAGAAGTCTTAAATAGGAGAAATTACGTCACATTTACGTCACATTACAGTTATTACATAAAATGAACACAAAATAATATTGCAAAACGGTTTAAATTTAGAAATTGCGCTAGACATTTATTTGATATTTTAAGAGGATACTTTTCAACTATTTTTGTTAGGAAAGCGCAAATAATATTTAATTTCTAACACAAGTATTTTCACGTGAATATTAAAAAGAGAAAGAATAGTTTGGTCAAAATTACGTCAGATTAAAAACGATTCATTTAAAATGTCTCATTTAAAAGAACTTTCTTTTCACTTTGTTAAAAAATACCAGGAGACAAAGACTCTGTTTACTTAATTCTTTTTATATTAGCTTATTTTGAAATGTTGTTACACGTGTCTACGTCATCAAGTTATTTTTATTTCGACGTTTTATTTGTATTTTTATTAATGTTGTACTAATTTATTTGTTTTTTCGTTATTTAAAATAAAAATTATGTCAATTTGTATAATTTGGCGAGTGGTTTGGCGATTTATATAATTTGGCGAAATTGGGTTGGCGAGCGTAGCTCGTAGGGGCGCGAGCCCCCTAGTAACATAAAATAACGTAAAAAAAAATCTGAAATTAACAAATACTATAACCATATAGCAACCTCTCAGTTTCTGCTACTTAACAGAATAAGTCATTGTCTTCATTATCAATAATATCACTTGCAACTTCTCCTGTATCATGATTTACTTAATGAAACGCAAACTCTTTGTACGAATCATGTTAGTGTAAGGTTTGTAGTAGATAGTGTCATTTTTCGTGGTTTTAACAAATTGAATTTGTTGAATGCCCTTCGCTGTTGGTATTTTCTCGCAAAGTAATGAAACTTTATTGTTTTATTTCTTTTGACAAAATAAGCAGTACATCTTAGAATCGCTTTTTTTTAGCACGCACTTCATTCCATATATATTATTATACAACAACACAAAATAAATCTACAGCATCTATACCAGGAGTAAATGAAAAAAAATATGCACAATTAAGTTAGTTAAGAAAGGTGTCTGATTCATTGCAGGCATATTTGCATAGTTATATGTTTGTTTAAATTGGAAAGCACAACCATCATATTAAAAAGTAAAACAGGCACATTTTAGGGAAATATAAATTCACTTAAAGATGCAATGTTGAAATTTTACATACGAAAGCATTTACAAAAAATTGATTATGAATACATTGTCTAAAATAATAGCATAAGATTTTACTTTATTGGGATCATACTAAATAAAAAGCTGAAAATACAGTTGCTAATGGATTTGACCAGTAATGTAGTATTTCATACCTAAATTTCGTCTTGGCATGAAAATGAAACAGTTTCTAGAAAATCCACTGGCATAACTATTCTTTGAGAAATGGTTATTTTTTTGGCATTACGAAAATAATCCCTTGTACAAGTTTCAATGAATGTGTGCCACAGAAATGGGTTTAGTTGCTTTCGAAAATTTTTAAACAATCAGAAATGGTTTCTTTAACTGTTACTTTTTCAAAACGTTTTGAAAAAGTAAACGTATTGAGAAGATGTTGATAAACGTTTTGTCAATAGAAAAACGTCACGTTTTGCTATTTACAATAACTTATAAGATGGTTGGTTGGTTGGTTGTATATTGTTTAATGGCACAAAATCCCATAAGGGACATGCTGCGCCAAACAAGAATAGACGAAAAACATAAAAATAAAGAGCATCAGAAAAGCAATCTGAGATGCAGTCAGAAAAGTGTAGATAGGGAAGAAAATTAAAAACTAAACAAACGGACTATAAAAGATTTTAGGTAAAAAGAGCAGAAGTGCAATCTGGATGGGGCTCCCATCCAGATGTCAAAAAAAAAAAAAATTAAAAGAACAATTCAAGTTGTTTTTAAACCAAAGAAAGATGCAAAAATCATATTTCAAAGTAAAATCCAGCATGTTTTAAAAAAGTGAAGAGTGCCCCATGAGGTTTTTCCCCAATGAGGTTTGTCAAGATTGGTGATGATGAGTTAAAATAGATTCTGTATAAGTGCCGGAGGTTGGTTGGTTGTATATTGTTTAATGGCACAAAATCCCATAAGGGACATGCTGCGCCAAACAAGAATAGACTAAAAACATAAAAATAAAGACCATCAGAAAAGCAATCTGGATGGGGGTCCCATCCAGATGCAGTCAGAATAGTGTAGATAGGGAAGAAAATTAAAAACTAAACAAACGGACTATAAAAGATTTTAGGTCAGAAGTGCAGTCTGGATGGGGATTTTTTCTCCCATCCAGATGTCAGAAAAAATTAAAAGAACAATTCAAGTTGTTTTTAAACCAAACAAAGATGCAAAAATCATATTTCAAAGTAAAATCCAGCTTGTTTTAAAAAAGTGAAGAGTGCCCCATGAGGTGTTTCCCCAATGAGGTTTGTCAAGATTGGGGATGATGAGTTAAAATAGATTCTGTATAAGTGCCGGAGACCCGGACAGTCAGCTAAAACATGATGAATGGTCAGGTAATCAAAATGGCAATGTGGACACATGGGAGCATCCTCCCGAAGTAAAAGATGTTTATGAGTGATTCTAGAATGTCCAATTCTCAGACGGGTCAGAAGAACATCGGTTTTCCTTGGATAACACGGAGGCCAGGTCATGATGGTAGGTTTGATGTGGTGCAGTTTATTATTGCAGTCTAAATTCCAACTTTCTTGCCACTTACAATGAATAAAGCGTTTGATAAGTAGTTTTACGTCTGAGAATGGAACTTTATGGCACAACGGATTAAGGGCACGTTTCGCCGCCTCATCCGCTTTCTCATTACCAGGAATACCCATGTGTCCAGGTACCCAGCAAAATAAAATATTATAGCCACGTCTTTTCAATTTATTATAAAAGTCAAGGATCAATGAAACATAAGGATGCATTTTAAATGATTTAATTGCGTCAATAGAGCTATTTGAGTCGGTATAAATGATGAAGGATGAGCTATGATGATGAGAGATGTAGAACATGGCTCTCTCTATTGCAATCAGTTCGGCTGTAAAGACAGAAGTACAAGAATGAAGGCGATAGCTTAATGAAGTGCTCTCACAAAAAATCCCACAACCAACAATATCACCTCTTTTAGAGCCATCTGTAAAAATCTCAGTGTAGTTCTTAAAATTAGCTTGATGTGAAGCAAACAAGTGTTGGAAAACAACCGGAGCCAAGTTGTTTTGATTATATCCTTTAAAAGGATGGAGACAGGTAATATTAGGAGGATTCCAAGGAGGTAGCACATGTGAGGGACATGGACTCACCTTGATCCTATTCAGAGGGCCATTATTAATAATGTTTCTCATTCTGGCTCCAAAACATGGGATGCAAGATGGTCGATGCTGATAAAGAATATCATTGTTGGTATTTAAAATGTAAGTGTGAAGAGGATGGCCAGGATGAGAGAGGACACGGTAATACAATTCTAATGAAAGTTTTTCACGAGTTTGGTATAATGCTGGTTCATTACAGTCAACATAAAGACTTAAAATTGGAGAAGTACGAAATGCACCAGAGCAAACACGGAGTGCGCTATGGTGCACAGTGTCAAGTTTTTTAAGAACAGAATTACGGGCAGAGCCGTAGACCTGGCAGGCATAGTCAATTTTAGAACGAATTACAGCACGATATATCTTAAGGAGAGATGTACGGTCTGCTCCCCAAGAAGTATTTGAAAGCACTTTAAGTAAATTAAGCGATTTTTCACATTTTGTCCGTAATTGTAAAACATGGGGTAAAAAAGTAAGTTTTTTGTCAAAGTATAGGCCTAGATAACGAACGTTGTCCACAGCAGGAATTTGAGATGTCCCAATAAAAATTTCAGGATCTGGATGTAGATCCCTTCGTCTACAGAAATGAACACATGAAGTTTTTTCAATGGAAATTAAGAAACCGTTTTTGTTAGTCCAGCTAAGGATAGTATTTATTGCTATTTGCAGTTGTCTCTCAATAAAACGAATATCCTGTCCCATACACATAATGCGGAAGTCATCAACGTAAAGATCTCCCTTAACAGAAGGTGGTAGTTGATTAAGGATGTCATTTATTTTAATAGCAAAGAGAGTGACACTCAGGACACTGCCTTGAGGTACACCCTCTTCTTGTACATAGAAACTGGATAAAATCCCCCCAATTCGAACTTGAAAAATTCGAATTGCGAGGAAGTTTTTAATAAAAATTGGGAGGTCCCACGAAAGTCCAGGTTAAAAAGGTCACGAAGAATCCCATAACGCCATGTTCTGTCATAGGCTTTCGCCATGTCAAAAAATACTGAGACCAAATGGTTGCGTTTAAGAAAAGCTGTCCGAATGTAATGTTCAAGATGGATCAGGTTATCGATAGTAGACCTACCTCGTCGAAATCCACTTTGAAATGCCGCAAGGCAATTGTTAGTTTCTAAAACATGCACGAGGCGGCGGTTGACCATTTTTTCAAGTAACTTGCAAAGGCAGCTAGAGAGTGCGATTGGCCTGTAATTATTAGGATTGCTAGCATCTTTTCCTGGTTTAGGAAAAGGGATAACAATAGCTCTGCACCAAGCGTTGGGGAATTTCTGTTCTGTCCATATTCTGTTGTAAAAGGAAAGGATATTGTTAAGAGAATGTGGTGAGAGGTGCTTAAGCATAACGTATGTAATGCCATCGTGACCTGGGGCAGATAAATGACTGTCTTGCAAGCACTTTAATAGTTCTGATATGATAAATGGTTGATTGTAGGAAAATGAATTATGAGAGTTAAAATTAATCCTGGTCATTTCAGTTTGTCTTTTGTAAGTTAAAAAGGGTTCTGGATATGCGTCTGATTTAGAAATTGATGCAAGGGTGCTACCTATCGTCTCAGCTATGTTTTTGGGAGAAGTGATGGTTTGACCATTCATATTTAGAATGGAAATATTATTTTCAGAGTACAGGCCCATACATTTTTTCACTTTTTGCCATAGTTCTTTACTTGAGGTGTTAGAGTCAATGCTCGAAATATAGTTAATCCAGGACTCCCGTTGGCTTTTGCGTCGCACTCTTCTAGCTTCAGCCTTTGCTTTTTTGTATGCCATATAGTTAATATTATTTGGATACCTACGAAATAAACCCCAAGCCTTTTGTTGTTTTTTCTTTGCTACTTGGCAATCATTGTTCCACCATGGTTTTCTGTGTTTAGGAGCAGATGACGTTTTAGGTATGCTAGCGTCAGCAGCATTGATAATACAATGAATTATATTATCAAGCGCTTTGTCAATATCTATGTCAGTCTCTATCATGCTATCAGTAATGTCTGCAAGTGCAGTAAAAGTTGGCCAATTGGCTCTGTCGTAAACATATCTTCTCGGATAGTTATTAGAATCTCCACTAGTAGTCAATGATATAAAAGTAGGAAAATGATCACTGCCGTGTAAGTCATTTGAAACCCAAAAGTTCCAGAAAGGATAGAGAAATGGGGAGCAGATTATAAGATCTATTGCATGGAATGTGCGTGTTGACTCGTGAAAATAGGTATGATCACCGTTATTCAGCAGGCATAAGCCGTTGTCAGATATAAGTTTTTCTATAATATCACCACGTGGATTAGAATCACTGTTTCCCCAGAGTTGGCTATGTGCATTAAAATCACCAAGAATGATATATGGAGCGGGGAGTTGGAGAAGGAGATTATCCAGATCTGCTGAATGGATATTTTTGTTTGGAGGTAAATAAATCGTACATATAGTTATGAGTTGATTAATATGCACACGGACAGCAACAGCTTGTAGGTTTGTAGTTAAAGCAATATGTGTATGGGGTAAACTATTGGAGATGAATAGAGCCACTCCACCAGTGGCCCTATCACTGCCGATAAAATCTTTTCTGTAGGTTGAATAGCTGCGTAATTTGGCTTTGGCATTGGGTTTTAAATGGGTTTCCTGTAGAGCTAAGCATAATGGTTGGTGGTCGGCTAGAATGTTGCGGATTTCGTCATGCTTATTGTGGTAGCCACGGCAGTTCCACGAAATAATATTAGACATGAAAAAATTTAATTAAGTAATAAATCTGATTATTTTAATCGGAGACAGTAGACATACTATCTCCGTCGTTAAATATTTCATCCGGTTCTGGGTGAAGAGCTAGAGCATCATCTTCCTCCATTTTATCATTCTGCATTGAATGGGTTTTATTTTTGGATGTTCTGCTCTTTTTCCTTTTGGCTGTATTTTCAGATGACACAGTGGCTTTAATTGCTGGAAGGTTAAATTTTTCTGCATCAGATTTATGGTTTGGTTTCACAGATAATGTTTTAGTTGTATTTTGAGAACCTCTATTATGGAGTGGAATTTTAGTAATAACAGATTGTGATGATTTTAAAGAGGCATTTTGAGTTGGCTTAGAAAGATCAGATTTTGGTAAATTAGGAGGAGCAGATTTAGGTGACTTAGGAGGGGCAGAATGCGTTGATCTATTTGTCTTACCAGAATTATTAGACAGGTTGTTTTCTTTTTGACTAGGTTGGCAATTATGTTTAGTGGGGAGTTCAGTTTGAGTTGCAATGGTTTGATAGGTTTTATTCGCAGTTTTAGATAACGCCGTAGCATATGAAACACCAACTTTGGGTGTCCTGGATTCAACGATTTTTCTTGCTTCGGGGTATGATATATTTTCTTTTGTGCGTATGGTCTGTATCTCTTTTTCCTTTTTCCACTGATCGCAAGATTTAGCATAGGATGGGTGGTCTTTTTTGCAATTTACACAAGAAGGTGGTGCGTTGCATTGTACACTTTCGTGGCCAACTGCACTACACCGACCACATGTGGTTTTACCTCGGCATGATGTTTTTGAGTGCCCAAAGCGTTGACAATTAAAGCAACGCAGTGGGTTTGGGATGTATGGTCTGACAGAACATGATAAATACCCTGCTTTTATATATTTGGGTAAGTTGGGTGTGTTAAAGGTCAATATAATATGCTTGGTAGGTATTTGTACTTGGTTAGCTGGTATTTGTTCATCTTTACGGTTTATTTTTATACGTCTAGCTCCTATGACATTTTGTTCTCTTAAATTTTCCACTATTTCATCTTCAATTACATGTAGGAGATCAGATTCCGAGATCACTCCACGAGACGAATTTAATGTTCTATGTGGCGATATGGTGACAGCAATGTTAGCGAAGTGAGTACATTTTTTTAAGTTCAGAGCTTGTTGTTTGTTGGTTACTTCAATTAGTAGTTCACCTGTACGGAGTTTTTTTATTGTTTTGGTTTCGCCAACCAGTCCTTGGATAGATTTATTAATCAAAAAGGGAGAAGTTTTATCAAAACTCCCTTCTTGGCGTTTAACGATGAAGAATCTTTCTTCTGTTTTACTTTCATGAGAGTCGGGATTTTTAGATTCCGTATTGGAAACAAAATCTTCGACTCTCTTACCCCATGATTCATTATTATCCTGATTAATAGTAGCATTTGAGGCAGAGCTCAATGCATTATTAGTGTCATTATTAGCTTGTGGGGCTTCCACATCGCATATTTGATTTCCTGAGATTGTAGCCATATTTAGAAAAGATTGAAAAAACGCCAGGCATCGGGCCTGGTCACCGACCCTTCTTCTTACCGTTACTTTAGGCGCAGGTCTCAAAAGGGTGAAAACTATCAACAAACTTCCACGTTTTTCGAACATTGGATTAAACTCGATAACATTTCTTAATCTCTAGTTCTTTCACTTTGGAATCAGGAAGCCAGTAGGTAAGCCTTTACAGCTCTGTCCAACCTACAGCCCCTTTCGCCGAAAGGCACCAGTCTCCCGGTGTTGGTCCTAACAGCCACCATACAAGTATGGCGTCTTCCGATCACGGAACCGAATTTCGGAAATGCCCTGCACTCTGGGACTCGAGATCAGCCTAAAAAGGTAGAAACGAGGCGATGAGATTAAAAAACCTCAACACCCAGAGTGTCTCACGTGAAAAAAAAAAAACCACTATTGTAGAAAAAAAAGAAAAAGTAATGTGAGAGAAAACTTAGAAACAAGGTGTAATTTTTGTCTTTTTTAAAACCTTTATAATTTTTTTTTCCAAAAGAACAAGAACAACGTTAGTACAACAAAGAACAGTTTCAGGAAAACAGTAACAAAATCGAACAAGAACAAAGAGGGATAACAAACTGAAAAGAGAAGACTAAAAAGTGTGAAACAAAGAAAAAAGGATAGACAACCAAAAAGAGAAGAAGACAGGAAAGGAGAAAGATCGCTCGGGAACCCGGGGTCGCGAAACCCGTAAATACCTGAAGAAGGTATTCCCCTGGGGGGATAAGTGCCGGAGACCCGGACAGTCAGTTAAAACATGATGAATTGTCAGGTAATCAAAATGACAATGTGGACACATGGGAGCATCCTCCCGAAGTAAAAGATGTTTATGAGTGATTCTAGAATGTCCAATCCTCAGACGGGTCAGAAGAACATCGGTTTTCCTTGGATAACACGGAGGCCAGGCCATGATGGTAGGTTTGATGTGGTGCAGTTTATTATTGCATTCTAAATTCCAACTTTCTTGCCATTTACAATGAATAAAGCGTTTGATAAGTAGTTTTACGTCTGAGAATGGAACTTTATGGCACAATGGATTAAGGGCACGTTTCGCCGCCTCATCCGCTTTCTCATAACCAGGAATACCCATGTGTCCAGGTACCCAGCAAAATAAAATATTATAGCCACGTCTTTTCAATTTATTATAAAAATCAAGGATCAATGAAACATAAGGATGCTTTTTAAATGATTTGATTGCATCAATAGAGCTATTTGAGTCGGTATAAATGATGAAGGATGAGCTATGATGGTGAGAGATGTAGGACATGGCTCTCTCTATTGCAATCAGTTCGGCTGTAAAGACAGAAGTAGATGAATGAAGACGATAGCTTAAAGAGTTGTTTTCACAAAATATCCCAGACCCAACGGTATCTCCACTCTTAGAGCCATCTGTGTAAATGTCAGTGTAGTCATTAAAGTTTGATCTGTGTGCAGCAAATATCTGTTGAAAAACAACAGGAGCTCAGGTGTTTCTATCGTATCCTTTAAAAGGATGGAGTGATGTAATACTAGGAGGTTTCCAAGGAGGGAGTACATGCAATGGACATGGACTCACCTCGATACTACTCAGTAGGCTATTATCAGTAATGTTTCTTATTCTGACACCAAAAGGTGGGATGCAAGATGGTCGATGCTGATAAAGCATATCGTTGTCTGTATTTAGAATGCATGAATGAAGAGGATGGCCTGGATGTGAAAGGATACGGTAATAAAGTTCTAAAGAAAGTTTTTCACGAATGTGGTGTAATGCTGGTTCATTGCAGTCAACATAAAGGCTTAAAACTGGAGAGGTACGAAATGCACCAGAGCAAACACGGAGTGCGCTATGGTGCACAGTGTCAAGTTTTTTAAGAGCAGAATTACGGGCAGAGCCGTAGACCTGGCAGGCATAGTCAATTTTAGAACGAATTACAGCACGATATATCTTAAGGAGAGATGTACGGTCTGCTCCCCAAGAAGTATTTGAAAGCACCTTTAGTAGGTTAAGCGATTTTTCACATTTTGTCCGTAATTGTAAAATATGTGGTAAAAAGGTTAGCTTACTATCAAATTGGAGGCCGAGAAAACGGACAATGTCCACAACAGGAATTTGAGTTGGTCCAATAAAAATTTCAGGATCTGGATGCAGATCCCTACGTCTACAGAAGTGAACACAAGAAGTTTTGTCATGAGAAATTATAAAACCATTCTTATTAGTCCAATTAAGAATATGGGTGATTGCAATTTGCAACTGTCTTTCAATAAAACGAATATCCTGTCCCATACACATAATTCGGAAGTCGTCAACATATAGATCACCTTTCACAGAAGGGGGCAGTTGACTAAGAATGTCATTTATTTTTATAGCAAAGAGGTTGACACTCAGGACACTGCCCTGGGGTACACCCTCTTCTTGTACATAAAAACTAGAGAGTACCCCACCCATTCGGACTTGAAAAAGTCGAATGGCGAGGAAGTTCTTAATAAAAATAGGGAGATTCCCGCGAAAGCCTAGGTTAAAAAGATCACGAAGGAATCCGTATCGCCATGTTCTGTCGTAGGCTTTTGCCATGTCAAAAAATACTGACACCAAATGGTTGCGTTTTAGAAAGGCTGTCCGTATGTAATTTTCAAGATTGATCAGGTTATCGATAGTTGACCTACCTCGTCGGAACCCACTTTGAAACGCAGCAAGGCAATTGTTATTTTCTAAAATATGCACAAGACGACAATTGATCATTTTTTCAAGTAATTTGCAAAGACTGCTAGAGAGTGCGATTGGCCTGTAATTATTGGGATTGCTAGCATCTTTCCCTGGTTTAGGAAAAGGAATGATAATAGAGTTACACCAGGCTTGAGGAAAGACCTGTTCTATCCAAATTCTGTTATAAAATGCAAGTAAATTATTGAGAGAGGTTGTGCAGAGATGTTTAAGCATGGTATAGGTGATGCCATCATGACCTGGAGCTGATAGATGGCTATTTTGCAAACATTTTATGAGCTCTGAGAGAGTAAAAGGGAGATTATAGTCATAAGAGTTACGGGAATTAAAATTGAGGTGGGTAGTTTCTGTTTGTCTTTTGTATGATAAAAAAGGTTCCGGGTATGATTCAGAGGCAGAGTTAGATGCAAATGTATTTGCTATTGTTTCAGCAATATTCTCAGGAGAAGCTATTGTTTGTCCGTTATGATTTAAGATTGAGATGTGGTTTTCAGTATAAAGACCCATACAATTTTTTACTTTTTTCCAGAGGACTTTACTAGAGGTATTTGGTTTAATATTAGATACATATTGAATCCAGGATTCACGTTGGCTTTTACGGCGCACTCTTCTAGCTTCAGCCTTTGCTTTTTTGTAGGCAAGATAGTTAGTGTTATTGGGATAACGTCGAAAGATGCTCCAGGCTTTCTGTTGATTTTTTTTTTGCAGCTTGACAGTCACTGTTCCACCATGGCTTCCGATGTCTCATTGTAGATGATGAGTTAGGTATGCTAATATCTGCAGCATTGATAATACACTGGGTGATATTATCAACTGCGTCGTCTATGTCACCTTCAACCATATGATTTGTGATTTTAGCATGATTTGTGAAAGTTGGCCAATTGGCTCTGTCATAGTTATAGCGTTTAAAATAATGATTAGAATCCCTGTCAGGAATGGTCTGTGAAATAAAAGTGGGAAAATGGTCACTGCCGTGCAGGTCACTTGAAATCCAGAAATTCCAATACGGATAGATAGATGGAGAGCAGATAGTGAGGTCTATGGCATGAAAGGTGCGTGTCGGTTCATGAAAATATGTATGATCACCATTATTGAGTAGGCATAAGCCATTGTCAGAAATTAAATTTTCAATGATATCACCACGTTGATTAGTGTCAGAATTCCCCCACAGTTGGCTATGAGCATTAAAATCCCCAACGATGATGAAAGGAGTTGGGAGTTGAAGAAGGAGATCATCAAGTAGTGCTGACTGAATAATTTGGTGGGGTGGTAAATAAATGGTACAGACTGTAATGAGACGTTTTATATGTACACGGACTGCAACAGCTTGTAAGTTTGTGTTTAGGTTAATATGAGTATGGGGTAAATTGCGAGAGATGAAAAGAGCCACTCCACCAGTGGCCCTATCACTACCTGTAAAATCTTTTCTGTATGTGGCGAAGGTGCGCAATTTAGCTTTGTCATTAATTTTAAGATGGGTTTCTTGTAAAGCTAAACATAGTGGTTGATGGTCATGAAGAATACTTCGAATTTCGTCATATTTATTATGAAATCCTCGACAGTTCCATGAAATAATATTAGTCATGATCGATTTTACTATTTTGTCCTAGATGAAAATTATCTGCGTTATATTAATCAGAGATAGTAGACATACTATCTCCATCGTTAAATTGTTCATCCGGTTCTGGGTGAAGAGCAAGGGCATCATCCTCTTCCATTTTATCGTTCTGTTTTGATTGTGTGTCATTTTTAGATCTTTTACTCTTTTTCTTCTTGGGTGTATTTTCAGATGAGACTGTGGCTTTAATTATTGGTAGGTTAAATTTTTCTGCATCAGATTTACGGTTTGGTTTCACGGATGGTGTTTTAGTTGTATTTTGAGAACCTCTTTTATGGAGTGGAAGTTTAGAAATAAGAGACTGTGATGATTTTAAAGTAG